>JACDIV010000058.1:5000-605000 GCA_022244645.1 Thraustochytrium striatum
TCCGGACCAGCCTCTTCTGCCCTCCCATGGCCTGCCGCGCTGGATGCTGTGCCGACGCCCGCGTGCGGGACGCCCCAAGACGACCATCGCTGCCGCCACCGCCGCCGCCACAACTCGTCTCTTGCCACCTCCCTTCGCCAATGTTCATTCACTCACTCATTCACCAGCCTGCTCTTCCAACACCAGCGCTCCGCACCAGCGCTCTGCCCCGAGTCGAGCCCCGTGAGCTAGAGCCGGTGGACACCAACCCCGCGCCCGCACGCACACCCTGCGCTCTTGCCATCGCAGCCTCGCCCGTGGCGGCCTGTGCTCGCCCAAAGCTCCTCACGATCTTGATGGCGAAAGATCTTTCTTCGCCGAATCTTCGCTGACCGATCTGTGGACAGACTGGCTCCTGAGGAAGGGCCTTCATCATGGATCGGCTTCTGGCTGATCGCCCAACCGAGTCTTCGGCCGAGTCGTGCGCTCTTGTCGACGTGCTTCTCACAACAACAACAACGACCGACCACCAGCGCCACACGAGTCCACGACCTCCTCGCGCACGGCCATGAGAGTAGCGAGGCTGCCAATGGCCACCACGGCCACCTCCGTTGCCTCACCGCGGCCGACCTCTTCTCAGCCTCGCACTCTCTCCGTTTCGGAAGCGCTACACGACCCCAAGAAACAACCTTGCTGTCTCTGCTCGCGACCACGCTCTGGCTCATTCTGACGCTTGCCCGTGAGTCTGCCGCCTCGGTCGCCCGTGCCTCTTGTTCCATACCGCCTTCCGAGCCCTCCTGCTTCACAACGCAAGGCTCCTTCGCTCCCATCTCGATCAGCGTCTTCAAGCGCGCGCAAGTCGCCGACGCTGCTGATCTTGCCAAACCCAACAAGCGCCGTGTTGAGTTGGTTGTTGCTCACCTCGCCCTCTACCCGGGCTCCTCGACCTGTTCACCGCCACTCTTGATCTCAACCTCGCCTCCCAGACTGACCAACCGCACCCCACAAGTGCTGTGTTTGTTCAACCACCCACATCAGCCACCTTCGCCAGATCTTTGAGCTCTCAGGCGTGCCGATGCCCTGGTCACCTGTGCCACGTCCCGCCAAGCCTTCCGATCCACTCTCCTCCCTCTCGCCGCCGCCTGGCTTGCCCATGCACTCTCGACAACTCCTCATCTCGCCCAACTCAGCCACTCGCTCGTCGCAACGATGCCGCGCCACCGGCAAAGCCCATCAACAGCCGCTCCTGCATCCATTCGCGGCGTTCAAACTCGTCTCCAGCCCCGTGCAACCCTTTCCTCTGTGGCATAACCCTCGACAACCTTCTCGCTCTATGCTGCTCCTCGAACGCCGCACCACACCCAAGGAGCGGCAGTGGCGCTGGCTGCCAACTTCACCTGCGTCGAGCCCCGCCGCGGCCTGCATCCCGTCTGCGCTGCTTCTCAAGCCATCTCGTCGTGCCTGCTTCCAACCATTCTTCTTCTTCGCTTGCTTGCCTGGCCGTGTGCTTCTTTGCCATCACGCCATGGTTCACAGCAATGCCGCTAGTGCGGCTCGTCGCCTCGTCGGCGTCACCTCATCCCTGTTGCCATCTGTCTGTCTGCTTGCCCTCCGTCCACTCGCTCTCCGGCTCTTGTTCACCTTTTGCCACTGTCACCATCTCCTTCCAACTTGCCAACGCGGCGACACTCGACTCGACAGCGCCATGGCGACTCGACTCGGGTGCCGAGCCTCTCCATCTCGTCTTGTGCCACCTCAACCTCGTCCATGCCGTCCACTGCCTCCGATTCTCCCCCTAGACGCCCAACTCGACACACCCAAGCAGTCAGATTGTCCTTGCAGCCGCCCAGGCAACCAAGCCTGCGGCCAAGCACCACGATGACCGCACTCTATCCGCCGCGCCCCGCAGCCCGTCCATCGCATTCTTCTCTTCGCAGCCTGGCTTGCGCGTGCGTGCGTTCAACCCTCTCCCTGGTCGCCCGCCCTCTTCTCGTTCTTGACACTCCAAGACGCGAGATCCGATTAGCAAGACGCGTGGGCGGCGCCTCATCTCTTCCATCGCGCCGATCCTAGCTCCCAACACTCCTCGCCTGGCGCTACACCGCCTCCTCTTGCACAGATGGCCTCTGCTCCTTCTCAGCCCAAACAAGACCAAGCTTTCTCCTTGCTCGTGGGAACGCCCTGGTCCATTACGGCACTGATGAGCAAGCTCGCGGCCTCTGTCTCCTCTCCAACCCACCCTGCGCCGCCTTTCTGGCCCTCCTTCGGCGGTTCTCTACGCTCTACGGCGTCACCTTGCCATCACGGAGACACTTCCGTCGTCGCTGACGCTGCCAATGCGCCCAGAACAGCAAACGCGTCGGCTGGCATCGGAACCAGCATCTGCCTCCGCCTTGTGCTCTTTCACCTGTTGACCACCGCCTACTGCCTCGTGTTCGCCTCTCGAAACAGCCAAGCCACACCCAAGAACTTCAATACTTTCACAACTTGCAACAACCCACAGCCTCCCTACTCCAGGCCACAGTGATAAACTCGCCTGGCGTCATCGCTCCTGGGCCGGGTCGCCATCGCCCTTCCATGACCCTCCACCCGTCGCTCTCCCTGGGCCGTGCCGCAAAGAGGTCTTTACCAGCACCGCCACAGCCACGCCAACTCCACTGCTCTGGGACACGCAAGAGGACCCATGAGAGACTGGAGTGCATTTCCCTGCTCTGACCGATGGTGATCGCCCTGTTATCAGCCCCGCAACGCCCCTGCCCTTCGCCACACCGCTCCTCTTCACCCCAACTTGCTGGGCTCTGACATCATGCTCCAAGCGCACCACGCAAACCAAAGAATCCGCGGCACCGCTGGCGATCGTCTGCGCCCATATCCCGAGCTCCCTAAAGACCCGCCTGTGTGGCTCCCATCCGTCTGTGTGCCTTGCGCACGAGCCCTGCCGCCGACACGTTCATTCTCTGCCACTTGCTGTCCTCGAGTTCGCCATGACTCACGACGACGATGTCACCAAGCCTTGGCGGCCTCCCTGACCGTACATCCTGCTCATCATCGTGTTCTCGGCCCTCTATCCTTGCGTCTGCACGCCCTGCGACCTTGCTGACAGCCATCCTCCTTTTTTTTTTTCCAGCTCGTCAACGCCACGAACGGCGCCCAGCAACGCAACATGACGCACTTGGTCGTGCAGTATCATCCAACGCCTTTGCCTCGACCTCCTCCCCCCTCCGTCTTGATCTCCTCCACCTCTTTGTCATCGCCCTCTGGATGCACTCACGACCAAGCCCGGCCAACGACCACCTCTGCCCTTCCAAGCAACCGCGGCGACACAAGACCCGCTCGAGAGCCAGACCGAGTGCCGCCGAGCGCTACACAGCCTTCGTCTACCTGCGCCACGACGCGATCGAGTTCTCTTGCGCGCGCGCTCCGCCCCCACCATTGCTTCCTTCTCTGCGCTGCTGGCAACATGTCTCCGAGCTCGTCGCGCCGTGCTGCGACAACGCTGTAGCCCGCAAAGCGCTCCTCCCACGCGCCCTACCGAGCCCTACCGTGTTTCCGGCCACGCCATCGGCCTCCTTGGTGGCTTTGCCCTCCATCGACGAGATCACCAGGACGTCCACCTTGGCCGTCTCCTTGCTTCCAGCCTTCAGACCGACCGGACACGCAGCGGCACTCCTTGCGCTCTTCTCCACCTGTGCCTTGAGCCATTCAAGCTCCCAGGCTGCTTGTGGGTGCTCTCTGCCTTGCACGAGGCCTGCGCCTTGGACGTCGTCGTCGACTTCACTCTTGTTCTTCGTCCAGCTTGCCAAGCCAGGCCGCACCAGGCCAGGGCCGCAGCGCCATCAGTTAGCTTGGCGTGCCGCTCTTGCCACGGTGCGAGCCAAGCCTGCTTTCAATGCCCGTGCCTTGCACTGGCTGGTTTCCGTCCGCCCTTTGCTTCTCCACCTATTCTTGGTCGTCGTGGAGCGTCTCGTGGGATTGCCCATCACGATGACTGCGGCGGCGGCGAGGACAATCATGCACGCCTTCACCTCCCTCTCGTGGCCATGAACGTCCTCGGCGTCTCGTATTCGCTGCCTCGCACCGTGGTGCATCATCAAAGTGGCCACAATCGTCCTCATTCGCGTTGTCCTCCTCGTTCCATGTCCAACCGGCGCCACAGTGTTGCAGGGCGTCGCCGAACCGTTGCAACACTTCGGCGCGCTCCAGACCCTGGCCCAGAGCCCAAGCACCCGGCCCTTCGCCACTTCGTCACTTGGTCGCCGCTCCTTGGCCAAGCCCACCTCGGTATCGACAAAGGCGACAAGCACCGCCGCGGACTTGTGCCACCCAGCAACGAGTCGTCAAGCTGGCCAGTGACCGTCACCGCCTGCCGGCCCAAGCCCCATGCCGTCTTCTGCCCCTGCCCCTGCCCCTCTTGGTCCCCTGCGAGCCGTCACACCACAAGTCCATCAAGCCTGAACGACGACGACCATGACGAGCCCGCTGGAGGATCGAGCCTCGAGGAGCGACGAGACCAGCTCATGAAACCGCTAGTCTACCACACGGACGCGAGTGTCGCCGCACTCTCTGCCGCGCTGCAAGCGCTCTTACCAGCCCAGAGAGGTCGTCTTCGGGTACTCTGCGTCTCAAGCCTGCTCGACAGGTCGCCACAAGTGAAACGCGGAGCTGCGAGCCCGGCGGCAGTGCTTTTCACCTGTGTGTCGAGAGCGCAGGGCGCTGCTCCGTCCTCTACCCTGCATCCTGGTGCCTCGGCGTGCGTTTCCAGTGTCCAAGGCCACGTAATATCGATTCGGCTGCCCTCGCGCCTGTCACATCGCGCCAGAGCCCGGCAATGGGCCTAGCGCCTCTGCCCAGGCGAGGCCGCACCCTTCGATGCGCTACCTGCTCCCAGGTCTCGCTCCTTGTCGATGTTTCGCTTCCGCAGCGTCGCAGTCTGCCAGCCTCGTTCAACGTGCTCAGAGTGAGCAAGCAGATGCAGGCGCCACGAAGCCGTCACTGGGCCTCTCCACTCGTCGGAGAAAGCATACAAAGCTCCCTTCCACCCGGCCAGTCCATAGCCTGTCCTCCGCGTGAGCTCGTTTCCGCCGCACTGTGCACCCATCTGTTTGCTGCCTCGCGCTAGCCACATCGCGCCTAGCCCGGCAAACGCGCTAGCGCCCTCCGCCCAGGCGAGGCCGCGCCCACCGTTGCGTCCCATGCCCTTGTACTCGCTCCTTGCCGCTGTGTCGCTTCCGCACCGTCACGGGCTTGCTGGCCTCGGTCGGCCTGCTCAGAGTGCGCAAGCCGATACGGCGCGCCGCGAGGCTGTCCTGGGCATCCCACCCGTCGGAGAAAGCAACCAAGGTCTTCCGGCCTCCCGCCTATAGCCTGCGCTCGGCGTGAGCTCGTTTCCGCCGCACGGTGCACCCATCTGTTTGCTGCCTCGCGCTAGCCACATCGCGGAGAGCCCGGCAAACGCATTAGCGCCCTCCACATAGGTGAGACCGCGCCCACCGTTGCGTTCCCTGCTCCCAGGTCTCGCTCCTTGCCGCTGATTCGCTTCCGCACCGTCACAGGCTTGCTGGCCTCGGTCGGCCTGCTCAGAGTGCGCAAGCCGATACGGCGCGCCGCGAGGCTGTCCGTGGGCATCTCCACCCGGAGAAAGCAACCAAGGTCCTCTTCCGGCCTCCCGCCGATAGCCTGTGCTCGGCGTGAGCTCGTTCTCGCTGCTCTGGGCGACCATATATTTACTACCCTCGCGCAAGCCACATGGCGCCAAGAGCCGGCAAAGTGCCTGGCACCGTCGACCAGAGCGAGGCCGCGCCCACCGTTGCGTTCCATGCCCCTTGTACTCGTCCTTGTCGCTGATTCGCTTCCGCACCGTCACGGGCTTGCCAGCCTCGGTCGACCTGCTCAGAGTGCACAAGCCGATACGGCGCGCCCGAGACAGTCAGTGGGCCTCTTCACTCGCCCGACAAAGCACCAAGGCCCCAACGGGCCTCTCCGCCCGTATCTCGGCCTCAGCGTGAGCTCCTTTCCGCTGTTCTGTGTAACCATCTGTTTGCTGCCCTCGCGCTAGCCCATCGCGCCAGAGCCGGCAAACGCTCTAGCGCCCTCCACCAGGTGAGGCCGCGCCCATCGTTGCGTCTGCTGCCCCTTGTACTCGCTCCGTGTCGTTGATTCGCTTCCGCACCGTCACGGGCTTGCTGGCCTTGTTCAACTTGCTCAGAGTGCGCAAGCCGATACGGCGCGCCACGAAGCTGTCAATGGGCCTCTCCACTCGCCCGACAAAGCACCAAGGCTCCAACGGGCTCTCCGCCCGTATCCTGGCGTCCGCGTGAGCTCGTTTCCGCTCTGCGCAACCATCAATTTGCTGCCCTCGCGCTGGCCACATCGCGCCGAGAGCCCGGCAACGCTCTAGCGCCCTCTACCCAGGCGAGGCCGCGCCCACCGTTGCGCTTCCTGCTCCCAGATCCGCTCCTTGCCGCTGATTCGCTTCCGCACCGTCACGGGCTTGCTGGCCTCGGTCGACTGTTCAGAGTGCGCAAGCCGATACGGCGCGCCGCGAGACAGTCAGTGGGCCTCTCCACTCGCCCGACAAAGCAACCAAGGCCCCCAACGGGCCTCTCCGCCCGTATCGGCCTCAGCGTGAGTCGTTTCCGCTGTTCTGCGTAACCATCAATTTCTTGCTCTCACGCAAGCCACATCGCACCCAGAGCCCGGCAAACGACCTAACGCCCTCTGCCCAGGCGAGGCCGCGCCCATCGCTGCGTCTGCTGCCCCTTGTGCTCGCTCCTTGCCGCTGATTCGCTTCCGCACTGTCACGGGCTTGCTGGCCTTGGTCGACTTGCTCAGAGTGCGCAAGCCGATGAGGTGCGCCACGAAGTCGTCAGTAGCCCTCTCCACTCGCCCGACAAAGCAACCAAGGCCCCCAACGGGCCTCTCCGCCCGTACTCGGCCTCAGCGTGAGCTCGTTTCCTCCGCACTGTGCACCATCTGTTTGCTGCCCTCGCGCCTGTCACATCGTGCCTAGAGCCTGGCAAACGCTCTAGCGCCCTCTGTTCAGGCGAGGCCGCGCCTATCGTTGCGTTCCCTGCTCCCCAGGCCCCCTCCATGTTGCTGATTCTTCCGCACCGTCACGGGCTTGCCAGCCTCGGTCGACCTGCTCAGCGCAAGCAAGCCGATACGGCGCGCCGCGAGACGTCAGTGGGCCTCTTCACTCGCCCGACAAAGCACCCAAGGCCCCCAACGGGCCTCTCCGCCCGTATCTCGGCCTCAGCGTGAGCTCCTTTCCGCTGTTCTGTGTAACCATCTGTTTGCTGCCTCGCGCTAGCCACATCGCGCCCAGAGCCCGGCAAACGCTCTAGCGCCCTCCACCCAGGTGAGGCCGCGCCCATCGTTGCGTCTGCTGCCCCTTGTACTCGCTCCGTGTCGTTGATTCGCTTCCGCACCGTCACGGGCTTGCTGGCCTTGTTCAACTTGCTCAGAGTGCGCAAGCCGATACGGCGCGCCACGAAGCTGTCAATGGGCCTCTCCACTCGCCGACAAAGCACCCAAGGCCTCCAACGGGTCTCTCCGCCCGTATCCTGGCGTCCGCGTGAGCTCGTTTCCGCGCTCTGCGCAACCATCAATTTGCTGCCCTCGCGCTGGCCACATCGCGCCGAGAGCCCGGCAAACGCTCTAGCGCCCCTCTACCCAGGCGAGGCCGCGCCCACCGTTGCGCTTCCTGCTCCCAGATCCCGCTCCTTGCCGCTGATTCGCTTCCGCACCGTCACGGGCTTGCTGGCCTCGGTCGACCTGTTCAGAGTGCGCAAGCCGATACGGCGCGCCGCGAGACAGTCAGTGGGCCTCTCCACTCGCCCGACAAAGCAACCAAGGCCCCAACGGGCCTCTCCGCCCGTATCTCGGCCTCAGCGGCTCGTTTCCGCTGTTCTGCGTAACCATCAATTTCTTGCTCTCACGCAAGCCACATCGCACCCAGAGCCCGGCAAACGACCTAACGCCCTCTGCCCAGGCGAGGCCGCGCCCATCGCTGCGTCTGCTGCCCCTTGTGCTCGCTCCTTGCCGCTGATTCGCTTCCGCACTGTCACGGGCTTGCTGGCCTTGGTCGACTTGCTCAGTGCAAGCCGATGAGGTGCGCCACGAAGTCGTCAGTAGCCCTCTCCACTCGCCCGACAAAGCAACCAAGGCCCCCAACGGGCCTCTCCGCCCGTACCTCGGCCTCAGCGTGAGCTCGTTTCCTCCGCACTGTGCACCCATCTTTGCTGCCCTCGCGCCTGTCACATCGTGCCTAGAGCCTGGCAAACGCTCTAGCGCCTCTGTTCAGGCGAGGCCGCGCCTATCGTTGCGTTCCCTGCTCCCAGGCCCCCCTCCATGTTGCTGATTCGCTTCCGCACCGTCACGGGCTTGCCAGCCTCGGTCGACCTGCTCAGCGCAAGCAAGCCGATACGGCGCGCCGCGAGACAGTCAGTGGGCCTCTCCACTCGCCCGACAAAGCAACCAAGGCCCCAACGGGCCTCTCCGCCCGTATCCTGACGTCCGCGTGAGCTCGTTTCCGCCGCTCTGCCCAATCCTCAATTTGCTGCCCTCGCGCTAGCCACGTCGCGCCGAGAGCCCGGCAAACCCAGCACCCTCCGCCTAGGCGAGGCCGCGCCCATCGCTGCGTCTGCTGCCCCTTGTACTCGCTCCTTGTCGCTGAATCGCTTCCGCACCGTCACAGCCTTGCTGGCCTCGGTCGACCTGCTCAGAGTGAGCAAGCCGATACGGCGCGCCACGAAGCTGTCAGTAGGCCTCTTCACTCGCCCGGCAAAGCAAATAAGCCTCCTTCCGCCCCCCCCAGTCCGCGCCCTGGCCTCGGCGTGAGCTCGATTCCGTTGCTTGGGTAACCATCTGTTTGCTGCTCTCGCGCTAGCCACATCGCGCCCAGAGCCCAGCAGTGTGGCACCGTCGACCAGAGCGAGGCCGCGCCCACCGTTGCGTTCCATGCCCCTTGTACTCGCTCCTTGTCTGATTCGCTTCCGCACCGTCACGGGCTTGCCAGCCTCGGTCGACCTGCTCAGAGTGCACAAGCCGATACGGCGCGCGCGAGACAGTCAGTGGGCCTCTTCACTCGCCCGACAAAGCACCCAAGGCCCCCAACGGGCCCCTCCGCCCGTATCTCGACCTCAGCATGAGCTCGTTTCCGCCGCTCTGCGTAACCATCATTTTCTTGCTCTCGCGCCTGTCACATCGCGCCCAGAGCCCGGCAAACGCACTAGCGCCCTCTATCCAGGCGAGGCCGCGCCCATCGTTGCGTTCCCTGCTCCCAGCACCCCCTCCATGTTGCTGTGTCGCTTCCGCACCGTCGCGGGCTTGCTGGCCTCGGTCGACCTGCTCAGAGTGCACAAGCCGATACGGCGCGCCGCGAGACAGTCAGGGCCTCTTCACTCGCCCGACAAAGCACCCAAGGCCCCCAACGGGCCTCGCCCGTATCTCGACCTCAGCATGAGCTCGTTTCCGCCGCTCTGCGTAACCATCATTTTCTTGCTCTCGCGCCTGTCACATCGCGCCCAGAGCCCGGCAAACGCTCTAGCGCCCTCTGCCCAGGCGAGGCCGCGCCCAGCGTTGCGTTTGCTGCCCCTTTTACTCGCTCCTTGCCGCTGAATCGTTTCCGCACCGTCACGGGCTTGCTGGTCTCGGTCGACCTGCTCAGAGTGCGCAAGCCGATACGCGCGCGCCGCGAGACAGTCAGTGGGCCTCTTCACTCGCTCGACAAAGCAAACAAGGCCCTCAACGGGCCTCTCAGTCCGTATCTCGGCCTCAGCGTGAGCTCATTGCCGCTCCTCTGGGCAAGCATCAATTTGCTGCCCTCGCGCCTGTCACATCGCGCCCAGAGCCCGGCAAACGCTCTAGCGCCTCCACCCGAGTGCGGACGCGCCCACCGTTGCGCCCCATGCCCCCAGTACTTGCTCCGTGTCGCTGATTCGCTTTTGCACCGTCGCGGGCTTGTTCTCCGTGTTCAACTTGCTCAGAGTAAACCAGCCCATACAGCGTGCCGTGAGGCCGTCAGCAGGCCCCTCCACTCGCCCGACAAAGCAACCAAGGTCCTCTTCCGGCCTCCGCGCCGATAGCTCGTCCTCTGCATGAGCTCGTTTCCGCTGCTCTGGGCAACCATCAATTTGCTACCCATGAGCTAGCCACATCGCGCCCAGAGCCCGACAAAGTGCCTAGCACCCTCTGCTTGAACGAGGCCGCGCCCATCGTTGCGTCACCTGGCCTCAATACTCGCCACTCGTCGATCGCTCGCCTCGACACTGAGGCCAACTCTTCGCTCTGGCTCGCGCTGTACAGAGCGCCCAAGCCGACAAGCGAGGCAGTCAAGCTGTCAAAGGCCGCCACCGCCTCCCCGCCGAGACCATCGAGCCTCCTGGCACCTTTATCGTCTTCTACCCGACCTTGCTCGGGCGCGCGCCGACCTTGTCTTCCGTCCAACCATCAACTTGCACTTCTCTCCTTGGACGCGCCATAATGCGCTACGGGCCTGGCAGACGGCCTCGCAGCGTCTGTCTACTCGCAATAGCTCCTAGCTTTGACCACCGTCGCCGTTCTTGCTGCGGTCAGCGGCAAGCACAAAGGCACTCTTGATCAAGTCGCGTCAAGCCCAAAATGATCGAACTCAACGTGGACAAGATTATAGCTTTGCACTTGGCGGTCTAGCACCGTAGGGCCGACGGCCTATGCGGCACCAGCGGCGCCTCCGCTCACCCGCGACGTCGCGATCGCAAGCAGCTGCTCGGCGTCCCAGCTCAAGAGACACCACAATCGTAAAAAAAAAAAGATCCAGATCCGTTGTGGAGTTGGCGTTCGCGTCGCTTCTTTGTCAAGTCCTAGTGTTTTCGCTATACATTTCTCCTAAGGATTTCGAAATGAGTGGCTGGCAATAAGAGAGCACGAGCAGTCGACAATCAAAACACAAGCGATCATACCACGGGAGAATGATCGCTTCGGGGCGATGTCGTACTAGCCGTCCACCCACGCGTTCACTGCCGTTTCCCTCACCGTCTTGCGAGCCAGGCGAGACGAGACGGGGATCGGGATCGGAAGGCGGAAGAGACTTGAGATCCGTTGAGAAGGATCGAGACTCGACCGTGCCAACGGCTCTCACCCCGGCCTCGCTCCTGGAGGTGACTGCGGCGAGCAAAATGAGACGTGGCTGCCTTGGCGAGGTTGTGCGAAGCTATGGTGGTGGCGGCGGTGGCGCGCTGCCTTGCGCGGGTCACCACGGCGGCCTCACTGAGTCACAAAAGCATCCCCAGAGCAAATGTCCAGCTCCTTGCTTGCGCCTTGCACGTCGACGAGCCGCCTGCTTATCCACAGGCCGTACTTCGTTGCTTGAGCGCCGTTCACTTTGACTAGGAGCTACAACGCTTCTGTGCCTAGGAGTGATGAGAAGCCGTCGTGCAGGCTATATATCCCAGCCCTTAGCCCGGATCTCAACACGAAGCGACTTGGTGAACATTCAAGCGCACCAGGATCCGACACACATAACCGCCCTCTCACCAGGTTCAGACATCAGCGAGGTGGTGGAGGACGAGAACGAATCGAAGAGGGAAGATGACCAAGATCGAGCTTGTTGACGTGGCCCGCAGCCTCTGGCTGACTTGTATGCTC
This sequence comes from Thraustochytrium striatum, assembly GCA_022244645.1. Classification (NCBI taxonomy): domain Eukaryota; class Bigyra; order Thraustochytrida; family Thraustochytriidae; genus Thraustochytrium; species Thraustochytrium striatum. The sequence continues at coordinate 16,605 of JACDIV010000058.1, forward strand.
TTCATTGACAAGTCTGCCCGCGCGAGCGATTCCAAGGAACAGGTGACACAGCTTTGCAACGAGATCTTTGCTGACGGCGCCAAGGGCGTGAAGCAAGGCGACCTCGAACTTCCAGCGCCGCTTGAGGTCGGAGTTGGCGGCAAGGATCAAGGTCTCCTGAATGACGCTGCAATTGCCTGCCGGAGCTTCTTCCAGTCGCCAAAGACCGTCGGTTTCGTCGACTTCGATGTCCACGTGCTCTTTGCACTCACCCTCTCGCCGAAGACTCTCGCGAGTGGGGCCAAGCAGGCGGCACTGATTCGAAGCATCGGCACCGTCGACTCGCCCGATGACGAACACAAGACCTCTAGAGCGACATTTGAAGGTATTGTGTGCAAGTGTGACTCGCGCGACAGCAAGCCGAACACCCGGCTCGAGTACTCCGCGTTACAGTCTACGGCAGGCGTGGTGCAAGTGCGGCACTACTTTCGGCGCATCAAATCAGCCATGGAGCATCATCTCGAGATCCTCAAGCGCGACGATGCTGAGCGAGACGATGCCGAGAGGTTCACCAAGAGCTTCACGGGTCAGCGTTTCACGCGCCTCCTCGTTCCCGCTTTGCAGTCCCTCATTCGGCAGCCTGGCGGGCAGAAGCGAGACTTGAACGGCGAGCCCAAGACATCGGACCGTCAACTCGATGTGGTTCTCTCTGAACCTTGTTCGCATGCGCCCGGTCGAAGAGCTTGCCGAAGAGGCAAAGGAGGCATTTCGCTTGGTCAAGCGGCTTAGAACGATCGGGATCTCTTCTCCAATGGACTTGTTCGCCACCGAGCGGCACCACTTCACCGCACCGGACTGGCACTCGCTTAAAGAGATCCTGAACACACCCAGCGAGGTCACAGACCACAGTTAATCATCTTCCCTTTTCGCGTCTCCTACTCCCTTAACTTGAGCTGGCCAGATAGCTCTACTAGAGCTAGCTAGTTTGAACGTCACAACCATCTCGGGCCCTCGTAGGGTCCTCAGCGCTGCCGGGATGGCGGCGCAGTTGCGCCAGTGACTGCAAAGAAAGATCCGTTGGTCGACCAATGAGCCTGGTGATGAGTCGGGCAGAAAGCACCTCCGGGAGCTGTGGCGCGATGCGGTTGACCGACGCGAGATGCAGAGCGCCGCGGCGGCAGGCCGCGTGATGAGACGGGGCACGAGGCGCGGGTCCCCGCGGTCCCTGTGCGCTCGCTCGTTGACCAGCGCGCGCACGTGTCATGAGCTGATGTCATTCCGATCGCTTCCGAATCCAATGGCGGCAAGGATCCGACGCGTGTCAGCAGTCACCTGTCAAGAACGAGCAGCGCGAGGAGAGGGCGCGAGGAGCAGTTCGCGACGATGGACGACCCTGTTGCAGAGCTCGAGCGAGCCCTGTACGAGAAGGCCGCCAAGCCTCTCGAGGCCCGTCGCGAGCAGACCCTCCTCCGCGACAAGACGCAGCGGGACCACGAGTACCTCCGCCACGTGCGGCGGCTCCTCGCCCGCGTGGAGCCAGTGGCGCGCCGGCTTGCACGCCCGGTGACCTCCTCGCGGACCTTCGGCGCATCCAAGCAGAGGCTGGGGCAGCCGCCATGCGCGCTGAGGCTGCGCGGTACCTCCACGAGCTGCTCGACCGAGCACGGGTGAACGGCAACAAGAGCGTCTCCATTAAGGTTATGGTGGCCTTCCGGGCCTTCCGCGCGTGGGGCCTCACGCTGGACGAGAAGCTGCCCGCGCTGCTCAACGAGATCGACGCCGCACAGGTCGAGCGCCATCAGCATCGTCAGCGGCCGTGGTGCGCCGGACCCAAGCTGCGCAAGGACCTTCAGATCGAGGAGATCCGTCCTGCGTGGGGCGAGTTCTGCGAGCGCTTCCTCGCGGACCCGTGCGCTTTTCGCTCTCGGGCGCTCGCCAAGCTCGCTGATGCTGTGCCAACGCTTGGAAGACACCCGGAGCTCGACGGCGATGCGCTGCGTCGGCTCTCGAAGCTTGGCAAGAAAAACTGGTCGTCGCTTGGGATCGCGGCAGGCGCGGTGGTGCCGCTCTCGCAACAGGCGTGCCAGCATGTGGCCATGTTGCTGCGGAGTCGTCTGTATCAGCCGACGAGCAGGCGCTTCAACCCGTTTGGCGAGCGATGCGGCGTCGACCAAGTCCTCTTCTTCCGTCTGCTACAGACAAAGGCCGGCATGCTCCTCATGTCCTCCACGGCCATGCGCAAAGGCGATCTCATGCGATGCCCGCTCTCCGCGATTTCGCTTGAGCAGCTCGCGCTGGGCAACCCCAAGCTGACCATCACCTTCACCAACCGCAAGAAGCAGGACAAGAGCATGCGGTCCAACGCGAGCATGGGCGACATCGGGCTGGCCCCAAGCTATGCCTTTGCCGGGTTTCACGTCAATCCCCTCCGGTGTCCGATCGCGCACCTGGCCATGCTGACCTATGCAGCGAGCCTCGGACTGGCGCAGGATCAAGCCGACTTTTCCTCGGCGGAGCGCGTGGGCGAGGTGTGCCGCTATCGCTCGGCTCGAACGGGGCGCGCTGGCCTTCCGAGGCGACCGGCAGGCGGAGGCGCGGTTCACCGCCGTCTTTGACCTGAGCGCCGTCCTCTTCGGCTTCAACGTGGGACGGTGGAAAGCCAAGGGTCACATCTGCCGTTCCCTGTGCGCCACCACTCTCGCAGACGCCCAGGCCTCGCCGGAGGAGGTCGACCGCCACTGCGACTGGGCTACCCGCACGGTGAGCTCGCGGCACTACGTGCACCAGAAGGCCGGCAACCTGTGCGAGAAGACGGTGCGCATCGCAGGGCCTGGCGGCCGACTCAGCGGGCGATGCTGGCGCGTCCGTCCCGCTGCTCCGCGTCGCGCGAGCGGTCAAGTTGCCACTCGCTTCCAGGACGCCTGCATGCCTTGGGTGGAGACTGCGTTGGCGGAGGACCACACCAGCGCAACGCTCCGGACCCTCCAGACGCTCAAGCGCGTCGCGGCGTTGAGCTTTGTCCTCATCGACCCAGGCCGGCGACACGAGCTTGGTTACGACTACTGGGCCTCCATCGCGTTTCCCGGCGTTCCCAAGAGCGAGTGGCGGGCACTCCAGGCCGCGTCAGAGGCGGTCGCGGCCGAAGGCCGCGGCCAGCCCGACCTGAGCAGCGCCAAGCGCAAGCTCGCCGCCGCTCGCCGCCGCATCCAGGAACTGGAGCGCAAGCAGCACTTGCTGGAGGCCATCGTGCGCGAGCGTCGCCTTGGTTCTGCGAACGCGACCGCAAAGCGTCAATGCGTGGGGTGATCGTTCCTCCAGGCGCAGAGCACGTCGCGGCGCTGACGCCTGAGCTCAAGGACGGACTCCGGCGACACATCCTGGGCATCGTCTACGACGTTGAGCGCGTCGAGGAGGCGGGCCTCGAGGCTGACGGTGCCGGACATGTGCTACAAGGCCGTCTTTGCAAAGAGCCCGGCGCTCGGCGATCGCTCGCTACTCGGCCTGCTCACGGCGCTGAGTCGGGCCCGCAACTGCACCGGGTCCAAGGCTTCCGACCTCGGCATCAGCTACAGCGCACACAAGGGTCGACAATGGCGCCACGTGCTGCTCCTGGCGGGCGCCGTCAAGCTCGCTGGCTCCCCGGAGGCCCTGAGAGAGGCCTTGCTCGCTGACCCCGCGGTGGCTTGGGCCGAAAGCGGAACTGGCTCGGTCTCGTGCGGGACCGCGACTGCTTTGCGCCGCTCGCGAGCCTCGAGATCTCGTGCCTGGCGAGCTTCAAGGCCTCCCTGCAGAGAAGGAAAGGAGGCGCTGCCGGCCTTGCATTGTGACCCTCCCACAGATCCTTGCTTAGAGTGCCGGTCTTAGTCATTCCTAGGGGAAACCGCTAGACCACACTCGATTAGAGTAGCTCGAGTAACTGAGCAAATCGGCAAATCAGGTCATCTCGTCTCTTTACACCCAAAGCATCATTTTTGCCGATATGTTCTGCGTTCAGGTCGTATCCTAGGTTTTGAGGTTTTCCGCAAGCGAGACAAGATCCTGGCCGAGGTGCTTTGGGTCGGAAGCGCAGCTAGCTTGGCTTTGCGCAGGACCGCGTCTGCTTGGCTCAGCTGGCTTGGTCTCGAGATCGCCAGCCTGCCGCGCTTCAGGGCCATCCCTGCAGAAAGGCAAAGGAGGCGCTGCCGGCCTTGCATTGCGACCCTCCCAGATCCTTGCTTAGAGTGCCGGACTTAGTCATTCCTAGGGGAACCGCTAGACCACACTCGACGAGAGTGACTCGGGTAAATGAGCAAATCGGCAGATCAGGTCATCTCATCTCTCTACCCTCGGCGTCAGCGTCGCCCTCAGCAGTCTCGCAAGGCTCAGCCTGCACATCTATCTCGCAAAGCCTCCGGCGTCCAGCAACCGCTGCGTAGCGGCCTTCACCGACGCCGTTGATGCCCATCCAGAATGCCAGGTCCGTATACATTGCCGGTCCAAAGGCCTCAAAGTACCTCATGGCGAGCTCATCAAGCCCCTCTTGATCGCCGTCCTCCTCCTCTACGGCCTGGCCGTCCTCCGCCTTGGCCACTAGTTGCAGCGTCGGAGGCCCCGAGCCCAAGTCTGCGCGCTTGGCAAGGCCGCGCAAGGCCAGCGCAAGCCTCACGCCCCAAGTGACGTCGCCCGGCACGTCCGCCAGCAGCTCGCGCTGCTTTACCGGGCCGTCGCGCAGTGCAGCATGGCAAGCGGCCACGCCGGCTTCGTACGCGTCCAGCAAGCCGCTCTTGGCGTAGCGCAGCTCGCGCACGCGGAGGAGGTCTGGCGCCAGCGCCCTGCGGACGAGCGGCCAATCTTTGGCGGCGTAGATGTGCAGCGTGCCGCGCTTGCCAGTGGATCGCACCAGCGCAGCGTCCTCTGCGCGCAGCGCGCTGAGGTGCACGCTGCGCGGCGCATGGAGGCGCGACCAGAGCGAATGCCAGGCGGCATCAGCTTCTTGCGCTTGCGCGCCGACGACGCGGCGTGCGGCCTCGGCGACGCTGTGGCAGCTCGGCCGAAGGAGACCGCAGCGGCGCAAGCGCTCGTAGCGCACCTGCGCTGCGCTCCAAGCGCCCGGCGCCGCGCTGCCCCAAACGCCGCCATGCGAAATGACACGAGAGAGATGGTCAGACCAAGATCAATGAGATTGAACGAGCTGGAGGCTCTGCCGAAGAAGGGCACACCGCATGCCAAGGTGGCTCATTGTCTGTCGGCAGCTGGCCGACTCGTGGGCGTCTGTCTCGGCCGCTTGTCGGCGACGTCGTGGGCGTCCGCGAGGGCGCCGCAGTGGGCTCGGGGTTGAACGGGCCGAAGTCGATCCCGGGCAATAACTTCCCCATGTCCATGGTCATCCTGCCGACGCTCTCGCTCCTGTGGCCGCGCCCGAGGTTGCCATCCGAGTTGTCCCCAACAGCGCCAGTCCAGGTCCGACGAGTCTGGCCATGCGAGTCGAACACAGGCAGTCGTTGCGGTCGTGCTGATCCCCACAGCGCGACCGTCGCCGCCAAAGTCCACGCGCTTGGCCGCGGACACGGCCTGCTCTACGAGTTTGGGGTGTCAGACCCGCGACCGAGCTGGCCGAAATTGTTATCGCCCCAGCAAACCACCTCGTTCTGCGGCTGCACGTCCAAGAGCGCGCACGCAAAAAGTCCCTGCCAGCCTCAATTTGCAGCACGCGCTTGTCGTTGCTTAAGTCGAGAGCGGCCAGGTCGGGGCCCGCCTGCAGCACCGGGACGTCGCTGGGACCGCCGTCGCCGAGCTGGCCGACGCTGTTGTCGCCCCAGCACTTGGCCACGCCGCCGTCCAGGTGCGCGCACGTACAAGGCGCCCCCAGCCGCGAGCTTGAGGAGGCGCCCGCCAAGCGTGAAACTACTAGGCAGCGCGATGCCCATCTAGTCGGGGACGGAGCCATCTTCCCCGACCTGAGCGCAAGAAAGGGATCGCTAGCTCGCGCAATTCGATGATCGGCCTCCGCAGGCACGTTCGCGGCCATGGCCCGGGGGATGTGGAGCGTCATCGGCGCTGGGGTCCATCGGCGCGGCTATCGGTGGAGCTTGCGGGTCCTGCTTCGGCGCCGCGAAGATGAATTCCGGCCGCTCGGACTTGGTTAGACCTCCTCGCCCGCGAGGCGAGCGGCACGGCGGGCACGTCGAATGGCAACAACGTGACGGCAAGGCACGCACGCTACCAGGCCCGTTTCCTCCGCCCCTGGCGTCCGCCCAAGCATTCTTCCTCCCCAAAACATCACTTTGCGCGCCAAGAGCCTGGCGAACACCCTCCACCCAGGTGAGGCTGCGCCCATCGCAGCATTCCCTGCTGCTACTTTCCTCTTGGCGCTGATTCGCTTCTGCAACGTCACGGGCTTGCCAGCTCGTTCGACTTGCTCAAATTGCACGAGCACGTCGCGAGGCCGTCACTGGGCCTCTTCACAATCAAGCCCGATCGATTTCTGCGCCTCCTCCTGCTTGGTTGTTGTCAGTCCGGCCCAAACTCGTGAATGGGCAACGCGCCTGGTTGGAGACCGTGGCGGTACTGCCCGTACCGCCGTACCTTTTGTGCATTTTCGGCCGGGGGAATTGCGGGCTTTCCTGAGAAAGATTTGGTCCTCTCAGAGCAGGCGAAGCAGTTGCAGTTGCTCACATGACAAACTCTCAGTTTTGTGCCGCTGGCTCTTGGTTTTTGATCGATGACACAGTGTGACAGCCACCAATTTTCTGGAGGGTTTTGCAAGAGGTACTCGGCTGGTCGACCTTCCCAGCTGGCAGAGCTGCAATACCCGAAGGCAGACGCGCAGTCGCGCGAGAGAGGCGCAGTGGACAAGCAGGGTTGGCGCGATGGTGCGGTGCCTGGGGTCGCTGTCGCTGCTGCTGCTGGCGAGTGCCGGCGCTGTGGCACAGTTCGATCAGCTGGCCAAGATCACGGCCAGCGATGCTGCGAGAGGTGATTGGTTTGGCTACGCTGTCTCGCTCAGCGGCGACACGGCGCTGGTTGGAGCCGAGGACGACGACGCTGGTGAGCGTTCGGGCTCGGCATACATCTTCCAGCGGAAACAGGGTGGGCCGAACGCGTGGGGCCAGGTGGTCAAGCTCACGGCCAGCGATGCTGCGGCTGAAGATCGTTTTGGCACTGCTGTCTCGCTCAGCGGCGACACGGCGCTAGTGGGAGCCTGGGGGGACGACGACAACGGTGACTGGTCGGGCTCGGCATACATCTTCCAGCAGAACCATGGCGGGCCGAATGCGTGGGGCGAGGTGGCCAAGCTCACGGCCAGCGATGCTGCGGAAGGTGATGCCTTTGGCTGGGCTGTCTCGCTCAGCGGCGACACGGCGCTGGTGGGAGCCTTTGAGGACGACGATGCTGGTCGCTCTTCGGGCTCGGCCTACATCTTTGAGCGCAACCACGGTGGGCCGAACGCCTGGGGCCAGGTGGCCAAGCTCACGGCCAACGATGCTGCGTCTGATGATGTCTTTGGCTACGCTGTCTCGCTCAGCGGCGACACGGCGCTGGTGGGATCCTATCTGGGCGACAGCAACGTTCAATACACGGGCTCGGCATACATCTTTCAGCAAAACCAGGGCGGGCCGAACGCGTGGGGCCAGGTGGCCAAGCTCACGGCCAGCGATGCTGCGCGAGGTGATCATTTTGGCTACGATCTCTCGCTCAGCGGCGACACGGCGCTGGTGGGATCGAAATATGACGGCGACGACGGTGGTCTTAATTCGGGCTCGGCATACATCTTCGAGCGGAACCAGGGCGGGCCAAACGCGTGGGGCCAGGTGGCCAAGCTCACGGCCAGCGATGCTGCGGCTGATGATGAGTTTGGCTCGGCTGTCTCGCTCAGCGGCGACACGGCGCTGGTGGGATCCGATGGGGACAACGACGGCAGTCGCAGTTCGGGCTCCGCATACATCTTCCAGCGGGACCAGAACGGGACGAACGCGTGGGGCCAGATCGCCAAGCTCACGGCCAGCGATGCTGCGAGACATGTTTACTTTGGCTCGGCTGTCTCGCTAAGCGGCGACACGGCGCTTGTGGGAGACTATCGGGACGACGACAGCTCGGGCTCGGCATACATCTTCTCAGTAGTGCCGACGACAACGCCGACCACTGCGCCATCCACTGCGCCGACCAAGGAGGGTGAGACCCGCTCGCCCACGCCTTCGCCTTCCTCCACCCCGACCGGCAACCCGACCGGCAGCCCGACCGGCAGCCCGACCGGCAGCCCGACCGGCAGCCCGACCGGCAGCCCGACCGGCAGCCCGACCGGCAGCCCGACCGGCAGCCCGACCGGTAGCCCGACTAGCAGCCCGACCGAGGAAGGCGAGACCCGCTCGCCCACGTCATCGCCTTCCTCCAGCCCGACCAGCAGCCCGACCGAGGATGTGGAGACCCGCTCGCCGTCGACCACCCGACCGTTGGCAGCGAGGCAACCGCGACAACCGCGGCGCCGACAGCTGCGGAGGAGGCCGCTGGCCTGGGCGTGGGCGCCATTGTGGGCATCGCCGCGGGCGCGCTTGCCGCTGTGGCCGCCGCCGCATTCTTCGTGCGCAAGCAGTCCAAGCCCGCTGGCCCAGCCGCGTACGCCGAGGAGGCCGGGATGGTTGCGTCCGTGGCCAGCGACAACCCAGGATACGGGCTCTAAACGCTAACAGGCGCGCGACTACGCTGCAACCGCCTGCTTCTGGCTTGGCACGAAAGCGGCCGCAAAAGAAACCAACAAGCGAAGCACCACTCTCTTCCCGTTGCGCTCCCACACGGCACCTTAAACCTTGCGAGGCCGCCCGCCAGGCGCTCTTGGATGAAGGCGTGCGGGTCCGAGCCCTCGGACAGGAGGAGCCAGTTGTCCTTGACACTGCCGCCGCTCTCGCTCACGTTACCCTCGGCGCCGCGCCGCGCAAGAGGTCACATTGTGTCCGAAGTTCTGGTCGCGAAAGCAGCGCTCGTTGAAGAGCTGGCTGCGTCGCGTGAAGGTCCACCCACCCTTTGCGTTCGGGTTGTTGCCGGGTGACCTCTTGCCCTCCTTGTCGGACGAAGCAGGCTTTGCCTTGCCGTTGTCTAGCGTTGGTCTCGCATTGCTGCCATCCGCGGCGTTGCCGCCCGCGTCCGCATCGTTGGCGTTGTCGTGCCTTGCCTCGTCGCCAACGGCGCCCTCGTGCTTGCGCTTCCGCGACGTGCGCAGTGCGCCGACCGCCGCGACCACGGGCGGCCAGACGCTGTGCGCTGGCGGCCTCTCAACGGACACCGCGACAGCTCACGCGGACTCGGCCGCAGAATCCGGGGCTATTGTCGGCCTCAAGTCGATCAACGGTCATCGTGTCTGACCGCTCTCGGCCGGTCGGGCCCCGAGGTTGCGATTGGACGGCAGCGCGAAGGGACCGTTGGTTCCCAAGAATGCCCCGAAGGTGCACACCGCGGCGCACAATCCGGTATCCTAGGGTTTCATTTAGGATCTGACTAGGCCTGACCAATCGCCCCGATGGGTGCGCGACCAACTGTGTGCGAGCTAAGCAGAGGGAAGCGAGCATTCCACGGGAATTTCGACCGCCGAATCTCATCCGAACTTCGTAGCTAAGCCCGTAGGGCTCGTCTAGTACTACCGTGGGGGACCAGGTGGGAAGCGCGAGTGTTGCTTGTTTTTGCTCCGCCCGCAAAGCACTCATTTTGGCTCTCCTGGTCGCTGCGCTTGCTTTTTCCCATTTTGCTGCATGGTTCCACCCAGGCTCCTTGACGATCGTTTTGTCAGATTACCGGTACACAAGTGCGGTACCACTCGAGTACGCTCTTTCGGCTTGCTCGTCACAGCTTCCGCCGCCGCCGCTGCTGCTGCCCTGCGTGGCGCTTGCCGTGGCAACGCTGGCGTCTTTCGCTCTGGGCACCAAAAGTGCCACTTGAGCTGGCTCTTCCACGTGGGCACTTCGCCGGTCCGCTCCGCCTCCGGCATGCGCGCCGTACGCGCCGCCATCACGCTCGCCCACAAACGGGCGCGGGCCGGCCCGTCGCCCATGGCTCACTCTCGCGGGGTCCGGCTCATGAAGGCCCTCGCCGGCCGTGCACCCCGGCCCACCTTGGCCCCGGCGGTGCCAGCCGAGATGCCACGAGCCGGCAGCCGGTGCTCATTGCATGTGACATAGGGGTGCTCACCGGCAGCCGGTGTGATGAGCTCGCCCCGCCGTCGGTGGCGGCCTTCCGCCCCGACCGGCACCTCACTCTCCGGCGCCTGCACTGGCGTTGCTCGTCGCCGGACGCGCCACCACCACACGCCGTGCTCATCCCGCCGCCACAGACCACCGAGACGCGCGCCAACGCCGCGCCGCTCGCACCGCCCGCCGCTGGTGCGGCACTCGCATCCACAACAGGTCCCCGTCCAGGCCCAGCCTGGCGACCGACGATGCCCTGCCCACCTGCTCTGGGTAGCCACCGGCGACGCTAGCTCGCCCGCCCTAGACGACCCGGCGCTTCGGGTCAACGGCAAGCTCGTCACTGTCCCCATGACCGGCGCAGCGCTGCGCACCATGGCCGCGTATGCCAGCATGAGCGCCGATGATGCCCGTCGCTTGAGCTTCGACGCGGCTTTGCGACTACGGCAACCGCGTGTGGGTACTCTCGAGATACCATTCAGGACGTCGTGGGCTGGCGCTGCACTTCGACAGCCCTTGGGTATCAGAACGGGTCCATCCCCTGCCGCCTGGCACAGAGGACATGACGCTGCTGAGCCTCTCGTCACCGTACCGTACCGACCGCCGTCTGGCGCCCCGGGGCAAAGGCCTCGCGCCGACCCGTGCGGCGGCGCCCGCCGCGGCTACCGCGCGCCGCCGCCGCCGCCGCACCCGTGCACCGAGGCCGCGCCGCCGCCGGCGCGCACCCGTCCGGGACCCGACACGGGCCTCTCACTGGTGCACCGGGTGCAACTATGCTCTTCTGCGCGTCCTCGCCGAGGCCGCAGCAGACGTCACCGAGCTCCACGACATGGGGAGTACTCCGCAGCCTGCGCGGGGCCGGCCTGAGCGCGCCTTGCCTCGTGGCGCCGAGCAAGCAGATGGGGGAAAGAAACGCGCCAAGAGCTGACCGAGCTCGGACACGGCCATCTGGGGAGGGGCGCGAGGCGTTTCTCTTTGGCCCGTGGTTTGGACGCCCGTCGAATACGACGCCCCTCCTTGGTCGCGGGTGGGGTCACTTGTGACGAGGCGTCTCCGCTCACTCAACGGGGTGCCTGCTGGTGCAGGCTTGGGAGAAGGAAGACATGATGAACGGCAAAGAGGTTTGGCTCGGCCGCCGCCTCGCGCTGGCGGGCGGGCTTGTGGCGGTCGAGCAACGGGACGGTGGGTGGGGTCCGAAAGCTGGAGTTGCAGGTCTGTGCGACCTGTCTGGCTGCTCTCGCACTCGTGCGAACCACTCGCTGCGGAAAACCGCAAGTTTTGGCGAAAGCGGGTGAACAGATCGAGACCCGCTTGCCGTCGACCAGCCCGACCGTTGACAGCGAGACGACCGTGACAACCGCGGCGCCGACCGCTGCGGAGGCCGCTGGCCTGGGCGTGGGGCCATTGTGGGCATCGCCGTGGGCGCGCTTGCCGCCATGGCCGCCACTGCCTTCTTCGTGCGCAAGCAGTCCAAGCCCGCTGGCCCAGCCGCGTACGACGCGGAGGCCGTCAAGGTTGTCTCAAGCAACAACTTAGGGCTTCAAACGTTGACTGGGGCGCGACCACGCTGTGCGATTGCCTGCATCTTGTCGAGCACAAGCTGAGGTCGAGCCAAGCCTGGTGGGACGTGATGTTCACCAGCGCCCTGTCCAGATGACTTTTTGGAGAAGCTAAACGGATGGCTGGCTGATGTGACATGTGAGTGCTTTTTTTTTTTTTTTTTTCTCTTCTCTTCTCACACGTTCAGCCAGTCACGGAGTCAAGATTACTTACGCCGAGTTAAGACTGGTCGCGAGGTTGACAGCAAGCTAGAGAGTTACCCAACGCCCACTTCGATGCCGAGTGGGGCTGCAGGGAGCACAGGCTGCCACCGGTATAAACCGAGGTCTTGCGCATGTGCCACCGCTGGTGGGGCGAGCGGCTCCTGGTTCGCCAGGAGCGCGCGCAATAGGTGCCGCTGGTGCTGGAAGATCGTCTCCACGAGGAGGCGACGGCTGGCAGCGAGGCCGTCGAGTTGGTGCTTGTCGTAGTAGTCGCGCACGATGCGGCGGAGTGCGGGCCAGTCGCCGGCCGTGCCACCTGCCGTAGAGAGGACCGGGATGAGGAGCTTGTTGGAGCCAAGGGCGGCGTCGTACTTGTCATGCTTGGCCTTGCAAGCGGCGGCCGCGACGGTTGGCAAAGAGCGCTCCGTGACAAAGCTCGTTGAGCTGATAGTGTTCACGGCAGTCACATCAATGATGACCGGCTTGGCAGGTGCTTGCAGGGTAGCATGGACGTCGACGCGGAGGTTGTCGCTCACCCAAACTTCGGTGCGAGCGGTGCCTCCCAGCTTGTTGAGGTGCTTGCAGATGACGTCGCGGCCGCGTTGTGGGCCACGGTGGCGGTGTTGACGTGCTTGCAGTGGAGCGCGTGGAACCAGTTGGCGCTCGGCTTGCGCATCTCGGTCGCGCCGCAGCCGCACGTGGTTGGACTGGACGCCAGATCGGGACGAGCTTGGCCAGTGCGCTTGCGGAGGTAGGCGAGCCAGAGCTTGTTGGGCAGCTGGGTCACGGCAAGCGACGGCGTGGTGAGCAGGATACACCGGCCGAGGTCTCCTGGTTGGCCGCGTGGATGCGGCGTGCGAGGAAGGCCCGCTCTCGGCGTCCAGGGTCGGGTGGTTCGGCGTCGGCTGGCGGTGGCGGCTGCACGGTCTTGTCGCCGCAGGTGATGTCGAGCTTGCGTTGTAGTCGTGCGGCGTTGCCTGCATAGACCTTTGGTGATGTTGGAGGCGTGGATGTGGATGAGGTCCTTGAGCTTCGTTGCCGTAAGGAGTACTGCTGGTAGATGTTGTTCGGGCAGGACGTGTGGTGGCAGGCTCGGGGAGCTGGTCCCCGAGTCGCAAGATGGCGGCGACGGCCGGGTGCGTGCTTCGGGGTGATGGCCAGGTCGTGTAGGTGCGACGTGCGGGAAGAAGGTGGTGCCGAGGCCTGCGCGTAGAGCGAGGAGCAGGGCAGACACGTAGCAGCGTCCGGGAAGAGCTTTGGGTCGAACACGCCAACGCACCCAGGCTGATGGGGAGTTGCGTGCGTGCGGCCCAGTCCTGCAGTTCTTCTGAGGTGGTGCCCAGCGGAAGGGCCGGCGCGATCGGCTTGGCTGTCGGGTCAGAGACGTCCCAGATCCCGAGCTGAGCAAACAGGGCCGAGCGGATGAGCGTGTTGGCGCGTGCGGCCAGGTCGCGGGTCTCCGTCGGCGGGTTGACGCGGAAGACGTACGCCAATTTGGCCTGCACCGAGAGTCGGAGGACCTGGAACGCTGCCTGTTCGCAGTGCTCGACACCAGTGCGCCGGAAGGCCATGAGCTGGATGATGCTAAAGTCGATGCGCTCGTGAAGGAACTTGTCGAGCTGGGCCTGGATGTACTCGGATGTGCCGTGATGGCTCCCGAGCCATGAGACGCCGCGGGCGTCTGTAGCGGTGTCCAGGTCAATGACATGTCAGTGCGTTGCGCAGAAAGAGCGCGTGTGATGTTGGCCACTTGCAACACAAACGAAGCAGAAGAACGCACCACCAATCCTCCATGGCATTGTGCCAGCATTGATGCTGCGTTGTGGTCCAGTCGCGCCTGTACCTTCTGGGTGGCAATCAGGCCAACAAGGTCCAAACAGGCAAGCAGTCCCGAAAGGAGCAAGTGACCAGTGGACAAGCAGGGTTGGCGCGATGCTGCGGTGCGCGAGGTCGCTGTCGCTGCTGCTGCTGGCGAGTGCGGGCGCTGTGGCGGGCTTCGATCAGGTGGCCAAGCTCACGGCCAGCGACGCTCCGTGGGGCGATGAGTTTGGCTGGGCTGTCTCGCTCAGCGGCGACACGGCGCTCGTGGGAGCCCCTTGGGACGGCGGCAGTGGTGACTATACGGGTTCGGCCTACATCTTTGAGCGGAACCAGGGCGGGCCAAATGCGTGGGGAGAGGTGGCTAAGCTCACGGCCAGCGATGCTGCGGCAAAGGATCGGTTTGGCTGGGCTGTCTCGCTCAGCGGCGACACGGCGTTGGTGGGAGCCACGGGGGACGACGACGCCGGCTCCAGTTCGGGCTCGGCGTACATCTTCCAGCGGAACCAGGGCCGAACGCGTGGGCCCAGGTGGCTAAGCTCACGGCCAGCGATGCTGCTTCTGGTGATGAATTTGGCTACGCTCTCTCGCTCAGCGGCGACACGGCGCTGGTGGGAGCCTATAAGGACGACGAAAACGGTGAATGGTCGGGCTCGGCATACATCTTCGAGCAGAACCAGGCGGGACGAACGCGTGGGGCCAGGTGGCCAAGCTCACGGCCAGTGATGGTGCGAGATATGATCAATTTGGCTCCGCTGTCTCGCTCAGTGGCGACACGGCGCTGGTGGGAGCCTATGGGAACGACGACAATGGTGAATGGTCGGGCTCGGCATACATCTTCGAGCGCAACCAAGGCGGGCCAAACGCGTGGGGCCAGGTGGCCAAGCTCACGGCTAACGATGCTGCGGCTGGTGATGAGTTTGGCATAAGTGTCTCGCTCAGCGGCGACACCGCGCTTGTGGGATCGAAATATGACGACGACAATGGTTCGCAATCGGGCTCGGCATACATCTTCGAGCGCAACCAAGGCGGGCCAAACGCGTGGGGCCAGGTGGCCAAGCTCACAGCCAGCGATGCTGCGGCTTATGATGAGTTTGGCTCGGCTGTCTCGCTCAGCGGCGACACGGCGCTGGTTGGAGCCATTAGGGACGACGACAATGGTTCGCAATCGGGCTCGACGTACATTTTCCAGCGGAACCAGAACGGGCTGAACGCGTGGGGTCAGGTGGCCAAGCTCACAGCCAGCGATGCTGCGGCACGTGATTACTTTGGCAAGGCTGTCTCGCTCAGCGGCGACACGGCGCTGGTGGGAGCCAATGGGGACGACTCGGCATACATCTTCTCAGTAGCGCCGACGACAACGCCGACTAGCAGCCCGACCGGCAGCCCGACCGGCAGCCCGACCAGCAGCCCGACCGGCAGCCCGACCGGCAGCCCGACCGGCAGCCCGACCAGCAGCCCGACCGGCAGCCCGACCGGCAGCCCGACCGGCAGCCCGACCGGCAGCCCGACCGGCAGCCCGACCGGCAGCCCGACCGGCAGCCCGACCGGAAGCCCGACCGGAAGCCCGACCGGCAGCCCGACCGGCAGCCCGACCAGTAGCCCGACCAGCAGCCCGACCGGCAGCCCGACGGCCTCCCCAACGAGTGCGCCGTCCACGACCCCAACGAGCTCGCCGACCAGCAGCCCGACCGAGGAGGGCAAGACCCGCTCGCCGACCATTTCGCCTTCCTTCAGCCCGACCGGCAGCCCGACTGAGGAAGGCAAAACCCGCTCGCCCACGTCCTCGCCTTCCTCCAGCCCGACCAGCAGCCCGATCGAGGATGTGGAGACCCGCTCGCCGTCGACCAGCCCAACCGTTGACAGCGAGACAATCGCGACAACCGCGGCGCCGACAGCTGCGGAGGAGGCCGCTGTCCTGGGCGTGGGCGCCATTGTGGGCATCGCCGCGGGCGCGCTTGCCGCTGTGGCCGCCGCCGCCTTCTTCGTGCGCAAGCAGTCCAAGCCCGCTGGCCCAGCCGCGTACGCCGAGGAGGCCGGGATGGTTGCGTCCGTGGCCAGCGACAACCCAGGATACGGGCTCTAACGCTAGCAAGGCGCGCGACCACGCTGCGACCCGCCTGCTTCTGGCTTGGCACGAAAGCGGACAACGAAAGCAACCAACAAGCGAAGCACCACTCTCTTCCCGTTGCGCTCCCACGCGGCACCTCGAACCTTGCGATCCCACCCTCCAGGCGCTCTTGGATGACGGCGTGCGGGTCCGAGCCTTCAGACAGGAGGAGCCAGTCGCCCTTGACACTGCACTCTGTGCAGTCGCCGGCTTGCACCAGAACACATCCGCGAGCCCTTCCGTGACACGCCCAGGCGGCCGCCGCTGCTCTCGCTCGCGTTGCCCTCGGCGCCGCGCCGCGCAAAAGGTTACATTGTGACCGAGGCTCAGGTCGCGAAAGAAACGCTCGTTGAATAGCTGGCTGCGTCGCGTCAACGAAGGCGTCCACCCACCTTAGCGTTCGGGTTGTTGCCCTGTATCTTCTTGCCCTTTGTCGGACGAAGCAGGCTTCGCCTTGCCGTTGTCTAGCGCGTTGGTCTCGCATTGTTGCCTCGTCGCCAACGGTGCCCTCGTGCTTGCGCTTCCGCGACGACGCCCGAGCCTCGTCTACCCGTCCTCCTGCGTTGTTCGCGCCGCTGGCGCTGCTGGCGTGGGGGTCGGTCTGCTGCAGCATGCCCTCCGTGATGCTGGGCATGTAGCGCTCGTAGACAACTGGCGCGCGCAAGTCCACCGAGCCCGACCGCAGGCGTCGGCCAAAGATGTGCGAATCTGTCGCGCAGAAAGTCGATCCACCGCGACAGGCTCGCCTCAAGCATCTGCACGTCGGGCACGTTCACCCTGCTCACCGTGTTTTCGGGCAATAAGACGCCGCGCCGTGCTTGGTGATGGACGCAGGCAGCCCAAAGATGGGCAGGATGTCGCTGTCCAGGTTTGGCGCGCGTGGCTAATGGCTGTCTCCGCCTGTCGCAAGTCGAGACTGGTCGCGAGGTTAAACTGAGCAAGAGGACTAGGCTGCGGCGTCGAAGCTGGTCGCGGTCGCAAGCGCAGAGGTTGTTGTTCCCGGAGGGCCCGCGGCAAAGCTCTTCGAGCTGATAGCTTGGAACATCTCTCACGCATGATCCTGCGGCGCGGCGGCGGCGGTCCTTGGATCGATCCGTTGGCCGACCGATGAGCCTGGTGTGTTGGAGGAAGAGCATCATCATCAGGGAGAAGTCGCGCCGTGGCGCGATGCGTTTGCCCGACGCGAGATGCAGAGCGCCGCGGCGGCAGGCCGCGTAGTGGCAGACCCTCCTTCGCGACAAGACGCAGCGGGACAACGAGTGCCACCGCCACGTGCGGCGGCTTTTCGCTCGCGTGAAGCCAGTGGCGCACTCAACTCGCACGCCTGGTGATCTCCTCGCAGACGTTCGGCGCATCCACGCAGAGGCTAAGGCAGCCACCATGCGCGCTGAGGGTGTGCGGTACCTCCACGAGCTCCTGCTCGACCGAGCACGGGTGAACGGCAACAAGGGCGTCTCCAGCAAGGCCGTGGTGGCCTTCCGAGCCTTCCGCGCGTGGGGCCTCGCGCTGGACGAGAAGCTGCCTGTGCTGCTCCACGAGATCGACGCCGCACAGGTCGAGCGCGCCATCAGCACCGTCAACGACCGTTTGTTGCACTTTGGTCAACCAGCTCAGCTCGGTTATGGACGGCTGCTCGCGGCGTGCCGACCCCAGCTATCGTTCGTGATGCCCGTCTATTCAACCCAGCGAGCGTGGTAGAGAGAGCCCCGCGCAGCGGACTCAGCTGGGCTGGCTCACCAAACTCTGGCGGGCAGGTCCTTGTTCGTCCGCTGTCAGAATGGCAAAGAGGCTGCGAGCAGCGTCGCCCAACGCGATCACGCCGGTAGCGCGGACACCAAGCACCTGGGAGCGGAGAAGGGCAGCGCTCATGAGAAGGCCGTCGGTCGTGAGAGAGAGAAAGCAACGGCGGACGCGAGCTCCCGAGGCGGACCACAGGCCGATCAAGGACCTGCTTGGACACCGGATGGCATAGTTTGGAGGGGCGGCCGGTGACATGAGACAGTTGTGGTTGAAAAGCCGAGTCGAGACTCGACACCTACAGCCACCTTCTTTTTGTTCAGGTCGAGTTGGCGCGCGCCACTAGCACGCCCAGCTGGTCCAGGTTTCGGCCCGCGCGGCCGTGAAAGCCGTAGAGACGGTCTTGGGGCTGTAGGCGCGTGAGGCGCGACCTGCCCTGGTCAAAGCCGCACATGAGGTCGCCCATATCGCCAATGTTGTTTTGCGAACGCAGCGGCACATCGCCCTGCCCGTCCTTTTGCACGCGGATGGCAATGCCCGTGGCGCGGTTGGCGCCGTTGTGGAAGACCCGCACGCTCGTAATTACCGCGGCAGCCGGGATGTCGATGGTGCAGAGCGTTCCCGCGGCATCGCCGCTGCGGTCGCTCAGCTCTGTGTGCTTGCCGTCGACGAGCCGCTGGATCTGGATGCCACGAAGGTGGTTGTCCCCGCCATGCACCCAGGCCCGGACTTGCAGCGGCATCATGCTGCGCAGCTGTGCCTGCGACGCCGAGCCGCGGTCGTCCGTGAACGCGCTGCCGACGGTCGACCGCGCGGGCTCAGCAGGGCCAGCCCACAAGGTCCGCCTTGGCTCTGGCGCCGGCACGGGGTCGGGCCGCAGCTTGCAGTCCTCTGCGCTCTGGCCGCGCTGGGCCATGTAGTGCTCGCAGTACTTGTCCGTCGCCTCGCGGAGGATGGGTTGCACGCGCGCGCTAAAGTCGCGGGCGGCGGGGGCAGGCTGCCTGCGGCCATGGCCCCAGATGTCGCTGTGGCGGGTGACGGAGCGGTCGAGCGTCGGCTGGTCGAGGAGCTCGTGCAGTGCCCGAAAGGTGCGGCCGCAAACGGGGGCCGATCGTGTGCGGTGTTTCAAAGATGCTCTCTGCCCAGTTGCTAGCGACCTGGGCCACGTTGCGGATGCCGTCCTCGCCGATGCGCGGCGGCCGCGCGCCCACCACGACGTGGTCCGTGCGGCGCGCGCGGTTTTCGACGGCCTCGCGGTTCATCTTCTCTCGCTCGTTGGAAACCTTGGTGCCCACCTCGTAGCCCATGGCGCGCGCGCGCACGCCCGCGCTGACGCTGATGCCCGACTGCGACATGACGTTGTAGTTCTCGCGCGAGCTCGTAAACTCGTTGAGGATCATGGCGCCAAAGTTGGCGTTCGTCAGCACGGGCGTGCTTAAGTTGTCCAACACGCGGAACGCCTCGCGGAGCGCCGCCTCGTCGTTGTCGGCCTCGAATACGCGCAAAAGGCCCACCACCACCTTGCGCGTCAGCACGGCGTACCCGGCGCGCGCGCGGCGCGTGTCCAGGACGCAGCACTGCATGCGGTGGAAGGCCACCACCGACTCGGCGGTCTGCTCGTCGCGCCGCCGGTTCTGGATGGCCGTGCTGGCGGTGAATGCCGCGCCAAAGGCGCCGCCAGAGACCGTGACAGAGTTGCTGATGGCCTCTTCCATCTCCGACTCGCTGCGGGCAATCTGCTCCGACCCCGTGGCGCTGCACGACGTCACCGTGGTGGCGTCGAGGTCATCGGGCACCATAAACCGGTGCTCGCCGAGCCGCACGGTCGAGCCCGCTCGGTTGCGGTCGTACGTGGCCTCCAGCACGAGGTCGCGCCGCGCGTCCACGCGTCCGCCCGAAAGCGTGTGGTCCACCTCGAGGAGGTTGTAGCCAGCCAGGATAAGCGGCAAGTTGGGAAGCTCCTTGACGTCGCTACTTGCTTGGCCAAGGGCGCAGTGCACCACCATCGAGGCAGCAAGCGCAGTCCGGATCATCGTTCTCGTTCTTGCTCGCTCTGCTCTTTCTCGTCTGGGGTTTCTCGTTTGGGGTTTGTCTGCTGCAGCTCCCCTGCGTCCTGGCCTAGGCGTCGATCTGTTCCGCCTTCAGGTCTGGCACTCTTGACACCAGCCATGGCAGCCGCCCAGCCAGCAGAGAAAGGGCGCTGAATTGATGCTTTTTGAGGTGGCGCAAGAAGCGGAAACGTCAACGAAAGTGCAGCCTCGCAGTCACTCCGTACCGTACGTCATGCCTTTGACGCTGGAGGAGGGAGTCCAGAGTCCAGCTGGACTACTCTTGGATTGCGGGCGCGGATCCAGCAGTTTGCAGCGCTCCGTCGGTGGGTTGCACTGCTTCAGCGGCATTGCAAAGGGGTGGCGGACGGCGTAAGCGCATTCCGCCGAGCGGGCTCTGGCTCTGGCTCTGGCTCTGCCGAACTCTGGAGGTGGGGGAGGCGAAAGCGCTTTCACGATCATGTTCAAAAAGATGTGCTTTGTACAAATGCCGCGTCGCACTACAGCTGCGCCAGGGCGACGAGGCCGCGCGGGGCTGCGGCGCACGAGCCGCGGGCTGTGGCGCCGCTGGCTGCGCAATGCGCGGCCTTCTTGAGCGCCGTGCGGCTGCTTGTCGCGCTGCACACGCTCGAGGCGCTGCTGCTGCTGCTGCTGCTGCTGCTGCTGCTACGGGTCGTGCGGGCCATCTCTGTTGTTGTTTGGTGGTGGTGTTGCTGCTTGCTGTGCTGGTGGTGGATTGGGGTTTTGCTTGGAGTGGGCAGTTCGCTTCCAAAAGTGCGTTCTCCACTGTGTTGCTCGTTTGGGTCGGGTTGCCCCAATCAGGGACCTCCCCACTCCTATCTGCGACGGTGGCTTGAGGGCAATCCGGAACGCGAGCTGCCGCCAACTCCCAAAGGCACGAAAGCAGAGCCGGGAAAGCGTTCCGCATATTTCTGCGTCCGAATTGTGTCTTTAATAGGAGTCATCTACCGGATACTTGAACTCATAGTGTCAAGGTACCATTGGTGACATCATCTCGCGTCATCAAATGTCAGTCGTGAACTCCTTGTCACGTCACTTCCGGAGTTCGTCTCTCAACAGGTACCCTGTACAGTACGTGTATGTATACATACATGTCCCACATCGTCACTGCTGCTGTCTGTGCCCAGGCGACGTCGCGTGGTCGTGGCCGGGCCACGAGGCGCATGACCCCAAAGAAAGAAGGCTCGTGACTGGCTGGTTCAGCGTCGCCGCCGTATGAACCAGTCTGCTACGAGAGCGAGCTGCTCGCGCAGATGCTGATGCCGCACGTAGCATTCAGCGCTAGCGCTTCTCGCCTGGCCGCCGCCCGCTTTTCCGCCGTTCGGCCAGTGTCGGTCGAGCTCTTAAAAAAGGAAGAGCTGTTCGAGTACCGGCAAGCTATTGCGCTGGGTGCTGATCTCCGCGCCCAACTCCAGCAACGGCCAGCGCTCCGCCTTGGGTCAAGACCAAGATTGAGAAAAGCATCGTCTACTTATTGGCAGTAGCAGCAGCAGAACGCGCTGCTGGCACTGGCGCCGGCCTGGTGTGCTCAATGGCGTTGAAGCCGCCCAGCGCCTTCTCGAGCGCACGACCCACAAACTCGTGCAGGCCAGGCCGCTGGTTGAACACAAAGCTGCGCAGCGTCCACTCGCCGTCGACGACAGGGCGCCGCACCTCGCCCGCCAGGATGGGCGGCTCGTGGTTGAGGAGGTCCCACAGCCCGTCCACGTCGCGGGCCATCTGCTCGTACCGCTTGAGCTCTGTGTTGCTCACACGCACCCATCGACTTGCTCTCCTTGGATGTGAATCCAATGCACCGCGAGTCTGGTAGACGGCCTGGTGGCCTCTGTCTGGACAAGAACCTGGGTCCCTTGGGGTCACGTGCTCCCAATGCTGCTTCTCGTTGATCCACTGGTTCGGAATGGAGCCCAGGTCTTGGCTTGGCTGCGCATCGTGAGGCTTGCTTGGATGGGTGCACTGATCCAACCGCCTGGCGTGGGGTCGCGGAGAGGCAAGGCGCGTTGGCGGCGGGCGCTCGAGGTCGGCAGAGATTGAATGCTACCGCCGAGCTGGCTGGCGGCCAATCAGACAAAACGTTTCTTTGGCTCCATTCCTTTTCACTTGGTTAGACGACGACGCGCTTGAGGTCGCTGCGCAGCTGCTCGACGGAGACCGGCGCGTTGTGCAGGTCCAGGCCCGTGCGCTCCCAGTGCTTAAGCAGGTCGCTCAAGCTCCACACGTTCTTGCCGCCATCGAGAGTCACGGGGTCCACCACCTTGTCACCCACGACGTTCACGAGCCGGCTCAGACGCCGGCTTACGCGCTTGCGGAGGCTCTGCCGCCGCTTGGTCTCGGCCAGCTCCTTCCACCTCAGCTTGGCGACCAGCTCGTGCCGCTGCCACTCGGGCCACTCGGCGAGCCACGCCTCGAACTGCGCGTCCGTGATGGAGAGCGCGTCGTCCTTGGCCGCCTCCAGCTCGGCGTCCTCGATTTTGATATAGCTCGGGAAGATCATAGCCGTGGCCGCCACGGGCAGGTCGAGCGCCTCGCGCAGGTCGATCTCGAAGCGCAAGTACACGCAGACGTCGTCCACCCAGGGCAGCGAGTCCACCTTGCGCTTGGCGTGCTCGTGCACGACCATGAGCCGCATCACCCTGCGCCCGAGGTCCCGTAGTTGCTCGGCGCTCTCTCGGGCCTTGGCGATCTCCACGACCAGGTGCATCTGGTTGAGCGCCCACACCGGCTTGTCGCCGCACGCGCCCAACGAGTTGGCCATCCGCAAAAGCAGCTCCTCGCGCACGTGCTCGTCGTCGCCAGACAGCAGCTCGAGCACATCGACCACGCGCTTGGCGAGCGCCTTGCGCGTCTCGGCGATGCCAAACTCCTTGGCGTCGCGCAGCCGCGACAAGAACCGCACCAGCGTCGCGTCGTCAGCCCCCGTTGGCACGGTCACGACCTTCTCTTGAGCCTCGCTGCTCCAGAACGCCGCGGCTTCTGCAGTGCTCGCGAAACCAGGCCGCGCTTCAGACTGGCCGCCGCTGCGGCTCCAACTCCAAAAACCTTCGACGTGGAAATGGAGACCTGGCGCGTCTGCCTCGCGAAGCCACCTGAGCGTCTCCGCCGAGAGCCCCGAGCGGCTAAGGACGATATTGTGCGGATTGCCATCTGCACACAGCGGCCACTCGAGAATGCTGGCCGGCAGACTCTCCAGCGACGTACATCCCTCAAGCGAAAGTTCCCCACCGACGTACAGGTCCTCCGGCAGGCTTGTGAGAGAAGTGCAATATGTGACCCAGAGGAAGCTAGAGACCCAAAGACCGGCTGGCAGACTCGTCAGCGACTTGCAGTCCGAGAGGAGTAGAAAGCCATCCACTCGAAGGACATCGGGCAGACGACGTAGCGCTGTGCACCCGTTGAGACGCAGACAGTTACGCACGCGCAGGCCCTCAGGAAAACGAGTGAGGGCGGTGCACCCGGACAGGTCCAGCTGACCACCAATGTTTGCGTAGCAGTCAGGCAGCTCGCGAATACTTGTCCATCCGCCAAGCGCCAGACCACCACTTGGCCCAATGATCTCCCGCAGCGCCAACAGAAAGGCCTCTATGTCGTCCCGGTGCTGCGCCTCCAACGCCGTGCACCCGCTCAAGTTGAGCGTGCCGTTGACACGAACGCTCGTCGGCAGGCTGGTCAGAGCCGTGCAGCCGGCCAAGTCCAGTTCGCCATCCACGTAGAGTCCCTCGGGCACACTGGTGAGCTCCGTGCAACCCATCAGATCGAGCCTGCCGTTGACCTGGATCCTCGTGGGCAAGCTGGTCAGCGCCGAGCAGTCACGAAGAAAAAGCTCACCGCCGACGCTGAGGCTGCCTGGCAGGCTGCTCAGGGCCGAGCAGCGCCAGAGACAAAGGTCGCCGCCGACGCTGAGGCCGTCTGGCAGGCTGGTCAGGGCCGAGCTATCAGTGAGATCGAGCCTGCCGCCGACGCTGAGACCATCGCCCAGGCTGGTCAGGGCCGAGCAACCGCGAACATTGAGGTTGCCGCTGACGCTGAGGTTGTCGCCAAGGCTGGATAGGGCCGTACACTCGTATAGATCGAGGTTTGCACCGACGCTGAGGCCGTCGCCTAGGCTGATCAGCGCCGAACAGAGCGTTAGGCAGAGGTCGCCCCCGACGCAAAAGCCATCGGGCACTCGCTCGACAGCATCCCACCCTTTGAGGGAGAGCCCGGCCTTGGGCCCCAGCACCGCCGAAAGCTGCTCGAAGAAGGCGCCCATGTCGCCGCGGTGACGCTCCTGCAGGGCCGAGCAGCCACCAAGATCGAGAAGGCCGCC
The DNA here is from genome assembly GCA_022244645.1 of Thraustochytrium striatum. NCBI lineage: Eukaryota > Bigyra > Thraustochytrida > Thraustochytriidae > Thraustochytrium > Thraustochytrium striatum. The sequence goes on from JACDIV010000058.1 coordinate 40,538, forward strand.
GACGCTGAGCCCGTCGCCCAGGCTAGTCAGGGCCGAACAGCCGTTGAGAACGAGGTTGCCGCCGACACACAAGCCATCGGGCACTTGCTCGACAGCACCCCAACCCTCTAGAGAGAGCCCGGCCTTGGGCCAGCACCGCTGAAAGCTGCGCGAAGAATTCGCCCATGTCGCCGCGGTGTCGCTCCTCCAGGGCGTCGCAACCACGGAGGTTGAGATTTCCGCCGACGCTGAGGCCGTCGCCCAGGCTACTCAGGTGTAACACGAGAAAAGATCGAGGTTCCCGCCGACGCTGAGGCCGTCGCCCAGGCTGGTCAGGGCCGAGCACCAGTGAAGAATGAGGTCGCCGCCGACGCTGAGGCCGTCTGGCAGCCTGGTCAGGGTCTGACAGTCGGTGGGGTAGACGTCGCCTTCGACGTTCATTCCCGCGGGCGCCTCGCCGCGCATCAGCAGCCCGCGCGCCTCATCGGGTGGCAGGCAAAGCGCAGTGTGTTGCTGCTCCTGCTCCCCCTGCTCCTCCTGCCGCTGGCCACACTCCGTCATCGCCCTGCGCATTCTCTCCTTGCAGTTCTGATGCTCGTACCTCCGCTGCGCTGCAGAAGCGCGTGAATGGCACCAGGGGTTCGGTACCGGTACGGTACCGGTACCGGTGCGGTACCGGTACCTGGTACGGTACCGGTACCGGTACCAGTACCGTAGGATCGAGGTGCGACGCACGCTCAAGGGGCGTTGAACGCCGCGCAGCTGGGCGCCATGGCGCTGCCGCGGGCAGGGGCCTTCTCCATGCAGCGGCTTGTCAGCCGCCTGCGCCGGCGCTTGTCTGGGTCCGCCGACGCTCGCGTGGATGAGCTCCTCTCGGATGCCAGCTTCCAGCACGAGGCAAGGGAGGAAGCGTAGCCCTGGCAGCAGGGGGCGCTGCTGGACGGGCGCACGGACGTGCTCTTCGAGCTGGTGCTGCGCTCGCTCCTTCTCCCTGAGGCGGCGCAGCGGTCCCCTGATGCGACACCAGACCCTCGAGCAGAAGCGCAAGCTCATCGAGCGGCACCCTGTCTTCCAGACGCACGAGTCGGCGGCGGGCAGCAGCAAGCGCGAGAAGCAGCAGCGCGCGGGCGAGCTGCTCGGCCTGCGCATGCCAGACTCTCTGGCAGACTACCGCCATCGGCTCGCTCAGCTGCCGGTGCTCTTGCGCATGGTCGACAGGCTCAGGTGGAGGGAGAGCATCGCGCCAGTCTGGTAACGCTTGCGCTGTGCGCGGAGGCGACGCCGCTCGTGGCAGGCGGCGTGCCGGTCGCCACCGTGGATGAGTGCGTGGGCGCAACGCGGTGGCGGCAACGGACGTGCTTACTCGTCTCGACTCGGCGTGTCCGAGGGTGAAGGGACCGACGACCGCCGCGGCGGGCTTGCGGCGTAGCGCTGGAGGAGCCTTGCTCGCGCTTGCGCTGCACATTGGCAGACAGCTCCCCGCTGTTGCCGCGCAATGTGCTCCGCCTCGTGCGCCGCCAGACCTTGAGACGGTAGAGGCGAGCTCGTCGCCGTGGGATCGATTGAGAGCTCGAGCGCACGCGTGAGCTTGGGCGACTCTGCCGAGGTTGAGGCGATGATCACAGACAGGAGGGCGACCAAGGCCAGCGTTGCCAACCTCGAGGACCCAGGGAAGAGCTGGCGGCCTCGAGGCTGGCCATGCCCGCCCGCACCAAGGCCGGCAAGGGGACCGGTGGCCTGGGGTGGCGCCAGCACCGGCGGCGCCGCGCCCGAGGCGCTGTGGCCGGCGACGGCGCGGGTCGCCATGGCCGCGCTCATGGGCGACGGCAGCGTCCGCGCCTGGGGCGACCCTCTGACCGCGGCGGCTGCAGAGCGCCGTGGCGCCGCGGCTGCAGAGCGCCGTGGCGCAGCTCGTGGCGCACCCGGAGGACCTGGCCTTCGCGGCGCGGCGCGAACACGGCGGCGTGGTGGTCTCGGGCGACGCGGACCACGGCGCGGACGTGGTTAACGTGTGCGGGAGGGGGTCCTCGCGGACGGCGTGCGCGAGGTCGTGGTCTTGCGGGCGCCTTCGCGGCGCTCGAGACGGACGGCGGCGTCGTGGCCTGGGGACGGCGAGCACGAACGCGGCAGCGCGGTGCTGCACGCTGCGACGCTGCTGCGGCTTCCGAGCCGGCGGAGGACGACGACCTGGACGGCTGCGTGCGCAGCTTGAAGCGGCTTGTGGCGGGCCGCGCCGCGTTCATGGCGGTGCCGGCGATGAGGGCACGCATCGAGCGGCCCACGCCGGCGACGGTGCCGGCTGCCGGGGCCGAGGGTGGTCAGAAAGGCAAGGGCCAGAGCTAGGCCGACGATGATGGGCCTGCTGGCGAGCAGCAGGCTGGTGCGCCCATCGGTGCGGTGGCGGGTGGCGGAGTGGCTGCCGTGCTCGGGGTGGCTGCTGTGGTTGCGGCGGTGGTCGTGAGAAGGCGGGAGGCGCAAAACAAGGGGGGCGATGGCACGAACCTGCACCTGTCCATGTCCAGAATTGACCAGCTCGAGCCGACCACTGCCACAGTCTGAGCAAGTGAACCAAAGAGAAGTTGACGACGATTTGCCTCTGAACGACCGCGCGCTTCTTGGCCCTAGCTACGCTCGCCTCCAACGACTACGGCGCGACGGTCGACTGGCTGGCTGGCCGGCCGGCTGGTCGTCCTTCAGCGAGCTGCCGCGACGCGTGCGATACTTGCGCTGGTACGACCATGGCGCGACGACCGCGTGCCAGACCATGCTTGACACGTACGACGCTACCCGACGACGAGCTCCTTGTCCCGGTCTACTGCCGGCGAAAAGGCCAGCGACTGGCCAAAGTCCCGCCGCAATATCGTGCGCGACTTCTGCGCCGCCCTTCGCCTTGACGACAAAGCTGCTTGCCGGCGTCTCCTCGTCGAGACGATGTCCCGCCTCCTCCAGGGTGAGGGTATGCACGGCGCCGGAATACATTCCGAAGACCATCACATCTGCCGAGCAGGTCGTGCGATAGACCCGACAGTCATCGAAGGTGAAGGGGACGACGCCGGCGGCATGGGTGGTGTCCGACGCGTGGCCCTGCAGCTTCACGATGCGGCCGTTGACGGTGAATTGGAGTGGGGCGCGCGTAACGACGCCATCGCCCCCTTGCCCGGCGGAGGAGGCGTGGCCACTCGCCGTGAGGCCCAGACCCGCTAGCGACCAGCAGCGGGTGTTGACGCGCGCATCGCTGCTCTCGAACGTGTCGCCCTGGATGGCCACGCTCGTTACCGGACGATCGTTCCCCTTCAAAACGTGTTGCTTCCTGTGGACCTGGGTCAACAGGCGGCACTCCGTCGTGCGCGTCTCGCGGCTGCCCTTCATCGTGCTCGTCATCTTTGGCACCGTGATGCAGGGCGTCAGCGTGCTCTTCCTCAACGTGGACGACAAGGTCGTGGGGTCCGCCTTTGCGAACGTGGCCTGCCGCGCGCACCTGTGGCTCATGGCAATCGGCTTTGAGCTCACCTTTGCGCCCCTCTTCTTGCGCTTGTACCGCGTGTCGCGCATCATGAGTGCCCAGATGCGCCGCAAGGCCAGCATCATCAACAACCGGCAGCTGCTTGGCGCCGTCGTTGCCTGTTCGATGTGATCGTCCTCATCGCGTGGGAGGCCGGTCCAGCGCGCGTGCACTATGGCACCATCGTCACGGCTACGGACGAGTTTGGCAAGCCACTGGAGGCGGTGGGCGTCTACACCACCCGACCTACCTGTACCTCATCTATGATTACCACCTCCTGCTGCTCCTCGCTGGCTCGTACGTGTGCTGGACCAACCGCGGGCTCAGCTCGGCCTTCTCCGAGCACAAGCCTTCCGCGAACGCCATCATCACCACGCTGCAGATCCAGAGCATCGCGTTGCCGGTCTTCTTTATGGTGCGCGAGGACCCGGCGCCGCGCATCTTCGTGGAGGGCATGATGTTGGCTCTGATGGTCCTAGATCTTTGTTTCCAAGTGGTTGTACATCAAGGGCTACGTCAACGACACCGGCATGGGCAACAACATCACCAAGGACCTGACCACCGAGCACAGCAGCAGCAGCAGGAACGATGTCCTCACCGCGACTTCCATGCACGGGCCGGAGGACACTGCCATGAGCACCGCGAGCGGCGCGCCAAGGCCGCCGCCAAGCCGCGCGTTCAAGAAAACAGTCGGCGACATGTCCACGGCAAAAGCATCCAGCGGCTCGGACTCGTACGTGTAGGAGAGACACAACACAGCTCGCGACCGCTCTTGACATTCGTGCATTGATCTTGATCGAGGACAAGAACTCTACTAGCTGCTCGGACAACTGCTTGCAGCTCGAGTCCGGCTGCCGCGCCCGCCGGGCGTTGGCGAGCCTCGCGAGGGCGCCACTGCTGTCGGCAGAGCTCGCTGAGCCCATCAATAGTCGATGTAGTTTCCTGCCTCGTCAAACTGTCCGTCGTTTGGCATGGCGATCGAGACACTGAAAGCCCCGTCCGAGTCCTCTTGCAGGACCAGTTCTGGCCGAGCGGCTAGCAAGCGCCGCACTGCCGGATGGCTACCGGTAGGTTTGCCAGAGCAGTCATACCCCAGACTGAGCACGCGCAAGCCGGTGTTTTCCTGCAGCTCGGCGCAGATCTCGTCTTCGATTTCCCTCATGTCGTCATCAAGGCACAGCGTCCTCACGGTGGTGTTGTCGCGAAGGGCGCGGCAAAGACTCTGAAACCCCTGACAAATCCCGTCGTACGAGCCCACCGACACCTTGCGCATTGACGGGAGGCCCACCACGGTTGCCCAGAGCGGCTCCAGCAGCCTGTCCGGGTCGTCGCCGCGACGGTTGTAAGTGTCCGGGTGCACCTCAAAGTCGCGCAGCTTCGGGAGCTGCGCCACCGACTCGGCCAGCTCTCGCACAGCCTCGGCCGATGTCAGCGGATGCAGGTAGTGAAACCCGCCCTCCGTGGACTTGAGCGAGAGCTGCCGCAGCCCGCACAAAGCGCGCAGGCCCGCCGGGGTCGCCGCCGCGGTCGACAGCCTCTCGAGCTGGGCACCCAGACTGATGAGCGACCCCTCAAGCGCGGCGACAGCCTCGGCCGAAGGCTCCACATAAGGCCCCATAACGCCGCTTCCCTCTGGGACGTACGGCGCCAGGCTGTTGTTGCCCATGGCCGTGATCCTGAGGTCGCGCAGCTTGGGCATGTGGCCCAGGACCGCCAGGAAGGCCACGTCGCGGCACAGCTCGAAGTTGTCTAGCGCGTCCACGCAGCTCGCCGTCGAGTTCCGTAGCGCCGCGGCGAAGCCCTCACTCGGCGCCGCAAAGCGCAGCTCGAGCCGCTGCAGATACTCGTTCTCTGCCATGGCCATAAAGAGGTCCTGGTGCTGGACCAGCCCCAAGTTGCTGTCTTTATCACGCATATCGGGGCACTCGCCCTCTCGCTCGGCCAGCACCAAGTCTGTGATCGGTGCGCCGCCGCGCAGAGATATGCCGAGCGCAGTCGCGGCCACCGTGTCCAGACTGCACTTGACCAGCCGCAGAGCGATCGGGCTCGCCTCGCGCAGCGACAGGAAGAGCTCTCGGCCCTGCGTTTCCAGCTCGTTCTTACTCAGGTCCAGGCTCTCCATCCTGCCTCTGGCCAAGCCTGTTCCCAAAGCCGTGGCGGCAGCGCGGTCGAGACTGCACTGGCGCGCGCTGAGCTTGCGCAAGTAGGCGCCAGCGGCCTCGAACAGCGCCGTGCAGCGCCCGAGCCGACCATTGCCGCTCACATCGAGCTCTTCCAGGTCGCCTTTCTCAAGCGCAGCTGCCAGCGCAACGCTGGCATCGCGCCCGAGGCCAGTGTTCCGCAAGCTGAGCACACGCAGCCGCGGTGAGAGCTCGACCGCCTGGGCGAGCTTCACCACGCCGAGCTTGGGGCCCCAGAAGTCGAGGCTCAGCGAGCTCAGCGAGAGCCCGCCAGCCGTCTGGGCGGCCTCCAGAAGGACTTCGCCAGGCCGCGTCTGCGAGAAGCACCCGACGAGCATGAGCTTGTCAAGGCGGTCCGCCTCGGGCTGGTCCACATGCTGCTGCAGAACCGCCTGCATCAGGCTAACCACGGCGGCCTGCTGGTAGCTCACGTCAACGAGGACCTCGCGGATGGCGCACCCGGGCTCTCCTAGGGCCGCGGCCATAGCCCGGAACACGCCGTCGTCCGCCAGCTCATTGCCGCTCAGCACCAGGCGCCCCAGCTTGGCTGCACGCGCGGGCGCTGCAATGAACGCGGCAAGCGCGGGATTCGCGGGCTCGCAATCGATCAACAGCGTCGCAGTGGCCTGCTGCGCGACCGGCAGGCCTGACGCCGCCTCGAGGTCGTGCACAACGCGCGGCGCCAGCTCCTCCTGCTGCTCCTCCGCCATCGACTCCTCCGCCATGGACCTGTTGTCACTTGCTTGTGCTGTCGCATGCCTTTTCTGGTGCCGTAGGTACCGGTACCGGTACGGTACCGGTACCGGTACCGGTACCGGTACGGGTACGGTACTGGTACGGTACCGGTACGGTACCGGTACAAGTACGGTACCGGTACTCTGCCTGCCTGAGCAGACAGCGCGTCTGCCTTCCAAGCTCTTGCTGGGACCGCTCGCCATGGTGCGTTCGATAGTACCACCGCGGAGCGTACGTACTCGGTACGGTAACGATGATGCCGTGGTACCGGTATGGTGTGGTACTACTAGCACCTCCATCCAACCGCAATCCCCAGCCTTTTTCTGTCTCGGCCAGCTCTACGCCCACGCGGCAGTGCTGCTCAAGGTCCTCGACGAGGGGAGCCCCGAGACGGCCTACGTCACACAGCTGCCCGGCTCACCTCGTTTCGAAACGCACCTGGCAGCGTGGGCGCGGATCAACGCCATCGAGTATGTCGCGGGACTAGCCACGCTCATCGCCTACATGGACGAGGCCCAGACATGGACACGCAGCGAGAACAAAGCGCTCTACGTCGCGGAAATCCTCGATCTGGCCGCCGCCGCCATCGGACTCTGAAACAACCCCGGCAAGACGCAGGTCTACTTGCCCACGGCCACGCCTCGGCAGATTTCTGCCGTGAGGTCGCCGCCCTCAATGCGCGCATCCGACCTCCTCCTGCCCACCCGGAGGCCATCATGGACGGGCCACCCGCCGCAGGCCACACGAGCTCGACCCGCCTGACCCCGCGGACGCCGGCGAGTTCATTGACCTGGACACCGTCTCGTGGCTCGGGAGCCACCACGGCACGTCCGAGTACATCCAGGCCCAGCTCGACAAGTTCCTCCACGAGCGCATCGACTTTAGCATCATCCAGCTCCTGGCCTTCCGGCGCACTGGAGTCGAGCTGCGAACAGGCAGCGTTCCAGGTCCTCCGACTCTCGGTGCAGGCCAAGTTGGGATACGTCTTTCGCGTCAACCCGCCGACGGAGACCCGCGACCCGGCCGCACACGCCAACACGCTCATCCGCTCGGCCCTGTTTGCTCAGCTCGGGATCTGTGACTCTCCGACCCGACAGCTGAGCCGGTCGCGCCGGCCCTTAGTACGGCCGGACTGGCCCGCACTCCGCCGCATCGTGCGCAACTACTACGACAAGCACCAACTCGACGGCCGAGCTGCCAGCCGTCGCCTCCTCGTGGAGACGATCTTCCAGCACCAGCGGCACCTATTGCGCACGCTCTTGGCGACCCAGGAGCCGCGAGGGCACGTGCGCAGACCTCCGGTTATACCGGTGGCAGCCTGTGCTCCCTGCAGCCCCACTCGGTATCGAAGTGGGAGTTGAGTAACTCTAGCTTGCTGTTAACCTCGCGACCAGTCTCGACTCGGCTCATCTACTCTACTCTAGCTCGGACAAGAACTCTACTAGCTGCTCGGACAACTGCTTGCAGCTCGAGTCCGGCTGCCGCGCCCGCCGCGCCATGGCGAGCCTCGCGAGGGCGCCACTGCTGTCGGCAGAGCTCGAGCCCTTTCCATGGTGCTCGCGGCCCATCAACCGTCGATGAAGTTTCCTGCCTCGTCAACCTGTCCGTCGTCTGGCATGGCGATTGGGATACGGAAAGCCCCGTCCAAGTCCTCTTGCAGGACCAGTTCTGGCCGAGCGGCTAGCAAGCGCTGCACTGCCGGATGGCAGCTGAGATGGTGGTACCCAGACTGAGCACGCGCAAGCCGGTGTTTTCCTGCAGCTCGGCACCGATCGCGTCGCATATGCTGTCGCTCATGTCGCTGTCATCAAGGCACAGCGTCCTCACGGTGGTGTTGTCGCGAAGGGCGCGGCAAAGACTCTGAAACCCCTGACAAATCCCGTCGTACGAGCCCACCGACACCTTGCGCATTGACGGGAGGCCCACCACGGTTGCCCAGAGCGGCTCCAGCAGCCTGTCCGGGTCGTCGTCGCAACGGTCATAAGCGTCCGGGTGCACCTCAAAGTCGCGCAGCTTCGGGAGCTGCGCCACCGACTCCGCCAGCTCTCGCACAGCCTCAGCTGATGTCAGCGGATGCAGGTAGTAAACCCCGCCTCCGTGGACTTGAGCGAGAGCTGCCGCAGCCCCGCACAAAGCGCGCAGGCCCGCCGGGTCGCCGCCGCGGTCGACAGCCTCTCGAGCTGGGCACCCAGACTGATGAGCGACCCCTCAAGCGCGGCGAGCCTCGGCCGAAGGCTCCACATAAGGCCTCGCAACGCCGCTTCCCTCTGGGACGTACGGCGCCACGCTGTTGTTGCCCATGGCCGTGATCCTGAGGTCGCGCAGCTTGGCATGTGGCCCAGGGCCGCCAGGAAGGCCACGTCGCGGCACAGCTCGCAGTTGTCCAGCGCGTCCACGCAGCTCGCCGTCGAGTTCCGTAGCGCCGCGGCGAAGCCCTCACTCGGCGCCGCAAAGCCCAGCTCGAGCCGCTGCAGATACTCGCTCTCTGCCATGGCCATAAAAGAGGTCCTGGTGCTGGATCAGCCCCAAGTTGCTGTCTTCATTACGCACATCGTCGCACTCGCCATCTCGCTCGGCCAGCACCAAGTCTGTGATCGGTGCGCCGCCGCGCAGAGCTATGCCGAGCGCAGTCGCGGCCACCATGTCCAGGCCGCACTTGACCAGCCAGAGCGATCGGGCTCGCCTCGGGCAGCGACAGGAAGACTCTCGGCCCTGCGTTTCCAGCTCGTTCTTGCTCAGGTCCAGGCTCTCCATCTTGCCTCTGGCCAAGCCTGTTCCCAAAGCCGTGGCGGCAGCGCGGTCGAGACTGCACTGGCGCGCGCTGAGCTTGCGCAAGTAGGCGCCAGCGGCCTCGAACAGCGCCGTGCAGCGCCCGAGCCGACCATTGCCGCTCACATCGAGCTCTTCCAGGTCGCCTTTCTCGAGCGCAGCTGCCAGCGCAACGTTGGCATCGCGCCCGAGGCCAGCGTTCCGCAAGCTGAGCACACGCAGCCGCGGCGAGAGCTCGACCGCCCGGGCGAGCTTCACCACGCCGAGCTTGGGCCCCCAGAAGTCCAGGCTCAGCGAGCTCAGCGAGAGCCCGCCAGCCGTCTGGGCGGCCTCCAGAAGGACGTCGCCAGGCCGCGTCTGCGAGAAGCACCCGACGAGCATGAGCTTGTCAAGGCGGTCCGCCTCGGGCTGGTCCACATGCTGCTGCAGAACCGCCTGCATCAGGCTAACCACGTCGGCCTGCTGGTAGCTCACGGCAACGAGGACCTCGCGGAGGCGCACCCGGGCTCTCCTAGGGCCGCGGCCATAGCCCGGAACACGCCGTCGTCCGCCAGCTCATTGCCGCTCAGCACCAGGCGCCCCAGCTTGGCTGCACGCGCGGGCGCTGCAATGAACGCGGCAAGCGCGGGATTCGCGGCTCGCAATCGATCAACAGCGTCGCAGTGGCCTGCTGCGCGACCGGCAGGCCTGACGCCGCCTCGAGGTCGTGCACAACGCGCGGCGCCAGCTCCTCCTGCTGCTCCGCCATCGACTCTCCGCCATGGACCTGTTGTCACTTGCTTGTGCTGTCGCATGCCTTTTCTGGTGCCGTAGGTACCGGTACCGGTACGGTACCGGTACCGGTACGGTACCTGAGTACCACAGTACTGTACCGGTGTACCGTACCACGGTACTGTACCGGTACCGGGTCTTCGCGTACTTCTGCACGCGGGCATGGGCGAGCCCGTGTAGCGTGCGGGATCGTCTGGGGACAAGTTGAACACCAACTGGTGGCAGCCTTTGCGCAGTGTGGTTCTGTCGTGCGACTGCGCGCGCACTTTCACCCAACACCGCCGACACTTGCTGGCCCTGGGTGTCTGTGGACCTTGATTGTCATGGAGGTGGCGCTTTGGTACCGAGGCAAGCCACTCGTTGGTACAGCCTCTGCTGTCGGGGTGGCGTGGGTGCGTACGCTCCTGCGTCTTTGCGTCTGCGCGCAGGTACCGGTAAGTACCTCCTGAGGCTTTCTTCGTTCCTGGGAGGCATGCTGCCCCGCATGGCTCGAGGCTCACGAGGCTGCTGCGCCATGCTGCGACATTGCGCATTGGCTGGGTGGCGCGAGGGGAGCCCGTGTGGCATGCGGACACACGGTGGCCCCCTCCATTCCCGCCGGAGCTGCCATAGCTTGTGGTGGTGACAACGACACGCGCTGGGGGCCACCTTGCGCAGCGCAAGCGGTCGACCGACCCTTGGGCAGAACCACAACAGCAAAGAGACGAGACAAGGCACGACAGCACGAACAAAGCAAGCAAGCAAGATGAGCTCCTCTGTGCCGACGGACGACATCGTCAAGGCGAGCTGGTTTGGAGCGACGAGTTCGACGGCGACAAGCTTGACGAGAGTGGACGCGCGAAAAGCTGTGGGCGTACTATTACAAACAACGAGCGGCAAGAGTACACAGACAGCGAGGACAACTCTTTCGTCAAGGACGGCTTCCTCAACATCGAAGTGATCCCGGGCGGCGACAAGAACAACGATGGGCTGGACTACTCGTCGGCACGGCTGATCTCCAAGGGCCAGGGCGACTTCCAGTACGGCTACTTTGAGATCCGCGCCTCGCTGCCGACCTTTGAGGGCGCGTGGGCGGCGGCCTGGATGCTGCCGACGGACCCGCAGTTTGGCGCGTGGCCCAAGAGCGGCGAGATCGACATCATCGAGTACACCAGCTGCTACCCGGGCAACGTGCACGGCACCGTGCACACGGAGGCCTTCAACTACATGATTGGCACGGACGTGACCAAGATGCTCGAGCTCGAGGCGGCGGCCAACATGACCACCTTCCACGAGCAGTTTCACACGTACCAGATGTATTGGACGCCCGAATCGATCCGCCTCGCCGTGGACGACAACTGGTACTACAGCTTCCCGCGCGTTTCGGACGACCCCAAGGCCTGGCCCTTCGACACGCCCTTCCACCTCATCCTCAACGTGGCCGTGGCGGCTGGGCCGCGGACTGCCTGCCCAATGGCGGCGACGGCTACGAGATCAACTTTCCGTGGGCCAGCCCCAGAACCGCTACGTCATCGACTACGTGCGCGTGTACGACGGTGGCTTTTCCGGCGCCAATGCCTCGCGGGGTCGTGGCCGCCCCGCGCGCGCCGGCCGAGTCGCCCCATGCCTGTGGCGGCCGTGGCCGGTCTCGCTGCGGCGGCCGGCGCCGTCTTTGCGACGCTCGCGCCGCCCTCGTCCGGCGCGCCCGCCGCCGCTCGCCGCCGCCGCAGCAGCAAAGCGGCGTGGACGACATTCAGCTCTAGCTCAAATGCAGAACGAGCGCGCCGGCCAGCGAGCGCTCTCTCGAATGAACAGATCAACATCAACTATCCAACTATTCTATTCCACAGCAGGACGGCGCTCAGGTTGCGCCCCTTGCGCTCGCGCCGGCGTCGGCGCCGTTCCCGACGGCGCCGCCGCTCGCGCCGCCGCTCGCGCCGCCGCTCCCGCCGCCGCCGCTTGCGCTCCTCTTCGTCCTCCTCGTCCTTCTCTTCGAGCTGCTCCTTGCTCGGCACGCCCACGGTGACGCTGTCGCCGCGCGACTCGCGCAAGGCCTTCAGCGCGTCCTTCTGGACCATGCAGCTCGGGATCGTGGCCGAGTCCTCCAGCCCAGAACCAAGCCGGGCGGAAACAGGTACTCCTTGCGCACTTGGCCGATGACCACGGCGACCGCGCCCGCCTCCTGAGCACGCATCACCTTGTCGTAAAAGGCGCACGATCCGCGTTCCACGACGGCAATCTTGCCCGTCAGGTCCTCGGCAGTGTCCTCGCAGAGCTCCGGGACGTCCGTGACGACGTGCGTGGGCGCCGTGACGCGCATGTCGGGCAGCTCGAGGGGCGACGGGCCAAACTGGCTGATCGCGTACGCGAAGCGCGTGGCACCGACGTACAGGCCGTCGGGCGGCAGCGTGGGCGGCGGTGGGCTGCGGCGTGGGCGTGTGGGGCGACCCCGCGTCTCCGTTGACGCGCAAGAAGCGATTGCGCGCAACCTTGAGGTCCGGCTTGCCCTCGGCGTCCGTGACGTGGCTCTGCGTTGCGAGGGCAAACATCTCGCGCAGCGCGGCGTCGCGGTCCATGCCGTTGCGCTGCAGCAGCACTGCCGCCACGCCAGCCACGTGCGGGGTCGCCATGGAGGTGCCCGAGATGGTGTTGGCCGCCGTGGGCCCGCCCGACCAGGCCGAGAGGATGTCCACGCCGGGCGCCCAAATGTCCACGCAGAGCCCATAGTTGCTAAAGGAGGCGAGTGTCAAAGTACTGGTCGCCGGAGCGGGTGATCTGCGTGGCCCCGACGGTGATTACCCCGCCATTGCGCCCATTCCCGCCTGCCGCGGCCGGCGACGCCCTGCACGCGTCGAGGTTGCTGTTGCCCGCCGCCACTGCCACAATAAAGCCGGCCTCGTACGCGTCCTCCACTGCGTTGTTGAGTGCCTCGCTAAAGCCGCCGCCCAAACTCAGGCTCAGCACCCCGCCCGGCGCGCCAGCCTGCAGCTCTATGGCCTTTTGCACGCCCTGCGCGATGTCGGCGACCGACCCCGAGCCGTTCTTGTCGAGCACCTTGATGCCCCAGACGTGCGCCGCGGGCCACGCCGTAGCTCGACCCGGCGACAGTGCCGGCACAGTGCGAGCCGTGGCCATGGTTGTCCTCGAGGGGGGTCTCGTCCAGGATGCTGTGGTGCGAGACGCGGCCGGTGAACTCGTCGTGCTCATAGTTGATGCCCGTGTCGAGGACGTACACGGTTGCGCCGGTGCCGTCAAACTCGGGCGCGAACGGCGCATTGTCGAGCTCCGCCGAGGTCTGGTCGATGCGGTCCAGGCCCCAGGACCGCGGCACGTCGTCTGTCGTGTACTCGTCCCAGCCGTCCTGCTCGAGTTTGATCACATAGTTGGGCTCCCCGCACGCACGTCGCGCAAGCCATCACGGCGGCCACGGCGGCCTGCCCGCCCTCAAAGCGCCAGGCAGTGGCGCGGGAGCTTGATCTCCTTGGTGTTCACCTTGCCACTTCTCACCCCAAAGCTCGTCTCTGAGACCACCTTGACCAGCTCGTGGAGGGCGGCGCAGTCGCACCCGGGCACGCCGATAGCGATGTGCTCGTCCCCAACGGCCTCACTGCCAGCGACGCCGCTCAAGCCCGCGAGGGCACCGAGCGCGGCAACGAGGGCGCATGCTGCCACCCTGCTGCCAATCAAAAAGCCGGCTATTCGTCACGCCGCGCTAGGCGTTCGAGGTCTGCCCACGGCGCGCAGTACTCTCTCGCGCGCCGCCGCAGCCGCAGCAGCCGCAGCCGCAGCAGCAGCAAGGCTTTTAACTGTCTCTTTCGCGCGTTAGTAGCGGTCACTCCGGCGCGGGCTGCGCCAAAGAACGTTGCGCCCGCGGGGCTCCTGTCCGTCCGGCCGCGCGCACACACAGACAGATCGTTTCCTACGGCTACAAGCCAAGTACGGCTGCCGACCATACTACGGTCGCGCAACCTCCGCGCCGGACAACCCGCCTCCCCCGCGGCCACCACACTCCGGGTCGCTGCCCGCGCTCGGCGTGGCCGGACAACTCCGCGCCGGGACAGCAACAGCGCGGGCGGTCCAAGCCATGCCGGACCGGCACGGCCGGACTACGACGGTACCGCCGGTACCGCACCAGCGGGTTGGAAACGACGAAAGTATGACGGCGCAGGCCGCAGCGGCGCTTGCTGGCCTTCGAGTACCGTTCCCGGCTGCTGCTTGGTCGCCGACCGGACATGTGGACTCTTGGCGACGACCACGAGCTGGCACCTGCCAACGAGAGGCCGGGACGCGCAAGCGATGGGAGGGCGACAAGGACTTGCCGCCGCTGCTCGGGCCGCAGCCGCTGTCCGCACGCGATGGCAGTGCGGCGTGGACTACGCATCGGCACATCGTTGCCGCTCAAGTCGCCCAGCGGCTGCTCGTGCCGTGGCGACTGCGGGCAGCCTGGCGTGGTGAAGCCCCTCGTCGAGGTCGCATAGCCGCTTGCTCTTGCGCGCAGCGTGTACGCGGCGCTGGCGGGCGTGATAATCCTGGACATGCCGTGACGGTTGACAAAGCTACGGACAAGGCGACCACCATCAAGGGGCGGGACCACGACGATGGGGACGGATAGCCACGCCAACCGACGGCGACTGGCGCGCCCAGCCGGTGTCCTCCTTCGCCCGCTGCTCCTGTGGGCCTCTGATGACCTTTGACGTCATTGCTCATGACCTTTTTTGGTTTCGCGGTCGTCATCCCAATCACCTTGCCAAGGTGAGTTAAATCACCTAGACACGTCATCGTGATCACACGACACAGCCAATCTCGCAGCCAGAGCCGACGATACAGATGGAGGAGCACACCGTGCTGCCGCACGCAGAGACGGCGCCCGCGGACCACGCAGCGCAGCCCGAGGACCCCGCACCCTGCCGCACTGCCGTCACGACGCCGCCCTCGTGGAGCTCCTGCTCTCTGGGCGGCTCAAGTTGATCCGGCCCGACGCATGCGAGGCCCTCGCCGCGGGCAAGCTCCCGCCGGAGGAGCCCATGCTGGCGGACAACGTGGTGCACTGGCTCAGGCCCTACGTCGTTGGCACCGTGAGAGAGCTGCGTGGACAACGCTGCTCTAAGATGATGTTGCGCCGGTTTCGGGCCGCCCAACTCGCGCAGCGGCTGCTGCCGCTGTCCATGCTGCGACCGGGCGTCGTCTCCGCGCTGGAGGCGGCGTCGAATGGGACCCAACGCGCGCAACAGCGCCGCTTTGCGGATCGTGCGGCGTGTTCTTGCGGCACTCGCCACGGCCGCTCGCGTGTGCGCCTTGTCCAGCCGAGCGCTGAGCAACCCGATCGTGATCGAGGTGCTGGGACCCATGCTTGGCACCGATCTAGCGAGGGAGAGGAGCCTTGGCGCTTCCCAAGCACCCAATGAGCACCGCGATCACCACCGCGCTCGACACTGGCAACGTCAGGAAAGAGCTGGAGGCCATTATCAACGCGTGCGAGTTTCGGGAATGGCTCCGTGGCCTGTGCTCAACGCTGCCAACAAGGTCGACAAGGCCATCGCGGATCCCTTTGGACCCAGGGACGGTACACAAGGCTGCAAGCCGCGTCTGCGAGGGCTGATTGTGTCCAGGCCCAGCTCTACAAGGAGATCTCGGCGAAGGTGGACCTCGAGCTGGGCAGCGACATGTGGCGCCGCAGAGAAAAGCGCAACGCAGCGCTGAAGGCTCTCGACAACCTAGTCGAGCTCAAGGCAACTGGCGACGCCGAGGCAAGCGCTCAAATGACCTGGCTCCTCGAGGCCGCAAAGGAGGAGGAAGCGTTTCGGCTTGTGCAAGAGCGTGTGATGGCAGGCGTCCAAGCGGCCATTGGGCGGGGTACCGGTGAACTATGATTGCAAAGCCAACCACGACGTCATTTCAAAGGCGTCGCGCATGCCCGACCACGTCCATTTTGGCGTTGACCACGCTGTGCAGATCGTCACAGAACGCGCGGCACGGGAGCCACGCGCAGGGCGGAGCTTGATCAAGCTCTGCAAAAGTATGGCCTGTTCCGCCGTTCGGACTCCAAGCTCTGCAAGGACTACATCAACGCCAGAGTATCCGAGTCGCTCGACCATGTCGTGGCCATCATGCGCCTGGTAAGCTTCCTCTTCAACAAGGGCGGCCACCGAGCATACAGCCACTACCATTACCTTTGGGGCGGAACCTGGTGAGGCAGGTCGAGGAGGGCATGAGCTTTGAAGAGGCCACAGAGGACATCATGCAGCAGTACGCGCCCGTCCCGGGGGTTATCCAATGTACGAGGACGACGAGGACAGCTTCGACAGCTACTGAGCCCCGGCAGCGGCGCGTTTTTGGCGATACATGGAGCTCGCTGCAACCTGAGTGCCGCCCTCGGCAAGAGCGCTGTGCTGCGCGAGGCCGACCTGTGCCAGCCCCGAGTCGACCAAAGTCAATGCATTCACATCCCTCTGACGTTGCCAATGACGTCCCAAAGACATTTCTGCGCCAGTGCCATGACAACGTATCCTGGCACGCCGCGCCCGGCTCTCGCCCGGGCGCGGCGCGAGCACGGCAGCTTGTCCACGCTAGCGGCCGCGACCAAGCGCGTCGCGCCCTGGCCCTGGGCCGGCCACCCCGGGCCCGTCCGCGACCTCGCCACATCGGCAGGAAATCAGCTACTGCCCGCCGCCGCGACGGCCGCTCGTGGCGCTGCAGCAGCGTCGTCCTCCGCAGCAGCTGCTGACCTCCTCAGCCGGTTGACGCTCGTCAACGCCTCGGCTCGCTCGGCTATCCTGCGCGGCGACCTGCCGCCGGAAGATCCACTCTGCCGCGGCGGCGTCGTGGCCTGGCTGCAGAGCTACGTGCAGGCCCCAACGCGCGGCAAAGAGCGCCGCCGCTGCGCGGCGCGGCTCGCCCAGGCCGTGCTGTTGCTCTCCATGGTGCGTCCGAGCGTCGCGCGGATGCTCGAGCACGCCGTAGACGGCCGAGGGCCATGGCAAGACGAGCAAGACCCGCTGCAGGTGGTCCGCGCAGTCTACGCCGCCCTGCAGCGAGCGAGACGTGTTGACGCGCTCATTGAGCGCACGCTGAGGCTCGCAGGAGTGCAGGAGGTCGTGTGCGACTTGCTCGGCACGCCCGACGTGCGGAGGGCCATTGCCGCTCTCGAGGGTACCGCACTAGGTGCCGTGTTTGCCAGCGCAGTCCCCGCCGCGGGGAGCAGAGTCTTCCTCGCGCTCTCTACGAGCGGTGGCAACCGCGACGGTGGCGGCGGCATCTGCTTCGATGGCGACCGGTTTGCGCCCGACGGGTACACCTTGCTGGAATGGGCCAGAGCAAAGGTGCTCGGCGGGTTTCTCAGCAACGTCGAGGTCAACAGGATCTCCCAGCGCGTGCAAAAGGTCTGTGCCGCCGTCAAGCAGGAGCCCTTTTGCCCGCAAGGCGTGAGAGCGCGGAGGGTGGAGTTGCCCGACATCCTGCTCGAGATCAAGCTGCTCGGCGAGGCCGAGGCCGAGGTGGCCGCGCGCGTCGACAAGAGCCCGGCGGGCAAGCTGCCGTGGCGACGCTGGGTCAGAGCGCACTTGATCATGAGCAAGCTGTTCCACCTGGCGCTGCAGCGCAGCAGCGTCTTCGCGGCGCGGCGCGGTGTCGCCGACGACGTGGTCACCAGGTCTATAAACGACAACGTTGTCCGGACCGCCGCCGCCATGCTTGGCGCGCCGGCCTGAGCGTGCGATAAGGGCAGCGTGGTGATCGACGCGATCGTGGCCTTTGCGAGAGTGAACAAGTTTGACCGGCTGGTCCGGCGTGCGCTCGCAGCACCGCGCGTCGCGGAGTGCTTGAGCTCGTACATTTGTCGCGCCAGCGCCGCGCATGCGCTCACGCTGGCTTTGGCGACAAGGCGGTCAACGATGCCTTCTGGGCCTTTTCGAATCCGAGCAAGACCCGCGCAGCCCTGTTGGCGTTTCGCCACAGAGCGCATCTCCAGGTCGCCGGTCGTGCAGCGCGCCCTGGGCGCTGTAGGCGGCGGTCCTGCCACGGTCGCTCGCCGCGTGCAGGCTATCCTGACGATCGCGACCAGGGTCACGCCCAAGGAGCTGGGCAAGTACCTGCTCGGCTTGCCCTCGCCGTCGGCTTGCAGAAACCTGCTGCGGCGCATCGCCAAAGTCATCGACAACGCGATGAAGCAGCCGTACGACGCCGACGTCGGCCGCGTGCGCGCCGTATCGAGCGTGCTGCCGGCGCTGACGAACAACTTGCTCGCGAACTGGCGCGCGCAGTGCGCGGTTGCCGACGCGTGGGCGCGAGCGTGCCGGTCCAGGCTTGGCAGCGGCTGTGCGCGGACCAGACCAACGCAACCCATTTCCAGGCCGCGCTCGACGCGGTGCTCCGCGGCGCCGCCGGAAAGGAGCGTCGCGCGGCAGAGGCGCCGCTTGGCGCAATGCTGCGGCGCGAGCGCGGCCGCGAGAACGTCGTCCAGGTCGTCGCGGGCGCGCTAAGGGGCCGTGCAGGCAAAGTGGACGCCAAGCTGCGCGAGGAGCCCTTCCCGATGCCTGCGCCACGCCCAGGAGGGCCCAGAGCGCGGGGCCGAGGCTTTTGTCAGGGAGCTCACGCAGAGCCTGTTCGCGATGCGTCTTCACCATGAGCTCGACGCGGCGCCCAGACCGACCCGGCCTCGGGGAGACGACGGCGTGGCAGAGGCCACACGGCGCGTTCAGGATGACCTGCTGCGCTGCAACTGATGCACAAACAAGCAGCTCGCTCGTCCGCCAAACTCCTGCGCCATGGCGGAGTGCTGCGGTGCCATCAGCCAGCAAGGTCAGCTCCAGACTTGAAGGAGCAGGCAGGAGGAGCGAAGGCGGGCAAGGAGAAGCAGGGCCTCGCCCGCGCCCGCCCGCCCGCCCTGCTGCTGCTGCCTGCCTGCGCGGCGGCGGTGAGACCTCGCGGCCGGCGGTGCTGCGCGCAGTCGATGGCAGCCAGAATCTTTTTGTGAAATGGGCAGGGCAGACAGTCGCGGAATGCGAAGAAGCGGCAGCAGCTGCAGCAGCAGCGCCAACAGGAGCGTGCTGCCGCCGCGGCGCAAGTGACGGAAGTGACCCGGCAGCAATGGAAGCAGTTCCGCTATCTGGTCCGGCAGCAGCTCCCGAGGACAGATGCCCCGTCGACTGAAATGGCGAGTGTAACGCCGCCTTTCGTAGCCATGAGCGACGCCTCCGCGGCAGCAGCGACACCAGCTGCAGCTGAGCTGACTCTCGTCAACGCCGTGGCTCGGGCCGCGCTCTTGCGTGGCGAGATGCTCCCCGAAGATCCACTCCTCGGCGAGGCGGGGTCGTCGCGTGGCTCCAAGAGTACGTAGAGCACGCTCCACTTCACGACAGAGAGCGGCGACAGCGCGCGGCGCGCCTCGCGCAGACCGTGCTGGTGCCCTCCATGGTGCGCCCGCGCGTGGCGCGCATGCTGGAGACCGCGGCAGATGTTTGGGACCAGCAGGACCGCTGCAAATGGTGCGTGCCGTGTACGGCGCCCTCCGGCGAGCGCTGCGCGTGGACGCGCTCATCGAGCACACGCTGAAGTTGACGGCGTCCAGAAGACCGTGTTTTCGCCTTCCTCGGCAAGTCAGACCTGCAGCTGTTCCTCAAGACTTTCAGCACACGACGATCGGCGCCGGGTTCGCCAGCAGCGCGCAGCGCATGCAAGAGCTGATCAATCGTACGCTTGCGCTTGCTCAAGTCCAGGAGAACGTTTGCGACTTCCTCGGCGCGCCCGAGCTGAGTCGACTCTCAAAGGCTGGCAAGTCCGCAAACCTCACGCGCACTGCGATCGGTACCATGTTCGCCAGCGCTGCGTCGCGCGTGATAAAGCGGGTCTATCACGCGCTTGCGCTCGCTGCGGGCGTGCCTGCCAGCACGGTCTTGCCGGTATGGGCTTACCGGAACGTCTTCGTCAGATGGGCTTACTGTGCAACCACAACGACATCATGCTCGCGAAGCGCGTGAGGGACATTTGCTTCCGCGTCAGCACGACACCTTTTCTCCAAAAGGCGTGAGAGATCGCAGGGTTTTGCTGCCTACGGCCCTCACCAGCATCAGGCTTCTGCGCGAGGCCGAGGCAGAGGTGGCAAACCGCCTGGACAACAGCCCAGCGGGCGAGCTGCCGTGGCGTCGCTGGATCAAGACGCACAGGTCATGCAAGGCCTGTTTGTCCTTGCGCTGCACTGTAGCACCGTTTATGAGGGGCAGACGCAGTACAGGCCCGGAACTGTGACGAGCCGCGTGAAGATCCTAAACTCTGCCGCCCGCATCGGTGTCATACCCGTCGTGGAAGAGGAGAACGAGACGATATCGCGCTGTTGATCGGCGCGCTCCGGGCCTTCGCCCGGTGAACAAGGCCGACCGGCTTGCCAAACGCGCGCTCGCGACGCCGCGCATCGCCTGGTGCTTATGCTCCTTCATCGATAGTTCCAAGGCTGCGATGGCGCTCAAGTTAGCCTTTGAGTACGACGAGACGATCGTCGCTGCCTTCCGGACTTTCGACGACCCGACGCGTTATGGCCTCTGCACGTTCGTTGCCAAATACATATGTTGCGCGCTGGACGAGGAGGGTCAGCAGCAGCAGCAGCAGCAGCAGCAGCAGCAGCAGCTCGTGCGCCGCGCCCTGGCACGGCAATCGTCTCTGGGTCTGGCTGATCTGCGCTGCATGGTGAGCCAGGTGCGATCTGCGCTGCAACCGTCGACCGGCTTGATTGTCTGCGCATATTCTTTGGCGGCCTTCCCTCGCCAAAGGCGTGCTTTGCAGACCATGCTGCCATCCTAAACGCCATACAGGCAGCGGCGGATCAACCGTACGAGCCCCACTGCGGTCGCATGCGCGCCATGGCGGACTTGCTGCCGAAGCTGGCAGAGAAGCTGCTCGCAAACTGGCGCGCACAGTATGCCCTCGCAGAAGCGGTGGACGCCAGCGCGCCGCCCGCAATGTGGCAGCGGCTGTGCGAGACAACCGGCGCGCGCTGCTTTGACGCCGCGCTGCGCGCAGTGCGCAATGATAGCGCCACTGAGGAAGCGATCCGCACCGCGAAGGAGCAGTTGCGTGCAGAGTTTGAAGGCCTGCGCGGCCGGGAGAGCATCCTACAGGCCGCGGTGGCTGCGTCGAAAGTTCCTGTAGACGTCGTGCACGATGCGATGCGCTTCGAGCCCTTTGCAAGCCGGGTACAGCACGCCTTGAACAACCCGGAGGACCCGAAGGACGGCGTCAGCGCCGTCACCAGCGCCCTGACCATGCGCGCTTTGGTGCGATATGTGCGCGAGACGGTCGCGCGCAGGTCAAAGAAACTGAATCACTTGCGCGACGAGGAAATCGCCGACATCGTCAAGGAAGTGCTGGCGCGCAGCGACCCTGCCCTGGCCGTAGAGGAGTCGATTCGGCGCGTCGTGCAATCTTGGATGGGTCGCAGCAAGAGGAGGCGTCCAGGCCGCCGTTGGCGACCTTGGCGACCCGGGGCTGGGCGGCACGATGCCTGCATTAGGGCAGCTTTTTGGCCAGACGAGCGCGGGGAGCAACAGCTCGCTGTTCGGCCCGCCGTTGGCGACCTTTGGCGACCCGGGGCTGGGCGGCACGATGCCTGCATTAGGGCAGCTTTTTGGCCAGACGAGCGCGGGGAGCAACAGCTCGCTGTTCGGCCCGCCGTTGGCGACCTCTGGCAGCCCAGGGCTGGTCGGCACGGCGCCCGCATCAGGGCCGCCGTTTTCGGCCAGACGAGCGCGGGGAGCAACAGCGCACTGTTCGGCCCGCCGTTGGCGACCTCTGGCAGCCCAGGGCTGGTCGGCACGGCGCCCGCAACAGGGCAGCTCTTCCCGCCAGCGCAAAACTCGGACGGCGGCAAGGACAACAAGCAAGAGTAGCTCTTGCTCGTTCGACACGAGGTCTACGGTTGCGCGAACCCGATGTTGGTGGCTCTGGGCTGGAAGCAAGCGGTCCGGGCTACAGGTCGGCGAGTAGATGGCTCAAGATCGCCCCAGACTTGCCCAGGAGGCCCTTGCACCAAGCTGGAAGCCAACGCCAGCGGCCCTTCCCGCCCCCGGCGCCTCGACGACCACGACCTCGTTCACGAGAGCAGCCCAGCAAAAAGCGAAATGAACAAGATCAATGAGGATGTTGGCTGGCTACTTGGTCGGCTGGCCAATGGTGATAGCAGTGCGCCTTTGCGTGGGCTGCAGCGCCTCCTGGACCATGTACGCCGCCACGTCCGGCTTGGCGATCGTCAGCTTGAGCGCGCCCTGGCCCCGCGCCGTCAACACCTTCCAGGAACCGATCGGACTTCCTCTGGCGCGATGCCCATGGGCCGCACAAGGAGGTAGTCTAGGGCCGAGCCCTGCACGACCTTCTCCATGCCGCGCAGGTCGGCCAGCGCGCCGCGGATCACCGTGCGCAGGAGGCAGCCCCAAAAGATCTTGATGCCGCTGACGGGCATATAGTCATCGCCGATCCCAAAAGAAGAGAGCTGCACGAGACGCGTCACCGGTCGCCGCCATGGCGCCGCAGACGGCCTTGGCGGCGGGCGTGTTCCAGTGCTTCATGCCCGGCTGCCGGTTGCTCAAGCATGCAACGACGGCGTCAGAGCCGCGGACGGCCTCCTCCAGCCGCTGCTGCACGTCCGGCGCGTCCACGTCGAGGTGCATGATGTCGAGCGCCGCGAGGTCCTTCTCGAGCGCGTCGTTGAGCGCTTGGTCCCTCACGTCGGCGCGGCGCACAATCTCGGACCCCTCCGATTTGGCGCGCGACATGGCCACGACGGTGACCTCGACGCCCGGCTGCTTGGCGGCGTGCGCGGCGGCGAACTTGCCGACGTCGCCCATGCCGCCTTTCGTGCCGTACAGCACCGTCAGCTTGCGCGGCTCCTGCTCGGTCTTGCTGTCCATCTCGATGTCGTCCACCATTCTGATTTTGGTGATTGTGCTGTTCTCCACCCTTGCCAGGTCTGGTATCACGCGGCCTCCCCTCAGCCAACCAAAACACCGCCTTCAGCCCAAATAATCGCAAGCAGAGGGTGAGGGTGCGATGCCACCAGAATCGCGCAGTGCTTGAGCTAGCAATTTCTTTCCGTTAACGATCGCACCACGCAAAGTCTCAGCAAATTTGTTATCGCGTAGCGGAAGTGACGACATGGACTCGAGCCGGTGCGAGTGTACCGGACCCGCGAGCAGGTGACGTGCAGCGGATGCAGCGCCGCACCTGCGCCAGCCGCGACCACGCCGCGCCTGGCGTGCGCCTGACAGCGCCCTACCTTTGAGCCTTGCCAGCGCGCTGCTCAACGAGAACGTGCCAGCACCTGGTGCCGGCCGCACTGCGAACCAGCGCCGCAAAGCACACAACATGGAAAGGGAGGGTTGGCACGGGCGGATAGGTCAGCCAGCAGAGCAAGGTAGCTCCAAGGGCGCCGGACGCCGCGCGACAGCCGCGAGGGTCGTCCAACCATCGCCAAAGCAGAAGAGCCCGTCGAACAACAACAAAAAAAACCTGTGCTCGCTGGGCATTGTTGAGCCGTGAGCTACTTACGCCGCCCGCGGCAGTGGCCACCGGGTGTTTCGCTCGAGCTTGACGCCGAGATGCATTCAAGGCCACCTCGTCGATGATGATGCCTCGCTCATGAGAGCCCGCCCGATGATGGACGAGCAAGCAAGCAAGCAAGCACACGTTCAGTAGGAAGAACTGGTCAAGCAGCGGCGCAAGACAGACGTGCCTGGTACGCACGCACCGAGGCACGTCTTGACGTCACGAGTGGTGGCACGGCTGTCACCAGGCCATAAAGTTGTCTTGTGGCGTCCGCCGCCGCCGCCATCGGCTGTCCGTTGAACGGACACATCGATCGTGGAGCTGCTCGTGACATTGACATTGGTCAAGGTCAAGAGCATCGACGACCGCAGCGCCAGGCGGTTGGCGTGACCGCGGCGCGGCAAGGACGCGATGAGCGGAGTGAATCCATCGTCGCTACTGCAGTCCATCGAGCGCGGCAAGTCGTTCAAGCAGCAGCACCATGGCGTCATCCACCGGGCAATGGCGGGGTGAGCCGATCCAAGAGCGCCTTTGTGGAGGAGCGTGGCACTGGCTCGCTCATGACGGATCTGCACGGTGGCGGCGATGACGGCTTTGGCGGCTTCAGCGCTGGCGGGGCTCTGAACGAGGAGGGCGAGGACGACTTTGGAGCCGAGGCGCAAGCTCAAGACGCAGAGCTCAAGAAGGCCAGTGCAGAGGGCGCCTCCAAGCAGCACAATATCCGCTCTGCGCAGGTGGCCCCCATCCCGGACGACCGGGCCGCCGAAGAGCGCAGCCCGAAGAAGTCCTCGGCAGAAGGCGAGCCAGCGGCGGCTGACAGCGACGCTGGTGCGGCGGAGAAAGAGCCAGAAGTGATCGCCCCGAGCGAGACGCAACGACAGTGGCGCAAACTACGCATCGCCGCCAAGACCATGAGCCACCTCAAGTCCGTGGAGGACGACCTGCGCCTCTACGGCGTTCAGCACCACCAGGTGGAAGCAGGACGACAGTGATCCGCGGTACTACGTGTACGACGCCGAGAAGGCCAAAAAGTGGTACATCTTTCTGGCGACGAGCAAGGTGCGGCGGCGCTGGGAGACTCTCCTTATTATTTTGCTGCTGTACGTGGCCATGGTGGTGCCATACCGCGTCTGCTTTGACGTGGATGTGGACGGGGGCGCCGCGGGCTTTGACCTATTCGTGGACGTCCTGTTCATCTTGGACGTGTTTTTCAACTTTGTTTGCGCCTATAGCAAGCGCAATGGCGAGATCGAGGTGCGGTTCAAGTACATCGCGATGCACTACGCAAGGACCTGGCTTGTGCTCGACCTGGTAGCCTCCATCCCGGTGTATCGGTTCTTCGACGACGTCGACGCCGGCCAAATCAACCGCCTGAGCAAGATCGCGCGGCTACCCAAGCTGATCCGGCTCGTGCGCCTCCTCCGGCTGCTCAAGCTCCTGCGCGTCGTCAAGCTGATGCGCTACATGAACGAGTGGGAGAACAGCAACCTCGGCGTGAACGTGGGCGTGCAGCGCATGATCAAGGTCTCGTTCGGCGTCTTCATGGTGACGCACCTCATCGGGTGCTTTTGGCATTTTTTCGCCTGGTACGGCTATGGTGGCGTGCACCCCGAGAGCTGGGTGTTCCGGCACGGCATCCAGGACGAGGACGCGCTCACAAAGTACCTGACGTCAATATACTGGGCGTTCAGCACGTTGACCACCGTGGGCTTTGGCGATATATCGGCCCGGACCAACCAGGAGCGCATATTCAGCATCGTGTGCATGGTGGTCGGCGTGTCCTGGTACGCGTTCGTGATCAGCAGCATTTCGTCCATCATGAACATGTTTGACCGTCGGAACGCCGAGGTCAAGCGCAAGCAGCGCCTCCTGCTGCAGTTTATGCACGAGACCAAGGTGCCGGTCCCGTTGCGCCGCCGCATCTTGTCGTACTTTGACTATCTCTCCGCGCGCGAGACGCTGGATAGCGACAACAAAGAGATGGAGTCGGTGCTGTCGCTCCTCTCCACGCAGCTGCGCACCGAGGTGACGCTGCATGTGCACCGCAACCTCATTCCGCAGGTGCCCTTCTTCAACAACAAGACGCCGCAATTTGTGGCCGCGTGCGTCTCGCTGCTAAAGCCGCTGCACTTTGGCCCTGGCGACTACATCTCGACGCGCGGGCAGCACGCGGATGAGATGTACTTTCTCATCGTGGGCCGCGCGCACGTGGTCATGGCGGATGGCAAGCCGTTCCGGTCGATCGTCAATGGGTCGTACTTTGGCGAGATTGGTTGCATGCTCTCCGAGGTGCACCGAGTCTCCATCGTGGCGGCCACCGAGTGCGAGGTGTACGCCTTGGCCAAGACGGACCTCAAGGACTTGATGACCGAGTACCCTGACGTGGCGTCCGAGATCAGAGCCACGGCCTCCAAGCGCATCGAGCACCTCAACCGGCGCCGCAAGTCGATTGAGCAGGGCAATAAGGCGACAGACGATAGAGCACAGACGCTGGCAACCAGCTTCCCGGGCATGTCGTTCAGCAACGTGAATGACGCAGACAAAGGCTCGCGCGGCAGTCTGTCTGACGGGGCGCCACGGAACAGCACGCGGGACTCGCTCATGTCCAATGTGTCCTCGACCAACAACTTGCACGACATGCCCGCCGTGGAGGAGGAAGGCGACGCCTTGGGCCCCAGCCGAGACGTCGACGCGCTGCGCGATCAAGTCGAAGCTATGCAAGAGGATCTGCAGGGCCTTCGCAGCGAGAACGCCGAGCTGAAAGAGTCCGTCGCGCAGCTGACAACCCTGGTCAAGCAGATCCACGACAAGACGGTCGGAGGTGCGTAGAGAAGCAAGCGAGAACAGTCTGGCTTGTAGTAAACGATGATGTTGATGTTGTTGTGGTTCTGTTGCCCCGACAGGAGGACCAAGGACCAAGGGCCAAGGCCAAGGCTGACGTGCGTAGAGTTGATGGTGATTGTTTGATATCCAGACCTGACTTGCATGGCCGGTTGTGCCTTTTACACCTGCTTCAACGACCTGGTGCCGGACAGGAAGGGCTCGTGCTCCGTCTGGCCAGCGAGCGAGAACGGGCTTGCGTGAAGCGCGCGGCCCGCGCGGCCCGCGCGGCGGTTGTGGTCCAGCAGCCCGCGCTCCTGCAAGCGACGCGAGAAGAACTTTACCACCTCGTCGATGAGCACCACGGGAATGGAGAACCAGAACACGGCGAGCCACTCGTCAAAGGACAGCGGCGCGACCGAAAAGATGCTGGCCAGCCAGGGCACGTATAGGATGGCAAAGTGCAGCACAAAGGACAGCAGGATGGCCGCAAGCAGCCACAGGTTGGACCACGGCGGCACGTCCATCAGGGACTCGTTCTCCGAGAGCGAGTTGAGCGCGTTGAACATCTCGATGGTGACCAGGATGGACAGGGCCACCGTGGAGGGGTACTGGATGCGTCCCTGGGCGCCGCGGCGAAAGATGTTGCACGAGTAGCCTTCCTTGGCGGCCTCCTCCTCCACGCAGCTCTGGAAGGAGACCAGCTGCGAGAGCGTCAGGTTGGGCCCGCCCTCAAAGTAGATAAACCACCAGACAAAGCCCAGCACGACGGCCAGGCCCACGTAGAGGCCCACGATGGCGTAGCGGAAGGCCATCCAGGTGTCCACGATGCCCTCCTTGCGGCTGCGCGGCGCGCGGCGCATGACGTCCGCGTCCGGCACGTTAAAGCTGAGCGCCGTGGCGGGCAGGCCGTCCGTGACAAAGTTGACCCAGAGCAGCTGCACGGGGATGAGCGCCTCGGGCGTGCCCAGCAGGGCCGTGAAGAAGATGCAGGCCACCTCGCCAATGTTGGACGAGATCAGGTAGCGGATGAACTGCTTGGTGTTGGCGAAGATGGCGCGGCCTTGGCCACGGCGCACACGATCGTGTGAAAGTTGTCGTCCACCAGCACCATGTCGCTGGCCTCGCGCGCCACGGCCGTGCCCGAGCCCATGGAGATGCCAATGTCGGCCTGCTTTAGGGCGGGCGCGTCGTTGACGCCGTCGCCGGTCATGGCCACCACCTCGCCCGATTGCCGGAGGTAGCGCACCACCTCGAGCTTGTGGCGCGGCTCGACGCGCGAAAACACAGCGAGCTTGTCCACGGCGTCGCGCTGCTCGTCCGGCGTCATGTTGGCCCACATGGCGCCCGTGATGGAACGGCCGCCATAGGTGTCGCTGGAGCGCGCGCCAGGGGCTTCGTGCGGCAGCGGCTCGTGGCTCACGACGTCCTCGGGGCCCAGTACGCCGATCTCACGACACACGGCCTCGGCCGTGGCCTTGCTGTCGCCGGTGATCACCATCACCCGGATGCCCGCGGTGCGGCAGGCCGCGATCGAGTCGCGCACCTCGGGCCGCGGCGGGTCGTGCATGCCCACCAGCCCGACCACGGCCAGCTTTTGCTCGATGGCCTCATAGTGCGTCGCGTTGCGCACGTCGAGCGCCGTCTGCGTGTCGTCGGGCGCCTCGCCTTGGGCAAGGGCAAGCACGCGGAGGCCCGAGGCCGCCAACGCGTCGGCACGCGCAAGAAAGCTGTCGTGGAACGCCTGTGTGATGGGCACCGTGCCGCCAGAGTTGAGCCGACGCGGTTGCAGCGGTGGATGATCGACTCGGGCGCGCCCTTGACAAAAGCAGGCGGCCGCTGCCCTCGCCGCCGGTGCTGCCGCCCACCGGCGTGCAGATGACGCTCATCGACTTGCGCTGCCGCGTGAACTCGAGCACGACGTTGCGCTCGAATTGGGTCTCCCAGTACTGCGAGCAGACGCGCGCTTGCCGCGAGATGCTCCCCGCGTCCACGCCGCGCTCGATCATGGCGCGCACGTCCTCGCGGTCGTTGACGATAAGGTCGTCGGGTAGGCCGAGCTTCTCGACCAGCACGCGAAGGGCCGCCTCCGTGGGCTCGCCCGTGCGGACAAACTGGCGCGTGGTCGCGTCAAACTCGAGACTGGCCTCGTTGCAGAGGGCAGCGATGCGCGCCACGTCCGTGAGCGACGGGTGGCTGGCGGCTGGGCTCTCGATGACGACTTGCGAGTTGGCGCGCCGACGCGCGCCGGCCTGCGACGCCTCGAGCACGACCCTGCCCACGGGAGTGTAGTCGGCGCCCTCCACGTCCAGCTCGAGCAAGACGGGGTCGCGCCGGTCGGGTCCGCGTCCGTCCGCGACGACCACCTTGTGGACCACCATCTGGTTTGTCGTGAGCGTGCCCGTCTTGTCCGCGCAGATCACCGAGGTGCACCCAAGGGTCTCGACACTGGGCAACGAGCGGACGATGGCGCCCTCCTTGGCCATCAGCCGCGTGCCAAGTGCCAAGCACGTGGTCACGACAGCGGGCAGGCCCTCGGGGATGGCGGCCACGGCCAAGGCCACCGCGATCTTAAAGTAGTACATCGCGCCACGCAGGATTCCGCCGTGCACCGGGTCGTCAAAGTGGTGGATGTTGATGACCCAGACCACCACGCAGATCAGCGCGATCAGCTTGCTCAGCTGCTCACCAAACTCGTCCAGTTGCACCTTGAGGGGCGTCTTCTCCTCTTCCTGGTCCGCCATGCTGCGGTGGATGCTGCCGATTGCCGTGTCCTGCCCCGTCGCGGTGACCACGGCCAGGCCGCTGCCGCGCGACACGAGCGTGCCCGCGAACAGCATGTTGACCTTGTCCTGGTTGACCAGCCCGTTGGAGGCTTCCTCCTGCTCAGGGCGGTCAGCAGGCTCGACCCGGACGTCTGCAAGGGGTCTGCCGTCTTGAGCACCGAGTCGCTCGCCGGTCAGCACCGACTGGTCCAGGGCGATGACCGAACTGTGGATGACCACGAGCCGGCAGTCCGCCGGGACCTTGTCCCCGACGCGCACCGTAATCAGGTCGCCGGGGACCAGCGGAGGCGGCCACGTTCTGCTCCTCGCCGTCGCGCAGCACCACGGCCTCGGCGGCCTCGTACTCCTTGAGCTCCTGGATCGCCTTTTCCGCGTTGCTCTCCTGCGCGACGGCCACGACCGCGTTGGCCACGAGGATCAAGAGGATCACAAGCGGCTCCACGAAGGCGGTCACCATGTCGTCCTCGTCCTCGAACAAGGCCAGCACGAAGGACACCACGGCTGCCGCGAGCAGGATGAGGACCAGGGTGTCCTCGAACTGCTTGACCACGAGCTTGCAGAACGGCGTGGTCTCCTCGCCGGGCAGCTCATTGGGCCCGTGCAGCAGCAGCCGCTGCCGCGCCTCGGACCGCGACAGCCCGCGACTCAAGCTCGTCTGCAGCGCGTCGACGACCTCGGTCACGTCCAGATACCATGGCTCCTCGCTCTTGCCGTGGAGGAGCATGCCGGCGGGCTCTTGCTTGCGGGCCTTGCGGGCCTTTGCCGGCCTCTTGCGAGCCCTGGGCGGCCTTCGCGCCGCCGACCTCCTTCGCTGCGGCGTCCTCGTGCTGCGCAGCCAGCTTGTCCTGCTCCTGCACTGCTGGCTCCATCCATCTGGAATAGGCCGGTTTCACCTGGGGCACTGACGTCCAGGTCATCTAATGACCTCTTCAAGGTCTTTATCATTCACATTGTAGGTCATTTGCAGACGTGGAGAGGTCATTGCCTCAGAGGTTTTTATCCGGTGATGCGCCATCGAGTGCCCCAGGCAGGAGAAGATCCACCTGCTGCAGCGCGTGGATCGAGCAGTCGCCGCCCGCGCAGGAGGAGGAGGGCGTGGTGGCGCCATGCCGCTCGCCTTCGCACCGCCGGGCGTGCAGGCCCGCGCCCGCGCCAAGGTCCGCGCAGAGCCGCGCCGCAAGGCGCTTGGTGGACATCAAATGCTCGACGAGCACGCCGCCGCCAAGCGGCGGCCTCCGGGACCCTTGCGACGCGCGGCGCCAAAGACCCTGCACGCTCTGAGCCACGTTTGCGAGCGTTCCCGCGCTCGACAAGCCCCGGGGCTCGGTCAGCAACAACGCCGTGGCCTGCGGCGAATGCGGCCTGCTCGTGCCGGCCAAGAGCCTCACGCGGCACCTTGCCGACGAATGCGAGCTGCGCCTCGTCGTGTGCTCACGGCCAGAGTGCGGCGCCGAGTTTGCCGCGTACGAGCGGCGCGCTCACGAACGGGGCGGCTGCGTCCGCGCGCAACGCCGCCGCGAGATGCTCGAGCACGCCGGCTCACGCGACCTCGCGATCTGCGAGAGGTGCAAGCAGCCGCTCGGACGGTCCTCCTCGCAGCGCAAAGCGCATCAGCAGACGTGCCCTGTGCGCGTGGTCAAGTGCCCGAACGCGAGCGCCGGCTGCGACAAGATCGTTCTGGCCGTCTTGATGAAGCAGCACCTGAGCGAGGAGTGCGACGTCGCGGCGCGGCGGGCGCAGCTGGCCAACAGGTTTCGCGCGAGCGATAGCGAGCGCGTGCCCTGCCCGGACTGCGCGCAACAGGTAACGCGGCGCTTCTTGGTGCGCCACCAGGAGCAGGACTGCCCGCACCGGCTCGTCGAGTGCGCGCTCAACTGCGGCACGAAGGACATTCGGCTCTCGGAGATGCGCGACCACTTGCGGCACGACTGCGAGCTGTACTTTCACCGCATGAACCTGGTCGAGCGCCGGGAGAAGCGCCAGGCCACCGCACCGACGTGCAAGTACCGCTGCGGCGCCAAGCTGTGCGAGTCGACCATGACGCTGCACTACAAAGTCGCAGTGCCCCAAGCGGCCCACCAGTGCGTGTGCGGCGCGACGATCCGGGCCAGGGACCGCGAGGCGCACGCGAAGGGTACGCTGCAGTACGCCAAGGGCTCTGTATCGCGCGCCCGCTCGCGGCGCGGCGCGAGGACCTCGCCGCGCTCTCCGCAGCGCGCGGCCGCAAGCCCGTGCGGATCCGGTGCCCCAACAACTGCGGCGCGCTCGTGCGCCAGTACCGCATGCGCGAGCACGTCGAGGAGGCGTGCCCCAAGCGGCTCATGGCCTGCAAGTACGCCGGCACGGGGTGCAACCTCGGCGGCCGCTTGCTGTCGGGCGACGACATGGCCGAGCACCTCGAGGAGGACTGTCCGGGTGCGGCGCGGCACCGGCAGCAGGTGCGCCGAGGCGAGGCGACGCAGCGCGCGCTTGTCTTGCCCGAACGGCTGCGGCGCGGAGCTGCGCAGGGCCGAGATCAAGGTTCACTGCGAGGTGCTGTGCTCGCACCGCCTCGTGCCGTGCGTGTTGCACTGCGGCGACGTGGTTCCCCTTGCGGCCATGGAGGAGCATAAGCGCGACGACTGCAAGGCAGCGCGGGAACGCGAGCGCCTTGTGTGGCTTGCGCGCCGGCGGCACCGCATGAAGGCGGGCTTGCCGGTGGACTTGGGCGAGCGGTTCCCTGGCGACCCGGAGACGGACGGCGGAGCGGATGGCGAAGGCGGGGAGGAAGGGGAGGAGAGGAGGAGGAGGAAGAGGAGGACTACTGGTAGACCGTTCACAATATTTTCCTAAAATAAGATCAAGATCACGTGGGCTCTTGCAGTTGCGCCTTCGTCTCTCGGATCATCTGCTGCAGCCTATCCGCAAAGCTCATGCCGTCTTGGAACTGCTCAAGGACCTGTTCCTTGCCTGGCGGGAGCACCTCCGTTCTGCTGCTCGGCCGCGCTTGGTTGCGACCTCCGCGGGACTCGAGGAGGAGGAGGAGGAGGAGTTTGCGACGGCGTCGCGAGCGCTGGCTTCAGCGGCCGCGTCGGCGCCTGTGCAAGCGTCCTCGTCCGGGCTTGCTTCCGCGCCAGCCTCACCATGCTCCTGGTGCGGACCTTGGTTTGCGTCGCCTGTTTCGGGCTCGCCGGTGCCTTCTGGCGGAAGCACAATCGAGGCGTGGACCTGCTCAAACTCTGCAAGCAGCTCATTCATTCAATGTCTGTCTGGCCCCTGCTGCGCTGGCTCCCCCAGCACCCCGTGCTCGTAGCCCCGCCGTCCTTGCGGGACCGGCGGCGCGACGGCGACGGCCGCCCGGCATGGTCGTGCTTGGTGATCTTGTCCACCAGTGTCCGCACGTGCGCGCCCGAGTAAACGCCAGGCGCCATGGCGGTCACGGCGCGCTCGAGGACTTTGAAGGATGACTCGCCCTTGTGAAGCCGTCGCGTGGACTGGGCCTTCTCTTGCGCTTGGACAGGAACGGGTGGGATCGCTTGCCCCTGGCTGTCTTGGCATCAGCCGCCAGGCCCGGCGCTGCGGACGTGGGCCGGCCACTTGGTGGGGCCGAGCCCAAGCCGGCGATGCGCTTGGCTGTTGCAGGTCGACTTGTGGGCGTGACTGTGAGAAGCGACGGCGGCGGCGGACACGAGCCGCGGTCTGGGACCCCGGGGCGGTCGCCCAGCGTCGCGTTAATGACGCGCATCGACGCCGGTGCGCTGCTGGGAGCGCCTGCCGCACCGGAGGAAGCGCTGCAGGCAGGCACGAGAGGAAGCGGAGCGGCACAGGCTGGCGTCGGCGCCGGCGTCGGCGCCGGTCCATCGGCCAGCGCAAGCGGGCGCACCCGGCGGCGCGACTTGTGCTGGGCGAGAGGGCGCCTATTCGGACCGCGGGTAGGCGAGCGCGCCCCGGCGCGCGTGGCCTTTGGCGTGCCTGGGAACGACGAGTAGACGCCCAGAAGAAGCTTGAAGCGCGGCTCCGGGTCCTTCTTGGCCGCCGCCATCTCAAAGTTGGTCTCTTGCGCGCTGGTCATCCGGGTCCGCGCAAGGCAGCAAAGCGCAAGCACGCCCACTCTTAGCGTGCGGCGCACTGGCGCGTCCGCGACGCGAAAGGCGCGCGCGAAGACGGCGATGAGGTTTTGGCGCGCCACGACCTTGCACATGAGCTCGTGCATGCGCTCGTCGACGCTCTGCGTGCGGGAGGTCTGGTAGACGTTGTACAAGGTCTCTGCGCAGGTCATTGCGGGGCGCTTGTGAGGCGTGCCGCGGAAAGTCGGCCAGCAAGGCGCGCACCTCGTGCGGCGCGATGCCCTCTCCGGTGGCGAGCGCGCGGGACCCGAGGAGGCTGGCAAGGGCCACCCAGACGTCCCGCTTGACGCCGTGCTTGCCCAGCAGCTCGCAGATACGCGATAGCGACAGTGCCTCAAACTCGAACATCTGCCGGCACCCATCCTCGGACCTGCGCGCGATTAGCGCGAGCGCAAGCAGCGCCTCGTGCTGCGTGTCGTCCCAGCCGAGGTGCTCCACCAGCAGCGGCACGACGCCCTTGCGCACGGCGGCGCGCAGAACGAAGGGGTCAACGGCGGCCATCTCGCGGAAGCACACGATGCTGCGCGGCTTTGGCCGCTGCCTAGCTTGTGCAGCAGTTCGCCGACCAGGTCTGCGGCGTCCTGGCCGTCCGCGGCGGCAGCGGCAAGGTCTGCTCGCGGTTCATCCAGCTCTCGCAGCAGTTGTTGCACCTGGTCCTGGTCCTCCTCTTGGTCCTCCTCTTGGTCCTCCTCCTCGTCGAAGGGCGAGTAGGCCTCCTCGTCGCCAGAGACCATCTCGGCCGCGCGCAGTGCACAGGCAGTGCGCAAGCGCTCGGCTCGGTCGAGCGTGGACCTCGCGCGGCCAAAGCAGAGACTACTGCGCGATCACCTGCAGGTCATCGCGCAGGTGAATCGGCCGTCCACTTCCCATCCCCCGCCCCAACGGATCCAATCCCCGCAAAACCATCCCCCACCTGCTCGCGCCGCGGACCAGCGCTGATTCTGCGGGGCAGCACGCAGAACGTGCGCGGAACGGATGCGGAATTCGGAATTCGGACCGTGGAAGGGAGGGCGGCGGTTCCGTGGCGGTTCCGTGCGTCCGAGTCGCGTCGAAAGATCTCGACGCTGGTGGCTGCGAGCGGTGCATGTGGCGGGCGCTTGCGAGGAGGTGGAGCACGAGTAGGAGCGCATCTTGGTCCTCGAGCGGCGGCACGGTGTCGACCTTCGCGCTTAAGAGCGTGGGCTTGGTGCGGTCCCTGAGCGGGAGGATGTCTGGCGCGGCGGGCGAGTTCCAGTTCGTGGAGGGCGTGCTGTCCTCGCGCGAGTCCGGCTTCGAGGCTGGCCCGGCGGCAAGCAGCGTCATCGCGTCCAACCTGGAAGGCGCAGAGACGTCTGCGCGCGCTCGTCGAGTCGTGCGGCGCCGAGGCGGCCCGCACGTGGCTCGGCAAGGGCGCCGCCGAGGAGGCGCAGGTGGCGCAGTGGCTTCACCTCAAGCTGGCCGAGCTGGAGGGCGAGCCCACGCCGGAGGCCCTGAACAAGTGCTTGGCGGACATGAACGCCCACTTGCTGCGCAGCTCGTTCCTTGCCACCGCCGCGCGGCCGACGCTGGCCGACCTGAGCATGTTCTGGGCCGTCAAGGACCACGCCAAGGCGAGATGGCGCGAGCGCCGGGGGGGGGCGCGGGGATGCAGCACTCGCCCGGTGGGGGGCGGGGCCCCGAGTACAAGCCGGGGGACCTTGACCTCGGCGACCCGTGGACCATGCTCAAGGCCGGGAACGGCGCCGCACCGAGCGCCGCTGCCCCGGCGCAGGGAGAGTCCAAGCCGAAGAAGCAAAAGGGCGGCGATAAGGCCGCCGCGCAGGAGCAGCAGGGCAAGAGCAAGGGGGGCAAGGCCGCCGAGAACAAGAAGGGCAAGAAGCCGCAAGAGCAGCAGCAGCAGAAGAAAGCCGCGGCGCCGGAGGCCGCCGCCGCGGACCAGCCGGAGGCCACCAAGCTGGACATCCGCGTGGGCAAGATTGTAAAGTGCTGGCAGCACGAGAACTCGGAGAAGCTGTACTGCGAGGTGATCGACGTTGGCGAGGAGGAGCCGCGGCCCATCGCCTCGGGCCTGGTGGCGCACTACGCCAGCGCGGACATGCTGCAGGACCGCATGGTGCTTGTGCTGTGCAACCTCAAGCCGGCCAAGATGGGCGGGTACACCTCCAACGGGATGGTGCTGTGCGCGTCGAACGACGACAAGAGCAAGGTGGAGATCATCGACCCGCCGGCGGGCGCCAAGATCGGCGAGCGCGTGACCTTGGAGGGCCTGCCGGACACCTTTGAGCCCTTCAAGCCCAACCAGGTGGCCAAGAAGAAGGTGCTGCAGGCGTGCCTGCCCAACCTCAAGACGGACGACGCTTGCCAGCCGTACTGGCAGGGCCCGGACGGCACCAAGCACACCTTCAAGACCTCTGCCGGCCCATGCAAGGCGCTCTCCATCACTGGCGGTTGGGTCTCTTGATTCCAACGCCGCCCTCGTTTCTCAAGGCATCGGAAGGCACTGTTCCTCACCCATCCCCTCGTCGGGCGTCGGCGTACGCCACTTGTCCGACCTCCTCCGCCAACACGCTAAAGCGTGCGCTTTCTTCTCCATTCTTGGCACCGCAAAGGCCTTTGCCCCTTGATTTTCTTTGCAGGTGTCGGTGGCGTACGTCGACTGTCCGACCTCGGCTTCGGGCATGGCAGAAGCCCGAGTTTCCAGAGTTTCGGGAGGAATATCGTGCTTCAAAACCAGACCCAGTGGAGATACTCTAAAAAATCAATAAAGCATGCACCGTGTCTGGTTGTAGCAGCCGGTCGGGGAGGATCCCTTGACGCCCAAGGACAAAAAAGGAGTCTCGGCGAAAAAAAGGGTTCCGGAAGGCAGGCGAAGCCGAAAGACAGACAGGATCCAACGATTGACCTGGATTTTGGCGATGCAAGCTTCACCTGCGCCACAAAAAAAAAGGAAAGAAAAAAAGCAGCAGCAAAGGAAACAAAATTTGCCGAGTCAAATGCGCGCACACTGACTCGTCAAGTGGAGCTCCGTCACCCGACCATCGTTCGAGTCCGAAGCCGGGACAGTCACGAGCGAGTGTGTGAGAGGCGTAAGCGCATAGCAGCCAAACGCGTCACGTCCGTCGCGGTGAGAAGATCCAAGGGAGTGAGAGGAAAAGTCTTCGGTCAGTTCGCGGCCAGTTCGCAATCCGAGTTCAAGTCTTTCAAGCAGGTCCAGTCCGCGACTGCGAGCGACGGAAGGAAAGATAGCGGCCAAGCAGAGCGGCAGGCGCAACCAAACTACATTTCTTCTCTCGGTCGTGTGTCCAGAGCCCGTTCCGCGCGCGTGGTCCGGTAAGGGCGGGTGTTTCCCACTTGCGGTGCTCGGGCGTTTCCACTTTTGCCGTCCAGGGGTGGCGCGGTAACAGCAGAACAAGGGCGGCAGAGAGTGCCGCGAGCGAGAAAGAAAAAACGCCGCCAGCGCCTGTGGTGAGCGTAAGACTATCTCTCAGCGATCGATCGACGAGGTCGAGCGGGCGGGCGGGCAGGCGCCGCGCAGCACACGAGGGCGCGGGCCACACCGGGCGCTACCAGGTCCACTCTCCCGCTCTGCGCTGTCCGCGCAGGTCGTTCCTCCGCGCAGCTTCCAGACAAATCATCGATCGGCCAGCACCCATCCATCCATCCATCCATCCATCATCCATCCATCCATCCATCCATCCATCCACCCCTCGGCGTCACTCCGGCGAGCAGGACATGAAGCTCGTCAGGTCGCTGGACAGCATGCCGCTCGAGCGCACTGCGAGCGACAGGTGCATCCTGAGCGTGGATTCGCCCACTATGGCCAGGGCCAAGCGAGGCCGCTTGGACGAGCCGCAGGAGACGTGGGAGGCCTCGCAGCCGCCCGAGGACTGGTGCGCGCAGGAGCAGCAGCAGCTGCCGCAGCACGAGGAGTGCAAGTTCGCCGACGAGCACTTTGGGTTCTACAACTATGACGACGTGGCCGTGGCCGTGGCCGCCTCGTCCTCCCCGCGCAGGCCCTCGCCCCGCAAGCGCAGCGGCCTGTTCCAGGCCTTGCAGTGCGCCGAGGAGGACGCGGAGGCGAGCAGCGGAGGGAGCGAGGGAGACTTGCGCCAGCTCACGCGGTGCAACGCGGCCATGTCGGCGCCCGAGCTGTTCCGACGCAGCAAGAGCCGCTCGGTCTTGAGCGATATCGAGTGCACAGAGCCCGGCGAGTTCCGAAAGTGTCGGCACTGCAAGTCCGTCTTCCCGTACATCAAGGCCACCGAGCAACCGCTCAGCTCGCGCGAGGCGCTGAGGTTTAGCTTTTGCTGTCACGTCACGCTGTACCACACACGGGCAGAACACAGCCGGCGTCAGCGGCAGCTAAAGAAGCAGCAGCAGCAGCAACAGCAGCAGCATGAGAATGATTTCGAGCAGCAGCAGCAGCGACTGCAGTACGGCAGCGCGTCCTCGCTCAAGCAAGCCGCGCCCTCGCCGCCCCAGCATGTGCTGGCGCGTTG
Source organism: Thraustochytrium striatum (assembly GCA_022244645.1). NCBI lineage: Eukaryota > Bigyra > Thraustochytrida > Thraustochytriidae > Thraustochytrium > Thraustochytrium striatum. The sequence goes on from JACDIV010000058.1 coordinate 78,170, forward strand.
AGCGAGCGTGCGAGCGGCCCGGCCGGCGTGTACGCTTCCTGTACAGCTTTTTATCTTTAAAATAATGTAGAGTTTCCTTTATCCAACCGCCTCGACCTCGCGGGCGCACCACAGAGTCCTGCTGCGGCGACAATTGCGGCGACTATTCGTCGCCCAGAACGTTCTGCGGAACGGAGACGAACGGTAAAATGTGGCGATTCTTTATTTTGCTTTTGCACTGCGCAGAGCTTAGTGCAGACGAGAGCACCACGACGCGAGGATGGCGGCGCAGGACGATGGCGCCGTGGTGCTCGAGGAGCTGAGCGACTTCAGCGAGATGTCCTTCGGCAGCCCCGGCGAGGACGACGCCTTCTCGCTGCGGCCCATCGGCGCGGCAAAATCGCCTCCCGCGCCCAAATGCGCGAATGCCGCGAGCCTCAGCCAAGACGAGATCGACACCGTGCTCGTCCGCCGCGGCGTCAACGGCCTCGTGGACCTGCTGCAGCAGCGCAAGGACGAGCCGCAGTCTGTACTCAAGGTCCTCGAGGCGCTTGCGGCCGGCGACGCCAACGTGGTGGCCCTCAACCCGCGTAGGCTCATGGAGGCGCTCGTCCCTGCCGTCGACGTGGCGCACGCGGATATGGCTCGCCTCGTGTGCTCCATGCTGGGCACGCTTGCCTTCTGCGACACCAACAAGAGCGGCATCGCGAGCCGCGGCGGCGCGCGTCTCGTCGTGGACTTTATGGCCAGCGCCGGCGACGGCCTGCAGTGCCTCTGCGTCGAGACGCTCTGCACGCTTGCGCAGCACGCGCCTAGTCGCGCCAAGGTTGTGGAGGGCGGCGCCATCGAGGCCGTCACTTCCGCCATGGCCGACGCCGGGGCCTCTTCCGAGCTCAAGGCGTGCTCGTGCAGGCTTCTGCACGTGCTCTGCGAGGACGCGCCCACATGTCACCGCGCCTTGCAGGCCGAGGCTCTCGAGGCACTCGTGGCAAACGTGGCCGACCTCCCGATCGACGCGGCAGAGGCCTGCGGCAGCGGGATGCAGCTCATCGACAGCCTTCTGGACGCTCCGGGGGCCAGTGCTGCTGCGCGTGGCACCGCAGCTCGTAAAGCTCTGCCTGCACGTCGTGCCGGACAGCATGCGGCCTGTAGAGGCCCGCAGTGCCGCCTTGGTTGTGCTGGACCGCGTAGCGGCTGCAAAATGCGAGCTACCCGTGGCGGAAACCGCGTCCATGGCCGCAAATTTGGTCGAGGAGGTCCTCGGCGAGCCCGACGTGGTTGTCCGCACGCTGCAGCTTCTGCATCGTGTCGTGGTTGAGAGCGACGACAGCCGTGCCGCGCTATTCGCAGAGGGCCCGCAGGTGGCGCAGGCCGTGCTCAACGCCGTGGTTCTCGCTATGGGCACGCTCATCACGGTGCCAAAGGAAGCGCGCGATGCGGTGCAAAACCAGGGTAAGCAGATCATGCAGGCCATCTCAAGCGACTTGGAGAACGCCATGCGATCGCCAGCGGCCGCCAGCGCACCACTGGCCCAGGCGAGGCCTTTGCGCAAGTGGCAGTGGCGGCAACGTCAGAAACAGAACGCAAGGGTGGTGACGAAGACCGAGCCACAGATGACGATGACACCCATACCGTCGCCGACGCCGACACCGACGACAACGGCGAAGATGACGAGGACTTTGACGACGAGGACGCGCCTTCCAACTTGCGAGATCAAGAGCCCAGCACCAAGAGCGGCGCCGTTGAGCAACACGAAAACCAACACAAGAACCAACACGAGGACAGTCGCGACGAATTTGACGGCGACGATGACCCTGAAGAGCTCGAGTACACCACAGATAGCGACCACGACGGCCCAGAGGACCTCTCGCTAGATGGTCTGCTTCTTCCTGACGGCGAGGACGAGGAAGAGCGCAAGAACACCGAGGAGGAGGACGACGCTCGCGACGGGAAGGACGCGGCCGCTTCGCACCAGCGCAAGGCAAACTCGCCACCGCGTAGCCCTCTCTCGCCCATGTCACCCGGATCGCCCCTCGCCAAGCACGCCATCCAAGGAACCCACCAAGCCGCCGTGTTGCACTGTAGTCGGGCCGAGACGCTCATGTCTCTCCCAGATGACATGGCCGCCTTGGCGCCACGGCACAAAGCGCCGGCAGCCCCTTTGCTGGCTGCTACTGCCACAGCCGCGGCCGCCGCTGTCGCAGAGGAGAAAGTCAAGGAGAAAACGGTCGCTCTCGCGCCACCCGTGCCTGGACCCGCCGCCCCCGCTGCCGCCGAGACTCGAGCGACGCCGACGCCGGACGCCGTAGTCGCCTGGCTACGCAACCAAAGCCGGCGTCGCGCAGCGCAGCGCGCCGCGCGAGTTTGGAGCGTCAAGACCCCCGCGGACAACGCGTGCGTGCAGAGGCGGCCGCTGTGCAGGCCGCTTCAGAGGCTGCGGCCGCCAACGAGGAGCTCGCGCGTGAGAAAACTGTGATCGAGGGCCTCCGCGCCGACCTGAGTGCGGTCGCAGAGCTCGAGCAGGAGCTTGCTGCCGCAAGGGCACGTCTCCGCGACGAGGCCGAGGCGCGGGAGGCGCGGGAGGCCGAGGCAGCCGAAGCGCAAGAGGCGCTCGAAGCGGAAAAGGACAAGTCGCGTCTTCTGCGCGACACCCTCGAGGCCGAGCGAAGCGGCGTCGGGTTGTTGGAGCAGACTCTTGCCGCAGAGCGCGAGGCAAAAGCCGCCCTGGCCTCCGAACTTGACCACGCCACTGCGCGCTTGGAGGCCCAGAACTCTCTCCGAGACACGGACGCGCGCGTGGCAGAGCTCGAGCAGTCGCTAGCCGAGGCGCGGGGCGCCAGCGCAGGCTTGGATCGAAAGCTCGACGAGTTGCACGCCGAGGCCGAATCGCTGCGCAGCAAGGAAGCAGAGGCGGCAGCGCGCGCCGACAGGCTCGAGAGGGAGCTGGAAGACTTTCGCGACTCTGCCAAGCAAGACCAGCGCGCAGCGAGCGCCGCCTGGGATGCGGAGCGCTCCAAGCTCGAATCCAAGGCGAAGCGGGCTGCAGAGCTCGAGGAGGAGCTCAACAAGGCCAAAGCGGAGGGCCAGGACCTCAAAGCGCAGGCGCAGCAGTCCCTCGAGGCCGCCCAGGCCGCGTGGGAAGCCGAGCGAGCGCAGTTGCAAGAAAAAGTAGCCGGGCTTGCGGCTGACTTGGCCGACGCGCAAGGGTCACAAGAGACCGCGCAAGAGCTGGAAGGGCAGCTGCAAGAGCTCCGCGAGGAGGCCCAAGGGGCGCAGGACCTCCAGGCCATGCTGAGCAAAGAGCGAAACGAGCGCGCCAAGCTAGAGGGCGAGCTCGCTTCTCTCCGATTCGACAAGGCGCACTCGGACACCACCTTCACGGAGCTGGAGACGGCCATCTCGCGGAGCAAAGACCTCGAGAGCGAGCTGCAAAATGCCGCGCACAACCTAAAGCAGGCACAAGAGCAGAACGCCAGCCTCCGCGCGGAAGTCGAGAGCCTCAAGGAACGCCTCCAGGGCGCCGACATCAAGGCGCGCAACACCGAGCGGCGTCTGGCCACCCTCCGGCAAGAGCAGCGGCACCGCAACGAGCTGCTCGAGCAGGCGCAGGCTCACATCAACGACCTCAACCGCAAGCTCTCTGCGACCGAGTGGCAGGAGAGCCCAAGCGACGCCGGTGGCGACGAGAGGGCCGCTCTGAGCGCCAGGCTCACGGCCCTCGAGGCGTCGTTCGCGGCCGAGCGGGACCAGCTTTCCGCCGAGTACTCGCAAAAGGTCCAAGCCATCCGGACCCAGCTCGAGAGCGAGTATCGCATGATCGTCTCGGCCACCTCGAGCTCGCGCGCTCGCCTCGAGCAGCGCCTCGAGGAGAGCGACAACGAGTGCGCGCGCCTTTCGCGAGAACTGCGCCAGTTGCGCGACCAGAGCCCGCAGCCGCGCGCGCGCACTGCGTCGCGGTCGTGGAGCGCCGCGGGGGCGCGCGGGGCGCGGGGGGCGAGGGCATGCTCGCCACGGGCCGGGCAGAGCGCGACGGGGAGGAAGGGTGGCGGGTGTCACGGGTCATCGAGCAGCTGCCCTTTGGGTCCAAGCTCAAGGCGCTCTTCGACTCGCTCGAGCCGTGCAGCGGCACGGCGGCATGCGCCAACCTGTACCGCCTCGTGCGCGCGACGGAGCTCGTGCCGGCGCACCACACGCGCGCCAAGTTTGACATGATCCTGGCCGAGGTGGCCGACAAGACCAAGCGCAAGGGTCGCGTGGACATGGACGGCTTTGGCTACGCGCTGTGTCTGCTGGCGCGCAGGCTCGAGCAGCGCGGCCGGATTCAAGCGGCGCCCGAGTCGGGGCCCTGGGCGCTCCTGGGCAGTCTTCTCGATTCCCCTCCGGTTGCGGCCTTCTTGGCCGAGCAGAGCAGCCCCGAGCAGCAGCCGGCCGCGCGCCCGGCTACGGGTGGCAGCGTATCTGCGGCCGGCGAGTCAGACCTTGACGACAGCGTCACAGACGTCGCCAGGCCGTTGACGCCACGCACGCCGATGGCGAGGCGGCGGCGGACGCCTGAGCGCACGCCGACCAAGAGCCCCGCGCGCGGCCCGCTGCCGGCCGCCACGAGCCGCCTGTGGTCGCGCGAGAAGAAGGCCTTGCGGGATATATTTGCGCACTACTCGACCAGCGAGCGCGACCAGGCGGCGCAGCAGACCTCTTCGCTGGACCAGCGTACCGTCATGCACGTGGTGCACCACGGCGCAAAGTTCCACTCGCTCGCGCATGTGCGCCGATTTTGAGATCACGCCCACTCTCGCCACGCGCAGCGAGCTGCGCCGCCTCTTCAACCAGGCCATCGCCGCCGAGCCCGAGCGTGGCTCGCTGCTGCTCAGCATGGACGGCTGTCTGCGCGTGCTCGAGTCGATCGCGGTGGCTAAGTTCCCGCGCCAGGGCTGGCCAACGCCGACATGCAGGTAGCGGCCATGTTGCGCTGGATGGATGCTTCCCAGGGCAAGATGCGCCTGTACGACCGGCAGCGCAGCGGCGTGCTGGTAGGCAAGTTCAACGTTTCCGTGCCACAACCGTGCGAGTCGGGGTCAAGGAGGCCAAGCTAGAGAACAAGAACCGAAAAAAAGGGGTAGAGCTTCTTCTCTCTCTCGGGCCTTTGGACGTGTTGCATTGGCTGCTGCTTCAGCTCCTGCTGCTGCTGCTGCTGCCGCCGCTGCTGGCCGCCTCAGCGGCCTGGGCGGCAGTGTCGGTGACCGCCGACAAGCTCCACGCGCCCGTCCTCGGCGCGCGAGGTGGCAAAGCGCAGATGGTGCGAGTGGTGCTCGAAGCTTGTGCGAAGGCCCCGCAGCAGGCGCTCCTTGCTGCTCGTGTCGGAAGGGTCGACGCCGTCCTGCTCCTCGAAAGCGCGCTCCAGCGCGCAGCTGATGTGCGACGACATGGCCGTAAGCGCCAGCTCGTCCTTGACGCGAAAGGGCGCGTGGTCCGTGCGGTTGGACACCTGCAGCACGCCAATAATATCCCCGCTCCGCCCGAATATGGGAGTGCACAGCACGCTCTCGTTGCTCCTGCCCGTGATGCGGTCCGAGTTGGACCCGTACCGCTTGAGGACCTCCTCGTCCGAGGTGTTGATCATTTCCCCGCTGGTCGCGCAGTGGCCCGCGATGCCCTCGTTGAGCGGAAAGCGCAGCTTGCACACGCTGCGACTGTCCCCCCCGACAGACGCACGCGTCCAGAGCTCCTTCTTGGCGTGGTCCACGACATACAGGAAAGCCGTCTCGGTGCCAAGCATCTCGCTGACGTTCTCCACGACGGCCTCGAAGAGCTCGTCCACCTTGGACTGCCGCTTGAGGCGGGCAATGTTGTCAAAGTCCATGAACAGAAGCGGAAACATGAGCAAGCAGCCGATGGACACGCCCACGGCGTTGCCCATGAAGCGCATGCGCCGCACAATCGGCATGCCCTCCTGCACGCGGGTCAGGCCCGGGTCGCGGCCCCAGCCGCGGCGGTCAAACCATTCCTCAACGACGCCGCCCACGCCGAGCCCGAGCACGTCGCTGACGAGGTTGCCCAGGCCGGCGGCCGCCATGGTGGAGAGGCCAAATGATGCCAAGCGTCATGTCAAAGTACTCGCCAGCCACGATCATCACAGCGTTGTCGATCACGCCAAAGACGATGAAGAGCGGCATGGGCGCCAGCGCCACGAGCGTTAGCTGCTCCCTGGTGGGCCGACAGGCTCCTGCGCGGCCGGCGCCTCGGCGCGCACGACATCGCCGAGTCTGCGCAGCGTCCTGGAGCTCAGCGACCGGCTGACGCGCGCCAAGGCGCCCGGGTCGGCCTCGGCGAGCAGCGCGAGCTTCTTGAGGGCGTCATGCCCCTCCCCATTTGATGCGCCGAGGGCTTCCGAGAAGCGCCGCCGCGACCAGCGCGGGTCGGGTCGGCGCGGCGGCGCGCACGAGGGCGTGGCGCCAGCGCGCATGCCGCGGCGCAGCGGGCGGGCGCCCAGCCAGCGCGCCGCCAGCATCGCGACCGCGTGGATCTTTCCGTGAGACCACCTCGAGGTGATGCGAGGATGGGCGTCAATGGGCTGTGGAAGGTCCTGGCGCCGTGCGGGCGCCGCGTGGACGTGCAGACGCTGCGCGGCAAGACGCTGGCCGTGGACGCCAGCATCTGGCTCACGCAGTTCATCAAGGCGATGCGCAGAGCAGGATGGCCGCCTAATTGCGAACGCGCATCTCGTCGGCTCGCTCAGGAGGATCCTCAAGCTGCTGCACAACAAGATAAAGCCGCTCTTTGTCTTTGACGGCGGGGTGCCGGTGCTCAAGAAGCGCATCAGCGAGGCGCGCCGCCAGAAGGTCGACCACAACGCCCGCGTGCTGAAAAGGGCGGCGCAGAAGCTGCTGCTCAACCGCCTGCTCGAGAAGAAGCTCGCGGACAGCCTGCCGCAAGGCGCGGCCAAGCGGTCTGCCGGCGGCGTAGACCCTCTTTTGTGATGCCCAAGCCGCCGAGCAAAAAGGCGCGGCACGGGTCCAGTACTGCCACCACGACCAGCGCTGCAGTAGGCAGCGCCGCGCGCGGCGGCGGCACCGGGATCAGCAGCGACGACAGCGACGAGGAGGACGACATGTTTGAAAGCGGGGTGGCCTGGGGCGCCAGCGCAGCCCCGAAAAAGCCGGCTAGCGGCAACGACGCGCCCGGGGCGGCCCGTCGCCAAGCCCACCAGCACGGCCTCGTTAGCGGTGTTCCAGAGCGCTGCGGGCACCGGCGACGACCTCATGGATTCGGCCGAGAAGGCGGATGAGATCCTTGCGCAGCTGCCCATGAAGGCCGACGGCACCTACGATCTAGCCTCCGTCAAGTTTCTGCCCAAGCGCCTGCAGTACGAGGTCATCGCCCGGCTCAAAGACAAGCGGCGGCAGCGCGACTCGCGCAACGAGTTTATCCCTGTGGCCGCCGACCCGTCCAAGTACTCTGCCATGCAGCTGTCGCACTTTCTCAAGGACGTGTCGCTAAAGAAGCGCTTGGACCACATGGAGTCCAAGCTGTCCAAGGAGGGCGGCGAAGGCAAGCGCATCGCCTCGGACGCCGCGCGACAGTACGTGCTCATCGATACGCGCGAAGAGGCCAAAAAAACGTCGCCGGCAGTCACTCCTGTCGCGCGCAAGCCGGCCGCACCCCGCGACGACGAGCCCCCAGCCAGCAGCAAACCGAGTCACGGCTGCCAACGACTTGGACTTGCCCAAAGCGGTCACCATCACTTTCACCAAAAAGCAAGCGGCCATGCTGCGCCTCGACGAGCCCATCGAGAACACCAAAAAGCGCGCGCGTTCCAGCCATTCTGCGGGCAATCTGCCACCCGCCTCAGCGCGCCGCGCCGCGTGCAGCGCCGCGGATCGAGGAGCCCGGCCCAGCGCGGACCCGGATGCTTTGGAGCGCGCCATGAGCACGGCGGCCAACCTCACCTCGTGGGCGGCAAGCGCGGTACGCCGCGCCGTTAAGCGCCACTCCCGCCCCAGCCCTTCCTCGTCCTCGAGCGCCGCCGTTGCGCGGCCGTCGCGCGTTCTCGATTCTGACGAGGAAGAGGAGGAGCAGGAGCAGGAGGAGAACACCAATATCGCTCGCGCGCAGGTTGCCTCCAAGCCCGCCACCCGTGTGGTCGTCGCGTTAGACTCTGACGACCAAAGTGACGGCTCCAGGGACGATGGCAAAGGCAAAGCGCCGTCTCCTGCGACCCCGTGCGGAGCTGATTCCGCAGGCAGCGCCTCTGGGGCACCCATAGAGCAGCAGGAGCAGCTGCCTTCCCCGCCCGGCCAGCCGGAGCCCTCGGGCAGCGAAGAAGCCACCGTCGCGGCCACTACCACTGCGACCTCTTCTGCGAGTCAAGCAGAGGGGCCCAAGCCGTCATCGCCAGTGGCGAGCGAGAGCGACGAGGCGAGCCAAGGCGGGGTTGTGGCCACAGATCAACCCCCACCACATGTAAAAAGGGACGCCGAAGACAACAACAAACCGGAAGCCGCGACTATCCCAGAAGCCCGAGAGCAGCAGCAAGAGCAGCAGCAAGAGCAGCAGCAAGATCAAGATCAAGAGCAAGAGCAAGAGCAAGAGCAAGAGCAAGAGCAAGAGCAAGAGCAGCAGCAGCAGCAGCAGCAGCAGCCGCAACGCGAGCAACGCGAGCAACGCGAGCAACCGCGGGCGCCACAGAAGAGCCCGGAAGAGCTTGCCGCCGAGAGGGCCGCGGCTCAAGCCAAGGAGATGGAGCGACAGAACAGGGTGCGCGAACAGCAACGGGACCTATTGCGGGAGAACGCGGCGCTGTCAAGGCGCGCAACGCAGCGCAACGCGACTCGGAAACAGTGACGCCGATGATGCTGGAAGAGGTGAAGGAGCTGAGCGCGTTTGGGCTGCCATTCATCGAGGCACCGATGGAGGCAGAAGCGCAATGCGCAGAGCTGGAAATGGCCGGCGTCGTGGACGGCGTGGTGACGGACGACTGCGATGCGTTCCTGTTTGGAGCCCGGCACGTGTACAAGAACATCTTTGACGACCGCAAGTTTGTAGAGGCCTACCGCGTGGAGGACGTGGAGCGCGAGCTGGGACTTGATCGGACGCGCATGATCCACTTGGCGCTGCTTTTGGGCAGCGACTACACGATGGGCATCAAGGGTATCGGCGTGGTGAACGCGACCGAGATCGTGTCCGCTTTTGACGACCTGGCCGAGTTTAGAGCCTGGGTCAACGACCCCATGGACGACCTGAGCGCCGCGCTGCCGCAGCGCCGCCGCGAGAGCGGCAGCAGCGCGCGCGTGCGCGCGTTCATCTCGTCGCATAAGAACGCCAAGAAGAGGTGGCTGGTCTCGGACGAGTTCCCGTCGCGGCAGGTGATCGACGCGTACCGCAAGCCGGTGGTGTCACCGGACGCGCGGCTGGATTGGCGCACGCCGGACGTGCCCGCGATCGAGGCGCTGCTCGCCAACAAGCTGGGGTACACGCCAGAGGAGACCGAGCAGCTGATCTCGCGGCCGCTGGCCGAGTTTGCGCGGCGCGACGTGCAGACGACGCTGGACTCGTTCGTGGTGACGTACGGCAAGGACGCGCGCGCGGCCGCGATCCGGTCCAAGCGGCTGCAGGACGCCGTGCGCGGGCTGCGCAAGGACGACAAGCTGCCCGCCGGCGTCCGCTTCGTGAACTCGATCGGCGCCGACCTGGACGAGGACGGCCAGGTCGTCAAGCGGCGCAAGACGTGAGCGCAGTGAAAGAGTATGGCAGGGCATGGCAATGATTCTTCTCTCTCTCTCTCTCTCTCTCTCGCGGTGCGTGCGTGCGTATGTGCGTGCGTGTAGATGCTCGCGGCGGCGCTCGCTCACTTGCCCTTGCCGGACGGCTTGACCGAGCTGGTGATGCTGCTGGCGAGGCCCAGCGCGAAGGCCATGATCGGCGAGATGGGCTCCCGGAAGTAGCAGTTGAACATGTTCTTGCTGCTCTTGCCAAAGACGTAGATGGGGTCGCCAGACGGGTCCATCGGGTTGTGCAGGATGACGTTCTTGATGCTGCTGCACATGGCCATGCCGCGAAAGTCGGAGAGGCGCGGCAGGTACATGGGCTTGCCGGGCATGTGGTTCTCGAGCGGGCAGACGGTGTTGTCGCCGTGCGCGAGGCGCTCAAACATCTTCTCCTTCTTGGAGTAGGGGCGGCGGTTGTGGCCGAGAGACGGCACGCAGGCGCGCACGCGCCGGCGATAGGCGTCGTGCGACTGCTTCTCGAAGCGCACCACGCCCAGCTCGCGGCGCGCGTACATGGCGCCCACGGCCTTGCTGGGGAGGCCCGAGTCAAAGACCTCAAACTGCGAGCCCGCGGGGTTGGACTTCATCTTGGCGACGTAAAACTGCTGCGCGTTGCGCGCAGTCATCTTCTGGCTGCCCCACCGGCCCGAGCCGGTCTGCGCCGCGAGGGCGCGCGGCGAGTAGTGGATGGCCCACTGCATCGAGCTGGCCAGCCGCTTCAGGCCATCCTTGCGCATATAGGCGGTCATGAGCCGCACACCGTTCGACTGGTTGATAAAGGTCCACAGCTTCTCGGTCGTGTCAAACATGATGATGCACTTGACCAGCCGGTCCGACTCGACGGGCGAGACCAGGTACTCCATCAGGGCCGCGTCGGTCGGGAACGAGGTCGGGATAACCCTTGCCACGGCTGTGTCGTCAAACTGCGAGATGTCGCCGATGTCCTCGTCGTCCAGATCGCTGTCCTCGTCGCCCACGCCGCACAGCGCGACGGGCGTCCCCTCCTCGTCGTCCGATTCGGACGAATCGGACGCGTCCGACTCTTCCTCTTGCTTGCGCCGCTGCTCCTTCTTCTTCTTTTGCGAGCCCTTATCCACCGACCCATTCTCGCTCAGTTTGCTCTCGCTCACTGCGCTTACGCCGCTCACGCCGCTCTCGCTCACGGACCGATGGTCGCGCGCATCGTTGCTGAAAAACGGGTCAAAGTTGGTGCTCTCCAGCTGCTGGGTGATCGAGTGCACGCTGGCCCCGGCCGGCTGCAAGGGCTGGTGCATGTTGTGCGGTTGCGCCGGAAACTGGTGCTGCACAGGCTGCGCCGGCGGCATTTGGTGGTAAGGCTGTGGCTGGTAGGGCGCCGCCGCCGCCGCCGCCGAGTGCTGCTGCTGGTAGCTGTGGCCCCCGTACGACTGCTCGCTCTGTCCGTACGACTGCTGGGACTGGTCCTGGTACAGGTCGTGGGGCGCCGGGGAAAGCGCGCCCAGCGCCGAGCCGGGTGACGATTCGCTGGCGTACGTCGACGGCGTCCCGAGAGAGTTCATCGAGTAGCTGTTGCTCGGCACGCTAATAGGCTGCGGCATGGGGTTGTACGCTGGTTGCAAGGGCATGGATGCGGGCGCGTGCGATACGGTTGGCGGCGGCCGCGAGGGCGCGCGCCGCTGTACGCCGGGGGGGGCTTGGGCTTGCTGCTGCGGCTGCTGCGGCTGGTATGCGTCTCCTGGTATTGCTGCGCCCCAAGGGGCTGTTGCTGGTACTGGGGCTGTTGCTGGTATTGGGGCTGTTGCTGGTACTGCGGCTGCTGGTGGACTGCTGCTGCTGCTGCTGCTGCTGCTGCGCGACGGCTGTTGCTGATACTGCGCGGTGATCTTCGCCGCCAGCTGAGTCTTGCCGTGAGGGTCGATTTGGTTGACCGCGGCCGACGCAAGGTCCGCAAACTGCGTCTGCGTGTGCTGCTGATAAGCCGGGCGTTGCTGCTGCGTCATCTGCCCAGCCTGGTGCTGCGGCTGGTGCTGCGTGCTGCGGCTGGTGCTGCGGCTGATTCTGGCTCGCACTTCCGGGCGGCGCCTGCTGCGGCACATACGCCTGACGATGCTGCTCCGGCAGCGGCGCATTCCACGTCCCGCGGTACGCCTCCTGCACGTTCCCGCTTCCCCCGTTGGCGTACATCGCCGCGCCGCGCCTCCGCTCCTCTTCTCTCGCGCTTAGCCCTCGCGCTGAGCCCTCGACGCGCGAGAGTATCTTCGTCGCTCCTCCTCTGCCGTTGTCGTTTGGCGTCCCTCGCTCACTCCCCGCCGAAGATAGATAGGCCGGAGCAGAGAGCGCACCGAACTGCGGCCATCGGACCGACGCGCTCGACCGACTTGGAGTCGGAGTGGGACCGTGCCGCTGTCCGATATCGCCGCCGTGGCGTCCATATCGTCCTCCTGGAGGTCGTGTCAAGGTCCCCAACAGCGGTCAGACGCATGAGGGAGAAGGAGGGAGGGAGGGAGGGGGAGGCAAGGTGCAGGGTGCTCAGGCTGCCTGGCGAGGGCTTGCTCGCCCCCGCGGCGGCCTCGGCCTCGCTCTCGACCGCTCTCTCTCGCGCTGATCTTGTGTCGATTGACGCGTTTCTACCGGTATCGATCGATCGATCGTCCCAGGGACTTTTCTTGCAAGACCGGTGGCGCGCTTGCGGGGGCGCATTGCCTTGCCAGGGCGATGCGTTTCCCGAATGCGGACTACTGGTAGGGGTAGTCGCTGAATAGGGACGGACCCGGCAAGTGCGCGTTGCTGGAGACCAGTGATTTTGCGACCTGGCCGAGGAATGCCGGAGTGAGATGTGCGAGATGGACACGTGCCGCTTATGCAAGGTCATGGGCGAGCGAGAGATCAACGCGATGGCAGCTGCTCGTGCACGTCCTGCGCATCATCCCAGCCTATACCGCCGCTGCAGCCGCCGCCGCCACGCTGCTGGAACCGTCACATTGCTATTGCCTCTAGACGGAGGGGAGGCTGCCCACGAGCGTGGGCGAGGGAAAGGTCTATTGCTCTCCCGCCGCAGCCGCTGCTCCCTCAACAGCAAGCGCGGCGTGGAGGGCAGTCGATTCACTGGGGTTGCTAGGTTTGAGCCAGTTCTTGTCCTTGCCCCGGCGGGCCGTGGCCGGAGCCATCCGGCCCTGGCTGCTCATCGACCGGGCGTAACTTGCGGCCTGGTGAGCGCTCGCTGGCTGGCCACCCTTGCCCTCCTCTTGAAGAGCTGCTACTTGTCTGCGGAGGTCGGCCAGCTCCTTGTGCAGCTTTTCGATCTTGTGGTGCTCCACCTCGTGAACGTCCGTGCCGATGGCGTGGCCCAAGCGGAGCAGGCGCCAGAGCCGCACGAGGATGAGCAGCCCGCCGAGGTCTTGCTGCTCCGAGTTCACCGTGTGTAGCACAGCCTCTAGGCAGAGCGCAGTGGTCACGATCACAAAGTCAAAGAGGTAGAAGGCGTTGCGGAAGAAGAGCGTCTTGGTGGCCACCAACAGCGCCACGAGCTCCACCTCGAATACGGCCAGCACGACGAGCGTGACGATGAAGAGCGCCGTGTGCATGCTGTGCACCCAGTGCGGGTGCTCGAGGCAGTACGCCTCGCACGTCCCCTCCTCCCGCAAGAGCGCGCGATGCTGCCCGCCACTCCCGACGGGCTCCTCCGGCGGGGTGCCCGCCTCGCAAAAGTTTAGCGTCCTGCTGCACGCCGGAAACTCGGCGTCCAGGATGAGCTCCGTCACCAGCGCGAGCACGTCGAGCGCAAGCAGCGCCATTAGCAAGATCTGCACGCGATGCGAGTGCACGAAGCGCACGACCTTGACGCGCCACGAGTCTTCGCCATAGCGCTCCAGCAAGTACTTGCGCTCGAACTCGAACGACACGAAGACGTGCCGTGGGCTCCAGAAGCAGTGCCTGCCCATGGCGCCGCCGTCGTCGTCCTTCCGCGATGACCGCCAACGTAGTCAAGACTCACTCCAAGTCCCATCGCGGATGGGCAGCGCGTTGCGACTTGGACATTGAGCTACTACTGCGCGCCGTCGGCCGCCTTCTTCTTGGGCTTGCCCAGCTGGCGCGCTGCTTGTCGGAGCGGCTTGGGCTTGGCCGGCTTGGCGGCGCGCCTGGGCTTGGGCTTTTCCTCCTCTGCGGTGGTGTCTCTGGGCGCTACTGCACGCCGTCGGCCTTCTTCTTCTTCGGCTTGCCCAGCATGGCGCGCTGCTTGAGAGGTCCGGGCGTTCCGTTGGGCTTGGCCGGCTTGGTGGCGCGCCTGGGCTTGGGCTTTTCCTCCTCTGCGGTGGTGTCCTGCGCGCTACTGCGCGCCGTCGGCCTTCTTCTTTTTGAGCTTGTCCAGCATGGCGCGCTGCTTGTCGGAGAGGTCCGGGCGCTCCGTCTTGGGCTTGGCCGGCTTGGTGGCGCGCTTGGGCTTGGGCTTGGGCTTTTCCTCCTCTGCGGTGGTGTCCTTGGGCGCGAAGGAGGAGCCAAGCCGCGCCGAGCGATTCACGTAGCTCGGGATGGACTTGCCGAGGAGCTTTTGCACCAGCGCCTCGGTAAAGTGGTTCTGCGGGAGGACGTCAGCTTCTGTGCGCCCGCGTGCGTGCAAGTGCTTGGGCGTGCGGCAACTCTGGGGACTTACGCAGTTTGACGCGTCAGGTTGTACGTCCCCGGCGCAAAGCTCGCGCGCAGCTCGGCTACGGCGCCGTTCACCACGGACATGCTGGGCACCTCGCCCATGACCACGGCCTCGCGGAACTGCGCTGCCTCGCCGGCCTCGAATGGCGTGTGAAAGATCACGCCCGAGTTCGAGAACGTGTACTCGCGGTCGCCAATGTGGACGCCCGTGTGATCGGCAGCGCGCGGCGTTAGCGGTCAGTCTCTCGCGCCGCCACTTCCCTTTCTGTGCGTGCGTGCGCGCAAGCGATTACATTACGCTACCTACATGCGCCGAGACCCATCCAGCCCACCCACTTGTTGACGCCGCCGGAGATATCGTACACGTTGACGCGGACCTCCATCGCCGCCCCGCCGCTCCCTCCCGCGCGCCGCTGGAGGCCTTGCGTCGTCCGTCCGGCGGCGCCCGCTCGCCTCTGCTCCCGTCCCGCGAATGACCTGCGAATTGACGCGCTCAGTCAATACGCTGACCTAAAGCAGGTGAATCCTCGGACGCACGTGACCGAAGCCAGGTAGTTGCCCAGGTGAAACCAGACACGTGATTGTCAATGCGTTCCCTGAGTCGCCCGAGGGGTTAGGGTGAGGCATAAAATCGTGGATGCGGGGCAAGACGATGGTGCGGCAAGGCTTTGTGTTGGCATGGCGCGGCGCCCAGGCCCTCGCGCCGGGCGCGCGTGCCCTGAGCACGCTGCGCCGCCCTGCGCCCGCCCGCATTGCGGTCGGCGTGCCGTCTAGCGGCCTCTCGCGGTCCTCCGTGTCTCTGTCCGTGCGGCCACGGCAAATGGCCTTTCGTGCGCTGAGCGTCCAGCCGCCACCGCCGCCGCCGCAGCAGGAGGAGGAGGATATTGTCGCCACTGTGCGCCGCCCGACCTGGACATGGTCGCCATGCCGCCCAACGTCGTCGTTGCGGACGAGGAGGTGTTGAAACGCGACGAGGATGTGCGAGACGCGTTCGAGTACATCGTCGAGCCTGGGCCCAAGTCGGCGCCGCTGCGGCGGCTTACCGCCGACAGAACCCTTGAGCGCGACGGCGACCAGCAGCTAAGCGAGTCCGTCTGGTCGTCGCCCGTGCGGAGCGACATTATCCACCGCGTCGTGGTGTGGCAGCGATCGGTGAGGCGAGGCGTGAGTACGGCCAAGGTGAAGACGCGTGGCGAGCGCTCAGGGACTACGCGCAAGCCGCACCCGCAAAAGGGCACTGGCAGGGCTCGTCAGGGCTCCAAGCGAGCGCCGCACATGCACAAGGGTGGTCGCGTGCACGGGCCTGACCGCAAGGACTACACCACCAAGCTGCCCAAGAAGGTGCGCCGCTTCGGTCTGCGTGCCGTGCTCTCGGCTCGTCTCATCGAGGGACAGGTCTTTGTGGTCGACTCGCTCACGCCGCCCTCCGAGGACAGGTCGGCGAGGAGTCGACCGCTACGGCAGAGCAGCAGGAGCAGCAGGAGCTGCAGGAGCAGGAGCAGGCCACGGAGGCGGCGAAGAACGCGCTGGTCTGGCGCACCGCTCAGGTGCAAAAGATGCTCGACTCGCAAAAGTGGAACAAGGTAGCCTTTGTGGACGGCAACGAGGCCGACCAAGCGTTCGAGCAGGGCGCCCGCAACATCAAGAGGACCAAGTTCTTCCCCGCGACGCGGCTCAATGTGCTGGACCTGCTCAAGCTCGAGACGCTGGTCATCACCAAGGCCGGCCTTGCCGACCTCGAGACCTGGCTCGACGAGGAGAAGCAAAGGGCACGCATGCTCGCCAAGCGCTCGCTGCTGTGACGATGACGACGGACGACGACACATTTCATGAAACCCGACAAGCAACCCATTATATTGACTGGTGCTTGGCGCTATCTAACCCAGAGGCCACGTGCGCCGTCAACCCTTTGCAGCAGAGCACCTCTGCGAGCAAATCGGGCACGTTGAGCCAGATGTGCATTCTTGCTCTCCAGGGCTGGGCCTGGGCTGGCTGGCTGGCTGGCTGGCTGGCTGGCTGGCTGGCTGGCTGGCTGGCTGGCTCGAGAGGGCTCGCTCGAGAGGGCTCGCTCGAGAGAGTCCGGGAATGCATGCCTCTCGCACGCCTTGGCCTTGGGACGCCAAGGTCTCACGACATGCTACGTGGACTGGTGCTTGGCGCTCCACGCGGCGACGTACGCTGGGCGCTCTCCCAGCGGCAGCGCGCCCACGTACGCCGCCAGCTCCATGCACAGGTGCGCGTTATGCGTGAACAAAAGCATCTCCGCCAGCATCTCGCGCGTGTTGAGGAGGTGGTGCACATAGCCCCTGGTGTGCTTCTCGCACGCCCAGCAAGTGCAGCCAGCCAGCAGCGGACCGGCGTCCCGGGCGAACTCCGGGTCGCGCATGTTGACGTTAGCGCGCGCCGGCGCTTCATCGCCTTGCAACTCCACCTGGAACGTCAGCGCGATCCCCAGCTTGGTCAGCGTCAGCGGCAGCGTGCTCTCCACGACGTCCACGCCGAGCGCAAGCACCTCGAGCATCTCCAGCGGACCGCACGACCCGAGCGACGCCACCGCCGGCGCGCTAGGCGCTGTGGCACGCACGGCGTCGAGCGCGGCACGCACGATCTCTTGCCGGTCCTTCTGCGGCGCGATGCCCAGCGCAGGAAAGCTGACGCCAAGCCGGCCTTTGGCCAAGAGCGGCGCCGCCTGCGGCGCCTTGAGCAGCGCCTCCACGCAAGCGGTGCCCTGCTGCTGCGTCACGCCCACCACGGGCGCCAGCAGGACCGCCGCGCCTCGCGAGCGGCGAAGGCGTCAAGCGTCTTGCGCGTCAGCTCGATGGTTCGCTTGACCGCCTTCTCCTCGCGCTTGCGGTTGGCCGTGGCGAGCACGGCCTCGTGCAGGCCGACCACCCAGTTGGCGCCCACTGTGTCCAGCGCGAGCTCCAGGTACGCGTCGACGTCCACGAAGACCGTCTCGCCGTTCGCCAGCAAGGCCCCCACCGCGTCGCCCTTGGACAGGTCCAAGGCCGGCAGCAGCGGTCGTCCAGGCGGGCGATCATGAACCGGTCTCGGCCGAGCATGAAGAGGTCGCGCGCGTCGCCGCCGGGCTGCGCTTGCCACGCGGCCAGCGTTGGCTTCATGCCGCGGGCTGCCATTAAGCCGGCGCCGATCACGACACGGGCGGCGCCGGCGCGCCCGCGCGCGTCGAGCTCGTCCAGGAGCTGCTGCGAGAGGAAGGGCACGCGCCCGTGCGACAGCGCCAGCGCGCAGTGCGCCATGATCTCTCGCCTTCCCGCGAGCCACGAGAGCCACAGACGTGCTCAGGTCAACGCAGGAACGAGCCCAGGTCAACGAACGACCTGAGAAGGTCATTTGGTTTCACCTCGCGCAGGTCATTACACGTGTGATGGCCTCCGCGATGACGTACGAGACGGTGAACTGGGCCACACCGCGCCGCGCGCGCGCGGCATCTCGCTGACGCGCGCCATGGCGAGCGACGCGGCGGCGCTGGCGGCCGCCGACGCCATCGCGTGGCGCAGCATCGCTTCCCGCTCCTCGCGCTCGCGTTGGCGCACGGACCTCTCGGCGCGAATAGCCTCCTCCCCCAGCAGGACGGACGCCTGCTCGGCGATCGCGGCCTCGCACCGCGCCTGCTCGACGGCGATCTTGCGCGCCAGCTCGTCCTCGAGCTCCCTTCGCAGCCGCGCCTCGCGCAGCTCGATCTCTTGCCGCAATTGCGCCGCCGCGTCCGCTTGATCGCGCTCCAGGCGCAGCCGCTCGGCCTCATGGGAGCTCGCGAGCGCCGAGCGCAGCGCCGAGCGCTCGCGCTCGCGCTCCTCCCGCGCAAGGTCTTGCACGACGACAGCGATGCCGGCGCTGATGGCATCGGCCGCGGTCGACAGCGCTGTGACGCGCACAACTCGCGCGCGAGCCGCAGCGCGGCGCGCCTCGCGCGAGCGGCCGCGCGGCGCCGGCGCCGGCGTGCGCTCGTCGCTGCTGCCGCCGGATAGCGGCCTCTCCAGGCCTGAGCGCACCTCGCTGGCGATGCGCCTGGTGAGCAGCTCGGCCCGCGAGGTGAGGAAGCGGCCGCGCGCCAGCTCCTTCTGCGCGAGGTCCATGCGGCGGTACTTGAGCTTGCGGCGGAGCATGGCCTCTTGTTCGGAGAGCGGCGCGAGCTTGGCAGACTTGCGCTTGGGGCTCTTGCTCTTCTTCTTGGGCGCCTCCAGCTTGCTGAGGGCGAGCTCCAGCGCCTGGATGCCGCGTCGAGCGATGTCCAGCTCGGCGTCCATGCGCTGCAGACGGCTCTGCGCGTCCTTGCGCATCGCGCGGAGGTCTGCGCGCGTCAGCGGCGCAAGCGTGCCGCGTTGGTGGTCGGCGGCCTGCCGGGCGCTTGAGGGCTTGCCGATTGTGACTGTGGCCGCGGTGGTGGCTTCGTCTGCAGCTGCCTTGCCGGCCGCGGCCGCGCGAAAGTGCTCGCGCCGTGGTGGGTTTTGGGTTGCGAGGAGGTCCAGGCGCACGTCGAGGCTTGCATCGTCGATGGCTTGCCCTTGGGCCGCGCGCAGCTCCTCGGCAAGGAGGAGGTACTGTGCGGCGTGGACGCGGCGGTCATTGAGGAGCGGAATGTAGCCAGTGTCGGTGAGCGGCAGATCGTTGGATGCGGCTGTGGTGTCGCCGACAAACACGGTGGTCTTCAGATAGTCTGCCAAGTCCGCCTCCGTGAAGCTCCCCCGAGGGGGCAGGCCCTCGCGAGTCATGAACGGGTTGCGGACCGCGCTAAAACCGTCAGGGTGCCCCAGGAACCCTGCCAAGGCGCTCATGAAGGCCGGTGGTCCGGCGCCGAGGGCGTCCAGATCGCGGGTCATCTTGAGCAGATAGTTGCAGCTGTCGAAAATGAACGGTGCGGGGTGGTCCAGCGCCTGCTGCCACTTGCAACAGCCTCAACGACCTCTACGCCGGCCGCGGCCGCGGCCTGGACAAGATCAAAGCACTCGCGTCGCCGCCGGCTGTCCTCAGCAGTAGCAAGGGCCGATTCAACCAATTGTTCGCGACGGAGCACTGCCTTGAGGGCACGCAGCTCGATGTCCTTGTCCTCGTCGCTCACGGCTTGCACAGAGACACGACGGGCTGCGTCAATGGCGGCGCGCGCGCGCGGCACCGGCTTGCCTCGCGCGGCGCCTCCCGCTTCTGCTTCCGCTGGCTTCCCGCGGCGCGCTTTGGCCGGTGCGGTAGAGCACCGGCGTCGCTCCTGCTGAAGCTGCATATGCAGCTCCTGCTCGCGGCGCTGCCGCTTCTCCTGCTCCTGCTGCAGGGGCGGGCACTTTGACAGGATCTCGCGCTTGAACCAGTCCGACTTGGTGAACTTGCACGCCTCGTCCGCAAGGGCGTCATACGGCGGAATGTCAGTCTCCGTGACGGGGAAGGCCACGCGCCAGCTGGGCCGCCGCGACTTGGCGCTTGCCTTGCCCTTCACGGCGCCCCGCGCGCGCTTGCGCACGGGCGCGGGCATCGCCGCGGCCACCACCATCGCTGCAGCCTCGCCCTCGCCCTATTCCTCCTCCTCCTCCTCCTCCTCGATCTGGATCTCGACCTGCGCCGCTGCTGTCGATCGATTTGTGCAGCGCGGGACTTCTCGCTTTTGGAAGTTTGGTTGTTCCAAAAACGAGGTGTGAATGAGAGGGGGGGTCAATTGGAGCGAGAGCGAACTGTGTGATGGGGCTCATGCGCGCGGACGCGTCAGGCGAGACGAGAGCGCACCGCCAACATAACCCAGACGGCGCAGACGCGCTCTGGGAAGGCGAATACGCGCACGCGCAGCGCCATGTGCGTGTGGTCGCCGCGCGTGGCGAGAATGTCGGCCGCCACCGGGTTGCGCTCCAGGGCGCGCAGGATGCGGTGCGGGTCGCGGTGGTTGAAGAGCGTCGGGTAGCCCTTGAAGCTGTGGCCTGCGGGGATGTGGTGCTTGACGACCTGCTCGAATTCGGCGCTGCCCGCCAGCACGCCCGTGCGCCGCTCTGTCTCGTACGCGCAGAGTGCTGGGGTGAGGTAGTAGGCGAGGTCCTCGTCCCATGACGTGGTGAGCTCGAAGCGCTCCTCGCGGGACGTCTTGATGAGGCCGCGCAGCGCAGTCTCGATGGCGTCGCCCACCGCGCCCTCATCGGCTAGCGCAGGCGTGAGCGGCGCCTGCGGCGTGCGGCGCAAGGCGCCGAGGAGCCGCTCGTCCATTGGGCTTCCAGGCGATGTCGTCGGCCAGGTCAAAGCTGCAACCCACCACGCGGTCGTCCGCCTGCTTGTTGGCGAAGAACGCCTCGTGGTTGAACATGCAGGCCACCCGCCGGTACGAATGCGGCTCCTTGTCGCGCCTCTGAGGCGCCTCCACGCGCTGCCCCGTCAAGCTCTCCCAGAACGTGCACGACCGCCCGTGCTTGCCGGCCAGCGTGGCCACCCAAACGTGGTCGCGCTCCTTGGCATCTTTGGTCTCCCGGACCGTGCCCACGCAGACAAAGGCGCGCAAGCCAAAGCCGAGGAGCAGGGAGCACAGCAACAGCGCATGGTCTTCGCAGTCACCCTGTCCCTTGCTGAGGAAGGAGTGTGTTGTGTGCCACACCTCCATGCGGCCGCCGCCCCCACCTCCTCGCGCATACGGGATCAGACTGACAAACCGCGCCGCATGCTGAGGCGAGTCCAGCTGACGCCCGGCTCGAAGCGGCTGCACGAATGTGCAGGCCGCAGCGTGCTCCCCCCACTCGTTCTCGGCAAAGATCTTGACCAGCCGCTGCCGGAACGCCGGGTTGGTCTCCACGTATTCTTGCCACCACATTCGCGCGTACTGGCAGAACCGCCGGTGCGCGTCTGCGTGCAGCTGCCCCTCGCGCCGCAGCGCCGAGTCCACCTGCGCGGCGCTAGGCAGCGGCGTCGCATCGTCTGTGACGGCGGCGGGCTTGGGCACGAGGTCCAGCCGCAGGTCCAGGACGCCGGCGGGCATCCGTATCTTGGCCGTGGGGCCCAGCCCGCTCAGCTCAACAGCCACGGTGGCGCCACCCGAGGCGAGCACGCGGCGCCACTCGAGCAAGTGCGAGGCAACGAGCTCGCTAGGGCCGTCGATGCCCTCTTCGGGAGCGCGCAAGATCAGCAGGTGCAGCGGGCAGAACAGCTCTCGGGTGTCGCGCGCCTCGAGTCGTCGTCGTGGCCCTGTTCCAGCACGCGCTTGAGGCCGCGCGCTTGCGCCTCGAACGGTGTCGTGGGTTCTGCGCTCAGCGAGAAGCGCTTACTCAGGCGCACCAGGAAGGCGGCGTCCATCGCGGGCTCTGCCGTCGCAGGGACTGGCCGACTCTCGAACCGCTGGTCGTTATAGTGGATTCGCAGCACATAGCGGTGGCCTTTGGCTTCAGAAAAGTGGCGACCTCCCAGCGCCTTCACGTGAAGGTACTGCTCGCCGCGCACGACGGCCTGTCTGAGGCTTGCAAAGGTGCCCTCTGCGCGGCGGTTGCTGGCTGGGTGCGCGACGTCTTTGCGCGTCTCGAGGGACTCGAGCACGGACTCGATGACCCGCCGCTCGCGCAAGTGTCCAGGACGTCGCCCTTGTTGCCGCCCTCCTTGGCAAAGGCGGCCACGAAGGACCGTATCTCGGCGTAGACGTTGGTCTTCCGCAGGTGGCGTCGATGAGGCTCTTCAGGCTCGCTATGTCGGCGCCTTGGAGGCCTGCGAAGGCCTCTTCGCTCTGGGGGTCATGGGCGGGGCTCGTGGCGGCGCCGGTGGGGCTCGCGCTGGCCTCCGTCTCGCCGCGCTCTGCCTCGAGGGCGTCCAGCGCGTCCTCCATCATCAGCCAAGGTTTGTTTTTTCCCTTCCACGTTAAAACTTTGACCTTCGACAGTAGTCCCAAAGACGCAAAATGACTAAACAAGGTGAACGCGCGACGTCAAAGTTGACCTCGACAGTCTTTTCAGTCATTGGATCTTGCGACAACAAGGATCGGTCTTGGCAGCGAGATGGCGCAGCTCCAGACCGTGTTCCCGGAGGTGGACAGCTCGCTAGGTCTCCTGGACAGCTCTGGGTCTCGCCTAGTGGTGGACGCCGGCGAGCCGCTCGCGCACTGCGGCCCCGTGGTCGTGCCAGGCCGCCATGGCGAAATGCTCCGCCTGTGCGCCCTCGGAGACGACCTCTTCCGCGTCAGCATGGAGCCCGCTGGCGAGACGTCGCTGACGCGCACGTGGACGACCGGAAATGGCCAGCCCGAGCTCGATGCGCGCACCGGTGGCGGCTGGGACCGCTCCGACATGAACCGGTTCGCCATGCCTTTGCCCGCTGTGGAGCTTTCGACCGCTGAGGCTGCAGCCAGCAGCAGCAGCAGCAGCAGCGGTTCAAGCTCAGCACGGGCGCGCTCGAGGTGCGCTTTGGCGGCTGCGCGGGCGGCGGCAGCAGCAACCCTTCCGGCTCGAGTGGGCGGTGGCCGGGCAAGAGCAGCCCTTTGCGAGCGATAGTGTGCTGGGCGCGTATGCGTACGAGAAGGGCGGCAAGGCCACGCACCGAATGGAGCGTAGCTCCAAGAGCGAGTGGTACTACGGTCTGGGCGAGGTGAGTGGCCCGCTCAACAGGGCCGGGAGGCGATTCCGCCTCGAGTGCCGCGACGCGATGGGCTACGACGCCGAGCGCGGCGACCCGCTGTACAAGCACTTTCCCTTTTACGTGACGTATAACGCGGAGCTCGGCGTGGCCTACGGCATCCTGTACGACCAGCTGTGCAGCGGCGTGGTGGACCTCGGCCAGGAGATTTCGGCCTTCCGCGGCTCGTTCCGGACGTACGAGACCGTCGGCGGCGTGGTCGACTACTTTGTCATCCTAGGGCCCAGCATCCCCGAAGTCATCGAGAAGGCGGGCCGCATCGTAGGGGCCCGGCGGTTCCGCCTGGGTGGGCGCTTGGCTACGTGGCCTCCACGATGACCTACGCGGATGCGCCGGACGCGCAGGCGCGCCTGGAAGCGTTTCCGGCGCTGTGCGACACGCATGACATGCCTTGTGACGGGTTTTACCTCAGCTCGGGGTACACGATGGACGCCGACGGGAACCGCAACGTCTTCACGTGGAACCGCGACCGCGTGCCGCGGCCCGAGGCCATGCTGGAGGCGTTCCACGCGCGCGACATGTCGGTCATCGCCAACGTCAAGCCGTGGCTCCTCACGGCTCACCCCGAGTATGAGGCCGTGGGCCGCATGGGGTGCTACTTTCGCGACCCCGAGCACCCGGAGAAGGCCGTGCAGGGCTGGTTTTGGAAGGGCGGGCCGGGCACGTTTGCCCGCGGCTCGTACCTGGACTTTACCAACCCCGTTGCGGCGACGTGGTGGAAGGAGCAGCTCAGAAGAACGTGCTCGCGCAGGGCGTGGATGCGTCTGGAATGACAACAATGAGTACGAGCTGGACGACTCCGCCGCGCGCTGCGCCCTGGACGAGCCATCGGCAAGGTGGGCCGCGCGCTGCAGTCGGTGCTCATGGCGCGCGCCTCGTACGAGGCACTTCTCGAGGCCTTCCCGGACCGGCGACCGCTGGTCGTCTCGCGCTCGGGCGCGCTCGGCATCTCGCGATACGCCGCGCAGACCTGGTCGGGGGACAACACGACGTCTTTCCACACGATGCGGTGGAACATCCCCATGAGCCTGGGCCTGGGCCTGTGCGGCTGGGTGGGCAACGGCGCGGATATTGGCGGCTTTGCCGGCGCCGCCGTCACCCCAGAGCTCTTTGTGCGCTGGATCCAGCTGGGCATCTACTTTCCGCGCTTTAGCATCCACAGCGCGCTGGAAGCCGTCTGTGGGCAAGGAGGAGGACGAGGCGCCCGCCGAGTACAACCTGGACTGCACCAATGAGCCGTGGATGTTCCCCGAGCACACGGCCACCGTGCGCGAGCTGCTGCGGCTGCGCTGTCGGCTCCGCCCGCTGCTGCTGTCCTTGCACCTGGAGGCCTTTCTCAACAGCTTTCCGGTCATGCGCCCGCTCGTGTTCCACCACGCGGCGGACCGCAATCCGGCTACGCGCGACGAGTCGTTCGAGTTCCTGCTCGGCCAGGACCTGCTGGTCGCCGCCGTGCTGGACGGCGGCGAGGACCACCGCGGCCTACCTGCCCGGTGACGACGGCGTCACCGTTGAGCGTTGGTGCGACCTCCACACCGGCGAGTGGCACGCTGGCGGCTCTTCGCCGAGCGTCATCGCGCCGCTTGAGGGCCGGGCCTTTGGGCGCCGATCTTCCTTCGCAGCGGCGCCGGTCTTGTGCTGGGCGGGCTCGAGGACGCCCCGCTCGACGCCGGCCTTCGCGAGGTGATTCTCGGCCGCGACCCTTCGGCTGGCGACGGGCCCATCGAGGTGACCTGGTTTGAGGACCCGTCGGAGGCCCAGCGCGGCCACATCCGGTCCGCGCAGGACATGGTGACTGTGGACATCGACGCGGTTGTGACCGACGGCGTCGTGACCGTCTCGAGCGTCAACGTCATCGGCGACCACGCGGCGCCGTTTCACACGCTCGTGCTACGCCTCGTGCCGCACGACACGCGCACGCTGACCATTGCGGAGGGCGCTCACCTGCCCGATCAGATGACCGTGCGCACCGCCGCCACGGCATGAACAGAGCAGCAACCCCCCCCCCCCCCCACAACTCGATCATCAAAATCTGCATCCACCCTTGTTCGTCGAGAGCGCGCTACCGCTTGAGGCTTGCCGCGCGACACGCAGGCAGTCAGACGCTGAGCCCCGCGACGTGAACCGCGTACGAAATACGACCGCCCGCCCGCGCGTTCAGCCTCCCGCCTTGTCGTCCTGCTCAACCTTCATCTTGCCGAGCTGCGCATAGTCGCTCCACGTCCGCTCCGGAAACACGAGCTCGAACAGCTCGTGCCAGAGCCAGGCCGCCACGCCGCCCACGGCCGCGCCCGCCGCGACCTGCGCGACCGTGTGGTATCCGAGGTACACCCTGCTGACGGCGACGCAGAGCGCCAGAGCGGCCAGCGCCGCCGCTAGCGCGCGCGGCATTGGCAGCGCGTCGCGCGCGCGGTGCCGCTGCGCAGCGCTAGCGCGGCGAAGGTGGCGAGGAAGGCCATGAACTGGGAGTGGTTGCTCGGCATGCCAAACTGCCCGAGATGCTCGAGATGGGCGCCGTCGGGCCGCGGCAGGCGCAGCAGGTGCTTGGCCACACGTTGAGCACCACGTTGCCCATCTGCCCGACGAGCAGCACGACTAGGCGAGGCGGGGCGCGCCACGCGACCATGAGGGTCACATACACCACCATGGCGAAGATAGGCGCGAGGGTGCAGAGCGCCAGCGCCAGGCCGAGCGCGTCCCCGCGCGCGTAGTGCACCAGCGTCAGCGCGAACGGCACCAGCTCGCCGCACGCGCCGCACGGCGCGCACGCGCCTTCGGCCGGCGTCGTCGTCGTCGACATGCAGTCCGAGAAGGAGGAGATGGTGCTAGCTTACAGGCACGCCTTCCACGCGGGCGGGCCGGCCGACGTGCTCAAGCACGTGGCGCTGGTGGCGCTCTGCCGCGCGCTGTGGCCGCGTCCCGTGCGGCGGCTAGTGGACACGCACGCTGGCGCAGCGTGGTACCCGCTGCGCCATCCTCGGGCGCTCAAGAACGGCGAGCACGAGGTCGGCGTGGTCAAGCTGCTGGACGAGCTCGCGGCGAGGCCCGGGCTCGAGCTAGCGCCTGCGCTTGCGGCCTACGCGATGCTGCTGCGCGCTGGCCAGCGGCGGAGCGGCGAGCTCAACGCGTACCCCGGGTCGCCGCTGCTGGCCGCGGGGGCGCTGCGCGGCGAGTCGGAGCCCAGCCAGGACGGGGAGGACCTCTTGGCGGAGCTGTACGAGCTCCACGGCACGGAGGTCGCGGTGCTGCGCAGCAACCTGGCGCGGCGCAGCCCGCCAGGCGTGCGGTGGGACGTGCGGCACGCGGACGGGCTCGCGAGGCCGCCAAAGGACAGCGGCGACACGGTTGTGGTGGTGGATCCCGCGTACGAGGTGGAGCCAGAGTACCGCGCCGTGGCCGAGTGCGTGGCGGCATGCGGCAAGCCGCGGTCATGGTCTGGATGCCGCGCTTGCGCAACCCGGAGCGCGCGGCGGCAGGCGAGCGCATGCGCGAGGCGCTGTGCCGGGGCTGGCAGAGCTGGCAGCTGGCACAGATGGACACGGAAGCGGCGGACGGCGAGGTGGGCATGTTTGGATCGGCTGTGCTAGTTGGCAACCGCCGCCTGGGCTGGTGGCAGAGATGAAGCCGGCCCTGGAGCAGGCCGCGGGCTTGCTCGGACACAAGGTCGCTTTCGAGTCGTCGTCACCGTCTT
Organism: Thraustochytrium striatum; assembly: GCA_022244645.1. Lineage (NCBI taxonomy): Eukaryota > Bigyra > Thraustochytrida > Thraustochytriidae > Thraustochytrium > Thraustochytrium striatum. The sequence continues at coordinate 104,831 of JACDIV010000058.1, forward strand.
CTTCATAGCGTACGCCCAGTTAATGTTAGTCAAAGCCCCTGGATTGGCAGTAGAGGTTGCGGTAGCCCCCTTGGAGCAAACCATCGCGGCACAGGCAATAGTCGGTGTTCAGACATGGACTCACGTCGTCGCCAAAGGCCACGACCACAAAGAGACCCGAGCTGGACAACCAGGCGGCCATGGCCACCTGCAGCGCCAGCCAGGGCGTCGTGTCACGCCACACGCTGAGGAGGCGGTAGCCCCGGCGATTCTCCAGGTAGCAGCACACGGTGTCCACCGCCAACTCGGAGACGAGCTGGATACCGCTGGCCAGTAGAACGCTAGCGATGTCGATCGGCTTGTCTGCGAAAGGCGACTCGACCGAGACGTAGTAATCGAACGGCACGGCGAGGCGCCGATCGCTGAAGAGAAGCAGCAGCCAGGGCACCATGAGGATGGCTACGTACTCGCTCAGCATCTCAAAGACGATGATTGCCGACGTCACGCTGTGGTGGGCCATCGACGCGAACCGCCCGCCAATTACGACCAACTCGTCTTCAGCAGCGGTGCTTTCGGCATCCCCAAGAACGTCGGTGCCCGGCCTCTCGTCGTCACTCTCACTGGACACGCGCTCGCGGTGGCTCCTCTCGCTCTTGGCCAGCTCGCGCACATCCGCGGGAATAAAGGACACTGGCACGACCAGGACGCTGCCGCGACGTCCCACGTAAGAGGACGCTGGTCCGCTGATCACCGAGCGCTGCGAGCGCTCCGCCAGCGCACGAAAGCAGCGCTTGGCCGCGCTATCGCGAAGGTCGAGCGTGAGTCGCGACGCGAGCTCCACCACAGACTGCAGCAAGACGCTGACGGTGAGCCAGAAGCCACTGCGAAAGGAGCTCAGCAAAAGGCGCGTGAGCATGGCCATGGACAATTGCGTCCACAGCAGGAAGAGCCAGGCAAAGTGGCGGCGCACGCCCGCGCCCGAGCACCGCGCGAGTGCAAGCTTGCGCGCCGAGTAGCGCCCGACGGAGAAGACGCCTTCCTTGAGCACTGGGGTGACCAGGCAGGCGAGGATGACTCGGTTGGTGTCGCTCGAGGGCGGCAGTGACGAGAGCACGGAGGTGAAGACGACCAGTAAGATGACGGCAAAGAGCTGCAAGATGATCGCCTTGAGGATGACCCTGTTCAGCGGCACCAAGAGTATCACAAGGATCGTGCGCCCACCATGGGCAGTGGAAAGAAGATCTTGCGCAGGTCCCAGAAGTGCACGGTGAGCAAGATCGTGGCCACGTTGAAGGCCGCCGTGCCGGCAAAGAGCATGGCGGCCCGGATGCGCGACATGCGGAAATAGAGCAGCGACGCGAGCGTATGGTACACTCGCGGCGGTGTCTGGCTAAAGTCGATTCCAAACCGCTGGTCCAGCACCTGCGCGTCCACGGTAAAGTTCACCGCGCGGCCCGCACCCAGGTGGTCCATGCCGATGTCGCCAAAATCAGATCGCGCAAACGTTCGCGTCGGCACCCAGAACAGCACCAGGCCGCCGAGCACGCCCACCACGGAGAACGCCATGACGCGCAGCGACACCTCGACCGCCTCGCGCAGCGCTCCATGCGGCGGCGCGGGCGCCATCGCTCGGCCCATCGGCGCCGGTGCCATCTCCACATCTGCAATCGAAATTGCAATCGATCCGTTGTTCCAGTATCGTTCCAATCTCGTTTCAATCTCGTTCTGGATTTGTCTAAGAACGGTACTAGAACGATACGACCTCGTTCAAAAGAACCTTTCAGGAACTATTTTGGAACGGCATTAGAACGGTGTTGGAACGGCGATTTGCAGCCAATTTTGCAACCCACTTCGCGTGCACGACGAGGGCGGAGGGAGGGAGGGGTGGGTGGCCATGCGGCGGCTGCGCGGGCTGGCCAGGCTCCTCGCCGCTGCGCTGGCGGCGCTGGCGGCGGCGGCGGCGGCGCCCGGTGAGTGCGACGCGACGCGCGAGGTAATTCACCATGAGCATGATCTGGCCGCTGCCTGCGGGATGGACGTGAACGATATGCACGAGCTGCCACCAGGGATGGCCGTGATGAAGGAGCTCAGGTTCATCACGCTTGTGGATGTGGATATCCGCGGCCCGCTTCCCGAGTGGATCGGCGGGATGGAGAAGCTCCAGCACTTGAGGCTGCACGTCGGGCTCACTGGCCCGGTGCCGGCGTCGCTGGGCAACCTGTCCGACCTCGAGTTTCTGAGCCTGAAGAACGACCACACGGGCCCCATCCCGCCCGAGCTGGGCAAGCTCAGCAAGCTGACGCACTTGGTGCTGGCCGGGAATCGGCTAGCGGGACCGCTGCCCGACGTGAGTCGCCTGGACAAGCTCAGTGTGCTCGACTTGAGCGACAACGAACTCGAGGGCCCTGTGCGGGCCGATTTGGTCGCCAGCGCGGCGCTTGGAGGCGCTCGAGCTCGGCGGCAACCGCCTCACGGGCCGTATCCCGCCGGAGCTGGCTGATGCGCGGCTGCTGCGGTCGCTCAACCTGGAGCGAAACCAGCTCACGGGCCCCGTCCCGCCCGTCATGCGAAAGCTGCACTCTCTCGAGAGGGTGTGGCTCTCGGACAACCAGCTCTGGGTCGTTCCCAACGCATCTGCTGGAACCGCCCGTGGCCTCGGCCCACCTCGCGAACAACCGCTTCTCGGGCACCTTGCCCGACAACCTGGCCACCGGGTTGCAAGAGCTAGATGCGTCTGGCAACCTGCTACGCGGCGCGCTGCCCGGCTCGCTGGGACTCACGCGCCTGCGCACGCTGATATTGGCCAACAATAGTTTCACGTCGTCCATCCCGGACGGGCTGCGGCGGAACACGGCGCTCGAAGAGCTCGACCTGTCGGGCAACCAGCTCACGGGGCCGATCACGGTGCTCGGCGCCTTGCGGAATCTCAAGTCGCTCGACCTGAGCCGCAACCAGCTATCAGGGTCCATCTCGGACGAGTGCCTCACGCAGCGGGACGCGCTTGTGTCGCTGCGCCTTTCCAGCAACCGACTATCCGGCACGATTCCGGCCGCCCTCTCGCACTTCACCAAGCTCTTGTTTCTCGACCTGAGTCACAACGAGCTCGTGGGATCGATCCCGATGGGGCTCGGGCAGCGCCGGATAGACCAGGGCTTTGGCAAGTTCTCAGTGGGCACCCAGCTCTGGGAACTGGACTTGTCGCACAACAAGCTAAACTCGCACGTGCCCGAGCTCGTCGCGGCGACCAACGTGATCAACCTGTCGCACAACAAGATTTCTGGGCCCGTGCCGCAGGCGTGGGCGGCCCAGCAGGATTCGCTGGTGGCCATCCGGCTGAACGACAACCTGTTCACCGGCAGCGTGCCAAGCGGCCTCGAGGCTGTGCCAATTGCGGACTTTGGTGGGAATTTTCTAGCTGGCTACCCGCAGCGTCCGCCCACAACTCCCGCGCCGACGCTGGCGCCGACAACGCGCGAGCCGACGCTGGCGCCGTCGCAAAGGCCAACTCGCCCGTTAGCGACGCTCTCGCCCTCTGCGGCGCCCACCGCGACTGTCACAACGGCGACGCCGTCGACGGCGCCGACAGCAGCGCCCTCTGCGGCGCCGACCCTGACGCCCACGGCGCTCAGCATCCCCAAGCAGCTGGCAACGGGTCAGGGCGAGGTGGGGCTGCGCTTTCGCGTGATAATCGCTGGCATCGCCGTCGGCGCAGCGTTCGTCATGGCCCTCGCAGCGATCTATGTCCGCTTGCGGCGTGCTCGGCGCGCCGGCCGCGTGCGGGAGGGTTCCAGTTCGGACCCTGGACCGGCCTTTGCGGAGCGCGCCGGCCTTGGCGGCACGGACCTGGGGTCGACCATTGTGCGCTCGAAGAGCAGTCTGGCGGACGCGATGGCGAGTGTTGCCGCCAAGGGCCTGCACCGCGCGGGGAGCAGCGGCAAGGGCCTCGCCCGCGCCTCCAGCAAGGGCCTGGTGCGCTACTCGTCCTCGCTTACCAAAGGTCCTCTTCTGGGCGAAAAGAAGGGCGCGCGACGCTGGAACCGCTGGTGGGCCCAGGAGGAGCAGCAGCCGCAACAGCAGCCCGCAGACGGGCCACCCGCCTCGGAGGAGAAGCGGCTCGTACAGCACGCCTCAAGCGACCGCGGCTTTGGACCGCAGTCGTCCGACCAGAAGCGCCTGGTGTTGCACAGCTCGGACGACCGCGGCTTTGCCACTGCAACAGAGCGCTTGCAAGCGGAGCGCGCGAATAGGAAGGAGCCCAAGGACTGCGGCCTGTCGTTGGCGTAAGGGCCATAATTGTTGTTCAGCTTTGTTTTGTGACGAACAATACCGTAGTGGCAGCAAGCGCTGCAGCAAGCCCTTCTTCTTCGAGAGAGCTCGAGAGAAAGCGACTAGCTAGCCTAGAGCAGAGAGAGGTTAGCTCTAAGCTCTACAGTCGAGCCCGAGAAGAGCGCAGCCGGCTCGGATTGACTTGGACCCTTTTGCACCCCGTCATTCAGGTTTGATATGGCCACGAGAATGTCACCTGCCCCGAGCCGCGGCCGCAGTTTACCACGTCGAGACGGCCGCGAACCGGAACGAGGCTTGGGCGCGGCGTGGCGCAAGCACGCAGCTCGCGGCTCCCATGGGCGCAACAGCTGCACAACAGCCGCTGTGCAAAGGCTTGGGAAGAGCCCGCCAACACGAAACACGCGGTTTCTCCTCGTGGCTCGCGGCGGCCGACAATGTCGAACGCTTTCAGCTGGAGACAGGGCGCGCGGAAGCGCACGCTGGGCCGGGCAGGCGGCGTCGCCTGGGGCGCAGCGGCGCGCATGGGGAAACTACGGCACAAGCCTTGCTTGGGGAGAAGGGTTTGCGTCTTGCGGGCTTTGCTGCTGCGCGGCGTTCGCCCTGGCCATTCGGACTCGGATGTGCCGATCGGAAGCCGCCTACAGGTCGGGTCGAACGGCTTGACATGCGGGCATGGGAGCCTGGGAGCCGAGGTCCGCCCGAGGGTCGATCGTGCTCGATCGTGAGCGTTCGACAGCTAACGGCGGGAGCGTTGTCGATCCATCGACACCGCAACGCAGCTCCTTGCCCCCTTGCTTGTGTGGCCAGGCCAGCCTCTTTGCTTGTGTGGCCAGGCCAGCCTCTCGGGGAGGAGCGATGCGAGCCAAGCCGGTCGATCGAGTGGCCCTGCTCCTCGGCGCTCTCGTCACGAGATTCTCCTTAGTCGCCCTCGCAAACTTGCTCGCGCCGTCCGCAGAAGCGTAAAGCAGGGCTCGCAAGAGTCCAAACAATACGAACAAGATCAATCTTGATCAACAATCAAACAAGATCAATCGAGTACCCCTCGTCGTTGGGCCAAACTCAAAAGTCCTACCATTCTCTGCGTTGGCTTGCTAGCCCTACCCTCGCAAGCTCGCTCAGGCAGAGGCTTTGCTAGACCTACTAGCTGGGCGTCCCAAGAAACGTGGGCCAGTCCCAAAAGCAGACATGCAAGACGGCGAGGCGCAGCTGATGTCGCTAGGCGACCAGGGCGCTGACGAGGCCGTCGAGATCGATTTCGGGCCAGAGATGGCCTCGCCAGAAGGCGGCGACGGCAGCGACGGCGGCGATGACGGATACCAGCATGACTTGGACTTCAACGACGTGGACTTCAACGACTCGTGGGCCTGGGTGTTGAGCCATGACTACCCGATCGGCGACGACGGCCCTGAGGAGGGAGCACGGGAAGCAGGCAGCATCGAGATGATGGAGCTCCTCGAGCTAGACACGCAACTGACCCACGCTGACATCACGTGCGCCGACCAGGATCACTTGGCCCTCCTATGGCCGATGGACGAGGAGTGCTGGGTGGACGACGATATGAGCGCGCCCCCTGCCAAGCGGCGTCACACGGCTGCGCAGACGAGCCCTACCAGGAGCGCAGCTGCGTGGCACGACCACCAGAGCGCTGCCCGGCTGCGGGTCTCGCCGGCGCTGCAGATGAGAGGGTCGCTGCCGCGTTGCCCAGTGTCGCGGCGCTAATGCACGCCGACACCAGCACTGGGGCAACAGGGCCAACGCGGCCGGTGCAAGCGGCTGCCCAGCGCTGGACTGCCACCAACCCAAGCGCGCCTCTAGCGACACAGCGCAATGTCGTGTCGCTGATGCTGGCAACGCCTTCCACCATTGACGAGGCTCCCGGTGCGCTACAGATCCGCATGCATGTTCAGATCTGCGACGCGCAGCGGGGCTCGCGCTGTCCAGCGCCGAGCGCTGCGCCGTCCGAAAGTAGCGTTGCCTCGCCGTGCAGCGGGGCCCGCAAGGCCAAACGTCGCCGCCGCCGAGGGCGACAAGTCTGCTGCTGAGGGCGGCAGCAAGGTGCAAACGCGGTTCGAGCGTGGCAAGCAGTCGTGTCGCGCGAGCGGTTCTCTCGCAGCCTCAGGAAAGCCTTCGCCAGCCGCAGCTTGCCCATCCCCCAGCCGCTCGCGCAGGCCCGTGACTCTGGCGTAGCAAGCATAGCATCACCATCCGGCCAAGACCATCAAACAATTCGACCTTTGGCTCTCTCTCGCGCCGCTACCGCCGCCGCCGCCGCCGCCGCTGCTGCTACTGCCGCCGCTACTGCCACTGCCGCCGCCGCCGCCGCTGAGCGCCGGCGACAGGTACCGGTACCTTGCCTGGATCAGCTTCTTCGTCGATTGGGTGTGTCTGTGCTTTACTTTGTCGAGGGCGACTTGCACGCTCTCGCAGGCGGCGCGCGGGCGGCGATGGTCGCCGTGGCGGCGCGCGCAGAGGGCTGCAGCGCCCACGTGACGCGCATCCGCAGCTTGCGTGACCTGGAAGCAGCGTGCGGGCCACGGTCGACCTGGCCAGAAGGGCATGTGCTGCCCCCTGGCCTGTTCGAGATGACGCAACTTGAGGACCTATCGCTCAACATGAACTCGTGGGTCGTGGAGTTGCCCGCCGAGCTGGGCAGGCTGAGCGGGCTGCGGCGGCTCAGCGTCAACTGCCGCCTGTCGGGCAGCTTTCCGGAGACGCTGCGCAATCTGACCGAGCTCGAGTTTCTGCAGCTGGTGTCGCTGGGCGGGCCCGGCCTGCACGGCCGCGTGCCGGCGTGGCTTGCGGAGCTCAAGCAGCTCAGGCTCCTCGACCTGACGAGAAACTCTCTGAGTGGTCCGCTGCCCGAGAGCATTGGTGAGCTAGGCGCGCTTGAGCTGCTTCGCGCGCCTGGGAACGCGCTGAGCGGGCAGCTTCCGAGCGGGCTTTGGCGCCTAAAGCAGCTGGAGGGCATCATCCTGGCGGACAACGACTTTGAAGGCCCGCTGCCCGCGGCGGTTGCGCAGCTGGCCCGGCTGCGCGTGCTAGACCTGTCGGGAAACGAGCTGTCGGGGCCAGTGCACGTGCTGAGCGAGCTACCGGTGCTGGAAGCTGCTTTTCTGTCGCACAACAAGCTCAGCGGGCAGGTGCCGTCCATGAGGGCGCTGTCTAGACTCCTCATGGTTTTGGACCTGGCCGGCAACCAGCTGGAAGGGCCCGTGCCCAGCGTGGAGTTCGCGCCGACCCCGCTCGAGAAGCTGGACCTGAGTGACAACCAGCTGCAGGGCCCCGTGCCGGCCAGTATGGGCCTCACGCGCCTGCGCGTTTTGCGTCTCGCCGGCAACCAGCTAAACGGGACGTTGCCCCGCACGCTGGGCTTCAACACGCGCATCGAGGTGCTCGACCTGTCGCGCAACCAGCTCGAGGGGCCGCTGGCGCCCGTGGCGAGCTTGCGCAACCTGTTGGAGCTTTATCTGGCCGACAATCGATTCACGGGCGCCCTCCCCGAGGGCTTTGGCGCGCTTTTGCGCTCCCTCGCGGTGCTGGATCTCGGCGACAACCAGCTCACGGGCCGCCTGCCTGCCTGGCTTTGCACCGCGCGCAGAAGACCCTTTGACCACCGGCTGCCCGATTTGCTGCTCGGGCGCAACCGCTTTGTGGGCTCCATTCCGGATTGCCTTGGCGTGCGCTGGGACAGCACAGGGCTTGCCATCGTGATGCGCATGAAGCTCGACCTGTCACACAACCGCCTGAGCGGGCCCCTGCCGCCGGCGATCCTAGCCTCGGACCGGGTTGACCTCGCACACAACGGCCTGAGCGGGCCTGTGCCGGCCGCGTGGGCTGTGCCTCCGAGCTGGCTCCCAATCGTCTCGCTGCACCTTGAGCACAACCTGCTCACCGGCAGCGTGCCGCCCGGCCTGATGGACTTGCATGAGGTCAGTCTCGACTTTAACTTTCTGAGCGGCACTCGGCAGCGCGCGCCGACCACGGCCGCGCCGACGGTGGGCCCGACGGCCTCAGAAACGACCCAGCCGAGCTTGGCGCCGGTTCCTGCCGTCCTGCCGGCGGCGCCTACGGGGTCGCCAACCCTGCAGATGTCCGTGTCGGCGGCGCCAACTGGCGAATCAAGCGCGACTTTCGGGCCGTCGTCACAGCCAGCGCCCACCTCGCAAGCGCCCTCGCAAGCGCCGAGTTTGGCTCCTTCCATGGCGACGGCCGAGCTGCCGGAAGTGGCCCCCGCAGCCCTGTTCGGCGGGTTGGCGGCCGTCCTGCTAGTCGCCATGCTCATCACCGTCCGCCGCTGGTTTCGCTCGCGGGACAAGGTCGTGGCCACTATCTTGGGCCCCGGCGACGACCCCGACCCCGACCACGACCCCGACCCCGACCACGGCAAATGCGACGACAACCACGACGACCACGACGACGGCGGCATCAGCCTTCACGGCGACTCGGACAACGACGAGCTCGCCGTGGCCTGAACCACCCGGAGCAGCAGCTCGATCGATCGATCGACCAGCCCAATTTGTATGTACCACAAATAACACAGTACCGGTACCGTGTTCTTCTCGATCAGTCTCCCGATGGAACGTTCCCTGAACCGAGAGCACAAAAAGCGGGCGCGCGCGTGCCGCGACTCTAAAGTTCCGACGGCCCGAGAGCGTGCACAAGTGCGTGCGCGCTCACGCTCATGCTCCCAAGCGGCTTCGCGGCCCTGCTCTACGACATGCCTGCGATGCTTGTGCTCTTGCGGTGCTTGGTTGCTCTGCGGCGCTTGGGCCTGCTCGATTGATGGTTGATTGAGGTGTCATACCAACCCTGGAGGATGGAAGGAAGGAGCATGCATGCAATGGAGCGGCGGCATGCTGGCGGTGTCGGTGGCTGGGCGCGTGGCAGATTGGGGCAGCAGATCTGGCTCCGAGATCTTGGCCGGTTCCGAGTTATCGACGGGCTCTCTTGCATGCAAGCAAGCGCCTGAGCAAGGCCAAGCAACGCCGAGGCTCTGCAGAGCTGGCTACCGGTCTCCAGCCCAGGGCGAGCAAGCGAGCGAGCGAGGGACACCCCTGTCTGGACGGTGCTTTGGTTGCTGTCCTCGATTTCCGACCGTCAAAGTGCAGCACGCCGCGATGCTGATTGTGCACAAGCACGTGCGCTCTGCAAGGAGAGCGGACGGGATGGCGCTGTCGGTGCTGGTGCTGGCGGCAGGGCTGGCGCTGGCCGCCGCGCAAGAGCTGGACTGCTCGGTGGCGGACAAGTACTACTACTGGGAGCTGCCGGCGGCATGCTGCATGGAGCTGTGCAACTTTGCATGTCCAGGGGACCGGGCATGCTTTGTGAGCGAACAGTTCCAGTCGTGCCAGTGCCAGCCGAGCTCGGGCACCTACCTGCCCGGGGACGAGCTGTTCGAGGAGTGCTTTGACACCTCGTTTAGTGGGCGCCGCGGCCGAGGCGCCGTGCGTGGACGCGGCCACCCAGGCCTGCCTCGTCCTGGAGGACGGCGTGCGATACTGCAAGCCGCCCGGGGAGTTTTCCTTTGCGCTAGTCACCGGCCTGGTGGGGGCGGCGAGCCAGGGGATGTGCCCGTCGCGGACCTGCAGGCCGTGCTGATGATGGCGCTGTTCGCGATCGAGGACGCAAACAACGCACCGGACAGCTGCGGCTCCACGCTGCGGCTGCGCCACGCCTACCGCGACGACCTCGGCGAGCTAAGCGTGGGGGCGTTTTACGAGCTCGCCAACACCTACGACCTGGGCTTTGTATCGCTGCGGTCCATGGAGTCGCTCTACCCGCTACTCGCTGCCGCGCACACGTACGGCGCAGTCATCTTGTCGGCGACGGCCACGAGCGAGCCCTTGTACTCTGACGACATCTATGAGCGCGTGCACCCGGTGGCCCAGTCGGACAAGGTCCTGGCCACCAAGATCTGCGACGTGGTGCAAGAGCTCCGCATGAGGGTTGTGGGCCTCGTGCGGCCCGTCAAGGGCAGCCAGGACATGCAATACCTGACCGAGAGCCTCGAGCGCCACTGCCCCGGCGTAATCTTCCAGGACGTCGTGTTCGACGAGGCAGACCTGGCAGCCTTTACCGAGACTATGCGCGACTCGCTGCTCAACACGTTCTTGGCGCTCGGCAAGGAGGCGGCCCGCATGGGCCCCATGCTCGAGGCCGCAGAAGCATCGGGCAGACTCGGCAAGGGGTCGCAGTGGCTCTTCATCGACCGCGCCGTCCTGCACCTCGCGCAGACGCTCTCCCCGGCCGCGCAAAAGGCCCTCAACGGGTCGCTCGTGGTGGACCAGCGGCAAGCAGACGATGCCAAGATCACGTCCATCCTCGACGCGCACTGGGGCGTCACTGACCTGGCCGCGTACGAGGCCTTCGTGCCCGAGTTTGAAGCGCCGCTCACCGGTCTGTACGCGACCTTTAACCCGTACGCCTCGCAGTACGTGCGCACCATGGGCGCGAGCATCTACGACAGCGTGCGCCTGCTCCACGAGCTGACCTGCTCGCTCTTCCCGGACGGCAACGTGCCCGGCTTTTACAAGGCCAGCGACGCGTTCTGGGAGCGCACAAAGCCCTACAACGTGTCCTTTGCCGGCGCGACCGGCACGGTCAGGCTCGAGGACTCGGGCAACGGGCGCGACGCCGAGACCGCGGAGCTCGTCGTGGACAGCCTCGTGCAGAGGGCCGGCTTGGGCTGGGCTCTGGAGCAGCTCGGCAGCGCAAAAGAACAAGTTGTCTTTAACGGCGGGAGCCTCGAGGCGCCCAGCCGCTTTGGGGAAACGTGCGCGCCGGGCGTGTACTCAGCGGACGACGCGCGGCACGGGTGCTGCGCGCTCTGCGGCGCGAGTGCCGCGTGCCACGCTTCGGAGGTCTGCTTCGTGCCAGACCTCCGGGCGCCGGGGCGCGCGCTGCCGCTGTGACAAGGCCGAGCAGGTCTTTGTCGCCTCCATCGTCGACAAGGACAGCGCCGTGGGCCGGAGCATCCAGCAGGCCGCGGACGAGTTTAACTCGCGCGCGGCGCCGCACTTTGACGGCGTGACCGGCTGCAACAAGCTGATCACCCTCGAGTGGCTTGACGTTTCCGGGGAGCCGACAACGGCCAGCTTGGTGTCGCAGCTGCTCGCGCGCCAGGGCGGGCCCAGGCCGCAGCGGCTGGACGGCGTCGTGGGCCCCGAGGAGTTTGCGCTGGCAGAGGCCGTGGGCATCGTGCTCGGGGGCACGGTGCCCTACTTGCCGCTCCACCCGGCCGAGCGCCTCGCGCGGAGGACATTTCGGCCTCCCTGCTGCGAGTGATGCCCAGCGTGGCGGCACAGGCGCAGGCCATGTGCCGATTTTACACGGAGGCGGGCTTTCAGTACATCAACGCGTTCTCGCTGCGAGGCGGCGAGGGCGTCGACCTGCTCGAGTCGCAGACGCGCGCGTGCACGCGGCTTGGAAGCATCGCGACCACATACCTCCAGACAGTGAGCAACAAGCGCGAGGAGGTGCGGCAAGCCGTCGACGGCGCGCTTGCCGCGAGCCTCAACGTCCACCTTGTGGCCATCAGCTGCGACGAGCCGGCCTTTGCGCTGGTCCTCGAGGAGGCCCTGGACGCTGGCCTGCTCTCGGACACATCGGCCTGGGTCTTTCCATTCTGGAGCGACGGCTGCGCCGCGGCCCTCTCCGCCCGGTGCGCGCCGCGCTCAAGGGCTCCATCTTCTTTGGCCGCACCGTGTCCGACGCGGACTATGCCTTTGACAGCGTTGCGGCACTCGCACTTGGAGCCTGCGCGGTGGCGCCAGCCGTCCCGCTGCGCCAGGGCGAGTTTGTGAGCCAAGTCACGGCGGAGAGGCGTACGAGCCAGTTCTCGGGTCGCTCCGGCGCAGTGTCCTTTGAGGTGTCCTCGGGCAACCGTCTAGCCGCGAACGAGAGCTATAGGTTCTTCAACCTGCTGGAGGGCGAAGACGGTGGGCTCGTGCCCGTGCCGGTCAACTCCATCAGTGAGGCGGTCTTTACGGGCGGGACAACGACCGTGCCCACGGACACGGTGCCGTCCGAGCTGCAGATCACGCAGCCCATCGAGATCTGGATCTTCAACTACATCCTGGCGGGAATTTGTTTCCTCGCGGGCGCAGCCTGCATGATCTGGACTTGGGTCAACCGCGCGCACCCGCTGGTTCGCGTCTCGCAGATGCCCTTTCTGATGCTGGTCATCCTCGGCACCATGCTCATGTCGCTCTCGGTGGTGTTTCTCAACGTCGACGCGGAGCGCACCAGCCAGGAATTCGCCACCTTTTCCTGCCGCGCCCACATCTGGCTGATGGCCATCGGCTTTGAGCTGACCTTTGCGCCGCTCTTCCTGCGGCTCTACCGCATCCTGCGGCTCATGCGCCAGAGTCAGCGCATGCGCCGCTCGGCGCCTATCACAAACAGCCGGCTTGCGCTGGCGGTGGTCGCGGCCTGCCTCTTTGACGTGGTGGTGCTGGTGCTGTGGCAGCGCTCAGAGGACCCGTTGGTCCACCGCTACATTGTCATTTCGACGGACGCCTACGGCAAGCCCGTCGAGGCGGTGGGCGTCTGCTCGGGCGACCCCGTGTACATCCTGCTCATCTACTCGTACCACCTGGTGTTGCTCTTCTTTGGCTCGTACGTGTGCTGGCAGAACCGCGGCCTCTCTGCGGCCTTTTCCGAGCACCAGCCCTCTGCCAATGCGATCATCACTGTGCTGCAGATCCAGAGCGTGGCCCTGCCTGTCTTCTTTATGGTTCGCGAGGATCCAGCGCCGCGCATCTTTGTGCAAGGCATGATGGTCGGCCTGATCGTGCTCCCACGCTGGCCTGGATCTTTGTCAGCAAGTGGTTGTACATGAACGGCAAGCTCAAGGACTCGGGCTTGGGCCACGGCATCATCAAGGACATGAGCGACCGCGATAATGCGGCTCGCAACGCAGTTCGGGACCGCGCCAACCAGCCGGGGCCGGTATTCGGCCCCGTTGTGCCGGACGAAGCGGCCACGGTCGACATCGTGGGCCGCATGCAGGCCACGGGCGCCTCGCCAGTGCCCGACTCTGCGAGCGACTCATCCGTCCTTCGCTTCTCCAATCGCGAGGATCGTTGGTCGTCCTTTCCGCCACCGACGACCTCACCACCATCGCCGCCAACCTCGAGGCGATGACCAGGGGCAACCCAGACCACTATAGCCTACACATTTCTTTTTGTCTTTGTTATTTGCTGCTGCCAGCTGCTTGCTTGCTGCTTGCTTGCTGCTTGCTTTGCTGCTTGCTTGCTGCTGCCCTGACCGAGCAGCAGTGCTGCGCACGGACTGTGCTCGGAGCACACAGAGTCGCCTATCGCCACGGTCGGCCTGGCGGTGTCCGGGCCCGCGATGGCGGCGCTGTCGCTTGCGGCGGCGAGCTCGGCCAGGTGTGCAGGTCGATCGAGCGTTGTGGCCTTGTTTGGGAAAGTACGGGAAAAGGCGTCCACGAGGGCGCGAGGCGGGAGTGCGCGGGAGCCGAGATGAGCCTCCTGAAGCGGTACCGGCTCGAAGGCAAGATCGGGGAGGGCACGTACGGCATGGTGTACAAAGCCAAGAAGCTGAAGCGCGACCTGAGCGAGGAGGAGGACGACTATGCGATCAAGATGATCAAGCCCAGCAGCAACGAGATCGAGCGGCCCTCGTGACGTCCATCAGCACGCTGCGCGAGATCAGCCTGCTGCGCGAGCTGAGCCACGACAATCTCGTAGACCTGACCGACGTGGTGATCGACCCCAAGGAACGCGACGTGGCGCTGGTGATGGATTTCGCGGCTTGGACGCTTGACAGCGTGATCAAACACCACGGCAGCACGGGCAAGAAGATTTCGCCTACATGTGCAAGGCCATGATCTACCAGCTGCTCAAAGGGCTCGAGTACCTGCACGAGAACTGGGTCATGCACCGCGATCTCAAGCCGCAAAACATCCTCATCATCGGCCGCGGCACCAAGCGAGGACGCCTGCAGCTGGCCGACCTCGGCCTGGCGCGCATCTTCCGCGCGCCCGTCCTGCCGCTAGGGCAGGTGGACAAGACCGTGGTCACGCTCTGGTACCGGGCGCCAGAGCTCCTGCTAGGCTCCAAGCACTACACCGCTGCCGTGGACGTGTGGTCCATGGGCTGCATCTTTGCCGAGCTGTACATTGCGCACCGACGACGGCCCCCGCACGCCGCAGCAGCGCTGTTCCCGGGCAAGCAGGCCTCGGGCAAGCCCGCGGCCGATTTCGAGGAGGACCAAAGCCGCAAGGTCTTCTCGGTCGTGGGCCTGCCCACGCAGAGCTCCTGGCCCGAGGGCGAGACGCTGCCCCACTTTGGCAAGCTCCTCGAGCTGCGCAAAAAGGCCCAGCGCGAAAAGTCGGACGCCTTTGGGCCCACGGCGACGCTAAAAAAACATCTCGAAAAGGAAAGCGCGCACTACTGCAACGGCACCGCCATGGGCCTTTTGCAGGAGATGCTGGAGCTCAGCCCCAGCAAGCGCATCTCGGCTAAAGACGCGCTCGACCACATGCTCCTTCGCGACTTTGTCCGCCAGCACCCGCACTGCGGCGACAACGCCCTGGACGAAAACCTCACACACAAGCCTGTGTGGCCCGATTACCCTATCGAGCCGCCCAAGCCGCTAGACAAAAAGATGCAGGACGCCCAAGCGGAGACGCACCGCCAGCTAAAAGCCGCCCTGCGGGCCACCACAGTGTCCTAACCAAGAAAGTGAGTCGAGTTGCTCTGGAAAGCATGCCAAGCAGCGTGCTTGGCCAGACGCTCAGGCGGCCCACGTTGCTCTAGCTTGCTAGTGTTTGACGCGCATGTGCTCCTTGGCGCCCTGCCTGGTTCGAAATGACCGGTTGCACTTTGGGCACTTGAAAGTGCCTTTCGCGGCCTTCTTCAACTTTGTCCGCGCCTCCTTCTTCAAGGCTGCAGCCGCTGCCGCGACGGCGCCGGCGGCGGCGCGGCGGCTGATGCGACTGCTGCGGCTTTTGCTGCTGTTGCCGCATCAGCGGCATTTCCGCGGCTGCAACACGAACCCTGGTTTGTTAGGTATCCCGCCAAGCGAATCGTCAGGGCGCCGTACTGCTCCTGATGCGCCGTCAGCGCAACTGCGCTTATACTTGGGACGCGCGCGGGCAAAGCACCTTGCGAACAGCGCCCAGGTACCGCTGTGCCTGCCTGACCACCTCCCGCTTCTTCTGCAGGTCTGCGCGTGCACCAGTGAGGACCTTGGTCTCTGCCACCAGAGCATCATATATCCCGTCCTTGCCCGCGACTGGTTGGAGAAACACGAGGTCACCGCGGAGGCCATCGCCCACGGCGTACTCGTGCAAAGCGCATCGCCAGCCGCTCTGCGCCATGGCGGGCACCACAGCGCGCTGCATAGCCAGCTCGTGCAGATTGCTTTGCCCGTGTTGCACACCGGGCCACGAGCTCAGAATGTCCTCATGTACCTCGTCGATGGTAAGGTCCAGCCGTCCGCCAGGCGCCAGCTGCTGCTTGAGCCCCTAGCTGACCAGGCCGCACAAGCTCTCGCAGCTTCACGGAGCAAGCCGCCGCTCGCCCGCCGGCAGAGTGGACCGCGCGCCGCGCCCAAAGCAGCAAGCCTCGAGGGCCTCCGCGCTCCGGCCACGGCATCGCAATCAACCTGCCATGGTGACCCCGCCAGTCGTCAAAACCCGACCCCACTATAGTCTTCGTGTTGGTTGACCAGCAGCAGCTGCTTGTTTGGCTGCTGCTCGCGGCCATTTGGGGGGCTGCCAGCTCCGTGGCAGACCGAGAGCTCGCCGCCCTGCAGCTGGGTCCAGCGGCGCGCGCTCCACAAGCCAGGCCAGGCCTCATGAGCAGCAGCCTACGGAGTCTGGTGCACAGAGTCTCGAACTGCAACAGTTGCGCTGGAAAGAAACGTACAGAAGACGTGATGACGCAGAAGAACGCGGCACGGCAGAACTGCAACACCCACGGTGTCGTGACGCAGCGCGGGAGGCAACGCCGGCAAGGCATACTATGGTCCAAGGCGCAGTCGTGCTGGTTGAGCCCGTCCAAGCCGCTGTGCCGGTGGACGATGGCGTAGGGATCCTGGACGTAATGGCCATGCCGGTCGCGACAGTGGCGAGATCGCCGGAACCGGCCACGCAGTTCACCAAAGGCAGCGCCGGGGTGAGCATTGCGGAGGCGATGCCCGTCGGAACGTCCAAGTCGCCGATGATCGGCCTCGTGCCCGGCGGTTTGGGACTGGCGATCATGGACGTGAGCAACGTGAACCGCCCGGAGAAGATCACACTCGTCGACACGGGCGTAGGCACCCGGAACGCCAGCGGAGAGGTTGTTGTCAACGGGAAGACCTGGTACTATGGCGGTGGCACAGGCTTGGCGGTGATCAACGGGTTCACGCCGACCGTCCCAAAGGTCGTCAAGCGCGTCTCCACACAAGTCGGCACGAGAGAGGGCGGCATGGGGCTCGCCATCGACCCAGTTCGCGGGCTATTGTACTGCGCTGGCGGGCTCGGGCTGACAATCTTGGACATCAGGGCGCCCGAGGAGCCGATCATTCTCAAGAGCGCAAAGAGCACTCATGTTCTCACAGCCCGTTCCGCCGGCTCGGTCGTCGTGGCGAGCACATCCATCATCTTTGTTGGTGGCGGCAATGGGTTGGCGGTCATGGACGTGACCGACCCGACCAAGCCCAAGCGCGTGGCGAGGTTGATCACGGGCGTGGCAACGACCAGCAGCTCGCTGACGCTGGCGCTGCACGGCACGATGCTGCTTGCGGCTGGTGGGCAAGGCCTCGCGGTCTACGACGTGCGCGATCCGCGCACGCCGGTGCGCATCCGCAAGATCGACACAGGCGTGGCGGACTCAGCCGGCAGCCCAGGTGTGGCTATCAGCCGCGACACTGGCCTCGTTTTCGTCGTGGGCGGCTGGGGAGGGATGGCCATTTTCGACCCCAGAGACAACTTTAGGCGCCTCTCCAAGACTGAGACGGGCGTGCTCAGCCTGAACAGCGCGGGTCCGTCAGCATCTGGGGCTCGCACGCCTTTGTCGCGGGCCCGAAGGGGCTCGCCGTCTTCAACGTGAGCGACCCAACCAGACCGGTTCGCTTGTGCAAGGTCATGACCGGAGCCCTGTGCTACAGGTCGGACGACTGAGACATTGAACACGCGACAGCAACTGCAGCGAGCGAAAAGGTTTCCGCATTTTGCTTTCCGGTTGGTTGACCAACAGCAGCTGCAGCAAGCTCAAGCTTGCTTGGCTGCTGCTCGCGGCCATTTGGGGGCTGCCGGCTCCCTGGCGGACCGAGAGCTCGCCGCCCTGCAGCTGGTCCAGCGGCGCCGCTCCACAAGCCAGGCCAGGCCTCATGAGCAGCCTCCGGCCCGAACTACACGGAGTCTCGAACTGCAACTGGACGGGAACCACCTGCGCTGGAAAGGTGGAAGTAACCCGATGACGCCGAAGACGCCGCACAGCAGAACTGCAACACCCACGGTGTCGTGACGCAGCGCGGGTGGCAACGTCGGCAAGGCATACCATGGTTCAAGGCGCAGTCGTGCTGGTTGAGCCCGTCCAAGCCGCTGTGCCGGTGGACGATGGCGAAGGGATTCTGGACGTGATGGCCTTGCCGGTCGCGACAGTGGCGAGATCGCCGGAACCGGCCACGCAGTTCACCAAAGGCAGCACCGGGGGTGAGCCTTGCGGAGGCGATGCCCATCGGAAGGTCCAAGTCGCCGGTAATCGGCCTCGTGCCCGGCGGTTTGGGACTGGCGATCATGGACGTGAGCAACGTGAACCGCCCGGAGAAGATCACACTCGTCGACACGGGCGTAGGCACCCGAAACGCCAGCGGGGGTTGTTGTTAACGGGAAGACCTGGTACTATGGCGGTGGCACAGGCTTGGCGGTGATCAACGGGTTCACGCCGACCGTCCCAAAGGTCGTCAAGCTCGTCTCCACACAAGTCGGCACGAGAGAGGGCGGCATGGGGCTCGCCATGGACCCAGTTCGCGGGCTGTTGTACTGCGCTGGCGGGCTCGGGCTGACAATCTTGGATATCAGGCGTCCGAGGAGCCGATCATTCTCAAGAGCGCAGTGGGCACTAATGTCCTCACCGCTGGTTCTGCCGGCTCGGTCGTCGTGGCGAGCACATCCATCATCTTTGTTGGTGGCGGCAATGGGTTGGCGGTCATGGACGTGACCGACCCGACCAAGCCCAAGCGCGTGGCGAGGTTAATCACGGGCGTGGCAACGATCAGGGAGCTCGCTGCTGGCGCTGCACGGCACGATGCTGCTTGCGGCTGGTGGGCAAGGCCTCGCGGTCTACGACGTGCGCGATCCGCGCACGCCGGTGCGCATCCGCACGATCGACACTGGCGTGGCGGACTCAGCCGGCAGCCCAGGTGTGGCTGTCAGCCGCGAACTGGCCTCGTTTTCGTCGTGGGCGGCTGGGGAGGGATGGCCATTTTCGACCCCAGAGACAACTTTAGGCGCTCTCCAAGACTGAGACGGGCGTGCTCAGCACTGCACAGCGCGGGTCCGTCAGCATCTGGGGCTCGCACGCCTTTGTCGCGGGCCCGAAGGGGCTCGCCATCTTCAACGTGAGCGACCCTACCAGACCGGTTCGCTTGTGCAAGGTCATGACCGGAGCCCTGTGCTACAGGTCGAACGACTGACAGTGAGACATGAACATGTACGGTAACAGCAACTGCGGCGAGCGAAAAGGATTCCGCATTTTGCTTTCCGGTTGATTGACCAACAGCAGCTGCAGCTTGCATGGCTGCTCGCGGCCATTTGGGAGCTGCCGGCTCCCTGGCGGACCGAGAGCTCGCCGCCCTGCAGCTGGTCCAGCGGCGCCGCTCCACAAGGCCAAGCCAGCAGCAGCCTGCAGCCCGACCTGCGCGTAGTCCCGAACTGTTGCGCTGGAAAGGTGAAGATACTGGTACCGGTACCGGTACCGGTACCGTACCTACCTCACCCCATGATTGTATGACGCAGAAGCACGGCAGAACTGCAACACCCACAGTGTCGTGACGCAGCGCGGGTGGCAACGTCGGCAAGGC
The DNA here is from genome assembly GCA_022244645.1 of Thraustochytrium striatum. NCBI lineage: Eukaryota > Bigyra > Thraustochytrida > Thraustochytriidae > Thraustochytrium > Thraustochytrium striatum. The sequence continues at coordinate 124,136 of JACDIV010000058.1, forward strand.
ACCATGGTTCAAGGCGCAGTCGTGCTGGTTGAGCCCGTCCAAGTGTGCCGGTGTGGTAGGGATCCGGACGATGGCCATGCCGGTCGCGACAATGGCGAGATCGCCGGAACCGGCCACGCAATTCACCGAAGGCAGCGCCGGGGTGAGCATTGCGGAGGCGATGCCCGTCGGAACGTCCAAGTCGCCGATGATCGGCCTCGTGCCCGGCGGTTTGGGACTGGCGATCATGGACGTGAGCAACGTGAACCGCCCGGAGAAGATCACACTCGTCGACACGGGCGTAGCCACCCGGAACGCCGGCGGAGAGGTTGTTGTCAACGGGAAGACCTGGTACTATGGCGGTGGCACAGGCTTGGCGGTGATCGACGGGTCCACGCCGACCGTCCCAAAGGTCGTCAAGCGCGTCTCCACAAAAGTCGGCACGGGGAGGGGCGGCATGGGGCTCGCCATGGACCCAGTTCGCGGGCTGTTGTACTGCGCTGGCGGGCTCGGGCTGACAATCTTGGATATCAAGGCGCCCGAGGAGCCGATCATTCTCAAGAGCGCAGTGAGCACTAATGTCCTCACTGCTAGTGCCGCCGGCTCGGTCGTCGTGGCGAGCACATCCTTCATCTTTGTTGGCGGCAGCAATGGGTTGGCGGTCATGGACGTGACCGACCCGACCAAGCCCAAGCGCGTGACGAAGTTGATCACGGGCGTGGCAACAGACAGCTCGCTGACGCTGGCGCTGCACGGCACGATGCTGCTTGCGGCTGGTGGGCGAGGCCTCGCGGTCTACGATGTGCGCAATCCGCGCACGCCGGTGCGCATGCGCAAGATCAACACTGGCGTGGCGAACTCAGACGGCAGCCCAGGTGTGGCTATCAGCCGCGACACTGGCCCTCGTTTTCGTCGTGGGCGGCTGGGGCGGGATGGCTATTTTCAACCCCAGAGACCACTTTAGGCGCCTCTCCAAGACTGAGACGGGCGTACTCGACCTTGGGCAGCGCGCGTCCGTCAGCATCTGGGGCTCGCACGCCTTTATCGCGGGGCCGAAGGGGCTCGCCATCTTCAACGTGGGCGACCCAACCAGACCGGTTCGCTTGTGCAAGGTCGAAACCGGAGCCCTGTGCTACACTCCCAACGAGCGGCGCTGACGCTGAGCAAGCTGCAAGTACGGTACCGTACGTACGTACCTGGGTCTGTGAACAGATGATCCACACTGCATGGCTGGGTCGAGTGGCATTACGTAGCGTCGGCACTGATGAGCCCGCGTCGAACGACACACGTAAGACATGAACACGTGACAGACAGCAACTGCGGCGAGCGAAAAGGATTCCGCATTTTGCTTTCTGGTTCGTCTCGATCTAGTCGTCGCCTTGCGGCGGCACTTGGCCTTAGCGTCCCGTCCATGTCCACGGAAAGGATGGAAGGGGCCAGCCCTGGATGTTCTGGGCCGGGTGGTACTGAGTGGTCGGGTAGCCCTGCCTGCCCTGGACAAAGTTGAAGCCACCCGAGGGGAAGCCGCCACGCAAGTTGTTGCTCTTGCTGCCGAACGGGAAGCCGCCGGACGGGAAGCTGCTGCCGGACGGGAAGGGGAAGCCGGAAGGGAAGCTGGCCGGACGGGAAGGGGAAGCCGGAAGGGAAGCTGCGCCGGACGGGAAGGGGAAGCCGGAAGGGTAGCTGCCGACGGACGGGAAGCTGCCGCGGGAAGGGGAAGCCGCCGCCGAGGGGAAGGGGAAGCTACCGCCGGACGGGAAGGGGAAGCCGCCGCCCGAGGGGAAGCCACCGGTAGGTGACGGAGACGGAAAGTCGCTGGGAAACCCGCCGTTGGGCGACGGAATGTCGCCGGGAAACCCGCCGGACGACGGCGAGATGTCGCCGGGAAACGCACCGCGGGGCGACGGCGAGATGTTGCTGCTGTCGTCGTCGTCGTCGTCGTCGCCGTAATCGTCGTCCTCGTCGTTGTCGTAGTAGCCGCCGCCGCACTTGCAGCACCCCTGGTCGTAAGGGGCAGTGCCGCAGATCGTTTCCTCGTCGCCTGCGCAGGTCATGCCATCCTCGAACTTGGCGAAGTCGTCGATGCAGCCAAAGCCCCTTTCGCGCGTCTCCGCCGGTTGCCGCAGACCTGCCATCGCCGCGGCTTGGACGGCCACGGCGACAAGCACCGCGACCAAGAGCATCGAGCGCGCCATCGTCATCTCGTCGATCTGCCACAATCGATCTCGATCTCGATCTGCGCAACGCTGCGCAAGACCAAGATCCTTGTTCTCATCATCATCATCCTCTCTCTTCCATGTACCTCTCTTCGTCAGGTAGGCTGCTGCCACACAGTCCCCATCATTCCAGGCTCCTTGAGGGAAAGAGATATGGTTCAAAGAGTTGCAATCAGATGCGGTTCGAAGAGTCGGCAGTGGGCCCACAAGGATCTGATCTGAATGAGGTCGGCTTCTGAAGAGGAAAGGGATTCTCCACGCGCAGCTCGAGACGAAGCTGGCGAAGAGATTTGCTCGCGCCTGCAGATCTTCGTGCCGAGAAGAGTTTTCTTTTTCCTTGCGGGCCCTTGCCACCAGCAGACCCGCAACTCAATCGAGAAGAGCAGCAAGCGACAAGAAGAACAAGATGGTGGTGATGATCAAGGCGGCCCTTGCCGTGCTGCTCATGGCCGTCTGTGCCAACGCGGAGGGCAGCAAGTGGAACTGGCCTTGGAGCTACCGAGCAACAACTTTGCGCAGTCCAAGAGGGTGGCAAGAGTAGCAAGGGGTACTGGCCTTGGGACTACCCGACCATCAACTTTGCGCAGTCCAAAGAGGGTGATAGAGCAGCAGTTCGACTGGTCGTGGTACGACCCGAGCATCAGCTTGGCGCAGACGCAGGAGGGCAACAAGCAGGGCGCTGGCTTCGTTTTCCCTTGGTCGCCCTGGCCCTGGACCCTTGCGCAGACCCAGCAGGTCGACAAGAGCAAGTACTACCCCGACACCAACTTTGCGCAGACGCAGGAGGGCAACAAGCAGGACGCCGGCTCCTTTCCTCCCTTCGGTCCGTCGTGGCCCAACTGGCCTGGCTACCCTGGCTTTGCGCAGACGCAGGAGGCAGCAAGCAGGACGCTGGCTTCGTTCCTCAATTCGGTCCGTGGTGGCCTGGGCTACCCTGGCTTTCCTGGCTTCGCGCAGACCCAGGAGGGCGACAAGCAGGACGCTGGCTCCGTCCCCCCCTTCGGTCCGTCGTGGCCCAACTGGCCTGGCTACTACCCTGGCTACCCTGGCTTCGCGCAGACCCAGGAGGGCGACAAGCAGGACGCTGGCTCCGTCCCCCCCTTCGGTCCGTCGTGGCCCAACTGGCCTGGCTACTACCCTGGCTACCCTGGCTTTGCGCAGACCCAGGAGGGCGACAAGAGCACCTACCATTTCCCGTACGTCAAGTTTGCGCAGACCCAGGAGGCAACAAGCAGGACGCCGGCTCCGTTCCCCCCGTCGGTCCGTGGTGGCCAGGCTACCCTGGCTTTCCTGGCTTCGCGCAGACCCAGGAGGGCAACAACCTCCGTGGTGCCAAGTGAGCAAAGCAGCCTTGTTCTTCCTTTCTCACCTGTCGACCAGGATTCCTGCTCTCATTTGCGTGCAACCGCCGCATCCTGCTCTTATTTGGGAGCATTTCATTTGTTTGTCAGAGTCGGGATGCTGACATGAGTTGACCACAAACGCTGGATCTATCTTTGGGTGGCGGCGGGCGTTGGACTCGAAGACGCCAAGGCCGCGAGGGCTCGACCGCAGCCTGCGAGGAGCACGAGGGGGCGGGTCACGGACCCTGCTTGCGTCTATCCGTGCGCACCAGTCCGGTATACCTCATGGAGCCCGATTCAAACGCAACGCCTGACGCGCCCGACTCTTCCAGCACTGGTTCGCGGCCGGAAGCGCCGCGCAGCCAAGCAGGGCGATGGAACAGGCGCTAAGAAGGTGTGCAAGTCGTGTGGCCAGTCTGGCCATTCGCGCAAGAGCCACTCCGCATGCCCCATGTACGGGAAGAAATCGAGCCCTCCACGAGCTCAGGTAGCGCGCACAAGCCACGCACTGCGTGCAAGGCGGCCTCTGGGTCAGCACCCATGTCTTCCAGCGCACGGACATGGACGATGAACCCGTGCCCGGACGAGTACGAGCTCATGTTTGAAGAAGACGCGCGTGACGAGCTGCTCTGTCGCGCGTGACAGACTACTGTGATACGGTGCTCGAAAAACTGAGCGACAACCCCACCAGGTTTACTGCGCTCTCGCTAGCTGACATGGACGAGATGGACATGTTTCCAGCTCGTGGCCAAGCCTGCTCTGCGCCTGCTGGTGGGCTGGCTCAACGACAAAATGGGCGGCCGGAAAGAGTTGACGCTCGGCGACATGCTGTCCTTTGTGGGCTGCTTTCTGCACGCGCAGATCAACAAGGGGCCTCTCACAGAGGCGCTGGAGGAGTTCGAGTTCGTCATTTATCATAGATTCAGCGCAGCCGACAGCCAGCGAGTCCTACCCGCGGAGCAGGTCCGGGCCATGGCGCAGGCCATGGCAATGCTCAATCAGCGGGGGTCCCCATCCCACGCTGGGGCTACCTGGGCACAGTCCACCGAAACTGTGGCCAAGTGGCGCGAGTACGAGAAGTGCGTGTACAAGGAGAGCCGTAGCCTGTTCGTCAACCGCAGGTTGGCGCTCGTCATCGACAATGAGCTCATTGGCTCGCGTTCGAAGGAGGCCGGGTCCAAAGCCTTGAGCAACCGCGAGGCCGGGAAGGAGGGCATCGAAAACGACTGTGTAAGCGAGTCGCTCTTCGGGGCCGTTCTCACGACAAGGCACAAGGCCCGCGCATCCGCCTCGGTCATCGAGTCGGTCGAGGCCGTTCTCGACGACGTCGCCGAGGAGCTCGGTGGCAACCTTGACGGCGTGCTCGGTACCTGCGATGGCTGGTATAGCAACAGGCAGATCTGGGAGCTCTTCGTGCGGAAGGGCCTCGGGTTTATGATGATCAGCGACAACAGCGACCACCCCATCAAGACACTGAGCTTCATCCGGGGCAAGGTCGGTGCAGCGCTGGTGCGCGAGGAGTGCCAGCCAGCTGGGGCGCAAGCCAGAAAGGCTGCCAATGAGAGCCTCCTAGAGACTGTCGAGGCGGCAGCTCTGCATCCTGGCGACATAATGAAGCTGATGCGTTCTGTGCTAATTCAAAGGGCCAAGGCTTCTGCCGCTGCAAAGGTCCGGTCCATGCTGGACGAAGACGTGCTGGACAACGCGGTTCGGCTCGGCCTCGTTCGCGACAAGGACTTTGTCGTGCATGACAACGCGTTCATGGGCCGCGAGATCTTCAGCGCAACCTGCGACGTGACCGACTCGAACAAGCTGACTGCCTTCGCTTTCGTGGACTACCAGCGTTCTCGTGCCGACAATGCGAACGTCGTGCGCTTTGTAGCGCACGGCTTCCCGAGCGAGTCTATGAAGATCATGTCTAGGACCATCACGATGACCAAGCAGAGGCTGCCACAGGGCTTCAACAAGGAGAGGGACGTTCTATTCTTTCCGTACAACAGTAACAAGACTGCGGCGGTGAATGGCGCGGAGGTTGCTGTCGCACGTGCGGCGAGGCCTCTAACTTGCTGGCAAGGCTCAGCTGAGTGGCACGTGCTGTGCGCCTTTGTGATCACCGGCGCGACTGGGGCACAGCTGGCTAGGAAGGACAAGGAAGCGAGCAAGCTCGTTAGTGTCCGCGCAGCCCGAGAAGCCCTCGCCAGCGGCTGTGGCTGTGAGGGTTTGGACATTGGCGACGACGATGATGACCTTGAGGCGTGCTGCAGCGATACTGACGTGGACCAGGTCAACGAAGCGGTCGCGGACGAAATCGCGCTGTCCGATTACGAGGGGAGCGACATAGACGAGCCCTGTGACCGATTTGAGAACGCGCTTGGCGACACCGACGAGCTGACGAAGAGCGAGGATGCCGCGCGGCACCTTTTCCAGTCCTGGTTTGGGCGGTTGAGGTCCACAGTTGCCATGAAGACTGGCACCATGAACGAGGATAACATCCTGCAGAGTCTCAAGGCCATGTCGTGGTGCAAGGAGATCTACGAGATCGGCTTGTGCGCGAGCATTTCGCACCCCTTCCTCGCAGTATCTGCCGATGCCATTGTCAGAGTGGTCCCGCCTGACGAGAGCACCGCTGTGTACGTGACCTGCGAGTTCAAGACACGCGTCGCTGAGGAGCGCAAGGTGGTGGCTTCCCGCATAGGCAAGAAGTACGGGCAATACTTTGCCTGCACCGTTGGCGACGCGGTTTGGTGGCGAGCAGTGCCTTGGCTGTACCGAGGGCAGCTGATACACCAGGCGATGGTGTTTGACTTTGACCACGTGCTCTTTGTGGCGGCGACCACGACGCAGATCTGCTACAGCGTGCTCGTTCACGTGCCGAGGTCGGCCAGGGACACGTACTGCCAGGCTCTGTCGGGCTACAAGGACCTCCTGACTTGGGCGCACGACTCGGTTGACGTGTACGGCGGCCCCCCACCCCAGGTGCCCGAGGCCTTCGGCCCATACCGCCACACCGTCGCATCTCACTTGCGGCTTTGGCGCGCGATGCGCAAGCGCGTGGACAAGAAGCTGCTGCCGCCCATCTACAACTTCAAGACGATGCCGCAGGTACTGTACAGCAGTCTCAAAGGTGGGCTCGACGGCAGCGCGCAGCGCGTTGAGGCAAGGACGTCACCAGAAACCTTAGAGCTCGGTTTGGACTCGTCAGCGGCCTTGCGTGGCATCAAGCACCTCGTTCGCAACGCGTTTGTCCTATACCGCTTCCAAAAGGCGCAAGACGCTTTCGAAGACGATCCGCCTTCCTGCATGTCCGAGGTGCGCAGCCGCATGAACAACCTCGCGTCGTTCACATCCTTCACCAGAGCTCTCGCAAGGCAATTGGTAGTACGGAGCAAGATCACCGCCAAGGAGGCCGAGCAGCCTCTGAAGAAGATTCCCGTTCAGTCAAAGCTCCTCACCGCCGAGGAGGTCGAGCAGGCCCTGGAGAACATCCCCGTTCAGACGAAGCAGGTCCGCGAGTTTTTCGACCGAGGCGCAGCAAAGCGTATTCGGCTGTGTTCTCAGTACAACCACGCGCGACAATCGATCGCACAGGGAGGCGCGGCGCAGCGTCGCTGCGTGATGTGTCGCGATAACGCGAGAAAAGAGTGCTCCGTTTGCAAGGTCGCGCTCCACATCACGCGAAAGAGCGGCCCACAAGCGAAGTGACGTGCTGGGAAAGGTTCCACCGATACAACAACTTGAGCTAAAGGATTCTTTGAAGCCTGCACGTCCTTGCCGATCGCCGCAGCGCCGCTGCTTTCGAAACACTACGCTCCCGTTCAGAGTCAGAAAGATCACCTTGATACGGGCCTCTGTCCTCTGCGGACTGTGTGGCACCATGACTGGCCGGCTCACAGTGGTGGTTTGGTGGCGTGTTCCCTCTCTTACAGTAGCTCGAGTGCCGTCTCCAACACAGTCGTTTGGGCTCGGGAAGAGATTTTGATCGAAGAGTTCCACAGAGATCGTTGCAAAGAGATTTGGTTTGAAGAGTCGCAGCGCACTGTGGCCAAAGATGATCGATCGGCTTCGAAACAAAGCTGGCGAAGAGATTTCCTCGCTGCTGCGACCCGAGATCCTGGCGCAGAGAAGGGCATTTTCTCTCCACCAGACCCCGACTCGTCCAGGAGGAGCAGCAAGCGACAAGAACCACACGATAATGATGATGATCAAGGCGGCCCTTGCCGTGGTGGTCATGGCCGTCTGTGCCAGCGCGGAGAGCAGCAAGTGGTACTGGCCTTGGGACTACCCGAGCAACAACTTTGCGCAGACGCAGGAGGGCAACAAGCAGGGCGCCAGCTTTGTCCCTCCCTTCGGTCCGTCGTGGCCCAGCTATTCTGGCTTCGCGCAGACTCAGCAGGGCGACAAGAGCAAGTACTACCCCGACATCAACTTTGCGCAGACGCAGGAGGCCAACAAGCAGGGCGCCAACTTTGTCCCTCCGGACGGGTGGCCTGGGACCTTTGCGCAGACGCAGCAGCGGGCAGCAGAACGCGGGCAAACCTTGGTGGGACGTGGATTGGATCAGCATGGCACAGAACAGCCAGGCCGCCGACGCCCGGAACAAGCAGGGGTGGGATGTGGATTCAACTTGGCACAGAACGGCCAGGCCGCCGACGCCCGGAACAAGTACGGGTGGCCTGGGACCTTTGCGCAGACGCAGCAGCGGGCGCAGCAGAACGCGGGCAGCCCTTGGTGGGCGCTGCCTTGGCCCACCATGGCACAGAACGGCCAGGCCGCCGACGCCACGGACAAGTACGGGTGGCCTGGGACCTTTGCGCAGACGCAGCAGCGGGCGCAGCAGAACGCGGCAAACCTTGGTGGGACGTGGATTGGATCAGCATGGCACAGAACGGCCAGGCCGCCGACGCCCGGAACAAGGAGGGCTCCATCTGGGACTACCTCGACCATGGCGGGTTGGGCTTCGCGCAGACGCAGGAGGGCGACAAGAGCAAGTACAACCCCGTCATCTGGCCCACCATGGCACAGAACGGCCAGGCCGCCGACGCCCGGAAGAAGGAGGGCTGGAACTGGGACTGGTCCGACATTCCCGGTCTGGGCTTTACGCAGAAGAAGCAGCACAACAATCTGCGCGGCTGAGCAACCTGTCGGCCGAGGACCTCGTTCTACTCGCAAACCATTTCGCTTCCTCCTGGCTTGCCTTGCTTGGGACCCTGCGCCGCGCCTTGCTGGCTGCTCTGCTCTGCTCTCTCGCCGACCTCGATCATCGCCGCCCGAGTCATCGATCATCATCGCCCGAGTCATCGAGGTCTCTGTTTGGGACGGTTATGCCGCTCGGCAGCGGCGCCGAGCAGCAGCGCTGGGCTATATCGCGCGCGCCTTGCATCTGGCGTCCCGCGACTAGGGCCGCACTCAGGCTTGCGGCTGCGTGCGCCGCTCGCGCGCTACCGGCGTCAGCATCAGCATTAGCACCTGCCCTGGCAGTGACCGTTGCAGGGAGATGTCGTCACGGCCAGGCGGGAACGGCAGGGGCGGGCAAGGGCCAGGGTCGCCACTGCCGCCCGACGCAGGAAGCGGCAGACCTCCGCGAAGACCTCCCAAGGACAAGGTCGGATCGGATTGGAAGCCATCGTGGGGTCTCACGATCACGGTCGTTGCGCCGCTGGCGGCGCTTGCGCTTTGGCGCGCGGCGGCGGGCGCTAAAAGCGCACCGCGTGCGCGCCGCGCGCCGCGCCCTTCGACCCCAGCAGCCCGCGCTCGAGGAGGTGGTTGCCGACAACGCCAACGGCGACAACGTTCACGAGCATGCGGACGAGGACCTCGTTGACCTGGCCCTGCCGGGGCCAGCTCGAAAGCAGGACGGCGCCGCGCTTGGTGGAACGTGGCACCTTCCAAAGCCCGTCCGCTCGCGCAACGCCCTGCGGTGGGCGTCCTTGGCGCTGCAGGACAGGCTGCCGGGGCTGCAAATCAGCGTCGGCCAGGCGCTGTTTCTGCTGGCCGTAGCCATTGCAGCAACGGCGTGGGTGTACCTCTGGCCGGGCACCTTGCCAGCTCGGCGGGCTTGGGGATCGGTGGCCGCGAGCCTCATGCTGCTCACCATCGTCCCTGCCACGCGTAATTCGCTGCTGTGGTTCCTGGACCTGCCCGTAGAGCGCTCCATTGTGTTTCACCGCGCTGGCTTGGGCATGACGTTCGTGGCGGCCGCCATCCACGGGGCCTGCTACATTGGCTTTGGTCTGGACCGGGCGACTCGCTTGCGGAGATGTGGGCTCGTAAACGGTACCGCTTCGGCCTGCTCGCAGGTGGTGCGCTGGCGGTCGTGACAATCAGCAGCCTGCCCGTCGTACGGCGGCGCTGGTACAACACCTTTCGTGTGCTCCACTTTGCCTACGTGCCTTTCCTCGTCTGCGTGGCTCTCCATGCCAGGCAGTGCGTCCCTTTCGTGGCCGCAGCCGCCGTGTTCTACGCCTTTGATCTCGGAATGCGTTTGTCTCGGGAAGCGCGAGCCCAGCGCGCGCCTTGAGCGTCGAGGCGCTGCCAGGCGGCGTGACGCGCGTGCGTGTAGCCAAGAGCGGCTGGAGGTCGTCTCGTGCTGGGCAGTTTATCTTTGTCAACATTCCAGCGCTGTCGCTTGGGTGGCACCCGTTCACAGTGTCGTCGGGCCCGCTCGAGGGCCACCTCGAGGTGCACGCCAAGGCCGCGGGCGATCTCACAGCGCGGCTGCACGCGCTGGCTAAGCGAGGCGATCAGCTCCCAGTAGTGCGCGTGGACGGGCCGTATGGTCGCCTGGGCTTCAAACACCACCGCTATGAGACTCTGATTCTTGTCGCCGGTGGCATCGGCATCACGCCGCACATCTCGGTGCTACGCGAGCTGTTCCAGCTCGGGGTCCCCGCCGATACGCGCCGTTCGCTGGCGTCAAACGTGCGCCGCGTCTGTCTGGTGTGGACCATTCGGGAGGCGGATTCCTGGCTCTGCTTTGAGGACACGCTCGACGCGGCCATGGAGCGCTCGGCCCGAGCCGACTGGCCAGCCTTCGAGGTCCATCTCTTCGTCACGGGCCACCGCAAGCGCGGGGCCACCGAGCTCGAGCAAGGCGGGCTTCAGCGCCTCGTCGCGGCAGGACACCAGGTGCACCTAGGCCGCGTCGACCCGGTGGCGCAGCTGGGCCGGCTGCTAGGCACCTTGTCCCGCCCGCAGCGACTCGCGGTCATGGCGTGCGGTCCCCGCGGCCTCGTGGACGCCACCTGGGACGCCTGCATGTGCGCATCGCGGCTCGGGCCGCACCAGGCCGACTTTCACGGCGAGTCCTTTCGCTTCTAACTCGCCTAACGTAACGTGAACCATGAAGCCTGTTCTCCTCGCACGTTGCATGCATTGTGTTGCACGGCGGGTTGGCTCCACCCGTCACGAGGCGTCTCCAGCAGGCTGGGGAGGAGGAAGACATCATGAACGGCAAAGGAGATTCCTCGCGCGGGCGGGCAGGCGAATGGGCGAACCACGTCGAAGGCCATAGCGGCAGGTGGGACCAAACCAACCCGACGTCGTGGTCGGCTGTCAGTCAGCATCCGACACTCGCTGCAGGAAACCGATGCCCCCCTCGCCTGGTCTGCTTGGCTTTGGCGCCAGAAGCACGCCAGGCCCCAGGCAGGTCTCGAAACAGCACGTTGCAAAACGTTGCAAAACGTTGCAAAACGTTGCAATGCAAACGCCGCCAATTTGCGCATGCACCAGCGCAATGCCGACTGTTGTGAGGGGGAAAGGATGGGGAAGGAGCCGATAGTGGCTCGCGGCGTTGGCTGAGGGGCGCTCAGCTTTTGATCGAAACGCTGACTGAGAGCACAGTGAATAGCTGTGCACGCGAGCCTCAGGTTCGGAATGTGAGGGGCTTCTCTCACTGACTGACTGCAAGCATCGCCCCCTGCTTGCGTGCTTCTTTGCAGCGAATGATGCTGCAAAGCCCATCAAGCGGGTGGCAGGCAGGCAGGCAGACTGAGCAGACTGAGCAGACTGACACGCAGGATGAGCAGGGGCGCGAAGATGGTGGCGATGGCCGCCATGGCGGCGGCGCAGGCGAGCGCGGCCGACCTGGAGACGGCCTTCACGACGCTGCAAAACTTTGAAGGGGCGTTCACCCGGACGAACGACATGTTTGAGGTGGAGATCACCTTCCCCGGGCAGAAGGGCTGGATCGCGTTCGGCGTGACCGAGTCGATGGCGATGCCCGACTCGTACGTACTGATGGCGTGCAACGGGTGCGACTTTGACGGCAGCGGCAACCAGGTCCAGTTTGCGATGTTTGAGACGAACCAGAAAGCCGGGGTGCACCTCAAGGAACCGCTAAATGCGAACGTGCCCGCAGTCTCGTTCGGCTGGCGCGTCGACCACGCTGCGCTTTACGGCTAGTGCCATCAAGGGCCAGAGCCTGGCCGACGCGACCTACATCATCATGGCGGCTGGCCCGGTGGTGGACGGCATGCCCAAGTTCCACGGTCCGCCGGCGGCGAACACGGACGTGGTGGCCAGCCCGTTCCTGGGCACGACTGCCCCGGAGGTGCAGACTACGGCCTTTGAGGGCTCGGAAACTACGAGGGTTCCTTCGAAAGGCTGTCCGAGGACAAGTTTCAGGTTGAGATCAGCTTTCCCAGCCTCAAGTCGTGGATCGCCTTTGGTGTGACCGAGTCACCCGACATGGCCAACTCGCACGTACTGATGGCGTGCAACGGTGCGACTTTGACGGCAGCGGCAACCAGATCCAGTTTGTCTTCTTCGAGACCGGGACGTGGGAGAACATGAAGCCTTTGGACTCGCAGATCGTCTCTGCCGGGTTCGAGTACGGCGCGTCGACCAAGCTGCACTTCACCGGCACTGGGATCAACGGCAGGAGCCTGGCCGACGCGTCCTACATCATCATGGCGGCTGGCCCAGTGGCGGACGGCAAGCCCAAGTTCCACGGCCCGCCGGCAACGAACACGGACGTGGTGGCCAGTCCGCTTGGCAGCGAGCCCGTGCCTGGCGCGGTGGGCGTGCAGGAGTCGTTCTCGACGCTCACCAACTACGAAGGCACCTTTTCTCGCGTGGGCGAGAACGTCTTTGAGGTCGAAATCGTCTTCCCGACGGCGGAGAAGGCCTGGATCGCGTTTGGCGTGACCGAAACCCTGTCCATGCCCGGCTCGTTCGTGCTCATGGCGTGCAGCGGGTGCGACTTTGACGGCAGCAACGACGAGGTCCAGTTTGCCTTTTTCGAGACGAACGGCAAGAGCGGCGTGCACGAGATCGAGCCCCTGGGTGACCAGGTGACTGCCGTCTCGTACTCGGCCGCCGGCGGTTCGACCACACTGAGCTTTACCGCCAGCGGCATCAAGGGCCAGAGCCTACTCGACGCGACCAACATCATCATGGCGGCTGGCCCGGTAGTGGACGGCATGCCCAAGTTCCACGGCGCGCCGGAGTCGAACACGGACGTTGTGGCCAACCCGCTGCCGGCCCAGACCAGCCCGTGCCCGACGACGACAAAGTCGGCGTGCAAATCTTCCTCTGCGGACTGCAAGTGGGCCAAGCCGCCCAACCAGAACGGCAAGGGCTGTTTCCTCAAGACCTACCTCGGCACGCTGGACTGCTCCATCGACTCTAACAAGCGCAAGTGCCAAAAGCAGGGCCCGGGGTACTGCAAGTGGCGCGAGGGCAACGAGTCGTGCAAGAACAAGTTTGCCAACCTCGTGGTGACGTAGGCAGCAGCGAGCAGCACCACCGATCTAACTAACACGAAAGTCAAGTCTTGGTCCAAAGTCACATTTCCACGAAAGGACCGTCCGCCACGAAGGCGCCGGTCTTGCGCTGCCGCGCCGCTTCATCCATCGCGCTCACACAGGCCGCCATGCTCTCCGGCGTAAAGTCGTGGCCGTACACGACCGCGCGGATGCCGACCGAGCTCGTCTCGACAGGATCTCCCCGTAGCGCGCCAGTACGCGCTGTCCTGACGCAGCACTCGGGCCCGCACCGCGCATCAAAGCGCCCGTCTGAGACAAACTCGACTGGCAGCTTGAGCCGCGACACCCACATGCCGATGGCCGCGTCCTCGCACGTGTGCCTCGGCAGCGAGTCAGCAGCGTCGCGCAACGCCAGCGCCACCTGTCTCGACATGAGGTACCCGGCGCCGCCGCGCGGGTAGGGCGGGTACTCCCTGTCGCGCCAAAGCTTTTCGCCCCAGCGCCCCTTGCGCACTACCACCGCGCCGCGCTCGACAAAGCCGGCGATGCGCAGCTCGGAGGCGCCCCGCCGCGCCTCGAGGCCCGAACGAGGTCCCGCAGCGCCTCGGGCCGCACGACCACGTCGTCGTCCACCTTGAGCAGCCAGTCCGCGCTCTCTGCGTTCGTCGCCAGCGCGTACAGGACCTTCTCGGCGAGGTTGCCGTACGCGTCCATGACGCCTGGCAGGATCTGCAGGTCCCCGTGCACGACGGACTCGTCGTCCAGCTGAAAGTCGAGCCCGCGCTGCCACGCCTCGTGCTCGCGCACCCTGCGATCGGCCACGGAGCGCTTGGTGCCCCGCTTGAGCTTGCATCGATCCCCTGGATTCTGCAGATCGTGCGGGAAGCGGCACCAGGACCCGCCGACAACAAAGCGCAGCCTAAAGCCTTCCATGCCGCCGTCTCGAAGCGCGGCGCCCCAGCTGCGCCGCACTGCGTCGCGCTGCGCCCTCCCGTCCCGCCTCCCAACCACCAGGGCGAGGACCTTGAGGCGGCCCTCCGCCATCCCGCTACCACGCGGGCTGCTCGCCTCGCCGGCGCCACCGTGCGGGCTGTGCTGGAGGCCGCCGGCCGCCAGCATCGTCATCAGCCGCAGGGCGGCCAGGAGGGCCACCGCCCCCGCGATCAGCGCCCTCACCCCCATCGATGGCCTGGACGACCTCATCGACGCATGCACAAGGTGAAGACATGGACAGCGAGGCCGCTCGCGACCTCGCGACGGCGACCAGGGCAGGCAGAGGCAGAGAGAGAGGTGGGCACGGGCACGGGCACGGGCACGGGCATGGCTGTGATTGATGGATTGATCAACTCGTTCGCTGCAGCTGGCTGGCTAGGGAGAGCTGGAGTCGAAGCGGCCGCCGTACGTGTGGTCCAGCTCGGGCACTTGGTCAGGGCGCGGGATGGCAGAGATGATGCCGCTGCTGCGGCGCGTACGGCCCGCCACCTTCTGGAAGATCGGCCCGGCACGGCACTCGTCGCACTGGAGGCATGGGTTGAGGCGAAACGGGCCGTTCTGCCACTGGAAGTCGTCGCAAGCCGGCGCCCCGTTGATCTTGTTCTTGCACTGCGTCGGGCACCACCAGCCGGTGCAGGGCTTACAGTAGTTGGAGGTGAATGGAGCTCGCACCTCCTCGATGTTGTCCTTCCCTGCGTACGCCAAGCACGGCGCAAGGCACGCCGTGCGCGTCGCGGCGGTGTTGTAGTACCACGTCGCCAAGCAGCCCCCCGGAAGCCCAGGTCGCTCAGGCAGTCGCGCGCAAGGTGCTCGCCAAAGAAGGCACCACCCCCAGGAGGGCGCACTGCGACACCGGCGTAGTCAGGTCCGGGACGCTGAGGTAGAGCGCAAGCTGGTCGAGCGGCGAGCAGGCGCCACACGGGCCGGTGTGCGTCAGGAGGTAGTCCTCCGTCATCGGCGGAGAAACTCGCCGACAGAAGCTCGTAGTCCAGGCCGTCCTCGCTGGTGAACTTGACGTAGCAGTCTTCGTCGGCGATCGACATCGTGACCGTACGGCGGGTACGGCGTGGTGGTCTCCCTTGTACTCCGCAATGCCGCCCAGCACGGCACCGAGGTTGGTGCACGTCGTAGCGCGCTTTTCCGTGTCCACCTCAGCGACCGCCGCGCCGGCCAGCACGGCCAGCAAGAGCGCGCCCATCACCGCCATCCTCCCGCAATCGTCACAACAACGCTGACCTGAGCTTCTTTCTTCCTTTTGCCCATGGAAACATGCAACAAGCACTGCAACGAGTTTGCAACAGGTATATTTTCGCTCGAACTCGCCCCGAACGAAGGAGAATTCGGAAATGCGGATGGCGCCGCGCTCGCGCACTTGAGCGGCCACAGCGCGCTGAGCCTCCTGCTTGTCCCGCTCGTGTCGCGCTCCGCTCTACTGCGTGATGTTGTAGTTCAAGCTGAAAAGGTTGGTCGTAGCGCTGCTTGGCCGAGAGCAGAAAGTCGCGCTGCTCTTGGCTTGCGAAGGCCTTGCGCTCACGCGCGCCGACGTCACCGAGCTCGTGAGGGCCGTCGTCAGCATCGGAGACTTGCATGAGGCGGTCGCGGAGCCTCTGGCGCCAATCGGCGCAGGCCTGGATCTCCGCCGGCGTCGACGTCTCGGAGAAGGGCGTCTCGCAAATCACCCAAATGTCGGCGCCACGGTGCCGGAGCGTAGAACGGCCAGTCTCCTTGGCCATCTCGGCGCCGACCTTGAAGACCAGCATGAACGCGCCGGGGACCGTGTCGACGCGCGCAAAGTGAACGAGCGCCTCGACGACGGCCTCGGTCGCCTTGTACACCATCACGCCGGACACCGCCGCGTAGACGGGCTGCTGCATCGGCTCGAGCATTGGCGCGAGCTCCGTGCAAAAGTCCATTTTGCGCACGCTGTTCTTCAGCCGGAACCAGCCCCCAGGCTTTGGCGCTCTGCCAGCCACGCATGCCCCTCCGGGTCCTCGTCCGGGGATCCGATGAACGACAGAACGTTCGCGACGACAGGAGCCCCGCAGGGTAGCGCGGCCACGGTAGTGCCGCCGGGCGGCACGGTAGTGTCCAAAAGTTGCGCAAGACCACCATGGCGCGATACTGCGTCGGTGCAAAGTGCACGACCTCGCCGGCGTACGTGTGCGTCACGTCGAACAACTTGAAGGTCCACGGTCACGATCCCAAAGTTGCCGCCGCCGCCTCGGATCGCGCGCATCAGGTCCGGCTCCGACTCGTCCGTGATGCGCCGCACCTCGCCATCAGCGGTGACGATCTCGATCTCAACCACAGTGTCACTCGCCCAGCCGTGGCGAGACGCAAGGTAGCCAATGCCACCTGCCAGCGTCAAGCCGCTGACGCCTGTGTCGGTGTTTGTCCCCGTCACGAAGCCAAGGCCCGTGCCCTTGAGCGCGTCAATGCCCGCGGAGATCTTGCACCCTCCCCCAATGCGCATCGTCTGAGCCTTGGCGTCCACTTGCACGTTGTTGATGCGCTCGAGGTCAATCATGATGGAGCCGTCCACAACGCTGGCGGCAGTGTGGCCGCCGCAGCACACCGCGAGCTTGTACTGGTCTCGGTCAAGCTCGGCGACCATCTTGACGCAGGCGGCAACTTGTTGCGCGGACTTGGGGACCAGGACGGCGACCGGGTACCCTTGGTCGTTGAAGTAGAACGCGCGCGCGCGCCGCTCGCGATACTTTTCCTCATCCTCGCCCTCGAGCGGGGGGAAGATTGCCTCGACCTCCCCCAGCGCCTGGGCCTTTTCGCGGACGCCCTTGGCGGCCTCGCGGGCGGCCTGCAGCCTCTCCGGGTCGGTCTGGGCCATCTTCGGCTTGCTCTTGCTGGAACCCATGGTGCCGCTTATCGATGATGCTCTCTTGGCTCCTCCTCCCTCTCGACCTCGCTGCTCTGCGTTGATGCTGCTGCTCTGCCGATCTTTCTTCTTCAGCTTTGCACAATCCGGATCCTCTGCTTGCCCGCGCCCAGTGCGTTTCCCACCAGACACGGAGCGCCTTCCGGGTTTCGGAAGTTTTGGCGAGCTGGGTCTGTTTTGGTCGCGCAACCGGGCCTCGGACATGATGATGTAGAGGCCCTATTCGGTTCATGGCAGAAACTCTAATGATAGATGATGATGGGTGATGGAATTAGTGACAAGGAAAGCGGCCATGAGCCAATGACGCGCAGGCCGCAAATGGCCGCCAAAGGATGGAGGAAAGTCCAGAGGACGTGCCAGGGACGGCGAGGAGCAGCTGGGGACAGGCCGCGGGCCAAGCCGCGTTCTCGCAACGCTCTATCGATCGATTGATCGATCGATCGATCGATCGATCGATCGATCGATCGCAGAATGGGTCCACCTTGGTTAGATCTCGATTGGTGGCGCTGCCCGTCCGCGGCAGCGTGGTGCGCGGCGGTGGCGGCTTGGAGGCGGCGCGACGATCGATCGAGAGTTGAGATTGTTGATAAAGGTTGGTTAGAGGGACATCCAGCCCCTGATCTTGGCCGAGGCGGCGCTGTTGGCCTTGAGAGATGTCGATGACCTCCGCCGCCAGGGCAGGCAGGTCGCGCCAGTCCGGGGCGAGCCAGACCTTGGTCTGCACGACCACAACGTGCAGCGTGATACGCTTGCCTGCTTGCACGTCGAAGAACGGCTGGTCGCGCGTCGTGCCGCGGACGGTGCCGTAGCGCACGCTGCTGAGGAATTGCGTCGGCGCGCCCGGCGCGAGGGCCTCGAGCTGCTCGAGCTGATCCTTGGCGCTCGCCTGGCCCTCGGCAAAGATGGGCAGCTCGGTGAAGGTGACGAGGTCGGCGGCGGCCGTCAAGTTGCTCGGCGCAGCCTTGGGCAGCGCGTCGGGCGTAAACAGCTTGAGCACGTCCTCGACGTCGCCCTCGCCGCCGTTGAGGAAGAGCACGAAGGATGCGTCGTCGGGCGCCTCGCCGACGAGCTTGCTCACGCCCGTGTTGTCCCCCGACCCGCCGTCCGCCACAGTGACGAGCTGCTCCTCCACACCGCGCTTGAGCCACTCGGCGCCCGTGACATCGGGCAAGGCGCGCTGCTGCACGATTTCCGCCGCGCGCGTGAAGGCCTGCACTGGCTCGGCCGTGGCCGAGAACGGGATCGTCAGATTCATCACGCGCTGCAGCACGTCCGCCGGGAGGAGCTGCAGGCTGCGGTACTCGGCTACGACTTGCGACAGGAAGGAGGAGGACGTGGTCGCAGCGTCCTGCAGTCGCACCTCGTTGCTCCGACGGCCGAGAAAAGGCCGGGTCGAGCTTCATAGCCTTGCGTGCAAGGCCTGCCAAAGCTCGGCCACCTGGGCTCGCCGAGCAGCTCCATGCTCGCCTGCACCGCGGCGTCTTGCGGGATGTCCACGAACGCAAAGGGCGCAGCGCCGCCGCGCGCGCCCAGCGTGGTGCTAAAGGTGAGCGGCACAGCGTGGCCGGCATCCTCGAGGCCCGCCACGGTCACGTGGTTGGTCAGCGACCGCTTGCCGTCCGCCGTCTTGGTGGCCAGCGACAAGAGGGCGCTCGAGGCGTCGTCTGGGCGCCACGAGGGCGCCTGCGATGCCAAGGTGCTTGCCAGTCGCCCACGCGCCGGGCGGGAGGACGTTGAGTGCCTGCTCGGCGTCAAGGTCGCCCGGAAGCTCCAGAATGGCCTTGACCAGCATGGACCAGCTCATGCCGGCCTCATATCCGTACTGGATGAGCATCATGCTCCACTGGAGCGTCACGCCGAGAGCCTTCCAGAGCTTGTCCCAAAAGTCATTCGCCTCGCTGGCCGCAGCAGCTGCGGCCGCGCCCATGTTGGTGCGCATAAGCAGTCGCTCGGTCCACTGCTCATAGTACACCGCCGCGGCGTTCTCGGCGCTCGCCATCTCGTCCAGCATGTCCGCAAAGTTGCTCGAGTACACGAGCTGCGTCAGGAACCACGTGCCGCCCGAGTTGCACCCGAGGAGCTCGGTGCTCTCAAAGATGCCGGCCAGCTTGCTCTGCGCGTCCTTGCCGCGCGCTTCCTCCTCGGGGATGGCGCCCATGAGTCCGGCGACGATGCCGGCGTGGACGGCGTGTGCGCGGAAGCCGCCACCGTTGAAGGCCGCGCCGATCGCGCCCGTGGAATTGGTTTCGGGTTGCCCAAGGCGCCGCGCATCCGAGCCGCACGCCACAAGGCCAAAAATGGCCGCCGCCACGACACCGCTTTGGACCATCTTGACCATCGTTCTGCCGCCTCGGTGCTTTGCTTTGCTCTGCTTGCTGCTTTTTGCTCCTTGCTGCTATTGCTGGTGCTGGTGCTGCTGGTGCTGTCTTGCTCCTCGCGGTGCTGTTTTGCTCTGCTGGTTGTGGGTTTGCTTGGCTTGGCCTCCTCGATTCATTCGATGGGTCGATCATGACCGCCATCATCAACAAGTTCGTACAAGTGTCGATCGTCGGCCATGATTGTGCCTGAGCAAAGCAGCCTCGCCCGCCGAACTGTGTCAAAGGGAGCCCATTCACAGCCCGTCATCGCCACCCTTAGTCATTCACATTCAGTCAGCGTGGCAAGTCCAAGTTGACACTAGAGTCCACTTCCCGAGTTCGGTGACAACGTCCTTTTCGAGTTAGTAAGCAACGCCGGCTTGGCTATTGTTTGCTGCTCTTATAGCAGAGCGCGCCCGTAATGGCCTTGCAAATCTTCGTAGGATTGGCGGGGTCGGCCACATCAAAGACCGCGAGGCCCTTGGGCCCCGCGATGATTGCGTATTGACCCAGAGGCTGATAGACGACCTCTGGGACATATCCAGCACGCCCGTCTCAATCTTGGACAAGCGCTTAAAGTCCTGCTTGGTCGAATACGGCCAGCCCGCCCCAGCCGCCGACCACAAACACGAGGCCAGACTCCGGGTTGGTGGCCACTCCTGCGCCGCCCTGGTCGGTGGCCACGCCCGTTTTGATTTTGTGCGTGCGCTTGGCGCGCGCGGATCGCTCACGTCGTAGACCGCGAGCCAGTCCCGCCGGCCGCGAGCAGCGTCGTGCCGTTCAGCTCCAGCGTCAGCCCGCCCGCGCTCGTGGCAATGCCCGTGTTGATCTTCTCCAGGCACACGGGCTTGGCCGGGTCGGTGACGTCCACGACCGCCAGGCCGAGGCCGCCGCCAACAAAGATGATCTTGTTGTCTGAAGAGATGGCCACAGTGCCACCGCTCTGGAAGCTGAGAACGCCCGTTTGGGTCTTCTCCGAGACCACCACCGGCTCGTCGGCCGCAGTGATGTCGAGGATGGTTAGGCCTTCGCCGCCGGCGCAGTACAAGAGCTTGCGCGGGGTCCATGGTGAGCCCCATCCCGCCGCCCATGGTCCCGACTCCAGTGGCGACTTTCTTGACCACCGTTGGCGCGGACGGCGTGAATCCGTATCACCGCCAAACCCTTGCCGCCGCCATAGTACCAGGTCGTCCCGTTGACGAGAACGTCCCCGCCGGCATCCCGCGTGCCCACGCCCGTGTCGACGACCGTGATCTTGGTCGGCTCGTGCATGTTGCTCATGTCCATAATCCCGAGTCCCATGCCTCCCGGCACGAGGCCGATCATCGGCGTGCCGGCCGCAAGGACAGGCGCCACAGCCGCCGCGCCGCTCGTGCTCTCGGAGGGGGCCGGCATGGCATCCCTGGTCGTCGCGACGAGCTTCACCGTCCCTTGCACCATCTTCTCCCTCTCTCTCTCTGCTGTGGATTTGGGCTCTGTGCGAAAAACAGCTGCTACCGTAGCTGCTCTCTTTGTTCACTGTGGTTCCGATCCTCAAGCAGTGATTACTTTGCGTTCCAAAATCCTCGTATCCGAGGTCCGCTCAACCAAGTGTGTGCAAAGCAAAAACCTTCCCACTCCTCGCCCGCAGCTGTGAGAGGGGAACGATAGGACAGCCTACTCTCAATCGAGGCCACTCTAGAGCTAGTAGGGCTACTAGAGTGATTGAATGGAGTGCAGTCCGCGCCCAGGTCTCTTCTTGACCCAGTTGGCGCAAGAGCACAATCGAGCACGAGCTGGGGCAGGCGCACACCAGCGATGGCGCTGCTGTGGCGCTGCTGTGCCGCGATGGCGCTGCTGTGCCGCGATGGCTCCTTGCATCCTCATCAAAGCCTGCAAGAATTGATTGAACGTGGCAGGGTGTTTTCCAGCTCAGGCCCACTTGCGCTGGAAAGCGAGAACCAGTCTGCAAGCGCACTGCTCATCATGGGTGGTGGGCATTGGCGCTTTTGTCGTCACCGACCTGATGACGACGTACTGCTTGCAGTGCGGTACCGGTTACTTCCCCGGTACGTACAGGCAGAGCGACTGCGACTGGCTGTGACTTGGAGCTGGACATGGGGCACAAATTTTTGCCAAGCTTGGCTGGCGGGCGCAGACCAGATTCTTGACCAAGCGCAGATCCCAATCATGGTGCAGGGAGCGGCGATTCCAGCAGCAGTGGTCTTGACGGCGGCCGAAGTGGACGCTGGCTGCGACGCTGGGCTCGATAAAGGCGATGGCGAACCGGTGGCCGAGGTCAAGATGGAACGGCCTGAGCTTGTCGCCGTTCCAGGTCTGCAAGGCGTCGGGGTTGTCGACCTGAGCAACATGGAGCACCCCAAGAGGGTCGCGGTCGCGGACGTGGGGTGAGCAGCGCGATGGGCGGCGCGACTATCGTCGGACATGGATCGCATTGGTATTTTGGCGGCGGCTTGGGCATCGCCGTCGTTGATGCATCCAACCCGCGCGACCCGACGAGCGTGCACGAGCTAAACACTCTCAAGGACTACATCACGACGGAGGATGGCGGGGTCGGCCTTGCCATTGATCATGCGCGTAAGGTGCTCTATGCGG
Organism: Thraustochytrium striatum; assembly: GCA_022244645.1. Classification (NCBI taxonomy): domain Eukaryota; class Bigyra; order Thraustochytrida; family Thraustochytriidae; genus Thraustochytrium; species Thraustochytrium striatum. The sequence continues at coordinate 146,216 of JACDIV010000058.1, forward strand.
CAAGCGGCTTGGGCTTGTCGGTTTTTGACCTTGGGCGACCGGGCCGGCCGCAGATTCGGGTGCAGAACCTTGGCATCGCCGTCCTGTGCCCGGCATCAGCTGGCAGCATCGTCGTCGCGGATGACTACTTGTTCGTCGGCGGTGGCAAGGGCATGGCCACCGTCGACGTGTCTGACCCAAACAAGCCCGTCCTCGTGTCCAAGGTATCTACGGGCGTCGCGACGCGCTTGAGTGGCTGCTCTTTGGCCTTGCATGGCCAGCGCCTGTACGTGTCCGGCGCGGGCGGGCTTGCGCTATTCGACGTGAGCACGCCCGCCGAGCCCAAGCGGCTCGCTTCGACCAAAGTCCCGCTGGCCAAGAGCCTGGGCGGCGCGGCAGTGGCGGTCGCCCCGGAGGGCGTCGTGCTGGTTTCCAGCGCCAAGGGGGTCTGTACCTTTGACGGCGACAACCTGCGCCGCCTTGGAGATTGCGCTCAGCGTGACCAACTTCGTCGGCAAGGCGGCTATCAGCATCATTGGCTCTTTTGCCCTGGTCGTCGGTTCCAATGGCCTTGCCATCTTGGACATCGCAGACCCTGCGCACCTGCGCGTTGTGTCGCGCACCGACATTGGGCTGCGCCGTCGGATCGTGTCCGACCGGAGCGTGCGCAGCGCGAATTGGGCCGCATAGGCTACGGGGATTGTTGGAGCGCAGGCTTCCGTGAGCTCGGCTGCTGCTTGTTCTTTAAAAACTTTGATTTCTGACGCCAGCCCGATCTCGAGCCGGCCGCTGTCGCTCTGCCTTGACGCATGCTTGCGTGCGTGCATGCGCGCTTTTTTTGTGAGCGCCGCATTGTCTCGACCTCGACCAGCTGGAAACTGGCTACGGTATGGTACGGTACTACCGTACCACGTACCAGTCTGCGCTGGAAAACTACTGGTACCGCCTCGAGAGACTGACCCGAGCTGGAAACAAGAGCCCCCGCCGCTCGAGCAGACCCGATTACGAGACGCGAACCAAGCGTAGAGACCAAGCTCGAGCTAGCTAGCTAGATCCTCGTCATGGTGCAAGGGTCGGCGATCGTGGTCGTCGCGGCGGCCGAAGGGAGCGTCGGCCGCGACGATGGACTCGATAAAGGCGACGGCGACCCGATGATGGGCGAGGTCCAGATGGACCTGTTCCGGCCAGAGCTTGTCGCCGTCCCGGGGCTAAAAGGCGTCGGCGTTGTCGACGGCGAGGACGAGTCGCTCAACGGCGAGATCGGCACGGACTCCACGGACGGATCCATGGAGAGCAGCGAGAGCCAGGCCGAGGCCACTGACGCGCTCGACCCGAATCCCATGGAGCGCTTTGGGCAGCTAGTGGCCGACTGCGAGGCGGTCAAGCCCGGCGTCACCTCCTCGCTCACCGGCAACTACACGTTCAACAGCGGCGCCGCCGCGATCAGCGCAGTCGTCTATCTCAGCGGCCTCCCGGCTCTGGCGGCTCTCCATGAATTGAATTGGCGCATCGAAGACAAATGTGAATTAATTTAAAAGCGTGCGCTCTTGCGCTTGGCGCCATGGGCTCGCAGCAGCTCTACGATGTCGTCGTGGTTGTTAGCGTAGGCTAGCCGCAGAGCGAGTGTACCGGCAACGCCCTCGCGCACGTCCGCGCCTTTGTCCAGTAACAGCTTGACGATGTCCTCGCAGCCTTCCTCACAAGCCGTGTGCAGCGCTAGGTAGCCGTCGTCGTTTTTCACGTGCACGTCAGCGCCATGGTCCAGCAGTTGCTTGACAACGTCCTCGGAGTCGTTCTTGCAGGCTACGTGAAGTGCAGTATCGCCCTCTCTAGTTACAGCGTTTACGTCAGCGCAGTTGGCCAACAGGAGCTTGACGACGTCCAGGTGGTCCTCCTCGGAGGCCACGTGGAGTGCAGTCAAGCCTTCTTTGCATTTCGCCTGCACGTCGGCACCCTTGGCGAGTAGCAGCTCGACGACGTCCAGGCGTCCTAGCCCAGAGACCGCGTGCAATGCCGTCCAGCCATCCTCGCATTTCGCCTGCACGTCGGCGCCCTTGGCCAGTAGCAGCTTGACGACGTGCAGGTGTTCGCCCCGGGAGGCCGCGCGCAATGCCGTCCAGCCATTCTTGCATTTCGCCTGCACGTCGGCACCCTTGGCCAGTAGCAGCTTGACGACGTCCAGGTGACCGCCCCAGGTTGTGCAGTGCCGTCGAGTCTTCCAAGTCCTTCGCTTGCACGTCTGCACCGTTGGCCAGGAATAGCTCAACGATGCCCAGGTGTCCGACCACAGAGGCCTCGTGCAGTGCCGTACAGCCGTGCCAGTCACTCGCATTCACGTCGGCACCCTTGATCAGTAGCAGCTTGACGACGTCCAGGTGTCCGCCCCGGGAGGCCGCGTGCAGTGCCGTCGTGGCAATCCAGTTCGCTCCCTTCACGTCGGCGCCTTTAGCCAAAAGTAGCTCAACGACGTCCAGGTTCTCGGACGCCGCGTTCAGTGCCGTCGAGCCACCCAGATCCCCCGCCTGCACGTCAGCGCCCTCGGCCAGTAGCAGCTCGACGACGCTCATGTAGCCGTTCCGGCACGCCAGCGTCAGCGTGTTCCAGTCACTCTTGTAAGGGCACTCGCCCGACAGCAGGTCAACGAGATGCTCGCTCGTGCGCAGCGTGGCGACCGGCTCCTGCGACGCCAGCTTCCTTCCCATCATGACGGCGACTCTGTCCCACAGCGCATCGGGCACAGCGCTCCACGTGGCCGCCGCTAGTCCCTCATCCCCACCCGGGCGAGCACTCTCGTGCGGCCGCTTGGCCAGAACAGCGCCTTCCTCCCTGCCTCCGACCGCGCGCTTCATCGCCGTTGCTCGCGAGCACCCGAAATGGTCGCTGCCGCGACGTGCGGCGGGTCAGCAGCGCGATGGGCGGAGCGACTATCGTCGGACATGGATCGCATTTATTTTGGCGGCGGCTTGGGCATTGCCGTCGTTGATGCATCCAACCCGCGCGACCCAAAGTGCGTGCGCGACTTTGGCACGCACAAGCAGTTCCTCGCGACGCCGGATGGCGGAATCGGTCTTGCCATTGACCATGCACGAGAGGTGCTCTACGTGGCGAGCGGCCTGGGTTTGTCGGTTTATGACCTAAGCCGACCGGGCCGGCCGCAGATTCGGGTGCACAAGATGGCCACGGGCGTCCTATGCCGGCATCAGCCGGCAGCATTGTCGTCGCGGGCGACTACTTATTCATCGGCGGTGGCAAGAGCCTGGCCACCGTCAACGTGTCTGACCCAAACAAGCCCGTCGTCGTGTCCAAGGTATCCACGGGCGTCGCGACGCGCTCGCAAGGATGCTCGTTGGCCCTGCGCGGCCAACGCCTGTACGTGTCCGGCGCGGGCGGGCTTGCGCTATTCGACGTGAGCACGCCCGCCGAGCCCAAGCGGCTCGCTTCGACCAAAGTCCCGCTGGCCAAGAGCCTGGGCGGCGCGGCAGTGGCGGTCACCCCGGAGGGCGTCGTGCTGGTTTCCAGCGCCAAGGGGGTCTGCGCCTTCGACGGCGACAACCTGCGCCGCCTTGGAGAGATTGCGCTCAGCGTGACCAACTTCGTCGGCAAGGCGGCCATCAGCATCATTGGCTCTTTTGCCCTGGTCGTCGGTTCCAATGGCCTTGCCATCTTGGACATCGCAGACCCTGCGCACCTGCGCGTCGTGTCGCGCACCGACATTGGGCTGCGCCGTCGGATCGTGTCCGACCGGGAGCGTACGCAGCGCGAATTGGGCCGCATAGGCTACGGGGATTGTTGGAGCGCAGGCTTCCGTGAGCTCGGCTGCTGCTTGTTCTTTAAAAACTTTTGATTTCTGACGCCAGCCCCGATCTCGAGCCGGCCGCTGTCGCTCTGCCTTGACGCATGCTTGCGTGCGTGCATGCGCGTTTTTTTTTTGTGAGCGCCGCATTGCCTCCACCTCGACCAGCTGGAAACTGGCTACGCGCTGGTACTGACGCAGTACGGTACGTACGTACCGCCTCGAGAGACCGACCGAGCTGGAAACAAGAGCCACCCACCCCGCCGCTCGAGCAGACCCGATTACGAGACAGAACCAAGCGCAGACATAGAGACCTAGCTCTAGATCCTCGTCATGGTGCAAGGGCCGGCGATCGTGGTCGTCGCGGCGGCCGAAGGGAGCGTCGGCCGCGACGATGGACTCGATAAAGGTGACGGCGACCCGATGATGGGCGAGGTCCAGATGGACTTGTTCCGGCCAGAGCTTGTCGCCGTCCCGGGACTGAAAGGCGTCGGCGTTGTCGACGTGAGCGACTTGGAGCACCCCAGAATGGTCGCTGCCGCGGACGTGGGGGTGAGCAGCGCGATGGGCGGCGCGACTATCGTCGGACATGGATCGCACTGGTACTTTGGCGGCGGCTTGGGCATCGCCGTTGTTGATGCATCCAACCCCGCGCGACCCAACGTGCGTGCGCGACTTTGGCACGCACAAGCAGTTCCTCGCGACGCCGGATGGCGGAATCGGTCTTGCCATTGACCATGCACGAGTGTGCTCTACGTGGCGAGCGGCCTGGGTTTGTCGGTTTATGACCTAAGCCGACCGGGCCGGCCGCAGATTCAGGTGCACAAGATGGCCACGGGCGTCCTATGCCGGGCATCAGCCGGCAGCATTGTCGTCGCGGGCGACTACTTATTCATCGGCGGTGGAAAGGGCCTGGCCACCGTCAACGTGTCTGACCCAAACAAGCCCGTCGTCGTGTCCAAGGTATCCACGGGCGTCGCGACGCGCTCGAAAGGATGCTCGTTGGCCCTGCGCGGCCAACGCCTGTACGTGTCCGGCGCGGGCGGGCTTGCGCTATTCGACGTGAGCACGCCCGCCGAGCCCAAGCGGCTCGCTTCGACCAAAGTCCCGCTGGCCAAGAGCCTGGGCGGCGCGGCAGTGGCGGTCACCCCGGAGGGCGTCGTGCTGGTTTCCAGTGCCAAGGGGGTCTGCGCCTTTGACGGCGACGACCTGCGCCCCCTTGGAGAAGTTCAACTTCACGTGGCTAGTTTCGTCGGCAAGGCGGCCATCAGCATCATTGGCCCGTTTGCCCTGGCCGTCGGTTCGAATGGCCTTGCCATCTGGACATCGCAGACCCTGCGCACCTGCGCGTCGTGTCGCGCATCGACGTTGGCATGCGCCGGCGCAACGTGTCTAAGCGAGAGCGCATGGAGCGCGAAACCATTTTCCTTCCCGTGGGCGCCTAGCTAGCCAAGTACGCAACGTAACCTCTAAAGAACGTCAGCATTTTCAGGACGCTCAGCAGCATGCGCTCGCTCTTCGCCCCTGGGACGTGCGTCGCCGCTGTGTATTGCTCTAAATCCGCAGCCTGCAAGGAAAGGAAAATGAAGGTCAATGGCTTAGTAGGGGTCGGCGCCACCGAGCTCAGCCGCAGGCCTCCTCCTCGTCATTGGTGGAAGCCGGCCGTACATGACGGCATGTCCTCCAAGTACTCGACGGTGGCCTCGCGCGGCGCGCCAGAGGCCGCAGCCGCGGTCGCCGCAGGCTCTGCGGCCGCAGCAGCAGCCGGTGCCGCCGCGGCTTGCTCGCGCTTGCCGTAGCGAAACTTGATGGAAGGCTCCTTCAGCGGCTTTAGATTCTCGAGCGGGGCGGCAGCCTGCGGCTCGCAGCAGCAGCGGCGGCGGCGGCGGCCTCCTCGCTGCCCTTAGCGTCCGAAGGAGCGGAGGAAGCCGAAGCGTCAGCCGTCGCGCCTAGCTCGATCTCGGCGATGGCCTGGTCCGTGTGGACGGTCTCGTTCACCTCCGCGAGGTGCTTGCTCAGCACGCCCGCGGCCTCAGAGCGCACGTCCACGGTGACCTTGTCGTCTCGAGAACGCACACAACCTCTCTCGGCAACGGCGTCGCCGGGCTGCTTGAGCCACTCCACGAGGTCGCCGGACGTGACGGTCTCCGCCATGGGCGGAACCTTGACCTGCACCATCTCCTGCAGCGCGGCCGACGCGCGAAACCCGCCGCGGCCGCGGCTGGAGATGCCATTCGCATCACCATCATAGTTGAGCCCATCCGCGGCGCTAAGACCGCGGCGCCGCGAGCCGCCAGGATCGAGCGGCGTGCCGCCAATGCCGCCAGCGCCATGCTGCCCTCTACTCGCGCCCCTGCTGCCAACACCACCGCCACCTCAGCGCGCTGCCGCCCGTCACCTCTCCTGCCAGGCAGCCCGCGGACGATTCCTATCTTTTGCGTCCGCGGCCAGGTCTTGTTTTTTTTCTGCGTTCGGGTCGCAGCGTGCCGCGGTCGAGTCTGGATGTGCGACGACAACGGCGAACGCAGGCGGCGGCGCAGCGCGAGTTGCGGGCGCGCAGGACACGCGGGAGGCTCCGAGGCTGGCGATGGCCAAGGTGCTGCCGGAGGATGAGGGTGCCGCCAGCGGCGCGTACGCGGCGAGTCTGCGCGCGTTTGTGGACGCGCGCGAGGCCAATGGGCGCAAATGTGACGGCCTGTAGGTTGGACGCAAGCGACGCGCCGAGGAATGGCACTGACCGCGGCGCGCAGGCTGGATGCCGAGGGCAAGGGCTTTGCCGCCGGCTGGGCGCCCTTGTCGTCGAGCGGGCGCGCGAGCTGGGATCTGGCGAGGCCTGGCCTCGCGACGAGGCCGCGCTGTGCTTCCAGGTGGCGCGCATGATCATGTGCGAACGCGACGCCGACATGGAGCCGCTGTGCACGCGAGAGGCGCTCGAAGCGTACGCGACAGCAGCCGCGGCCGATATTGGCGGCCCCGTCGGCTCCGAGGCGCTAAAGTGCCTAAACAACGCGCTCTATAGCCACGACGACAACCAGCGCAGCCTGTGCGAGAGCACGGAGGCCGTGGCGGCGCTGTGCAAGGTGCTACGCGAGTCTGGGGACCACCTCGAGGGGTTTCACAGGTGCTGCATGGTCCATGTACGTCGTTGCCGGGGACGCCGAGACGACGGGAGGGATCAACGAGCGCTTGTGCGAGGCCTGCCTGGACACGCTCTTGCCCCTCGGCAAGTCGCTTGAGGGCGCGAATAGTGCCATCGTGCTGTTCCCGGCGGGCGGCGCCGAGGCCGAGGCCGAGGCCGAGGCCGCCATGAAGAGCAAGCGAGCAGCGATTGACGGCGGGCTCAAGCTGGTGTACGCCGTGGTGGTCTCCGAGCCCGACGTGATGCGCTCCATGCTCGAGAGCAGCAAGAAGCGCATCGCAGAGCTGGCGAGCAGCGGGGAAGTTTCGCTCGAGCAACTACTCGAGGGCCTCGACATCGGGGACAAGCGATACCACGCGCTTGACCGCCTAGGCCTGCTGTTGGTGGCGCTGCTGCGAGTTCCGCCACCGGCAGGCGACCAGGTTGGCGCGGGAGGAGCTGGACGACATCAAGACGTCAGCCGTGTCCATCCTGATGCTGGGCTTTGGCGAGAAGGACTTTGTCGACTTTTTCGTGGAGCGCGACGGCCACGAGGCGCTTGTGGACTTTCTCGATTTACGGCTGACGCGCATGTTTGAGCACCCTGACGCCATTGGGTGCGCGACTTTAAGGACCTGCTTCCGGTCGTGATCGCCTGTACCAACCTTGTGACGGCGAGCTCGCATGCCCGCGAGTACATGAAAGCGCGCGTCTTCCCTCGCGAGTTGCCGCTGCCGGACCTCGCAGGCCTCTCGGACGCCGAGATCGAGCAAAAGGCGAACGACCGCAAGATGGAGGGCAACACGCCAAAGGACGTGCTTGGCGGCGGCTGATCTCCTTCATGACCTGCCTCGAGTCCAACCTCAAGCGGTATGCGGGCGAGCTCTTGTACGTCCTGTGCGGGGAGAGCGCGCAGGAGATGACGATTCGGTGCGGGTAGGTCACTCTGCGCGTAAGTTTCGTCCTCCTCGTTGGTGCGGCGGCGGCGGACGGGGCAGCGGCGGCGCGGCTAACGTGCGGCGGGGGGCGCAGACATTCTTGCGATCAAGGGCGGCACGATCGGGTCGATCATCGCGCAGCAAGCCGAGCAGGACCGAATCAGAGACCAAAAGCAGAGCGAATAATAACACAGCGCTTTCAAGAGTATCAAAAACAAAGCTCGGCCACGTCGTCGTAGTCGAGCACCGCGGCCTCGTCACTGAGCTGCACGACCGCACGGCTCTTGCTGCCGTGCCGCTCTAGCAGCTCGCCGCGCTCGCCCTTCCACTTGCCTCGCAGCACCAGCACGGCGCCGCCCGCCTTGGGCAGCGCGGTGCTCAGGTGCCGCTCCTTGGCTTCGATCACGGCGCCGCTGTCCAGTGCCACGGAGCACCGGCCCTGCCCGAGGTCGAGCACCTCTTGCACGACGCCTTTGGCGGCATAGTGGCGCCCGTCGCCGAGTGACCGGCTTACGACGCGCACGCGAATGCCGGCGCGAGCCACCGGTGCTCCTCGCGCCTGGGCCGCTTCTTTTCCTTCTTTTCCTTCTTTTCCTTCTTGCTCTTCTTGTTCTTGCGCCTGCGCTTGCTCTTTCGCCTCGAGTCGCTGCTAGCGTCGCTGCTTGAGCCGCCCGACGCGGACTCGGAGCGGGCACGGCTAGTGTTCCGCCGGTCCTGCTCGCGTTGCGCGGCGAGCTTGTCGCCAAGCTCCCGCGCAGCGTGGCCCTTTGGCAAGGCTGCGGGATTCGCCGCCAGCAGCTCCAGCTGCGCTGGCGGCACAATTATCTCCGGGAACCTCGCAAGGACGCCCTCGTCCTCTGCGTCTGGCGGCACGCACAGCACAGCCTGCTGCTTCCCGACGAGCAAGTCGACAGCCAGCACGATCCCGACGAGCCCGGCGTGCCTGCCACCAACCACTTTGACAGCGGCGCCGGCCTTGAGCCAGTCGGGCGCGGCTGAGGCCATGGCAGGTTTGCGCGCCGCGCCGTGCTTGCCGCCTCTGCGGCGCTCCGGCAGCAGCCAGTCGGGCTTGGGCACCGCGCCCAGTCCAAGCCGACTCGGTCGCACCTCCTCAGAGGCGGCCGTGGCAGCGTCCTGCGAGGCGTCCTTCCAGCCCATGCCGCGCAGCATGGCGGCACCAAAGTCCTCGATGCGCACCTGCTCGTACTGGGCCGGGTCGAGGTCGCTCCGTCCCTCGAGCTCGGCCGCCAGGGCGGCCTTGCCACCGCCCTTTTTCCCTGCGCCGGCCGGCCGGTTACGAAGGAGGATGGGGAGCGCGTCGCCGCCCGCATTGTCCACGTCGCCAGCGCCGCCAGCGACCGGATCACCAGCGGCGCTGTGGGCTTGTCCTCCAGCGCCTCCTCCGCGTCAAAGGTGCTTTGGCCACCGCTGCCAGCACATGCTGCGGCCGCGGCCGCCGCGGCGCCGCTCGCGGGCCGGCGTCGCGCCGTCAGACTAAACGCCACCACCGGCTGCTGCGCTGGCGGCTGCGCTGGCGGCTGCGCTGGCGGCTGCGCTGGCGGCTGCGCTGGCGCTGGCGGTTCATCGTCTTCCATCACCTCAGCACTGACCTCATCCCGAGTCCGCGCAAGTGAATCGCAGGTCAATCCCTCAGACGCGCCGCAGTAGTCCCACTACATGCGTCGCGTCATCCCGATGACGCGCCCAAGGTGAAGCCCCAGACCTGTCCACGTCACCGCGCTCACCGTGCACTGCGCAGCTCTTTCAGGCGCGACACACCAGAAGCGAACCAAGCTCACACGTTCGCGGGCCCCTAGTCCCGCTCTACCCTTTCCTACACTGCGGGCACCATTTTCCCCCTCCAAACTCGGACCACTCGCGCTCTTGCGACCACTGCGGCACCCTACCTTTTCGCATAGCCGCGCAATAGAGTCCGCGCCAGTCCCACGCCCCGCCACCGGACCCCGCGCAACGCCCAGCGGACGTGCCGCGCTGTCTCCAGGGGCCTAGCGTCCCGTAGGCGACTCGTAGGCTGCCGGTGTGGCCCTCGACGCTCGCGAGCATTGATGATGAGCGCTTCGCTGTCGCCGATGATCGCCTTTGCTCTCCGGCAGCCAGAGAAAAGCACGCAGGAAAGGGTCCGAGGCGCGCCCTCGGAGAGCGATACGCGCCAGGCGGATTCGCGCCGGGCGGATACGCGTCGGGCGGAGAGCGATACGCGCGCGCGGCCTGCTTGCTCGCGGCGGCTCGCGGCGGCGCCGGAGCAGGATGGGCAAGAGCAAGGGCAAGGGCGGTGGGGCCAAGGCCAGGCGCAGGGCCGAGGCGGAGGCAAAGCTGCTCGTGGGCTTCGTGAGCAAGGTGTGGGAGGAACATGAAGACGGCTTGCGACGCGCCGCGGCGGAAATGGGCTTCGAGACGCCCACCAAGGCGGCCGACCCCAGGGCCAACGAGGACCTGGGCAGATGCGAGACCAAGCCGGAACCGGGAAGGCTCGAGCCTGCGGTGGGGGACGCTGCTAGCAAACTTGCAAAAGCAGCAGATGATGATGCACGGCGCCCAGCACCAGCAGACCGTCGTCTTCGAGGACCTGCCAAAGGACCTGCAACAGACGCTGGAGGCTGAGCTCCGTCGCCAGCTTGAGGCGCAGCGACTCCAGGCGCAGCTGGCGCAGCATTTGGGCTTGCAGCTGGCGCACCCCGAGTGGCATTGTGCTCTTGGCCAAAGCATGGCCCCGCCGGCGCCGGCGGCGCCGGCGGCGGGACCTTCGGAGGAACGCCGACGTGTGCTCGAACGGTACCGCGCAAAGAGGCTGCGACGCGTTTGGCAGGCAACACCGTCCAAGCGGCGGCGCGCGCGGCAGCAGCAGCAGCAGCAGCAGCAGCAGCAGCTCTCACAGGCCAAGGCCCCGCAAGAACAGCCGCAAGAACAGCCGCTCAGCAACAAGAGCAACAGACGACGCAGACGCAGACGCAGACGCAGACGCAGACCGTGCAACTCCAGCAGCTCCAGCAGCTCCAGCAACAGCAGGACGGAACTAGCTCGGCAGCCTTGCAAGAGCAGCTGCTCGAACTGTTGATGCAGCACGGCACCGACCCGGAGACACAACAGCAACTGTCCAACCTGCTGAAACCGCAGGGGCCCGAGCGGCTGGACTCGCCCGAGCCCGCCGCCAGCGCCTCGCAGCCGCCACAAGCACAGCCGTCGAGAAAGCGGCGCGCCAAGCGTCAGGGCAAACCGCGCAAGCGTGCCGCGACTGTCGCGGCCACCGCCGCCGCCAAGGCAGTCAAGGCCGCAGTAGCCTCCACCGCCGATGTCGAGCTTCGTGCGCCGCCGGCGATCCCAGCGCTCAAGGCGTGAGTCCGAATTGATGAATTGATCTTCATGCATTCCTCCATCGCACCGCTTGTGTTGTTATTGGCAGGAGCGCATGCGAAACCGCGGTGTTCGCTCCTGAGGTCCGTTGCGGCCACTACGGCAGGGCCACGCAGAGTACGAGAGGCTGCCAAGATCCAGCGATAGATAGGTCCGCGCCGCAGTGGAGGTGGCGCTGTCGCGAGCGGACGAGACGGCCGGACAGCGCGAGCTCGAGCGGCTGTGCGCGAGGAGGAGTCGGAGAGAAGGCAAAGCGGCAAAGCGGCGGCGAGGCGGCGCTAGGTGGCGAGGCGGCGCTAGGTGGCGAGGCGGCGCGAGGCCGCGCGGACGAGGATGTCGCTGCCGAGCATATCCAAGGAGCAGCCTTCGGCCGTCTCACTGTTTCCGGCGGATGACAGCGCGAGGGAGGATGGCAAGGTGCACGGCAGCGCGGCCATGAATAGCGATGCTCTGATGACTGCGCTGCGCGAGAACGACCTGGACACGGTCGTGTATGTGCTGGAGGAACTCAAGCTGCGACCCGACCAGTTTGAGCTGCGCAAAGCAGGCAGGGGCGCCAGCAAGCGCACAGGGCCCCTTGCGCTCGCGGCCGCGACGGAGAACGAGGAGGCCGTGAAGCTTTTGCTTGACAAGGGCTATGCCGCGCTGCACGCCCAAAGTCTAGTCAGCGCGCGGCCCGAGGTTCCCAAGAACGAGCGCACTGCGTTCAAGATCAACCCGCGGCGACCCAACCGCGGCCGCGGCAACCGCATGGCCATGAGCGGGCGCCAAATGGCGGCCTCGGGCAGCCCGCCGCGGCTTATTTACGCGCCGGTCCGACAGAGTTCAAAGGGCGTCTGCAGCCCCTTGCACTGGGCGTGCTACAAGGGCAACCTGGCCATCACCTGCGCGCTGCTGCGCTGCGGGTTCGACCCCATCAGCGCCGATACCGAAGGCAATAACGCCTTGCACCTAGCCGCCACCGCCTGCAACGAGCTCCACGGCCAGCACCTGACCATCATCGAGATGCTGCTCAGCGAAGGCGTCGACCCACGCGAGACGAACATTTTCGGCAATTCCCCGTACCAGCTCACCACGGACAAGCGCGCCAAGCGGCTGCTCCGGTCCGTGCTGAACAACCCACAGTCCGTGGGAGATCTGCTCTCGCTCACCAAGCTTATTCGGGCCGAGGACGACCTGCAAAAGGTCTGCAGAGCATGTACCGCGCCCACAGCGATGAAGACAGCGCAGCGAGGACGGCTGGGACCTGTTCCAGCAAGGCGAGGCCATTAATTTCGAGCCCGAGGACCTGAACTACATCCGGATGGTGATCGCTGACGGCAGCGACCCCACAGAGCTTGGCCGGAGACTAACTCCATCGGCCTCTCACTCGGCGCCCGCAATGCGCCGGACGACGTGGACGCCGCCGCGCTGCGCAAGCGCTTCCTGGCCCGCTTTGAGCGGACGTGCCGCATGCAAAAGCACCTTGATAGCCTGCGCAGCGAGATCGCCGACTTGAAAGTCGTCATCGGGCAGGCGCGCAACTGCTTTGTCAACGACGACCTCATTCGGCTCGCCAACCGCCGGCTACGCGAGGCCACATCGCGCGCTGCCTTTGAGGCCGAAATCCTTAAAGCGCTCAACTTTGACGAGCGCCCCGAGCCGCGCCGCATGCGGAGCTTTCTCAACTGCATCCGCGTCGCCCAGCATGCCAAGATACCGCGCCACGTCTTCAACCGCGCATCGCGCGTGTACCTCTACATCGAGGCGCGCTCGCAGCTGGAAAACCAGTACAATGCCCTGCGCAGCATTTCGGCAGAAGAGGCAGGGCAGGACAAGGTGTCGTGCCTCGACAAGGTCCTCGCTACCTTCCAGCGGCGCCGCATTTTCTTCGGAGAGCGCAAGGGCGGCGACGAGGATCACGACGACCGGCCCGCGACCACGGGAGCGGCAGCTCGGGGGACGACCGACAAGGCCGCGCCTCGAGCGCGCACAAGAAGAAGAAGCGACCAAAGGCGGGCAAGAAGGGCAAGAAGGGCAAGAAGGGCGCGGAGAAGCATGCAGCGGATGGTGGCGGGGACGGCAAGCATTCGAGCGGGGCAAGCGCTCGCCGCATGGCGACACGCAAAGGCTAGACTCGGCGCGCTCGGAAGATCAAAACCCGGAGGAGACGCCGCGATCGACCACCAACACGGACATTGAGGCCGAGCTCGACGACGTCGATGATATTTTGGTGCACAAAGCCAAGGTGCTGCTGCACCGTCTCAAGGTGGAGCTTGAACTGCTGGAGTTTATCAACGAGGACACCAGCAAGAGCAAGCAAGGCGCAGGCGGCCGCATTACGGCCCTAGAAATCGCCGCGGCTCGGCTCGAGATGCTGTTGCAAGAGTGCGTCGAGATCCAGACCGCCGCGGGCTTGCCGCCGCCGCGCCCCTTGTCCGCCAACAAGAAGGGCCAGGCGGAGGCAGCGGCCGCCGCGGCCGCAGCAGCCGCGGCCGCGGCCGCCGCAGATGAGCCGGGCCAAAGTGGAGACCAGCCCCCCGAAGAGGAGCACCCGTCGCGACCGGAGGACGCGTTGAGCGACGAGGTCGTACAGCGCGCCCAGGTTCGCCTCAAGCAGCTCACGCGTGAGCTAAAGTCTGCCAAGCGGCACCTCGCCGAGCGCAGCAAGACCAAGAACAAGGAGGAAGGCTCGAAGAAGGACAAAAAGGGAAAGTCGTGAGAGCCAAGTCAGCATTTTTCTTCTTCCGCCATGTCCTCGCTCCCGCCCAGGTCGCTCATAAACTGCGCCAGCTGAGCCATTCCATCGCCGCCGTCAGACGCCTCCGCGCTCAAAGCGATTGTCTTGCGTCCGTCCGGCCGTTGGGCCGGCGGCGACGGCTTCCAGGCCCTGCTCAGTCCGCCAGACCGCTTCACACGCGTCGCGGACGCCTTCGCTTTCGCCGCCGCCACCGCCGCGGGCTCCATGACGGGGGACGTGGCGGGCTCTGCGTCCTCTCTCCAGGCCGCTGTACCCTCGTCGCTTCGCTCAGAGCGACGCTCGCGCAGCGATAGTCGGTGTCCGGCTCGATACTCGAGATTGTGCCGACCGAAGCGGTCTCCAAGTCATCGCGGTCGGCCTGGTTGTTGCCCTTGCTCTTCACCCTGCGTCTGGTGCTACTTGCCGGCCCTGCGCCGCTGCCGGCCACGCTGCTGCGAACGCGGGCGTTGCCTCCCGACGAGGCAGTGCGCCGGGCGCGACGTGCGGACGCGTTCGGACCCAGACGCGCGTCGCGCCTCGCCCCGCTGTCGCAGCAGCCGCGACTTGGGTGACTCGCCCTTCACCTCCTCGTTCTTTTGCAGCCGGTGGAGCTCCTTTTCGAGGCCAGAGCTCGCGCGAAGCAGCTCGTCGAGCTGCGCCTGCATCTCTGCGTCGTCGCTTGCAACATGCGCAAACATAGAGCTGTCGTCGTCCGCCTCGGAGGGAGTCGGCGTTGCGCAATGTCCTCGCGCAGGCGTCCGCGGCCTGGCGCAGGCGCAGCTCGTTGCTCTCCATTCGGGTGGCGCGCTTGCGGCGACGCATGGATGCCGCAAGGTTCCCCGCAAATACTACGTCCGCGCCGTGGGTCAGGTCCGAGCTGGCGGAGAAGTCGCCGCAAGCCGAATCGCCTGCATCAGCGCCCCCCCGCTCGCCTTGTTGGCGCCAGCTTCGGCGTCCACTCGGGCCGGGCTGGCGGGCACGTTTCGCGCACGCGGCGTGCTAGGCCGCGCGCGGATCATGTCGTGGTCGTCGTCCAAGGGGTGCTCCTGCTGGTGCCGCTGCCGCTGCCGCTGCTGCTGCCTCTCGCTTAGGGGCTCGTCGTGCCAGTCGCGAGAGTGACGGCTGACGTCGAGGCTAGGTGGTGTTCGCGGGCTCGCACGCCTTCTTGTGCTCTAGGGCTCGCCTTCTGCGCGTCCGACTCCGCCCCTTGGTCTTCGGACAGCACTTCTCCGAGGCGCTCGAGCTCGGCCGCCGCGCGATCAAAGGTTGCCTCGTCCACAGGCTTGCGTCCCCCTCCGCTGCGGCACGGCCATCCAAGGCTCGCAGCTGCGGCAGCAACTGGAATACAATGCGGCGGTAGCACGGCGCCTTGGCGATGCGGTTCCCGCGCAGCGTCAGCTCTTGGAGCTTAAAGCACGTCCCGAGCTGGTCCACTTCGGAGAGCTCGGCGAGGTCGTTGCAGCCCAAGTCGAGTAGCTCAAGGTTCTCGTGCATGGCGAGCGGCGTGAGGCTCTTAATGTAGTTGGACTCCACGAAAAGCTCCTGCAGCGCTCCAGAGCACCGATGCCATCCAGGTCCTTACGTGGCTAGAGTTTAGGTGCAGCACACGCAGCGCGCGCAGGCTGGTGCCAAAGTCTCGGAAAGGTTGAGACGATGCTGTTGCTCAGCACGAGGTGCTCCAGACGCGGCAGCATGGCGCCGAGCTGCGCGATGGACTGGTCGGTCGTGTCCACCCGGAGCTCGAGCTTGGCACGTCGCCGAGGTCGTCCGTCCGCGCAAGCTGCTTGAGCTTCTCCTCAGTGAGCATATCAATCTCCAGAAACGCCTTCTCGATGTCCGTGCTCGCCATCCTGCGCACGTCGCCGCCGTCCTTGAACGCGCCCTCCCTCCGCGCCACGGGCGACGGCCGGATCAGGAAGCCCCGAGGGGCTGTGCGTCAGCATCAGCGCCTTGCCGCGCTGCTGCGCCACGGCGTCCACGACCTGCGCCATGCCAACCGCGCCGACCTCCTCCTCCTCCTCCTCCTCCTCCTCCTCCTCCTCTATCTCGCGCAAGTGTCCGTTGACCTCAGCGGCCTGGTCCGATCAGTTCCTACTCGGCCGCAGTTGTAATCTTTTTGGAGCGCATGCATGCGACGATGGCGCCATGCAAAGCCAGGATCTGAGCTGGGCGAGCGAGTCGGCTGGCATGATCGACCTCGACCCGGCGCTGGCCATCGTGCTCGGCGGCAATGCCGCGCTTGTGCTCCTGCACTCGGTGATCCCGGCCACCGAGGTCAAGGGCTATGCGTGCGACGGACGCGGCGAGCCCCTGCGGTACCGGCTGAACGGCGTCCGCGTGCTGGGCGTGGCCGTCGCGTGCTGGGCTGGGCTGGGCAAGGCTGGGCTTGTGGGGCTTGAGGTCTTGCACGAGAATGCGGTGGGCGTGGCCATCGTGTCGTGCGCGCTGGGCCTGGCGGCCTCCGTGGCGGCCTTTGTGCACGGACGCCGTCTACCCGAGAGCGAGCAAGAGCCGCAGCAGCGCTGTGCCACCGTCGACAGCCCGGCAGCGCGCCGAGCAAACCCACCGCGGAAGACTTGGCGCGGTTCCGGCAGCGGCCGCTCGCGGCGCATTTCTACCTGGCCACCTCTTCAACCCGCGGCCTTGGCCGCTGTTCGACATCAAGATGTACCTTTACCTGTGGGGCGCCGTGCTGCTGGAGCTCAACGTGCTGTCTGCCGCGGCAGCACAGGTTTCGCGCGATGGAGAGCTTTCCGTGGCAATGGGCGTTTATGCGGGATGCATGACGTGGTTCGTCTTCGAGTACCTCATGGGCGAGGAGGTGCACTTGGCCACGTATGACATCTTCGCGGAGAAGATTGGCTTCAAGCTGGTCTGGGGCTGCCTTTGCTGGTACCCCAATTTTTACGCGATCGGCGCGCACAGCATCGTGGCGCACCAGCCCGGCCGCGACCTGTCGCGCTGGCAAGGAGCGGCCTGCCTCGGCCTGTACCTCTTCGGCTGGTGCCTCACGCGGGGCGCCAACATGCAAAAGTTCTGGTTCAAGCAGGACCCAAAGGCCCGCACCTGTTTCGGTGGGCTCTTGCGCCAGGCGACCGTGCCGGGCTCGCGCATCCTCTGCAGCGGCTTCTGGGGCCTGTCGCGGCACATCAACTACCTTGGCGAGACGCTGCAGTCCGTCGCGGTTTCGCTGCCAGGGGCCGTCGTGGGCGGCACGCCGCTCCCTTTCCTCTACACGCTCTACTACGTCGCGTTATTCGTCGCCCGGCAGATCGACGACGACCGTCTCTGCGCGGCAAAGTACGGCGCCGCGTGGGCCGAGTACGAGCGCATGGTGCCGTGGCGGATCGTGCCGTGGCTGTACTGACTGACAGTGAGCGAGGTCGCAGCGGCCGCGAGCAAGACCGTTTCGTTTCGGTTGAGGTTCGGTTGACCTTGACTTTGCACGAGTTTCACGCGCAAGCTGGCGGCTTGCTCAACCACCGCTCGCGCTGTGACACGTCGCACGCCGTCCGCTAGACGCCAGCGCCTTGCGCGACCCGGGCTGTCGTACCCCGGGGCTGTTGCCCGCCCGACCTTGCTGATCGTCGGCATCATCAGTGCCTCGCTGCGCGAGGAATGGAGGAGGAAGGCGAAGGCAAAGCTCGCGCCGCAAGCAACCCGCCGCGGAGGCGCCCGATGCCGCTGACAGTGAGCGACGCCGGGGCCGCTGCGCGGGCCCGCGGGCGTGGTCTCTCTGCGGGCGCCGCTGACGCAACGGCATGGCGCGCTCGGCAGCAGGGCAGACGGGTCTCGGCTAACGGGATCAGCAGCGGCGGCAAGGAGAACTGCGTGTTGCAGACCGACCTGCCGCTGCCGCCAGTCCCCGAGAGGACCTACAAGCTCTTCGAGGAGGACGAGCAGGAGCAGAGAAAGCTCCCGCCGGTGCCCGAGGATGTACAAGGTGGATCAGAAGCGCAGCGAGGAAGCGCAGGAGCAGCAGCAGCAGCAGCAGCAGCAGCAGCGGGAGGGAGGAGGAGGAGGAGGAGGAGGAGGAGGAGGAGGAAAAGTACACGGAGCCAGAAGTGACTCTGCCGCCGCCGCCGCCGCTACGTGCGAATTCTCAGGTCGAGGCCAGGACCACCCCGCCTACGGCTCTCTCGCCGCCGCCGCCGCCGTCGCCGCTGCCGCCGCCCGAGCTTGGCGAATCCCAGCTCGGTCGTGTACTCAGCCACGGCATGCGGCTTGCACTGACCCAAGACGAGCTGCAGCCCAAGCGCGCGCCATTCCCGGGGACTACGGCCAACAAGTCGAGCATCGGCCTTACCTGGAGCTGCGCAAGGGCCAGGCGTCCAGTTGGCTTTACGGACTGGTGTCCGGTCGTCTTCCGCAACCTCCGCGAGGCGCAAGGCGTCTCGTACCGAGACTACCTCGGCTCGGTCGGCGCGCGGGCCCTCCGAGGTGGGGCGCTGGGCAGCGGCAAGAGCGGCGCGGTATTCTTCAAGAGCCACGATAAGCGCTTTGTCGTCAAGGAGGTGAAGCGATCGGAGCGCGACACCCTGCTCCGCATTTTGCCCAGCATGACGGGCTACCTGCTGTCCAACCGCTACTCGCTGCTGCCGCGCTTCATGGGCTTGTACACCATCGAGCGGTGCCGACCTTGTGCCCACGGCCATGACGATTGTCGTCATGCGCAACGTGCTGGACTTTCCCCCGGACGAGGCAGACTCGGGCCCAGCTTTACCGAGACGTACGATCTTAAGGGCTCGGTGTGCAACCGCTTACGTGCCACTCGCCGCTGCAGTCCCCGGCCCCGATCGGGCGCGCGCTTTCGGTGGACTGCGGCGACACCGCGACGGCGTCTGCGGCGACCGCGGCAACTGGCCGCCACGCGTTGGCTGGTGGCATGTCGTCGCCAATGCCGCGGCGCGAAGGGCCTCCGCAATTGATCACGCGCCGCGGCAGCACCGGCACCCCCTGTACGGCTGCTGCGCCCACGCCGAGCGTGCTCAAGGACCTCAACTTGCGCAGCAGGTTCCTGGGGCACAAGCGCAAAGCCCTGCTTATGCATCAGATCCAGCGCGACGTCGAGTGGCTGGAACGGCACAACCTCATGGACTACTCGCTTCTCCTCGGCGTGCGGTCAAGCGAGCGCCCCAATGCGGGCCTCGCGCTGAGCTCCACGCCGGCAACCACCCCGCGAAGCACGCCGCTTCACACGCCGCGCAGTTTTGGCATGGACTCGCTGGACCTCGACTCGGATGCTTCAGACTATGGCGGGGCTAGTGCCCGCGTGCATTTACCGAGCCCCGGCATTGACTTGACACTGAAAGTCTTGGCAGCTTCGACGAGGAGCTCGTCGAGTCCGAGCTTGGGCGCCCTCCTGCGCCGCAACAACGCCAAGCGCCAAGAATCGGCCGCCCTCCTCCCCGAAGGCGCAATGGTGCGAAGCGTCCGAGTCGTCGGACACTGTCAGGCAAAGCGGTCGCGCGAAGCTCGACCATCTTTCGCTCCAGCTGTACACTTTACACGCTCGTCGTCACGCGCGGACCCAGGCGACTGCAGCGGGAGGGGCTCGCGACGACGTGCTGTCGCCTTTGCTCGTGGCGGCAAGCGAGTCTCCAGATGGCGCCAGCACTCGGCCCGCCAGCGAGTGGGTCCTCTTTCGCCGGTACAAGGACTTTGAGCGCCTCGCCAACGGGCTTCAAGAGGAGCTCAAGAATGCCAACTCTGGCCACCGGCTGCCTGGGCTGCCAAAGAAGCAATTGATTAGGCTTCATGGAGCCCGACTTTGTCCAGCAGCGCGAGCGCGAGCTGGAAAAGTGGATCTCGAGCATCCTTGCGCTCCTTTGCCATCGCGTCGAAAGCCCCACGCTGCGGCATTTCCTGACCTTCAAGGCCAACCGCCCCCCAAAGTGGAAGACGCCAGACAAGCTTAGCCGCATCGTGCATCGCCAAGGCAGTGCTTCACGCGCCAGGACGCCCACCTGCGCGTCGGCTCTGGACTCGACCTGGCCCAACACGCCGACCAACGCGCCGCTGTGGCAAACGCTTGGCGGCGAGCGGCATCAAAACTTTGAGGCCACGCGCGTGACCTCCAACCCCCGGCGCAGCCTCTCGGGCGCGCAGGAGAGGCAGCCTGTGCACCTCTTCATGGGCATCATCGACATCCTGCAAGAGTTCAACTTGACCAAGAAGCTCGAGTCGGTCTTCAAGGGCCTCACACAGCACGGACGGCATCTCTGCCATCGACCCCGAGCGGTATGCCGAGCGCTTCCTTGGGTTCGTGGACGAATACGTCTTTGAGCACTAGCTCCTCTAGAGCTAGCTCTCAAGTAGAGCAGTACGGCGAGCGGCGGCGTCAACATCAGCACACACAGTTTTGTTTGGTCTCTTGTTGCGCTACTGCGACGAAGCGGCGTACTCCCCGGCCGCCGCTGGTTGACGCCGTCTCGCTTCTGCCTGCTTGGCTTGCCTATCCAGGCGGATCAAGCTGGCCTTGGAACGTGCCAGCTGCTGCTTGATGCTGTACTTTTTCATGGCGTCCTTCTCCTGCGCGAGCTCTTGCTGCAGCCGCTGCACCTCGCGCTGTAGCTCCACAAGGTTGTTGCTGCCGCTGTCCGCGCGCTCCATCTTTTGCCGCAGCTTGGCGGCCGCGGCCTCTGCTCTCGGGCGATCATCTGCTCGCGCGCAAGGCGCGCCATCTCGTGCCGGTCATGCGCGGTCCCCTCCGTGCGCTCCGGCTCGACCGCCAGCGCCGGCGCCGGCGCGGCAACCGACGCCGCTCTCCTGCTCGGCCCCGCAGGTGCAGCAACGCGGCCCATCGGGGCGCGCTTTTGCTGTCGGCCTCCGGCCTTGAGGGCGCAAGCGGTCAACGATGGCCTCTTCCTTCTCTCCGTCAGGAATGCTCGGGTCGTTCCAGACCTGCTCGCGAATCTCCGCCCGCCGCGCCTCCATGCTGCCCACTGCAGGCTTCTTGCGCGGCTTGGGCTGCTGCTGCTGCTGCTGCTGCTGCTGCTGCTTCACGGGCTCGTCGTCCCACTTGCTTGGCAGCTTGGGGCGAGAGGACGCCTTGGCGACGGCCGCGCGACGCTGCTCGTCCTCCAGGTGCTTTTGGGACGCCACACGCTCGCGCTGCAGCGACCCCGCGCCATCGCGCGCCGCAAGAAGGCGCTTATGGCTCCTTCGCCGAGCTGCTGCAGCGCCCTGGACTCTGCGGCATTTCGCGCGCGCCGCATCGCGGTCTGCTGCTTCTTCGCTTCCCGCGCCTTGGCAACCTGGTCAAAGCTCCCGTCCCTGGCCTGGGCGCCGGACGAAGGCGGCGCGCTCCAGCCAGGCGCGTCCCCGGATGTGATTCCCTTCCGAATAGCGTCCCGCTTGGCCTTGGCCTTGCGGGCCAGCATCGTCACGTCCACGCCAGGGAGCTCCTGACGCGTAGTCTCCCCACCTGACACCCATCGGCTCTCTTTCTGGTCCTGGTCCTGGCCGTCCATGATGCATGCGTGGCGTACCGTGTTGAGGCTGTGCTCAGTGTCCTTGGAGGACGGTGACACCGTGGCGACGATGATGGTGCGCGACTCGTGCCCGGGTCCTCCACGAACGCGGGCCTGAGCAAGTGCGTGAGCTTGCTCTGCCGATAAGGCACGTACTTGCGCGCTTGGCCTTGGCCCGGACGCACCTTTGAGCTTCATCAGCGAGCTATTGATCTGCGCGCTCTCTTTGCGGCGCTGCGCGTCGTGTTCAGCCGAGTCGATGCGGTGCTCGCTGCCCGCCAGATCTACCAGGGTCAAGGCGTTGCCCCCGGGCACCTCGATGCGGCAGATAGCGTGCGAGCGGGACGACTGGTCGTGCACGCCCGTCGCCGCGGTCGTGCGCAGCGAGCACGCAAACTTGATGCAGTCGAGCAGTTGCTGCGGCGACACGACCTCCACTTGGACGCCCGGGTAAGCCAGCACATCGCCGTTGGGACAGGTCAGGAGCTGCAGCTTTTGGTGCTTGTTGAGCACGTCGTGGACGGTGTCGCCCGCCAGCTCGACGAACGAGACGAAGGCGCGCTCCACGGGCTCGCTTTCCGGGCTCGCGCGGAAGAGCTCCCACGAGGCGCGCTTGTAAAAGTGCGTCGCCGTGAACGTCTTGCCGCTTCCAGTTTGCCCGTACATGAGCGCCGTGGCGTTGCCTCCTCGCTGCACGAGGCCGACCAGCGGCGCGACCACCGTCTCGAACACCTTGTCGCTGTCATCGCGCTCCGAGAACACCTCATGAAACTGGAAGCGGTGGTGGTCGATGAAGCGCTGCTTCATGTCGGGCCCCATGCGGGCGTCATGGATCACAAGGCTCTTGCCCCCAGGCTCGCACGTGATAACATCAAACTCCTTGGCGCCGGTCTCGTGCTCAAAGATGGGCCGCTTGCGGATGGCCACACGCCGTCTGCGACGTGTCGTCCTCCGCGCCGCATCGCGACGCGGCAGAGGCCTTGCGCTCAAGTTCCTCCCGAAAGGCGTCGATCCCGCCAGCAAAGACATCGCGATTCTCGCGCCGAGAGGTGCGCTTGTCCACATTGCGGATCACCGACTCGCCAGCACCCCTGCGCCCTCGCGTCAGCCACCGCCGCCGCCGCCGCCGCCGCCGCCGCCGCCGCCGCCAACTCACATCCCGAGGTCGATCGATGTCGTCGACCGTTTGATTTTGATTTTTTCCGCCATGGTTCCGCATCGGCTCCGCCATCGTTCCGCATTGGTTCCGCTTCGTTTCGTTCCGTGAACGTTCCCCAGGGAAAAAATAAAACGTGGCGACCTGAACGCAGACTGGAATTGGCCATTCGACTTGCGGGGTGGCAGGGGCCATGGAGGGGGCTGAGGCGGACCTCCTGGGGCGCTCTGGGGCCGGCACCGACGACGGCGAGGCCGTCGAGATGCGCGCCGACCATGATGCGCCCGCGCCTCCGTCGCTTGGTCTCCTTGAGGCCGCCGGGGAGGCCAACGCCAAGTGGGGACTTGCGCGTTGACGTTGGGGCAAGCAGCCGACTGAGCGGCGGCGGCAGCGACGAAGAGGCAGCAGCAGCGAGAGGAGGAAGAGGAGTCGCTGCAGTATCTGCTCATGCAGCAGTCTGGCCGCCGCGAGAAGGCAAAGGCGGAGGCGATGCAGCGGACGGTTGCCACACCGACCAGCCGGCCGCCATTCTCGCCGTTCTCGCCGGACGAGTCGGACGCCGGCTCGCTTGCTACGAGCAGCGCGCCCAGGTCGCCCGAGCGGCGCGGCGCGCTGAATCGAAGCTCGAGCGGCCTGCAGCGCGAGGCCGCAATCACGGCCGCGGTGAAGGCTGCGATCGAGGAGACGCACAGTCGACTGTACGACGCATTCTCATCATGGACCGCGGCGCCAAGGGTGATCTCACGCGCAAGGAGCTATTGGCCGGGCTCACCAAGCTGCAGCTGGGCATGGGGAAGGCCGAGCTGCGCGAGTTTGTCAACTCCGTGCCAACCACCTTGGACGGCCGGATCACCTTCCAGGCATTTTTTGACGTCTTCGAGACGGCCCATGTGGACCGCAGCAAGCAGAGCTGGTCGCCGCCGTCACCGACGCGGCGATTGCGCCAGGCTGCCTTTGGCTTGAACCACGACTCGCCGCTCTCCGAGCCGCCGCGGGATGCGGCGTGGGTGCGCGCCGACACGAGTATGTTCATGGACACCTCGTCGCTCTCTGCTATCGAGCAGGCCACGAACGATCCGTGGCGCGAGCCAGACTCCATCACGGACCCAGGGCTGCTGGCAGACTCGACGAAGCGCCGCCTTGCGGCAGCAGCGGAGATCGAGGAGGAGATGGAGGACATCGCAGAAGGTTCGGTGCATGTAGAAGCCGAAGGAGGCGTCCTGAGCGACACAGAATCATCGCCGCCATCGTCGCGCCAACAGCAAAGGAACCTTGGGCACCTGCGCGTGGACACCAGCGGCCCGGCCCGGCGCAGCCTTCCGTCCAGCCGGTCTGCCCGCAGCGAGGATGACGCAGTTCGACTCCTCGCCAACTGGGGCCACGACGCAGATCCCGACACCGGCACCGACTCGCCCGGGACCAGCCCAGTGGCCTTCGCTTGCAGCAAGGCGGCGCCCGGCACCGACCGCAGAGGCCGCCGAGGACGCTCTCTTGTACGTGTCCATCCACGAAGTGCAAAACCTGGAGCCAGGCCAAGCTCGCCCTCCGCCCAGCGCGGGATCTATTGCACTTGCCGGTGGGCCAGCGCAAGGGCAGGACCGAGGTTGCCCTGGGCGAAAACGTGCGCCTGGGAGGTGCAATGCAAGAGTTTGGCGCCGAGGACGACTTGCCCGTCTCTGCCCAAGACGCGCATATCACCATCCGAGCCAACATCGTAGACCAGCGCACGCGCGAGCTTGGCGCGGTCGTCATTCCGTTCTGGGAGTTGCTGCGCTGCGACGAGGACCAAGCTGCTGAATGGGACGAGGACAGCGTCACGCTGCGGCGCTGGTTGCGCTGTGCCCGGGCTCCGACGCGCTCAACCCGCCCGTTTCGGCGCCGTGGGATGATGAGCCCGATCCCGCTTCGGCGCGCGTCCTCCTTACGCTGCAGCTCCGGCGGCCAGGCCTTGCCGGTTTGCGTCCCAAGGATGAAACCGCGTCAGCGTCGCGGCTGTCAGGCACTGAGGACGCTGATGCACCAATAGAGTCCGAGTCCGAGTCCGAGTCCAAGCCACCGGCTGCGAGCGTCTCGATGCCCCGCCCCACGCTCAAGAACAAGAGCAGCCCGAGGGCGACGACAACAAGCACGAGGGGCACGAGAGTCACGAGGGGCACGAGGGGCACGAGGGGCACGAGGGGACGAGGGCAGTGTTGCCGCTGAAGAAGTTGCCTCGGAAGCCGAAGAGGAGGAGTTGGCGAAAGATTTAGAAGAGGAGGAGCAGCAGCAAGAGGAGCAACAAGAGGAGCAGCAGGAAGCGGAGGATATGGGGAGAACTCTCTCATCGCCGAGTTGGCGTTAGAGCGGGAACGCGCCAGAGCGGCGCGAGCCGAGTTCGAGGAACGAGAAAAGACGCTGCGCGCACGACTTGAGCTCCAGCAGCTCACACAGGCCACGGCGGCAGAACGCAGCGTGCCTACTTCTCCGTCCAAGCAGCAAGACCAGGTCGCCATGGTGGTACAGGCGCAGCGCTCGCAAGACCTGGAGACTTTGGTCGAGCTCCTGCGCAGCCAGCTGGAGGACGTCAAGGCGCGGCATGCAAGCGAGTTATCCGCTGCGACGACGCGCTGCGACGTGCTGCGGCAAGACAACCTCAAGCTCGAAGTCGAGCTGCGCAAGCAGGAATCAGAGCCAGCGACACGCCACCAAGGTCCGCGAGCTCGAGCTCTCCACCGAGCCGTCTTACAAGAAAAGGAGACGCTGGAGCGCCGGCTGGAGGACGCGACGCAAGCGCGCAATGCGTCCGAGGCCAAGATGTCGCACACGGAGAACAACGCCGCGCATATCTACGCACCGTGGGCAAGCGGATCGAGCTGATGGCCAAACGGAGTGGCGCGGCGGGTAGAGGACTTGGACAGCCTCATAGAGACGATCACGCAGCTGAACCGCGTCATCGACCAGCTGCGAGCCTCCGAGAGCGCCGCGCTGCAAGACGTGCAAGGCGAACCGTCGCGCCCAGAGCAACACTGCAGCTGAGCAAGCTCGCGGCGGAGAACGAGGCGCAGGCGCGCGAGCTCGGTGCCCTGACCGACGATCTGCGCCGACTGCGCGACGACCTGACCAAGTCGCATGATGAGAACAGCGCGCTGGAGCGCCAGCTCAAGGAGGCACGCAGCGAGCGCGGGCGCCTGGAAGCGGCCCGAGCGCGCGAGCATGAAGAGCTGGCCGCGGCACGCCAGGCCCGCAAGCGTACGGAGCAAGAGCTGGAGGCGCAACGCCAAGAGGTCGCAGACGCCAACGCCAAGGTCCGCTCCTTGCGCTCGGAGCTGGCCGAACTGCGCGAGTACCGTTCCGGTAGCGCAGCGCACTTGCACGCGCAGCGCCTACATTGAGCGCATGCAACATGGCGACCGCGACAAGGAAACGATAGCGGCCGCGGCGGGCTCGCGCGTGTGGCGGGCGCTTGGTCGCACGGTGCGCCCGTCGCTCCGGTCCCTTTCCGAGGACCTCAGAGCGCTCAAGGAGCCGATCAAAGGCATGTCTCACGAGGTGAACAAATGCCGTGCGCGACCTGCGGGCCTTCTTGGCAGCCCGGGGCGCCTCAACCCCGCGAAGCGCAAGCCGCAATGGGGTCGATCTGAGCTTGCACGCCCCGAGGCGCTGAACGAGAGCTTCTCGCGCCCAGTGGGGGCCAGCGGGGCGCGTGCGTCGTATCAGCACGAGCGGCAGCGCCGGCGCTCGCTGCATGAGTCGTCCAAGGACCGCGTCAAAGTGCTCTGCACGGTGTACCGGCAGCCCGAGGTCGGCGGCTCGATGCTTGCGGGCGGGCCGCAACAGCAGCAATAGCCGCCGTGACGCGGACGACGCCTGGGATCTGGACGGGCCATTGGAAGTGGTGCCCCTTCCGCAGGCCGGGGAGCTGCTTGTGCCAGGCGAGTCGGTCGACCGGTACTTTGGCTACGATGAAGTGCTTGTGCTGGACAAGCCGCGGGCGTCGAGCGGGCTCAAGCCCAGTCGTCGCGACTTGGGCCGGCCAGACGACGTCGAGGCGCGGGTGCTGCCCCTCGTGGACGCGCTCTTTGACGGTGACCGGGCCCTCGTGGTGGTCTCCGGCCCAGCGGCCAACGAGACCACAGACGCGATCAACGCCACGTTTTCGGTCGTCGAACGCGTCGCAAAGTCCGCAGACGCCGCGGACGCGGGCGTGGTGCCGCCGGCAATCAGTGTCTCATGCGTGGACGTTCTGGGGGACAACGTGTACGACATGCTGGCGAACCCGCGGGAGGCTTCCGCCACGTCGCGGGGCAGCGAGCGGCTCTTCGAGCGAATCAGTTTTGACCGCATCGCAGCGCGTGCCACGGGGCGCGTCAACTTGGAAAGGGCCGGGCTGACCATCGTGGAGGTGCGGTCGCGCTACGAGGCCAACCTGGTGACGGCTATGGGGCTCGGAAACCGGGCGGCCGCTTCCGCCTCACGCAAGCTGCTGGACCTCTCCAACTCGAGCGCAGAGTCGCCTGGTCTTTACGCTGTGGGTCGAGACGGTTAACCCGTTCGACGGTACCGTGGCGCGTGGCAAGATGCACATCGTCGAGCTGCCGCCTTGCGACGTGTCGAGCATGGAGTCTGATGAGACTGTGCAAGGGCTTGTGCACCTCGTCAGCGCACTCACGGCGCCGGCGCCGGCGGACCTGGGCGCGTCCGCGCGCTCCGAGCAGGCCATGGCCGGCCGCGCCCCGCTCCATCAGCCGGCTGTTCTGCAGCTCGCCACTCCTCGGCATCATTCGGGACTGCGTGGACGAGCGCCGGGTCGGGCTGGACGAGGGCTTCCCCAGCGCCTCCTTCCTTCATCATGTGCTTGTGCATTCGTCGCTCGTGCTCGGCAACCCGCGCACCGCGGGAGCTCATCACCGCGCTGCAGTTCGCGCGGAACACTCGAGCGTCGAGCGGGCCCGAGGGCGCGCGGTCGCCCGTGCGCGCGCACCACCGCGCGGCCATGATGCATTCTCGCGGACCCACCAGCACATCCCATGGCGAGCTCGTGCTGGACGACTTGCCACTTACCCCGGAGGCCGCTGCACCGCGCCGGCGCCGCACAGGGCAAGCGCCGCGGCAAGCTCTGGCACATCAAGCGAGGGCGGCGAGCGGCGGACCGGGGCGAGCGCGGCTCGGCCCAGGAAGCGCAAGGGAAGTGCCAGCAAGCTGCACCCTGAGCAGTCACGGGCGCGCAAGCGCGTGCTCGAGGTGTTGATCGACCAGACCGAGGGCGGCATGCTGCACACCCTGTTCATGTCCATGGACACTGAGCGGTCCGGGTCGTTGTCGCGGCAGGACTTTCGGCGTGGGCTGCTTAAGATCGACCCTCGCTGACGCGGCGCGAGCTGGAGCTCTTCATGGACAGCATGGACGAGAAGCAGGACGGGCGCATCGACTTTCAAGAGTTCTTCCGCGTTCTGGGCGACGCGCGCAGCGGCAACCAGCACCAGATCTTCCTCCGGGACAAGAGCGCGTACAATATCGCGGTGCGAGAGCGGCGGCGCATCCGCGAGCAGCTGTCGCCGGAGAACCGCGACGACTTTGTGGCGGGCTTTCGCGCGGACGCCGGCGCAGAGCTTCCGCGGGGCCAGAGCCCGGGCCGCAAGCGCTCCGAGTCCTCGGACTACCTCATGGGCTGGACGCCGCCGGTGAACTTTGAGCGCTCGCTGCGCCGCTGAAGGAAGAAGAGAGCATAAAGGTTGTGATTTCGTTATTGCCTGCTTGGCAGCAGCTTCGCTGCCATCGCCACATGCGCCGCTTGGGCGGCGCCGACCACCGCCGCCAGGGACTGGCGCGCGACCTGTGGCTTGCGCGCAGCCGCCAGGCCAGTGCCGCAAGCGCCGCAAGCGCCGCCAAGCGCAGCCGGAGCCTGCCGGTGCGCTTGGTCACAGTCTGCTTGCTGGCCGCTGCTGCAGCCACGCCGGGGGCGGCGACAACGCCTGGCGCTTGGCCGCGCGCTGCGCGAGCGAGCTGTGCGATTTGAGGGGCATGAGCACTTTCTGCGTGTCGCGAAAGATCGCGCGGTGCAGCTTGCCGCGAAAGTAGTAGCGCACCCACAACAGCTTCTCCTCGCCCATCGCCGGGTCGTACACCCCGGTGATGAGGCGGTGCTTTGGCTCCCCGCCGGCAGAATCAGCTTCGAGTCCTCGACGAGGCACTGCAGTTGGCGGGTCACGTTCACGACAAGCTCAGAGGTGGACAAGTCGTCCAGCGAGCCGCCCTCGATGAGGTTGCGCGGGCCGTAGACCGCATCGTCCACTACGAGACCGCCCCGCGCGAGCTCCTGCCGCCGACGGACATCAAAGCTCACCTTCATCAGCGACGGCGTGCTCGGCGTCCTTGCGGCGCATTTCCCGCAGGCGCGCGTACGCATCCTCCTTGGCATGGCCGTGCAGCAGGTCGTACGTGGCGCGCTTGGTGGGGTCCACCAGCTCGTAGGCCCGCGCGACCAGCGAGAACATGTCATGGTCACTGAGCCCGTCGGGCGTGCCGTCCATGCCTTGCGGGTTGGCAACAAAGCCCTTGTCCGGGTGATACCGCCTCGCAAGCACCATGTACGCGCGGCGCACCTCCTCCGCCGTCGCGGTCGGCGCCACTCGCAGCACGGCGTACAAGCAGGGCTCTTCCGCCATCTTGCTCAGCTCCAGCAGCCAGCAGCGACTGGGCCTCCGGTCGGTCGGTCGATCGATCGATCGCTCTGAGCTGCCAGCTCCAGCAGGGGGTCAGACGAAGCCCAGGTCAGCTCCTCCTCGGCCACAATCTGTCTGTCCCTCCCCCTGCTCCACGGCCAAGTCGGGACGCGCTGACACGGTCGAGTCCGATCAGTCTCACCCGCGGCCGAATCCAATCGATCGATCCCAACGGACCTTTTTTTTTCGTGGCACGTCGTATAGTGAGGACGGGCAGAAGCCCTTGGTGAGAGCTTGGAGCTTGGAGCTGGGCGAGGCGGGCGGGGCGGATGGAGTACTCGCGTGTGCGCAGGCCGCTGCTGCGCTCGGAGTCGGGCCCGCGTCTCGGCGGCGGCGGCGGCGGCGGCGGCGGCGGGCCTGGGACCAAGGCGGAGGTGGTGGGCAGGCGGCTGCGCCGCGTGGCCACTGCGCGAGCCATTGTGGGCGGGCTGCAGCGCCGGGAGGTGGTCGCGAATGGCGAGAGCCATACCGTGCAGGGGCCTTCGCCAGCGCGCGCTGCGTCCGAGGCTGGCCGAGCGAGGTCGGCGACAGAGCCCGGCGCTGGGGCCAAGAGGAGCGAGCTGCACATGCTCTTGCAGCAGCGGGAGCAGCTCAAGACGCAGGAAGAGGTGGTGGAGAGGGCGCGCGGAGGTACGAAGAGCGGAGAAATCTCAAGGCAAAGCTGCGGCAGGACATGGACGCCCTCAAGACCGCCGAAGAGGAGAAGGAGAAGGCCAAGCGCGAGCGCATGCGCGAGTATTCCAGCGCGAGCGGGCGCTGCGCGCCGAGCAACTGGAAAAGTGGGAGAGAGGAGAAGAAGGAGCAAAGCAGAAGCGTCTGGAGGAGAAGCGCCGCGAGAAGGAGCGCAAGGCGCGTGAACAAGCGCTCAAAGAGCGCCAGCAGCGGTACCAGCGCGAGCTTCGAGAACGCGAACGGCTGAACCGGCATAAGCGCGAGGACGAAGCCAAGGCGGCTGAGCGCGAGGAGATTGAGGCCTCGCGCAGAAGATCAAACAGCAAGAAGCCGCACCGCAAGCCTCGCGGGGGCGTACCGGGACACAAAACGCGGCTGCAGGACGTTGTTGGGTCGTATGATCCACAGGCAAGCTTCGGATCGGGGGCGGGCGCCGCAAGAAAGCTGCAAGCAAGATGTCGGACACCGAGATTGTCGAGCTAGCGCGACAGATCGTGCAGGACTCCAAGATTCACAACTCGGACACGACGGCAGGACGTGGCGCAGGGGGCGGCTGAGACCAGCATCGAAGGACTGGAATTCGGCCTCGCAGCGCCTACTGGAAACCAAGATCCGGAAGAGCCCCTGGAAGGGCTGGTTGACTACGAGCCGGGGAAGGCGCCGGCCGGGGAGGACGAGATCGAAGCGTGGTACCGGCAGCAACTGGAAAGCGTGTAGTGCGCCGGTGTGGCCATCTATTGTCATTTCGTTATGGTTTCTTCCTCTCGCTGATCTTGCGCCGCGCGAGCGTGCGCAGCTGCCTGATAAGCGCCGCCTGCTGGGCTGCCATCGCCTTGAGCTCGTGCAACTGCTTGACGTAGGTGATGTACTGCTCCTCCGTAATGAAGACTTGGCGCTCCGACCGCATGGCGACTGGCACACCGTTGCTGTGCCCAGGGGCATTGCGAGCTCAGAGTTAATGGACAGCATCTTGAGGCCGTCATCCTCCTCCTGTACATAGCTGAAGGAGTTGCGCATGCGCCGGCAGGTGTGATATTGTGTGGCGTGTGGATGTTGCCTTTGGCTGGCGGTCGTTGATTGCTCGTCTCTGATTGCGCTGCTCCTCTTCATCCTTCTTGACGATGTTCCGGACTCGCAGGTTGTAGTAGGTGGCCTTGCGCTGCTTCTCCAGGCTTGCAGGCGCGCTTTCACGGTCGGAAACTGGGCGGCAATATCCATCAGCGATTTCTGATCAAGAATGTAGACGTCCATCTTCGAGGTGGCACGCACGGTGAGCTCGTGCACCTTTCTCGAGCGGACGGGCTCAAAGATGTTGATCTCGCCAAAGTGACTTCCGGGCCCGATCACCGCCAAGACGGTTTTGCGGTCATGATCAAAGACGGTGGCCTCGCCGCGCAGCACGAAAAAGATCTCCTCGACGGGGTCCCTGGCTCAATCACAACCTCGTTGTCCTGCACCTGGTACGCCTTTAGCGTCTTGACGAGCGCGCCGATGAGGCTTGGCGTGAGGATGCCCCGAAACACGGCCAGGTCGTGAGAGACTCGGAGGATAAAGATGCTGAGCTCGAGCCTCAATCGCGAATTGAGGCTTCCGAGGATGTTCTGCTCGTCAAAGGTAGACCGGCTCAGGTAGAACTGGTGAAAGTAGTTGGTGATGCGGCGCTGCAGCGGCTTTGGTACACGCCTGTAGCGCAAGTACGCCTTGATGGACTTGGTGCGCTCCGAAAGCTTGGTTCTAGTCTGGTTCCAGTCTGTGACGATGTGGGTGATCTTTGCGATGACGAGGCCGCTGAAGATGTCCCGAGCAGCGATACGACGGTGCCGAGCGCCTGCTGCTCCGGGCGCTGAAAGCCAAGGGAACCAAATCCCACGGCTGTCAGCGTTGATACGGTCCAATAAAACCCCGCGACGTAGGCGTCGAAAGCGTCTCACCGACCGCCCAGCCCTGGTTGAGATCGTCTGTCACGACGAACCACGTGCAGGTCAGCACGTGCGAGATCAGCGGCACAGCGACGGTCAGTACCACGCACTGTCGCAGCGCACGGTTGAGGCCGTAGTACTCGTTGCCCAAGGTCTCGCTCAGCTTGCTGACCTTGAGACCCTTAAGGGACCGAAGTAGAAAGAGAGTCTGCATGGGACCAATGCGGCCCCCTGCATGCCGTACGACAGCGAGATGGCCTCTACGGGAATGACTGCGAGCACGTCCACCGCAAACCAGCTCAGCAAGTAGCGCTTCCGGATCTTGCTGCGGTTCATGTACAGCAAGTGCCCGTTGCGCTCGGAAAGCCCGATGAAGAAGTGCAACACGAGATCGAACACGTGAACTGCTGTCGCAAGAACGTCCAAGGCCAGCAACCATCGCTCCTCGTCGCGCGAAAACTGCAAAAACGCAGCGCGCACAGGCGAGACTGCCACCGTATAGCAGGTCGCAAGCGCGCTGATGAGGTACCAGCGCATCAGCGACCGATCCATTGGCCGGATGCAGCCACTTGGCTGCAGCTCAAAGAACTTGCCCACCATGCGCGTGACACAGCTCTGGTGTGCTTGGCCGTGATGCGCCGTGAGCGTCGATTCAATGCTCTTCGTGCTGTTGCCCAGAAACGAGCCAAATCGAGTGCTCCCAAGCGAGTTCCGGCTGCCCATCGTCTTCAGGTCACTCAAGCTCGGCAGCGACCTAAGGCTCATTCGCCGAGTGCCACCTTCGTACGGCGACTTGGTGTCGACTGCCACGCTCGGCAGGTCGAATCGCTGCGCCCCGGCGAGCGCGCGCTCGGAGAGCAGCCCCATGCTGGCAAACCCCGGCAGCTTGTAGCCGAACACGCTGTACCTCTCGCTCCCTGCCGACCTGTCGGTCGACACCGACAGCTCCCGACTCAGCGTGCGGGGCTGCGTCTTGGCTTCGAAGCCCTCAAAGTCGAAGCCATTCACGTTGCTCTTCAGGTCGTCCCAGAGCCTCCCGACCGTCGAGCTGCGCTCGTACTGCGACGGCTTGCTCATGGCGGGCGGCGCCTCGCTGTCGGCGATCTTGCTCGTCGTCGCTCAGATCCGTTGGCCAATATTCGGCGCCAACAAGTCAGCGGCCAGAGCGATGCTGGCCCACGACGCGGGCTCGACCGCGAGCCGGCAAGCGCGCGACGACCAGGCGGCCGGCCGTAGGTCCCCAGCGGCCTGCGAGCAGCGCTAGTCCGGCAGCCCTCGCCGTCTCGGCCATCAGTCGACCTCGCCATCCCACAGGCGCATCATCTGATCTGAAGCGTCCTTGCCTTGCCAGGCTTGACTCCCGCTGTGGCCTGGCGCGTGGCACACGCAGCCGCGCGTGCGACGGCCAGGCGCACGCGCGGCGGCACCGCCGAGCGAGACCTCCCGCGCGGACGCGACCCTCTCCAAGCACTCTCAGCGCACAGGCAAAGAGAGCAGGCGAGCAAGCGGTGGAGGTGTCGCACGAGCGGCGGGCAGGCGGGCGGGATGGCTGAGCGCGGCGCCGAGGGCGTGTACGTGGCCTTGAGCGATGGTCCGCCCCCGCGGGCGGCCGCGGGCGTGGCCCACGGCGCGCTCGGCGCGGATGCGCCGGCAGTGATCGACATGTCCCGAGCCTGCCGCGACTCTAGCGTCGAGCACGGCAGCAACTGCATCTTTGACGACACGGAGGATCAGGCGGGTCCTTGACCTCCTCGCCGGCCTGCGCGAGCAACGCCGGCGCGGCGAGCGCTGCGCGGAGCCGCTGGCTGCCAAGGCGGCCGGCGGTGAGCTTCCTGCGGCGAAGCAGCACGCACCTCACGGCACTGCTCGGCACCGATGACAACGGCACGCTGCATGCTGTGCGGAAGGCGCTTGCGTGGACGTGGCTTGCGCCGCTTCTCGTCGCTGGAGGGAGCGTGGCGGCCTTGGCGCTGGGATCCGCCTGCCTCGTGGGCGCCGCGCGGCCCTTCGACGCATGCACGGTCGTCATGCTCCCTGGAGGCGTGCTGCTTCCTCTGGTGGCGCTTGCGGCGTGGATCTATTCGAGCCAGCCGTCCAAGCTTCGCGTGCAAGACAGCGACTTCTTCTCGGACGCGCTGCTGTCCGAGATGCTCTCGGGCGAGAACATCCTCGACCTGTACACGGTGGTCAGTCGCGGACAGCGGCCTGCCGGCAGCAGCGTCATTGTGTTCTTGTCTGGCGTCGGTGGCGTGCCGGAGACGTGGCAAGCGCAGGTGGAGGCCGTGGTGGACGCGGGCTTTCCTGCCATTATGGTGCAGCTCCCGGGATCAGGTGCGCTCGGCGCTGTGCGCTTTAGCTTTGCTCGCGCTAGTCTGGTAGTGAGTCGCGTTCTGGAGGCTGAGGTGTTTCGCACGGACGACGACGACGACGACGACGACGAGGCCGCGCGGACGGAGGGAAACGGCATGCCGGGCGGCGGCGTAGAAACCAAAAGCAAGGTGGTGCTTGTAGCCTGGGGCCTTTCGTGCCACGTGGCCATGCACCTCGCTTCCCCGCAGCGCTCGGCAACAACCGTCTCGCAGGAATCGTGCTCTACGGTGCACCAGACCTGCCCTCATCGGGTCTGTCGTGGTACAGGCGGTTGCGGGCGTACTCCTTCCGCGTCGCGTGGGTCGCCGAGCTTGCGCGGCTCGCCGAGTACCGCGGCTTTGATCGCGAGATGAAGAGGGTCGTGGACAAGGACGCTGTGCACCCGGAAGCGCGCGCGGACTGGGCCAACTGCTTTAGCGCTGCCAAAGAGACTCGCTATGCGCGGCTTGCGCCGAGTTCAACGGGCCGGTGTTGGCTCTGGCAAGCGACGGCACGCACCTTCTGGAGATGCAGCAACTTTGGGGCACGCGCCTGGCGCGGGCTGGGAGCAACCTCGAGACTGTGTATATTGCAGGCCTGCGTCCTGCGGGCTTTACCTCGTACCTCACGCAGCAGGGACGGGCGCACTCGCGCCATCTCGTGCAGTTTGCTCGTGCAGTCCTCACGTGAATCATCATTCCAGGCGCGGCGGCGCCCCGCCAAAATCGACGTCTTCAAACTCTGCAAGGAGGTCCTCCTCGGCGTCCTCGTCGTCGCTGGGCGCGGCGGCCCACGGGCTCTTTTCCGTCGGGCTCGCAGCCGGGCTGGCAAGGATCGGGAGGCCGCTGGTCGGTGCCGCCTTCGGCGCCGTCTCCGTCTCCGACTCGGTCTCTGACGCCTCGCCCTGGTCATTGGATGGCTTTTCGTCGTGGCTCGCCGCCGCCGCCGCCGCCGCGCCGCCGCCTCTTCTTCTTCACCTTCATCATCACTGTCACGGGGTTCGTCCTTCTCTGGTGGCGGAGCCACACTCTCGGTCGGCGGATCCTCCTCTGCCACCGCTGCAGTGTTGGGGAGGGGCTAGCGCTCTTGAAGTCGTCCTCGTAGTCGTCCTCGTAGTCGTCCTCGTATTCATCGTCTTCGCTCTTGCTCGCCTTTTCTGCCGTGTCTTCGCTGCTGTCCTCATCTCGCTCAGCTTTGACGCGCTCGAGATCCAGGGCTGGAAGCTCAAGGAGCCGCTCAAGCTCGCTTTGGCCCTGGACTTCCTTGTCCTCCCCGTTGTTGGGCTGTGCAGCGATGGGCGCTTGGCCCTCGCTTCCGTCTCCTCCTCGTCGTCGTTGCCAAAGTCGGACGCGTAATCGGGCTCGGACGACAGCTTCGACGCGTCTGCTGCGGCAGCCAAGGCAGCGGATGGCGAGACGATCGGCTCGGGCGCTGCCTGGCGCGCCATGGAAGACTTTTCCTTGCGCAGTCGCTCGATCTCGCGCTTTTGCTCACGGATCTTCTCCTCCGCAAACTTGTTGCGGAACTCTGTTCGCCGCCGCTCCTCCTCCGAGCCTGCGCTGCCCGGCGGCCTGGGCTTGGCATCCGCGGCATCGTCGATGGGCGGGGCCGGAAGCTCGCTTGCCTTTGAGCTCTTGGCTCCTGCTGTCCGAGATGACGAACGCCGAATGGGCTTGGCCGTGGTGCTCTCCTTTGTGTGCCTTTTCTCGCTCGCCGGGCCCCGGCGCTTGCTGGGCGCTTGCTGGGCCTTGGGGGCGCGCGGCGACGACGCGCTCTTACTAAAGCTCTTGCGTGGCGCTAATGCCGGGCTTTCGCGTTCTGCTACTGCAGAAGACGACGGCCTCGGTCTGCGCTTAATGCGCTCCTTGGCTGCGCTGCGCTGCTCGCCGGCTTGCTCTGCCAGCTGAACGGCCATGTCTTCCTCGTCCGAGTCGATGACCTCCTCGGCCGATTCCACCTCAGAGTCATGGCTATCCTGTTGCTGCGCGCTGGGCGTCCTGCGCACCCCGCGACCCGCGGCTGGAGCGCCAGAATGGCTGCGAGGGGCTGGCGCAGCGCGCTGCCTGGCCCGCCTCACGCCGGCTTTGGGTATGTTTGTGTCGATCGTCGGCAGCCCCTTGCTGGGCCCTGGGTACAGCCGGGAGGATAGCTTGCCGCTCCACACGTGCTTATTCGGTGCACGCTTCTTTGGCTGCGCATCGGCGCTGGTCTTGCCAGCCTGTTCGTCCTTGCGGTGCTGAATAACTTCGCGGATGACGACGCTGTTGGCCCGCAGCGCCTGGTCCAGCTCCTCGCGCAGCTCGTCCGGGCCCCCGCGATGTCCAGATAGTCGTCGCTCGTCAGCGCCAGCAGCTGCTCAGCCGCGCGGCGGATAGACGCCTTGTCCTTTTCCCGCAGGCGCTTGGCGGCCGCCGAAATGCCCCGCCGCTGCCCCGCCGCCCGTGGCTTGGGAGGCATCATCGCGCTGCCCACACCAGCTAGAACCTGCCGCCGCCAGCTCGGTCGCCGCCAGCTCGGTCTCGATCGTCGCCGCCAGCTC
Organism: Thraustochytrium striatum; assembly: GCA_022244645.1. NCBI lineage: Eukaryota > Bigyra > Thraustochytrida > Thraustochytriidae > Thraustochytrium > Thraustochytrium striatum. The sequence continues at coordinate 182,943 of JACDIV010000058.1, forward strand.
GGTCTCGAGCGTCGCCTCCAGCTCGCCAAGATCTGAGCTCTCGCTTTCTCCAAGTGTCCGTTGTCCACAGTCGAGTCGCAATCGTCTCCCCAGGCTCCTTGATGGCCGCTCGCAAAAACGCCGCCAAAAGGCGATCAGCGCTGGCCCGCTGGTCGCGCCAGCCAGGCACCGCGCGACGCGCTCTCAGCGCCCTACCGGCGCGCGGCGTGCTGCTCGTTCTCGCCATTGGCGCTGCCGCTCTCGCTTGCGACCTGCGGCTCGCACCGGCGTCGTGCACCCGCGCCGTGCTCCAGCGCCGCGCACCCGCGCACGGCGCGGGCCCCAAGCCAGGGCCACCCCGTTGCGACGCTCGCTCTCGGCGGCCCCGGCGCGCCTCCTGCCGCCCACGTCGAGCTCGGCTTCGCCAGGCTGACCCTGCCAGAGTGCTTTATCGTCGTGATTTTGCAGATTTTGGCGCGCACGACGTGATCGGACGACAGCAAGGGACAGCTCGAGGTGATGGGCGACCCCTTCGCGGACAGCGGCGAGCAGTTCTGGGACGGGTGGGACTCGGCCTCCGTGGGGTCCAGCGCGCGCTCGTCGCAGCAGCGCATCCCCCACCCGGTGTCGGTGGAGGCTGGCAAGGCCATTGGCCAGCTGGCCGGGCAGGCGTACGACCCCGAGAATCACCTCGACACGGCGGAGGAGATGTGGGCGGGCCTGGACGAGGACGAGGAGGGCGAGGATGGCGGCGGCGGCGGCGGCGACAATGCGAGAGCTTAAGGCCGGCGGAGGCTGGCGGCGAACGCTCGCCCGTTGCGGCGAGTCCCGGACGTCACTCGGTGACGCCGCCGGGGTCGCCGCGGCAGAGGCCGCGCGCGGCCTCTGAACTGATGGTCGAGGCCATCTCGCTTGGTGCTGCGCAGCTGTCGCCGTCGGCGCCTGGCGGACGGCGTGTGTTGCTCCCACGCGTCGCGGTGCACGGACTCGGGGACGCCGGCGGTGGCACGATGGCCGAGTGCATTGCGCACGCCACGCGCGCTGTGCGGAAACAGCTGGCAGTAGTGCCGGACACCGACCTCGTGGTGCTGCCCGACGCGCTCCCCCTTAGGCGCGGCAGCGCGGCGGCCATGGCCGAGTCGCTTGCGGAGGCCCATCGTTCGTGCCTCGAGGCGCTCACCGGTGTGGCGCGCGAGCTGGGGGTCATGGTATGCTTTGGGTCTGTGCACCGTGGGATCGGGGAGAAGGGCCTGCGACACAGCATCTTTCTCCTCGACCGTCAGGGAAAGGTCTGCGCGAGCCACAGTAAACGCACGCTGAGCCGCGAAGAACTGCTCGCAGGCTTCCTGCCGGGGAGAAGCTTACAACGGTGGCTACAGACGTGGGCACTGTGGCACTGTGCTTTGACAGCGACCTAAACGGCGGTAGCAGCAGCAGCAGCAGCAGCAGCAGCGACGCTATCGGCGGGGCTAGACTCGTGCTGTGCCTTGGCAATGAGGCGCCCGAGCTGCGGCTTCGCGCGCTGGCCCTGGACGCCGAGTGCTGGCTTGTGCGCTGCGCGCGCGGTCGGTCGGTAGTCGTTGACGCCGCTGGCAGCGTCACGTGGCGTGCCACACGAGTTCAGCCCAGCACAAGCGCGAGCATCAACCTCGCGCGGCGCCTGCTCCGCGTGACCGAAAACAGCCTCGGCGGCCTCGCGCTTCTCGAGGCGCGCAGCGCCGACGTGCGCATGGGCCAAGTCCCCGCCGAGGAAGACCTGTTGTGGGTCGAGCCTGTGGACGGCGCCGAGGCCTCGCTGCTTGCCGCACTGAATGACTGCGAGCTGCAGCTCGTCTCGCAAGAGGCCGCGATGGCCGCCACGCTCCAGTCGCGCATCGCTATGGCCCACGGGGCTTTTATCTGACTTGCTCATCTCGATCTCGACCTCGACCTCACAGATACGTAGCAAAGTTTGTTGTACTGCTGGAGCGCGAGCGGCACCGATGGCGGACGCGGCCCCGCAGCAGCGCCAGCAGCTTCTGGCGCAGCACGGGGCAGGGCTCACTGAGCCGACGCACCGGCGTGCGCACGCGGGCTGCGCAGCCGAGGCAAAGCAAGGCCGCGAAGATGGGGATGATGCTTTGATGAAGGCTTGGACGCCTTGGAGACCGGCAAGTACGCCAAAGCGCGCGGGAGACGACCCGTGGCGGTGATTCAGCGCATCTTGGCGGCCGCGGTTGCTCTGCTGCTGCTCCGCGCCGCGTTCTGGCACCAAGTCACGCCGCGACAATTGCGCCCAGGGCAGCTGCCGCGACGCCGCTGCGAGTACCTCGAGGAAGCAGAGGCCGCCGTGCGAGAGTACTTTGCCGCACGCACCGCGCGTTGCAATCGTGACCATGTTGACGGGCATGGAGCCCGAGGTCGTGGAGCTATCGATGCGCAACAAGCGGCAATACGCCAGTCTGCACGGGTACGCGCTGGTGCAGGCGGACGACATGCTGGACCGATCCCGACAGCCACAGTGGTCCAAGCTCAAGGCATTGCTGGCTCTGCTACCCGAGTACGACTTTTTAATGTGGGTGGACGCTGACGCGCTGTTCGCCAACTACCGTGCGCGTGGAGGATCTCGTGGACGGGACGCACGACCTGTTTTACGCGCGCGACGAGCTGGACATTAACTCGGGCGTGCTGATCGTGCGCAACTCGGAATGGTCGCGCTGGTACCTGCAGGAGGCGTGGGACCAGGAGTGGTTGGTCACGCCGTACAACAACTTTCGCTCCACGCACGAGCAGCGCGCCATCCACTACCTGCACGGTTCGCCAGACATCGCTGCGGAGGTGAAAGCCCTCGGCCGCAGGCCGCACCCGCGCGAGGCCGAGGTGCGCGAGCACACGCAGATCGTGCCGCACTGCGCGCTAAACAGCAACGTGTGCGAGGAATTTTGGCTCGGCCTGCTCCTGTGGCGGCGCACGCCGTGGCCGGGCGTCTTCTGCGACAACGTGTACGCCAACGGGGACTTTGTGATTCACCTGGCGGGCAAGTCGCCGGGGTCGTACAAGCAGGATCTGCTTGAGCAGTTCTCCCGCAAGATCGACATCGACAATGCCGCGGCGCTGGGGCCCGCGCAAAGCCAGGGTGGCGGCGGCGCATGAGGACGGGAGAAAGAGCATAAGAGAGATGATGTGTTTGTGTGTGGGTGTGGTGTTATGGCCACGGCAGGGCCGCGATGGATGGATCGATCGTCATGTCTCCATGGGAGTGCTTATTCTGCCTCGGCGCCGAGCTTTGCGGCCGTGGCCTGCACCCTGGCCGCCTCAGCGTAAAATTTTTTGACCAGCTCCAGCCCCTCGCTCACGCCGTCCTCCTTGCCGGCCGCGACATCGGCCTCGATCTGCTTGAACGCCGTCTCGACGGCCGCGGCCGTCTCGCCCATAGCCGTGAGCGCGCACTGGTGCGAGGATCCCTTGATTGCGTGCGCAGCGCGCCACACCCCGGCATACTCCTTCTTCTCTAGCGCCGCAGCAATCTCCGCGGTCTTCTCCTTGCAGCTCTTGGCCAGCATGCCAAGAATCATCAGCAGAAACTCGTCATCCCCGCCAATGCTCTCGCTCTCCTTCATCGCGGCCACCTCCGCCTCGGTCAGCTCCGCCTCGGCTCTGCCGCGGGCGCCGCCGCGGGCGCCTCGGCCGCTTCGGCTTCTGTTGCCGCCGAGTCGTCGGCGCCTTCGCCTGCGTTCGTTGGCGCTGCGGCATCCTTAGCGGGTGCAGCTGCAGCCGGGGCCGCCGCGTCCGGGGCGCCGCTGCCGTCCGCGCTGCCGGCTCCCTCCGCAGCGGTCTGCGCTGGCGCTGTCTCGCCCTCCGTCGACGCCATCGTTCTCACCTCGAGCTCGTCGTTCTGCCTCGCCTCCTTCGCCTCCTGTCTGTCGCGACTTGACAGTTTTTTTTGCTCACGAATCCCTGACTGACTGGCTCTGTCTGCCGAGGTCAGTTGACCTTCTCAGGTCATTCGGGATGTCATTGAAACTACCTTCGAATGTCAATGAAATGATGCGATGCTGCTCACTCGACGTGTTTCGATGACGTCCCCTTATTACAGGTCTTTCGAGGTGACCTCCCGAGGTCATTCGCGAGGTCATTCATTTGACGTGGTGAGGTGCCGGGAATGACGTGCGAAGGTCATGGCGATGACGTCGACAATGACCTCGGCGATTCACGGCTGGCAGCAGCAGCAAGGGATGGCGACGGGCGGCAGCGCGTTCGCTGGGCTCGAGAGAGAAACGCCGGCGCCTGCCGCGGGCGGCGGCGGGCGATGGGAGGACGTCACCGCCGCCCTGCGCTCCGCCTGCGGCGACCTGGGCCTGGGCGGCATGGTGAAGCGCAAAGAGTTCACGCTGCAGGACTCCATGAACGCGTTGGAGCTTATGTCGCCCAAGATGGACGCGGGCATGCACCTCAAGGGATTCCTGAACATTGAGCAGCGCGTACAGCGCGGCGAGCTTGCCATCCCGCCGCGGAGCGCCCAGCACTTGGCGGCAGTGTGCAACGCCGTGATGGGCATGGAACTGGCCTGGTACGGCGGCCACTCGCTCGCGACGAGCGTGCACTCGTGCGTGCACCTGCATAGCGACGCGCTGGCCATGCTCAAAGCCAAGGCCATGCCGCTGATGTCGCGCCGCGCGGAGGACGCCGACGCGTTCGAGCTGCTGCCTGAAGACTCGGACGAGTCGGTGCTCGCGGTTGTGGCCCTGGCCGCCTACATGGCCATTCTCAGGACGTGCGGCGACGTGCGGCGGCTTGTGCGACTGGCCGACATATACGAGGAGGAGGACTTCTCGGCGAGCAAGTTGGGACTGCCGCTCGGCGAGGAGGTTAACGTCCAAGAGCTGACCGAGCTCATCGACTTTGGGCTCGAGGTGGTGCGCCTGCGCAAGGCCAAGCTGCCAGAAGTGGGCGCGGAGGTGGGCGCAGTGTTTGACGAGGCCGGCTGTGACGCCTGCGAGCGGCTGCTGCTGTTCCGGCGTGGCTACGTGAACCTGCTTGACCTGTTCGCGGCAAGGGACATGAAGGGGTTCCCCGAGGCCGTCGCGCAGCTCCCCAAGGTGCGCGAGCTCTTCGACCGCGCGGGCCCCAAGCGCGCGGGAGCCAGCGAGGCAGAGCGCGAGCTCCAGGCTGCGTGCTTGGAGAGCGAGTTTGATGCGCAGGTGAACCACGAGATCCTTGCGGCGGCGCCGCCTCGCGCCGGGCCGACGGTGGACCTAGACGCTGCGCACGACCAGTTCCTCAAGCACCTGGACGACCTGCGCGAAGTGGCCGAGCTGCGCAACCAGACGACGCTCTTTGGCCTCTACTCGGCGCTTGACGACCTGTCACAGCGGGAAGCCAGCATCGTGCCGCGCTCGCTCGCCGTGCTGATGCTCTACACGGACAACCAGCTCGCGCTGGGCCGCTTCAAGTACGACGAGTGGATCCTGCAGAACATGAAGGAGTTTGGAGTCCCAGCCGACGAGCTCGGCTCGAAGGCTTGCAAGGCCTTCGCAGAGGCGGCAGTCAAGCAGGTGTACGAGGTGCTGCGCGTGCTCACGGGCAACCGAGCGCGCCAGCGGCGCAACATCGCCAACTTGCTGCCCGGCTGGGGAATGCTGCAGCAAGAGGCGGAAATGCAGGACCAGCTCGTGCTCATGGAGTTACGCCCCGAGCTGGCCGAGCGCGACCTCACCAAGATCGAGCCCGCTGAGCTGCGCGAGATCCTGCACTTTTCCATCTACAACTGGGCAGGCGACTGGGCCTCGCGCCTCATGGTGAACCACTTGCTGCTTGGCTTCGAGCTCGAGCTCTACTCGCTCTACGAGTACGACATGGTCTTTTGGTACCTTTCGTACGTGTATCGGCGGATGGCCGAGAACCAGAGCGACATGGTGGCCTTCCTGGACCGCCGCGTGGCGGCGCTGGAAAAGACCAAAAAAGCGGCGGCCGCCAACAAGAAGCTGCTCAAGGCCATCCGCCAGCAGCGCTTGCAGGTGCGCGGGGGGCCGCGGTACACCATGGAGCAGTGCCTTGCGGAGGTGCACAAGCTCCTCGCGGAAGCGCTGCTGCGCCTCATCATGGCGCTGCGCTGCCAGGGCAAGATGACCTTTCCCTCGTACGAGTTTGGCTCGCCACAGATCCGCTTCAACCACCGCCTGGCCCCCTTTTCGGGCGTGCCCATGCCGCAGCCCCTGACGTTTGAGTCGTACGAGCAGGTCACGGACTTGTCCAAGTACGAGGCGGACACGCTCTTCGAGCACGCCAATGGCTTTCTCAACCGGTGCAAGGAGGTCCTTAGTGCGCTCGTCAAACGCGGTGCGCTCAAGTCCCCTGCGAGGTGTCGTACGGCCAGTCGCTGCTGCGCGTCGTAATCGGCAACACCCTGCTTGCAGCGCGGGAGCGCGGGCGCCCGCAGGGCGAGGGCGCGTCGCGCGTCGCGGCAGACTTTTCCTTCAACGCCCGCTTCCCTGCTCAAGGTAGAGTAGGTAGGACGATTGACTGCAAACCCCAAAGCTGCTTCTACCTCAACAACTAGCCAAGCCTCAACCCCGCCGCGCGATACGGCGGCGGCGGCCCCCGCTGGGCTCTCCCGCCGGCTCCGCCGCCGCCGCCGCCCGCCGCCGCCGCCGCCGCTGGCGAGCCTCCTTCGGCCCGAAGCTTGAATTCCGACGTCGGGTCGTGGACGTGCAGCTCGTAGCGCATCAAGCCCATAGTGAACCAATGCAGGGAGTAGGCCGGGGCAGCGGCGGAGGCCAGCTTCTTGTGCATCTTCTTCAGGTCCTCTTCCGTGGACACGATCACGTCTGCCTTCGCGGCGTCCTTGACAAAGCGGAGCCCCGCAATCGTCATGGCTTGCTTGATTTCTTTGTCCACCTCGCTTGTCAAGAAGCACCGCGTTCCTCCCAGCACGGGCTTGCTCTGGCGGTCGCGCCGCTCCAGGACCACGGACAAGTCAACATCTTCGGCCGCCTTGGTCGTGGGGTGCGACATCGTGCCCTTTGGGGCGTAGCTCTCCGCCTTTGCCGCGGAGCCAAACTTGGCAGAGTCCTCAACCCACTGCATGTTGACGATGCGAGGGCTCGCACTGCCGTGCATCGCGAGGGGCCTGCAGCAGTTTCGCCGACCGCTTGAGCTTGAGCTTGCCTTTCAGCTTGCCCTTGGTTTCCGCGCTGACGCCAACCAGAATGTGCGTGGCCTCACTCACGGACTTTGCCAGCACAGCGTTGAACTGCTCCAGCTTGTCTGTGAAACCCTTGTCGGTATCCACGCCGGTAACAAGCACGCGCACCTTGTCTTGCGTCACTTGAGCCGCCTTGCGCGGGCTGCGCTTTGCCCTGCCCTTGCCCGCTGTGTGCGTTGGCGCCACTTCTGCCGTCGGCGGTGCTGGTTCTTCGGTCGTGGCTGCAGCCGCGCGACGGCGCGTCCCAGAACTGCGCTTTGCTCGCTTCTCGGGCGGCTCTTGCTTTGCCGCTGCGTCCTCGTCCGCCGCCGCGCCGCCGCGCTTGCGAGTTGATCTTGCCGGGGCTGCAGCCGGCTCGCTTTCGACGGCCCCCTTGCTTCGTTCTCGGCGTTTGACAGCGGCGCCTACCGTGTCATTGCGGCTCCGCGTCTTGCGTCGGCCGCTTCGGGGCGCCGGCACCTCCGCCTCGAAGACCTCGCCCCCGGTCGCGACGGCTTCCATGTGTCTACTGAGAAAGGGCATGAGCGTCTTGTCGTTTAAGAAGGCGGCGTGGAGCGCCTTCTTCAGCTTTGGAACCTCGCGACCGGCCGACCTGTACTCTTGCTCCAGCAGCTCGAGCACTTGCTCCTCTGTCTTGTCGATAAATGGCGCGAGTTTCTGGCTCTCAAACGCCTCCCTTGCGACTTGAGGCTCCTGTTCCGCCCTCGAGCCATCTTCAATACCGTAGGTGCTCAAGTACTTTGCCAAGGTCACGTCTGTAAAGCCCCGGACCCGCTCGAGGTAATCCTCAAGCGTGTTCGCGCCCAGAAAGTTTTGTGGTCGCTGCGCCGGCGCCGGCGCCACCTCGTCGTTGCTTGCGCCCGACTTTATGGTGGAGGCCACGCTAAGCGCATCGTCAGCGCTGTCAGCCGCCACCGTTGCGGGCACGGCCCCGTTCTCTGGCCGATGAGGCCCTGACTCTGGCCCCGCTTCTTCTACTCCTACTACTTTTTCGTGCGCTTGCGCGCCGCTTCCTCCTCGTCGTCTGGAGCAACCGTCGGTGGAATTGTCGCAGAGGCCGCCGCGCCGCCGTCTCTGGGGCCCCCAAAGATGTCAACAGATCCTCCAGAGTCGCTGCCTGCGTCATCAGCGTCCGACTCACACTCCGTCAGCTGGCTCTGCGCGCCGCCCGCGCCGCCCCTGCCAGAGAGAAGCGAGTCCCGACCGCCCTTCTCTGAGGGCGCCGTCGCTTGGTCGTCTTGCAGCGCAACATTGCGAGCGACACATCTGTCACGCGCACGGTTGCCGGCACGCCCCGCGCGGGCGTGACTTGCACAGGTGTGGCAGGCGCCTCGTCCTCCTGCTCGTCCTCCTCAAAGTCCACCAGTACGGTCCCGGTCACGTTGCGGTTTGTAGCAGGTTGGGCTTCGTCCTTTTTGTTCTCCGCATCCACCTCCATCTCGTCGTCCTCTATTTCGTCCTCTGACTTGACCTGGAGCGTCGCCATGCCGCGCTCCCGACCGTCCTCCTCCTCCTCTTCCTCGTCCTCGCTTTTGGATGATGTGATCTTGACCTCCTCGTTATCCCCGGGCACCGGAGCATTGACGTCAGCCTCGCCGTCGCCGTCGCTCTCCTCGTCTTGAGCGTCGTTGACAACCTGCGTCGGCTGCAGGGCGGTGCTCTCTTCGACCTCCGCCTCGGCCCCGGCCTCTGGCCTGCACTCGAGCCGCGCGCCCCTGTTGAGGAGCGTCTGCATCTCTTTGGCAGGCCACAGCTCGCACGCCTGGTGGCCAAAGGTGATGACCTCTCGAAACGGCACGGTTGTGGCAAGCCCTCCGTGCAGCGTCGCTTGCTGGTGCTAGTTCCCGTCCAGGTTTCGCCCTGCCCGGCACGAGCACGAGAAGGCCCTCCGCGTGGTTCACAAACACCTCCGCGTGCTCGTCGCAGATGCCGTCCAGCTCGACCACCTGAGCGCCTTTGCAGCCTATTCGCGCCGCCATTCAACCGCCGAGCGGCCGACGAGAACGCGTCCGTCATACAGCGGGAGCACGCGCGCGCCCTCCGAGCCTTCGCGCGCCGCGTCCAGCGCCACCAGGAGCGCCCACGGCTGCTCCTCCGCGTGGCCCTCCATGCCCTTGCCCGCGACCCAAAGATCGCACCGCGGAGTCCGCGCCCGGATATTTGTGATGGAACGGAACGGAACGTTCGGGCGAAAGCGAGTCGCTTGACTGGCAGGAGGAGTGGGCCTTGCCGAGGCTGGCGTCGCTGGAGGTGGAGGAGCGAAACCATGTCGTCCGCCGGCGTGGGGGCTGCCGCTGGGCACGGGTAAGCCCAGCCGCGCGCGTCTCGGCGCGCGCGCCGTGCGCCCGTCGGCGCCGCCCAAGCGCAAGCGGCCGCAGCAACGCATGCGGCGCGACAGCGCCAGCGTGGCGGGGCGCAGCGAGCGCTTCGCGAGCGTGGGCTCGTCGGCGTCGCTTGACGCTAATGCGCTGGCCATGCTCAGCGAGGTGTCCTCCGCGCAGGGCCGTCGCCGTGCAGCCAGCGTGCTCTCCGAGGCGGCTGGTGTACCGCACGCCGAGCACCGACGGAGGTCGGCCTTGCGCCCGCGGCGTCGCAGGAAACTGCAGCGAGCCGTGTTTCCCGCTCGCCGGCAGCGCGACGCAGCTCCAGCAGCCACCTTCGGCGCCAATGGCACCGCCAGTTGCGGGGGCGGCAGCAGCCGCCGCCCGCAGCCGGTGCCGTCCCAGCCAGCGCTGCCGGCGGCACCGCAGCCCGCGACGCCGCAGCCGCCACAGGTCGCAGCGTCGCTGCTGCCGCCGCCGCCGCCGCTGCCGCCGCAGGGCACGCTGCTGGCGACGACGCAGGAAGAAGCGGCGGCGCTGGAGCCTGCAGCCAAGAAGCGGAAGAAGGCTGTGGTGCCCGAGGTGGAAACGAACAAGATGCAGATGAAGGACTTTGTCCGCAATCGGCGCAGCGGGCGGCGCACTGTCGCGGGTCCAGAAGCGCTTGGAAGAGCAAGGCGCAGCGAGAGGAGGGACGGCGCTTGCGCAAGCTCGGCATCACGCCGCCAAAGCCAAAGCCAAAGCCAGTGGTGGTGCGGCAGCGCCCGGTGGTGGAGCTCGGTGACATGGACTCGACGCCGCTGGCTCCGCAAGTCGTGATGAAGGATGGCAAGCTCGTGCTGGACACGCAAAGCCTGGTGTACCAAAAGAAGGCCTCGGACGGCGCCCCCGACGTGCCCGAGCACGTAACCGAGCTGGGCACGGAGCACGTGACCTCCATGTCCTACTCGAAGCGCAAGCCGAGCAAGCGCTGGACCGAGGAGGAGACGCGCGAGTTTTACACCGCTTTGCGCCAATGCGGCAGGACTTTAGCATGATCACTCAGTTCTTCCCGCACCGCGTCCGGCGCGAGATTCTCAAAAAGTACAAGCGTGAGGAGAAGGAGCACCCGGACCTCGTGGCGCGCGCTCTAAACCCGGAAATTTCGCTCAAGCTGGAGCTGGAGGCCTTCCCGAACCGCACGCTGGTCAGATGCACAAGATGGAGGACTATTTGCAGACCAGTGGCGCCCCCCGCCTCGAGTTTGGACGAGGCTCTGGCCGCTGCCGAGCCGGGAGAAGCACATGTCCCAGCTCGAGCAGGACGAAGCGGATCAGCAGGCGCCGGACCAGCCTGCTGCGTCGGACGAGGCCGCCGCTACGGCAGCGGGCAAGGCCGGGGCCACGCCGGGCACCGCCGCCGCCGCCGCCACGGCGCCTGCTATCGGCACCGCCGCCGCGGCTGCCGGCAGTGCGGCCGCTCCGGCAGTGCCGGCGGCAGAGCCCGGCAGCCTTTCCGAGCTCATCGAGCAACAAGCCAAGAACCTGGCGGCGGGCGGCGGGCAAGCGCTGGAGACTCTCGCCGAGGGCGACGAGCACGCCGCCGAGCTGGAGGAGGAAGAAGAGAAGAGGAGGACGAGACGAGGACGACTCGGACGACGGCGCGCGGCGGTTCAACGTCAAGGACAACGCCTCGGAGGGGTATCTCTCCGACTGACGACATGTACTCTCTGTAGGCAGCAGCAGCAGCAGCAGCAAAGTCGCAATAGTTGTTACTTGGCCTCCTTGTCCTCCTGCTCGCGCAGCGCCTTGAGCTGCGAGAACACGTTGGTGGCGCTCCTTGGGATCTTGGAGAACGCGCCGCTGGCAGCCTTGGCGGGCGCGAGCAGCGGCGTGCGGATGGCCCCGACGTGCCCCAGCAGGCCGGCAACCAGGTTGGCGTGGAAGAGCGCGTGCGGCTCCATACCTCGACGCTGTCGGGCGGGAGCTTGCCAGCCTGCTCCTTGAGCGAGTCGATGAGCGCGGCGAGCCCGGTCTGCGTGAGCCAAATGTTGGGGCTAGCCTTGCCCTTGTCACGAATGTACCCGGCCACCAAGACCAGGTTGTTCTTGTACACGCCGTCCTTGGGCGGGTGCAGCGAGAGCGTCTCCTCGACGGCCTTGAGGCTCCGGGCGTGGCCACGAGCGAGAGCAGCGGCTCGCGGTAGCACAGCATGGACGTCTGGCCGCGCGAGATCCCCTTGGCAAAGATCATGTGCTCAGCGTCCTCGCTGCCCCCGTCCAGCTTGCCAGCCGCGACCTTGATGAGCTTGTTCTTGACCCACCGCGACGAGAACCCCACATCGCGCAGGGGAGGCGCACCCCGAGCGCCGACGCATCGCCGTGCACGAAGAGCGTGAGGCTGCTCTCCGCGATGTCCTGCGCGTAGTCCTGCGCCAACAAGTTGCTGCGCGACACCGCGCGCCGCTCTTGCCGCGCCTGCTCGCGCTGCAAGGCGAAGGCGCGGTCCGACTCCTCGTCCTTGTACGGGTGGTCGGCGCGCTGGCTCGTCAGCCCGTACGTCAGGTACCCGCGCGCGCCGCGCAGCGCCACGACGCGCCGCGACGCGCCCGTCGTCACCGCCGCCCACATCGACCGCCAATCTCTCCGTCGCGGTCGACGGTCCACATCGCCGCTGACGTCACTCTATATCCCAAGCAACCCAATGACGTCATCGCAATGGTTCCCGGAACGGACTGCGGAACGCAAATGATAATTGCTGCTGGTGGGGACTAGGTTCTGGGAACGGGCTGCGGAACGCAAAATGGTGTAAAGTACGGTACCATGGTACCGGTACGGTACCGTACGTACCGTATCCTGCTTGGCACTTCTCGAGGCGGCGTTCTGAATGATGAGATGGCATGGATGTCACATGTCAGTCAGCAAGGCATCGGCACGATCATTCAACGACAAAGAATCCTTTAGCTCAAGTTGTTGTCTCGGTGGAACCTTTCCCAGCACGTCACTTCGCTTGTGGCGCCGCTCTTTCGCGTGATGTGGAGCGCGACCTTGCAAACGGAGCACTCCTTTCTCGCCTTCTCGCGACACATCACGCAGCGCCGCTGCGCCGTGCCTCCCTGTGCGATCGATTGTCGCGCGTGGTTGTACTGAGAACACAGCCGAATACGCTTTGCTGCGCCTCGGTCGAAAAACTCGCGGACCTGCTTCGTCTGAACGGGGATGTTCTCCAGGGCCTGCTCGACCTCCTCGGCGGTGAGGAGCTTTGACTGAACGGGAATCTTCTTCAGAGGCTGCTCGGTCTCCTTGGCGGTGATCTTGCTCCGTACCACCAATTGCCTTGCGAGAGCTCTGGTGAAGGATGTGAACGACGCGAGGTTGTTCATGCGGCTGCGCACCTCGGACATGCAGGAGGGCGGATCGTCTTCGAAAGTGTCTTGCGCCTTTTGGAAGCGGTATAGGACAAACGCGTTGCGAACGAGGTGCTTGATGCCACGCAAGGCCGCTGACGAGTCCAAACCGAGCTCTAAGGTTTCCGGCGACGTCCTTGCCTCAACGCGCTGCGCGCTGCCGTCGAGCCCACCTTTGAGACTGTTGTACAGTACCTGCGGCATCGTCTTGAAGTTGTAGATGGGCGGCAGCAGCTTCTTGTCCACGCGCTTGCGCATCGCGCGCCAAAGCCGCAAGTGAGATGCGACGGTGTGGCGGTATGGGCCGAAGGCCTCGGGCACCTGGGGTGGGGGGCCGCCGTACACGTCAACCGAGTCGTGCGCCCAAGTCAGAGGTCCTTGTAGCCCGACAGAGCCTGGCAGTACGTGTCCCTGGCCGACCTCGGCACGTGAACGAGCACGCTGTACCAGATCTGCGTCGTGGTCGCCGCCACAAAGAGCACGTGGTCAAAGTCAAACACCATCGCCTGGTGTATCAGCTGCCCTCGGTACAGCCAAGGCACTGCTCGCCACCATGTCTCGTCGCCAACGGTGCAGGCAAAGTATTGCCCGTACTTCTTGCTAATGCGGAAGCCACCACCTTGCGCTCCTCAGCGACGCGTGTCTTGAACTTGCAGGTCACGTACACAGCGGTGCTCTCGTCAGGCGGGACCACTCTGGCAATGGCATCGGCAGATACTGCGAGGAAGGGGTGCGAAATGCTCGCGCACAAGCCGATCTCGTAGATCTCCTTGCACCACGACATGGCCTTGAGACTCTGCAGGATGTTATCCTCGTTCGTGCCAGTCTTCATGGTAACTGTGGACCTCAACGCCCAAACCAGGACTGGAAAAGGTGCCGCGCGGCATCCTCGCTCCTCGTCAGCTCGTCGGTGTCGCCAAGCGCGTTCTCAAATCGGTCACAGGGCTCGTCTATGTCGCTCTCCTCGTAATCGGACAGCGCGATTTCGTCCGCGACCGCTTTGTTGACCTGGTCCACGTCAGCATCGCTGCAGCACGCCTCAAGGTCATCATCGTCGTCGCCAATGTCCAAACCCTCACAGCCACAGCCGCTGGCGAGGGCTTCTCGGGCTGCGCGGACACTAACGAGCTTGCTCGCTTCCTTGTCCTTCCTAGCCAGCTGTGCCCCAGTCGCGCCGGTGATCGCAAAGGCGCGCAGCACGTGCCACTCAGCTGAGCCTTGCCAGCAGGTTAGAGGCCTCGCCGCACGTGCGACAGCAGCCTCCGCGCCATTCACCGCCGCAGTCTTGATACTGGTGTCCGGAAAGAATAGAACGTCACTCTCCTTGTTGAAGCCCTGCGGCAGCCTCTGCTTGGTCATCGTGATGGTCCTAGACATGATCTTCATAGACTCGCTCGGGAAGCCGTGCGCTACAAAGCGCACGACGTTCGCATTGTCGGCACCGGACCGCTGGTAGTCCACAACGGCGAAGGCAGTCAGCTTGCTGGAGTCGGTCACGTCGCAGGTTGCGCTGAAGATCTCGCGGCCCATGCACTTGTTGTCGTCCACGATGAAGCCCTTGTCGCGAACGAGGCCGAGCCGCACCGCGTTGTCCAGCACGTCTTCGTCCAGCATGGACCGGGCCTTTGCAGCGGCAGATGCCTTGGTCATCCGAATTTGAATGGAGCGCGACGCGTTCCATTGGTTGCAGACTCGCACCGCTTTTTTTATGACAGCCTCCCGGAGGCCCTCTTCGGCAGCCTTTCTGGCTTCCGCCCAGCTGCCTGGCGCTCCTCGCGCACCAGCGCTGCACCAACCTTGCCCCGGATGAAGCTCAGTGTCTTGATGGGGTGGTCGCTGTTGTCGCTGATCATCATAAACCCGAGGCCCTTCCGCACGAAGAGCTCCCAGATCTGCCTGTTGCTATACCCGCCATCGCAGGTACCGAGCACACCGTCGAGGTTGCCACCGAGCTCCTCGGCGACGTCGTCGAGAACGGCCTCGACCGACTCGATGACCGAGTAGGATGCGCGGGCCTTGTGCCTTGTCGTGAGAACGGCCCCGAAGAGCGACTCGCTTACGCAGTCGTTTTCGATGCCCTCCTTCCCGGCCTCGCGGTTGCTCAAGGCTTTGGACCCGGCCTCCTTCGAACGCGAGCCAATGAGCTCATCGTCGATGACGAGCGCCATCCTGCGGTTGACGAACAGGTTACGGCTATCCTCGTACACGCACTTCTCGTAATCACGCCACTTGGCCACAGTGTCGGTGGACTGTGCCCAGGTACCCTCAGCGTGGGATGGGGACCCTCGCGGATTCACCATTGTCATGGCCTGCGCCATGGCCCGTACCTCATTCGCGGCCAGGACTCGCTGGCTGTCGGCTGCGCTGAATAGGTCACGGATGATGCTCTCGAAATCCTCCAGCGCCTCTGTGAGAGACCCCTTGTTCATCTGCGCGTGCAGGAAACAGCCCACAAAGGACAGCATGTCGCCGAGCGTCAACTCTTTCTGGCCGCCCATTTTGTCGTTGAGCCAGCCCACCAGCAGGCGCAGAGCAGGCTTGGCCACGAGCTGGAACATGTCCATCTCGTCCATGTCAGCTAGCGGGGCCGCGGTAAACCTGGTGGGGTTGTCGCTCAGTTTTTCGAGCACTGTCCCACAGTAGTCTGTCACGCGCGACAAGAGCAGCTCGTCACGCGCGTCTTCTTCAAACATGAGCTCGTACTCGTCCGGGCACCGGTTCATCGTCCATGTCCGTGCGCTGGAAGACATGGGTGCTGACCCAGAGGCCGCCTTGCACGCAGCGCGTGGCTTGTGCGCGCTACCTGTGGAGGGAGCTCGATTTCTTTCATTCATGGGCATGCGGAGTGGCTCTTGCGCGAGTGGCCAGACTGGCCACACGACTTGCACACCTTCTTAGCGCCTGTCCCATCGCCCTGCTTGGCTGCGCGGCGCTTCTGGCCGCGAACTCCAGTGCTGGAAGAGTCGGGCGCGTCAGGCGTTGCGTTTGAATCGACCTCCATGCGGTATACCGGACTGGTGCGCACGGATAGACGCAAGCAGGGGCCGTGACCCGCCTCCTCGTGCTCCTCGCAGGCTGCGGTCGAGCCCTCGCGGCTTTCGCGTCTTCGAGTCCAACGCCCGCGCCCGCCACCCTGGTTGACGTGAGATCCGTGCAAGCTTCCAGCGTTTGTGGTGGATCACGAGGCAGCGTAACTCACATGTCAAACAGCCCTCCTGTCCTCATATGAGTACGGTACGTGCCGTGGTACGGTACCGGTACGGTACCGTACCAGGTACGGTACCATACCGGTACCAGTAATCACCGAATTGCAACGTGAGGCCGACCGACAGCCACTCGGGGTCATGTTCTGTTTAAAAAGCGAAAAAGCAGCAAGACGCTGTGCGCAACGTTGGCAAGGTTGCGCAAGCTGCGAGGAAGCAGTTCAGTTTGTTAGAGCAGGCGCTTGTTGAGGTGGAACTTGTCCCAGCAGGTCAGTTCGCCCTGCGCATGGCCGTTCTTCCGCGTGACGTGAAGCGCGACCCTGCACACCTCACAGGTATAGCTCGCGAGCATTGAGCAGACGACGCAGCGCAGGTGCTTTTGCTCGCGCCTTGTGACCACCTTGTCCCCGTCGCCGTTCTTCGATTTGACCACCTTCTCAACCACCTTGACGCCAATCGCCTTTCGCTTGTGGCCATACGCGGCGCACAGTCGAACACTCCTCGGCGTGCCCTCGTTGAAGAACTTGCGGACTCCCTTCGTCTGCGAGGGGATACCCTTCAGGGCCTCCTCGATCTCCTCAGCAGTGAGCAGCAGGTTGGGCCTTCCGGCTGGACTTTTGGGTGGCAAGCCAGCGACAGTGTCCGTGCTCCGAGCCACTAAACGAACTGCGAGGTCCGTGGCGAAATTCCGAGCGGCTCGCTGCTGTTCATGTGGCTGCGTACCATGGACACAGTCATTGGGGGCTCGTCCTGACAGAGACCCGCCTTCCGGAAACAGTTGAGGATGAACGCGTTGCGAACGAGCTGCTTGATGCCGCGCAAGGCCACTGACGAGTCCAGACCGAGCTTTGTGCTTTCCGGTGACCTCCTTGCCTCGACGTACTGCGCGCTGCCGTGGAGTGACCCCCCTCTGAGGCTGTTGTACAGCACCTGCGGCATCGTCTTGAATTTATAGATGGGCGGCAGCAGCGCCTGGTCCACGCGCTTGCGCACCGCACGCCAAAGCCGCAAGTGAGATGCGACGGTGTGGCGGTATGAGCCGAAGGCCTCGGGCACCTCAGGCGGGGGGCCCTTGATGTCCACTGAGTCGTGTGCCCAAGTCAGGAGGTCCTTGTAGCCCGACAGAGCCTGGCAGTACGTGCCCCTGGCCGACCTTGGCACGTGAACGAGCACGCTGTAGCAGATCTGCGTCGTGGTCGCCGCCACGAAGAGCACGTGGTCAAAGTCGAACACCATCGCCTGGTGTATGAGCTGTCCTCGGCACTCCCACGGCACCACTCGCCACCAAACCGCGTTGCCAACGGTGCAGGCAAAGTACTCCCCGTACTTCTTGCCGATGCGGGCGGATATCTGCTTGTGCCGCTCAGCAACCCGAGTCTTGAACTCGCAGGCTGCGTAGACAGCGCTGCTCTCGTCGGGCGGGACCACTCGAGCGATGGCATCGGCAGATACTGCGAGGAAGGGGTGCGAGAGGCTCGCGCATAACCCGACCTCGAAGATTGCCTTGCACCACGACACGGACTTGAGACTCTGCAGGATGGTGTCCTCGCTCATGGTGCCTGACTTCATGGCTGGCATGGACCTAAACAGCCCAAACCACGACTGAAAGAGTTGCTGCGCGGCCTCCTCGCTCTTCGTCAGCCCATCGGCGTTGTCGAAAGCCTCCTCAAGTCGGTTACAGGACTCGTCTATGTCGCTCTCCTCGTAATCGGACAGCGCGCTTTCGTCCTCGACCACCTCGTTGACCTGGTCGAGGTCAGCATCGCTGCAGCACGCCTCAAGGTCATCGTCGTCGTCGCCGATGTCCAAACCCTCACAGCCACAGCCGCTGGCGAGGGCCTCTCGGGCTGCGCGGACACTAACGAGCTTGCTCGCTTCCTTGTCCTTCCTAGCCAGCTGCGCCCCAGTCGCGCCGGTGATCACAAAGGAGCGCAGCACGTGCCACTCAGCTGAACGCTGCCAGCAGGTAAGAGGCCTCGCTGCGCGGCTGGCAGCTGCCTCCGCAGCACAGAGTGACGCGCACTTTCTATCGACGGCCGGAAAGAACAGCACGTGCCGCTCCGCGTTGCAGCCCTGCGGCAGCCGATGCTTGGTCATTGTGAAGGTCGCTGACATGTCCTTCACAGCCTTGTCCGAAAAGCCGTGCGCGACAAAGCGCACGACGTTCGCTTTGTCTTCACCAGCCCGCTGGTTGTCCACGAAGGCAAAGGCGGTCAGCTTGCTGCTGTTTTTCAGCCGCGTCCGTCGCAGTGCAGGTTGCGCTGAAGATCTCGCGGCCCATGAACGCGTTGTCATGCACGACAAAGTCCTTGTCGCGAACGAGGCCTAGACGCACCGCGCTTTCCAACACGTCTTCGTCGAGCATGGACTGGACCTTGGCGGCGGCAGAAGCCTTGGCCCTTTGAATTAGCGCAGAACGCAACTGCTTCATTATGTCGCCAGGATGCAGAGCTGCCGCCTCGACAGTCTCCCTGAGGCTCTCGTTGGCAGCCTTTCTGGCTTCCGCCCCAGCTGCCTGGCGCTCCTCGCGCACCAGCGCTGCACCGACCTTGCCCCGCATGGAGCTCAGTGTCTCGATGGGGTGGCCACTGTTGTCGCTGATCAGCAGGAACTGAAGGCCCTTCCGCACGAAGAGCTCCCAGATCTGCCTCGTGTTGCTATACCCGCGATCGCAGGTACCGAGCACACCGTCGAGGTTGCCACCGAGCTCCTCGGACGTCCAGAACGGCCTCGACCGACTCGATGACCGAGTAGGATGCGCGGGCCTTGTGCCTTGTCGTGAGAACGGCACCGAAGAGCGACTCGCTTACACAGTCGTTCTCGATGCCCTCCTTCCTGGCCCTGCGCTTGCCCAAGGCTTTGGACCCGGCCTCCTTCGAACGCGAGCCAATGAGCTCATCGTCGATGACGAGCGCCAACCTGCGGTTGACGAACAGGCTACGGCTCTCCTTGTACACGCAGTTCTCGTACTCGCGCCACTTGGTCACGGTGTCGTCGGACTGACGCCACATGCCCTCAGCGTGGGACATGGGGCCTCGCGGATTGACCATTGTCATGGCCTGGGCAATGGTCTGCACCTGCTCCGCGGCCAGGACTCGCTGACTCGCGGGTGGGCCGAACGTAGCAGAGGGTGTACCCGAGCAGCTTCATCGCGTGTTTAAGAGACACGCCAACTAGCTGCGCATACACAAAGCAGCCCACAAAACGCAGCATTTCTTCGAACGACATGGCCTTCTCGTCAGGCCCCAAGTTGTCGTTCAGCCAGCCTAGCAGCTGGCGCAGCGCGGGCTTTGCCACGAGAAGAACACGTCCACCTCGTCCATGTCAGCGAGCGGAACCTTGGAACACTTGCCGGCAAAGTCGCTGAGCTTCTTGACCACAGTCTCGGAGTAGCTTATCGCACGCTTCAAGAGCAGCTCGTCACGCGCGTCATCTTCAAACTTGAGCTCGTACTCGTCCGGGCACGGGTTCATCGTCCATGCACTGAAAGCCATGGGCGCTGGTCCGGAAGCTGTCTGGGGCGCAGCGCGTGGCTTGCGCGCGCTGCCTGAGCTCGTGAACGCGGCCGGTTCCTTCCCGTTCACGGGGCATACGGAGTGACTCTTGCGCGCACAGCCAGACTGGCCGCACGACTTGCACACCTTCTTGGCGCCTGTCCCATCGCTCTGCTTGGCTGCGCGGCGCTTCTGGCCGCGAGCACCAGTGCTGGAAGAGTCGGGCACCTCAGCTGGGTTTGAATCGACCTCCATGCGGTACCGGACTGCTGTGCACGGATAGACGCACCCGCCCCCTCGTGCTCCTCGCAGGCTGCGGCTGAGCCCTCGCGGCCTTAGCGTCTTCGAGTCCACCACCAGCGCTCGTCGTTGCGCAGCCTGAGGCAGCTGGCTCGGTCGGGTTTAGATGCGAACCTAACTAAATGTAACATGTAAAACGAGAAAACGGCCGAAATGTATATATATATACAATATTTGGTCGCGCTTGCTGAAAGAACGAAATCGAACGCGAGAATATATACAATTTTGGATACGTATTGTGGATGCTGGGTGGGGATTGTGTTCTGGGAACGGGCTGCGGAACGCAATGCACGCACACAATTGCGTTCTGCGTCCGGGTCTGTGCACGGATCAACCGCGGAGGAGCAGGAGGTGCAGGAGCAGGAGCAGGAGGTGGAGGTCGAGGTGGAGGTGGAGGTGGTGGATGCTTGGGCCTGGAACGCGCTTGGGCCGGGGCGAGTAGAGGCGCGTGCGTTCGGCGCGCCTGCAGGCAGGCGGGCGGGCGGACGGGCGGGCGGACGGGCGGAGAGGCGCACCACAGCAGCAGTGACCCCGCGCGGCAAGGCGGGAGCGTGGACGGGCTGCTGACGCGTGGCGTGCTTCCTTGTGGCACGGCACGCGCGGGGCGCGGACAGCAAGATTCTCGGCAACACGCAGGACATCGAGAAGCGCGGCTTGAAGCGAAGAATGGGCTGCACCTCCTCGTCGCCTTCTCAAACTAGCAGCAGCAAGAGCAAGGCCGGCATGGAGGCGAACAACGGCGCCATGGAGGTGGACCAGCAGCGCACGGCCGCCAAGGGAAAGGCGGTGGACGTGGCGCCAGAGATCGTCCTCCGCCCGAGCGAGAGGACCTGGCCGCGCGCGTGCGCACCATCCCTTTCTTCAACATGCACTCGTCGCGGCAGATCCGGCAGGTGGCCTCCGCGATGCAGGAGGTCAAGTTCAAAGCCGGTAGTGTCGTGTTTAGCAAGGACGAGCAGGCGGACGCGTTTTACGTGCTGCGCGACCCCGCTGACGCGGACTCGAGGTGCGGGACGGCGAAAAGTCGCTGGAGATGCCCACGTTTTTCGGCGAGATGTGCCTGCGCTACCACAACGTGAAGCGGCGCCAGACCGTCGCCGCGCGCGACGATGTGGTGCTGCTGCGCATTTCCCCCACGCGTACCGCAACCTGATCGTCGAGCAGGCCAAGCAGCAAGAGTCGCAGTTTATGCAGTTCTTGCGCAAGGTGCCCATCCTGGAGGGCCTCACGGAGGAACAGCTGCAGGCGCTGGGCCGCAGCTTGCGGCACGCCAAGTTCGAGGCGGGCAGCAAGATCATCACCCAGGGCTCCCACGGCTCCACCTTTTACTTGTGGAGAGCGGGACCGTCAAGTGCGTGCAGCGCACGAAGAAAGGGCCCAACACGGTGGTGTCCGAGGTGAACCGCTACTCGGCTGGCGACTACTTTGGCGAGGGCGCGCTGCTACAGGACGCGCCGCGCAACGCGGACGTCATCGCGGTGGACACGGTCACCTGCCTCATCCTTACGCGCGCCGATTTTAACGACCTGCTCGGCGGCGTGCAGCAGCTGCTTGAGCACAACTTTCGCGCGCGCGTGCTCAAGGGCGTCGACCTGTTTCGCACGCTTACGGACGCCGAGCGCTCCGAGCTGGCCGACCTGCTCACCGAGCAGGTCTACGACCCCGGCGAGCAGATCATTCAGCAGGGAGACAAGGGAGATCGCTTCTACATCATCAAAGAGGGCGAGGTGCGCTTCACCCGCGACGCCGCCGCCGCGGCCGCGGACGAGCTCGGCGCCACCAAGTCGGACCGCGCAGAGTCCGAGCTGCTGGAGAACGGGTCACTGGGCAGCGCCGGCGGCGGCGGTGGCGGTCCGCAGTCGGCCATCGCCGCCGCGGCCACGGCGGCGGCTTCGGCGGCCGCCGCGGCGTCCATGGTCAACTTTTCGGCGCAGACGCCCCCGCCCATGCCCGCCGGCGCGACGCCCCCCGCGCCGCCCATGCTGTCATCCTCTTCCTCTTCCTCAAATTCACCGGCGGCTGTGCCGCGGCGGCACAGGTGGCCGCGCTGGCCGCTTCACAGTCCGCGGCCGCGTACAAGAACGGCGACGCAGGCGCCGAGGAGATTGGGCGGCTCTTCACGGGCCAGTACTTTGGCGAGGGCGCGCTGCTGACGGATGGGCCGCGTCGCGCCAGCGCCTTCGCCGTGGGCGTGGACGCTGCTGACGCTGGAGCGCAGCGTGTTCTCCAAGGTCTTTGATCAGTCGCTGCAGGACATGCTCAACCGGAACTTTGAGAAGCGCCGCAAGGAGGAGGAGGCAAGCGTCGAGTTCACCGACCTAGAGCAAATCAAGGTGCTCGGCGCGGGCTCGTATGGCCAGGTGCTGCTGGTGACCAACAAGATCACGGGCAAGACGTACGCGCTCAAGACCATGTCCAAGCAGCGCATCTCGACCATGGGCCAGGAGCGCCACGTGCTAAACGAGAAGGCCATCCTCGAGTCGACGAGCCACCCGTTCATCGTTGGCTGGAAGCAGTCCTACGTTAGTACCGAGTACGTCTTCGTGCTCCTGGAGGCCGTGCTGGGAGGCGAGTTGTTTGCGTACATGCGCGCTGCGGGCCGGCTCAAGCTCAAGGACGCCAGCTTTTACATCGCGCAGGTCGTGCTGGTCTTCGAGTACTTGCACTCGCGCAACATCATCTATCGGGACCTCAAGCCCGAAAACCTGCTCGTGGCCGCCAACGGGTACCTCAAGTTCACCGACTTTGGCCTCTCCAAGATGCTGCACGACGAGCGCAAGACCTACACGCTGTGCGGGACCCCGGCCTACGCCGCACCAGAGGTGTACAACCTGTCCGGCCACGGCAAGGCCGTCGACTGGTGGACTCTCGGCGTTCTCACGCACGAGCTGCTCTCCGCCACCACGCCCTTCGACGGCGACGCAGAGGAGATCTTCGCCTCCATGGAGGAGTACGCGCGCGCCTACCCCAACATCCGGCTGCCGCGGGGCCTCTCCGGCGACGTGGGCGACTTTGTGCTGCGCCTGCTCAACCCCAACCCCAACAAGCGCCTGGGCTGCCTCCCGCGCGGCGGCGGGGCGCGCGACGTCAAGATGCACAGCCTCTTCAAGGGCTACACCTGGACCAAGCTTATCCAGGAGCAGGTCAAGGCGCCGTTCAAGCCCAAGATCCGCTCCATGTACGATACCGACAACTTCTACCCGCCCGTCGTCAAGGGCAAGCCCGTGCAGCTCGCCAACGTCGACCCGGCCTCGGTGCGCATCGCCGCCGACTGGAGCTTCAAGTGAATGAAATGAGCGACCATCGCCGTCGAGCGTCCTTCCGGAGGCCAAGGCCCAAGCCGCCGCTGGGGCCTCCGAGGCCGCCGCTTGCTTGCCCTTGCTCTTGTTCTGCTTCCCCCAAGTCACCTGCGCGTCGTCGCGATCAAGGAGCCTGGTCGCCAACTGTGCCACCGCGGCTTGGTGCCAACGCGCACGAGGACAGCGAGGGGCGGCGACGGGCAGGAAGATGGCGCCCAAGTCGGCGCGCGCCAGAGGCCTCGCGCGCCAGGCCAGCTCGAGCCGCTTTGGCGTCGTGCCCGAGCGCGTGCGCCAAGAGTCGTCGCGCGATCTCCTCGATGCGGACGGCAACGTTGCCAACGGGCCTTGCAGGCCACCTGACGCGGTGCTCGAGGGCTGGCGCATGCTGAGCTTCCTGACGCGCATGGCGGGCCGGCTGGCGAGCTGGGTGGGCCTCAGCTGGTGGGCCTGGGTCATGTTCTGCAGGCTTTTGCTCTTCGCCGGCATTCTGCTGCCCGCCTTCCTGCGCATGGTGTGGCGCTACTTTCGCTCCGACAAGATTTTTCGCGAGTTCTACGGGCCCGTGCGGCGCCAAAGCGTGGACATCTACCTCGACGCGGAGGTCGCCCCGCCAGACGGCGCGCTGCGGCCCGTGATCGTGTTCTTCTCTGGCGGCGCCTGGATCATCGGGTACAAGGCCTGGGGCGCCTTCCTTGGCTTTTGCTACTCGCGGGCCGGTTACCTCGTGTGCGTGCCCGACTACAGAAACTTTCCGCAGGGCGCCGTGGAGGATATGCTCGACGACGTGGACCTCGCCCTCGACTGGTGCGTCGCCAACGTGCGCGCTCTCGGCGGTGACCCCGAGGCGATCGTGCTCATGGGCCAGTCCGCCGGGCGCACCTATCCAGCACCGCGCTGCTCCGCGGTCTTGCGCGCGAGCAGTCCTTGACGTCGGCCGCGCCGCGAGACCTGCAAAATCCGTACAAGCCGGTGTGGACGCCCGCCCGCAACCTGGGTGGCTTTATCGGCGTGTCCGGTCCGTACAATCTCGTCACGCTCTGCCCGCACCTCAGCACGCGCGGACTGAACATCTCGCTCTTGCGCATGATCTTCCGCAACGACTTTGAGATGCATTCGCCTTCGTATCTCGCGCGCCGGCTTGTTGAGGAGCACGGCGGCCCTCTGCCTTGTGCCGTTCCTGTCGCGCTTATCCATGGCACCGCCGACAAGACGTGTCCCTCGAACAATCAGAGGAGCTCTACAGCGTCTTGCGCGAGTGCCTCGCGCCCGAGGACCCGGACAAGCACACCGTGTCACTCTCCCTCCTGGAGGCTCACACACACCGACCCCATCATCGAGCTGCCAATGAAAGGCCGCGACCCGCTCATGGAGTGCACAGCCGAGCACTTGCGAAAAATGACTCGCTCGCGACCGCTCGAGCCCATGACAGAGCGCATGCTCCCGGACTTTGTCGTGGACGCTGCACGCCTCGTGAACCCCTTTTAGTTTTCGTTTCTTGCTTCAAAGTTACTTGCGCAGCAGGCGCTGACGCGCGAGAAGGAGCGCGGCCACCGTCGCGCCAAGGCTCGACGGCCCGAGGCTGGCGTGCCGCACCTTGCTGCCGATGAACGAGTACGCCGGCACCAAAGTGTCATGGAGCGCCTCATACGTCGTGCGAGGCAGCACACGCTGCAGGGCCTGAAACAAGGCCAGCGCAACAGTGTCGACTGCTTCGACGCTCTTGCTGTCCGAGCCGCGCGTGCTCACCATCAGACCGTCGACGTCCAGACGCTGGAGGCCGTCCAGGGGCTGTACACGGTCTCCTTGCGGCTGGTCACGCGCACGGTCTCGACCAGCACGTGCGCGAGAGAGTCGGCAAGCACCACCAGGTCGCGCACGCGCACCTCGCCAGCCGCGACCATTTGATGGCGACCGTCGCGGTCCACGACCTGGACGCGGTGGTTGCTGGTGAGCTGCAGCGTGCGGTTGCCGGCCTCGAGCGAAACCATGTGCACGCGGGCGTCCTCGTGCTTTATGATGGCGAGTAGCGGTTCAAAGCGGCCGCCGCCCACGTGCACGCGATCTCCGACACGTACCTGGTCCATCGCGACGAGCGAGCCGTCCTCGAGCGGGGCTTGTGCGCGACCAGGAAAGCACTCACGGGTGGACTTGTGAACATCGACGCCACAGCCTACGCCAGACGGACCAGAGATGCACCATTCGCCATAGGGCCTGATGCAATCGTCGGACGTCCAACAGTCTCCGCAGTTGCCACGATCAATATTGGCTTGCGTCTTCTGTTCAGCGCTTGTGCAGCCTTCCGTCGTGCCAAAGTACAGCTTTGCGGTGTTGTCTGCCCACTCTTGTTGATTCCCAAAGAACAGGCTCCTCGAATCCTGCCGCGCGACCTCAAGAAGGGTCGTGGAGCTCGTCTGGGCGAGCTGTGGCTGGGCGCAGGATTGCACAAAGTCCACGCGCAGCGACTCATCCAGAGTTGCCTCGCAGCTCGCTAGCCCGGCCTCCTCCGACTTGATCTGCGCGCTGGCGAGGTTGCACAGGGTGAGGAGAGTGAGCACACAAGCGGGCGGCTTGGTGGGCACCCACGGGGCCAGCGCACAAGCTTCCCCGACCTGCGCTCGCTGCTGATCCGTCGTGCCCTCGTTGCACTTGGCGAGGAGGTCCGTAGTCTTCTCGCGGAGGTTGGCTTGCAGCACAGCAGGAGCGCAGTTGTTGACGAGGACGCTCCGACACGTCTGCGGGAGCCAGAGACACGCCATCGCGACTTCCTTCGCGCCGTACGACGTCACCATATGCGGCTCGCAGCAACCACCGGGGATGGCCGGGCTTTGCGGGCCCGGGGTCTCGAGACCTGAGAGGTCCGGGTAGCAGCTGCATCTCTGAGCCAGCTTCCGGAGGCACACGGTGCTGTATGGCGTGTCGTTCACCGTCTCGTGCACGCTTCCCCGCGGGCCGTTAGACTCACCCTCCCCTGTCTGGCGACCGCCACGCTTGTAGCGCGTCGCCAGGCTGTCGCTGGGTGCCAATGCCAGCAGCAGCAGCACCAGCGGCACAAGGACCTTGGTCAAGATCATCATCTTGCTCCTGTTCGCCTGGACCTTTTCTGTTTGCCGCAGCGCCGCTGCCGCCGAGGAAAGCTGTGACGTCAGCCTCCCTTGCCAGATGAGCACAAGCGAAACTTCTAGTACTCTGGTAAGCTTTATTCTAAAGGAGTTTCACTCGGCATGCACAAGTGAGGGCCAGGCCGCTTTCTCGGACCTGAGAATCGACCTCAGCGACCTGCGAAGCGTCGGCGCCTGGCCGCCGCACGTTGCTGCCGTCCGCCGTGAACCTGGGTGGACCAGACGAGCGCAAGCGAAACTCGCTGGAAGGAGTTTTCATCCCCGACTCGAAGTGGGCGACCTGTAAAGCATCGGCGACGCCATCAGCGCCTGGCTGCCGCCACCAAAAGTCCACCAAACGAACCTGGCTGGGCCAGCAGCGTTCGGCGGACCTGAGGAGAGAGATGAAGAGAGCTGCCATGCCGCAAGGAGGGATCTGGATCTCTGCCCAGGCTGCCCGACCGAGCAGGCAGCAAGAAAAAGTGGTGGCGTCATCGTTGGCCAGCCGGCCGGCTGAGCGCTGCTCGATCTGTGCATCTCTTCGCCTTGCGGGGAGATTGGCAGCCAGACTCGCAAGAGCAGAACAACCGCCTCGAGGACAGGCGACCAAGCGAGAACGAGAACTTGGACGACATGGCGCGGCGCGGGCTCTTCTTGCTTGTGGTGGCGGCGATTGGCATCGTGAAGACGAGGGCCGACGCAGAGGACGTTGACCAGCGCTGGAGCTCAGTGTGCGTGGAAAAGGCTGTCGAGCTCTGCGGCTGCGACGCGGGTATGCCCCACGGCGCGGCCGAGTGCGCGGCTGTCGCCCGCCGTGCCCAAATGCTGTCTGGAGACCAAACTCCAGGAATCCGAGCGCCGCGAGCTCATCAACGAGTGCCTGCCAGGTCTCGCCGCCGGGTGCCGCAGCTTTGTGGCCGAGTACTGCGACAATAAGGTGCTGCGCAACAAGCTCCACAACACCAAGCAGATGGTCCGCAAGTGCGCGGAGCAGGCCAGCCCCCTGCAGAAGGCACAAGGAATGGCTGTGTGCGAGATGCCCAAGTGGATGCAGGGCAGGGGCCCTGCGTGCCAAGCCGACCTGCTGAGCGGCTGCGACCCAGCCTGCAAGCGCCTCGAGGATCCGGAGGTGGCCATCCGCTGCTGCGAGCAGACCAAGGTGGAGGCGCACGAGGACGTGGACTCGGACTGTGCAGACACAGCGTCTGAGCAGCACCCGCTCAGGGCCAGCCTTATCCAGGCGCTTGTGAGCAGCCCCTCAGCCCTGCCTACGAGGCCACGACGTTCACAGCTTTCCTGGACTGGGACGGGCCTGTAGGTATGGCGTGCTCGAACGACGCGGAGTGCAAAGTCAACCCGACGGACCGCCCTGGCGTATGCATCGAGGGCGCGTGCGTGCAGTGCTTCTTGGCTCGGACTGCTCAAACTGGCAGCCCACCGGGGAAAATACGATTCAGGACGAGGCTACTGCATCCGGATGCTCGACGATGCCGGCAACCTGCAAACAAGTGCACGACAGGGATTCTCCTGGCGATACGTGCTTTCCTGGCGCGTACGGCGCTCGAGGACGGCTCGCTCGTCGCGATGGACCAGGTGCGTGTCGGAGATCGCGTGCACGTGGGCGGCGGCCGCTTTGAACCGCTACTCGCCATCATAAAGCACGAGGACGCCCGCGTGCACATGGTTTCGCTCGAGGCCGGCAACCGCACGCTGCAGCTCACCAGCAACCACCGCGTCCAGGTCGTGGACCGCGACGGTCGCCATCAATGGTCGCGGCTAGCGAGGTGCGCGTGCGCGACCTGTGGTGCTGCCGACTCTCTCGCGCACGTGCTGGTCGAGGCCGTGCGCGTGACTAGCCGCAAGGAGACCGTGTACAGCCCTTGGACGGCCTCCCAGCGCCTGGACGTCGACGGTCTGATGGTGAGCACGCGCGGCTCGGACAGCAAGAGCGTCGAAGCAGTCGACACTGTCGCGCTGGCCTTGTTTCAGGCCCTGCAGCATGTGCTGCCTCGCACGACATATGAGGCGCTCCATGACACTTTGGTGCCGGCTTACTCGTTCATCGGCAGCAAGGTGCGGCACGCCAGCCTCGGGCCGTCGAGCCTCGGCGCGACGGTGGCCGCACTCCTTCTCGCGCGTCAGCGCCTGCGCAAGTGATACCCACTCTCTTACCATCAATCTTCGCTCGCAGCATACGCATCTTGTCTGGACCGTGCCGTCTCTGCCTGGCCGCCGCACCAAGGGCCTACCTCCGCCCTGCGGTTAGCCCACGTTCTCCTCGTGCCCGGCCATCCGAACGCCGGCAGGCATCGCACTCAGAGCACCATAGCCACCACTGCCTGCGCTTCAGAGGCCTCGCGGTCTGTCGCCGACCACGTGGTGACCACGAGGTTCACGATGATGACCATGTTCTGCTCGCTCAGCACCTATATGTGCCTGTCGAGGAGCCTGGTGCCGTGGAAGCACAACAGGGACGCGGACGGAGGCGGCGGCGGCGGCGGCGGCGGCAGCGGGATGCTTCCGTGGTCGGCGGAAGCGCCGGCGCTGCGGCCTGTGTGTCGCAAGCGCTGGGGCCATGCCGGGCTGGCGCTGTCGCAAGTTGCCACGGCGGTGTGGGGCCTTGTCGTTGCGGCGGGCGCCGCCTTCGGCAGCGCGAGCTCCTCGTGGGGGCTCTGCCCCGCCGAGGGCGGCAGCGAGGCGCGTTGGCTGGGCATCGTGCTGGCCCTGGCGTGCGCGGCGTCGCTGGGCGCGCAAGCAGCGCTCCAGCTCGGCCTGGCCGCGTGGAAAGAGCTGCCGCGACTGCTCGCGCGACCGCCCAAGCCGGCGCGCCGCGCCTTCATGTGGATGGCGATGATGACGTGCAGCGTTGGGCTGGTGCTTGGCGCGTTAACCGCGCGGCTGTGCGCATCCCCTGAGCTCGAAACCCTGGCGGGCCTGACTATCGCGTGCAGCGTCCTTGGCGGCGGCGCCTTCCTTGTGAGCAGGGTGATCGACCTCGAGGTGTATCAGGCGAGCGAGTCTTACGACTCGTTTATTTTGCACTACGCGCGCTGTCTTTGCTGGTCGAGCCGCACGCGGCGATTCGTGCTGGTCGCAGTGCCTTTCTATGCTGCGATGATCGTGGGGCTCGGGTACCTGGGCGCCGCGTGGGGCCAAGTCGAACCCTCAGCGTGTGTGCAGCAGGAGCGGGTTTACCTGGCAGTGGCAACGGCGCTGCTTGGCGTTTATTCGCTGTTGATAACGATCGCGCTCGGCACCTCGCGTGCGCCTTACGGCACGCGGCGGGTGCTGTGCTGCGGCGGCAAGCGCTTTGCGCAGGGCCTGCTGCTGTTTCTCATCCTCTCGAGCCTGATCTGGGGCAGCGTGGGGGGGCTTCTCATCTTCACAACGCCGCGGTGCGCGCCCGGGTCCGGGGCGGTTTGGCACGTGGTGGGCGGGATGCATCTGCTTCTGGTGCTGCTTGGGGGTCTCTGCTGTGCATGTCGGTGCTGTGCAACACGGAATCGCTCTTGATCGACTACTACATGTACTATGACGGCGACGAGGACGACAGCGCCGACCTGCCGCTCACCAACGGTTTCCATCAGCTGATCCTCAGTAGCCATGAGCCAGAGCCGGTCCCGCCAAGAGCCCTCGACCAGGCGCGGCCCAACGGGCGGCCTAGCCTCGCGGCCTCCGTGGTCTCCGGCAGCCCCTTAACCTATCGGACGGACGACGAGGATGACGATGCGGACGAGGACGCGGAAGGCCGGAGCGGCAGCGGCAGCGGCGACCAAGAGGCGCTGCTGGGGGACGACGAGCAGCCGGACATTGTCCTACGCTAGAAGCACCATATCGAGCGAGCGGGAGAGAGAGAGAGAGAGAGAGAGAGCCCCGAGACAAGAGGCACCGGTTGGGCAGACAGCTTTTCAAGAAACAAAAAGCAAGTGGAAGGAATGCCGACATTCAGGTACTACATCAAAGAATAATGACGGAACGCAGCAAGGCGAGGAGCATCATGGGGTTGGCGTCCAGGAAGCCCAGCACGTTCTCCTGATTGATGTAAAAGAGCACGCCGTCGTCGCTGTCGCACACAAGTGTCACGGTGAGCTCCGAGTTTTGTCATCGCAAACATGTCGCAGATGAAGACGCCCGTGCTGAGCGGCTCGAACGGCGTGATCCCCTGGTTCTCGTCGTCGTACAGCGAGACCTTTTGGTGCGGATGCCGCGTGGCAGTCAACAGCTCGTATGGGTCCGCACGGTGCACCTCTTCAAAGATAAAGTCACCCGACAGGATGAGCACCGCCCCGCGCGACACATCCCCCTTGCGCCAGATGACGTCGTCCTTCTTGTAGCGCATGACATGCAGAAAGGCCTGCAAGCTCGTCTTCTGTGCCGCGCTAAGGTTGCGCAAGACCGAGTTGCGGGCGATCGCGTGCCAGCTGCCGTCCATCCGGCTCTTGACGAGGCACTCCATCTTGGCGTAGAGCTTCTTGTCTTTGAGCAAAAAGTAGTGAAAGGCGTACTTGTCCACCTCCACGATGATGCAGTGCGTCTCGGCGACGATGGTGGCCGTTCGGTCCTCGCCCGTGATCACCGAGATCTCGCCAAGGTAGTCGCCCACCATGAACAGTTTCTTGGTCTTGCCAAAGGACACCGAGGCCTCGCCGCTCATGATGACCATAAACTTGTCCCCGGGCGTGCCCTTCTCCGCGATGATCTGCCCGGGGTCGTACGCCACCTGGCTTGACATGAGCAGCAGCTCAAGTGCCTGCGTGATCGGGAAGCTCTTGAAGATGTCCACGCTGGCGATGAGCTGCAGGAAGCGCAGAGTCTCCTGCTGGTCTGTGCCCTCGCTCAGCACCGTGGTGTTTTCGATCCCCGGCTGGCACACGTTAAAGCCCATCTCCCTAGCTTGCTTTTGGTCTTTGCCGCCGATGTGGATCAGCTGGATGTTCTTCCGATACTCCTCGGCAACGAGGCAAATGCGCTGAGCGGTGTGTGGATGGGCGGCACGCCCGCCTCGTGCAGCACCAGGTCGCACGACCACGGAAAGTTGAGCAGCGCGTCGCGGCGCCTCGCTCAAGATGCCGCGCTCGCACAGCTTCTTGAGGCCCTCGGGCTCGTAAAACGTGTCCGCCGAGTACACTAGGCGCTTGCCTTCGAAGGTGACCTCGAACCCGACGCACGGGATGGCGTGGAGCGAAAAAAGAAGCGGAAACTTGCGCCGCCCCAGTAGGTCGGCTCCTCCACGAAAACGGGTCGAAAGTTGACCAGCTGCCTCAGAAAGTCCGTCGCTAGGCCCGAGACGCCCGCGTACTTGCGTAGCAGCGAGTTGAAGACCGTCTTGGTGGTCATCAGCGTGATCTTGTCCTCTGTGATCATCTTTTGCAGCGTGCCAGCGTCGTGGTCGGCGTGGCAGTGCGTCAATATGGTGGCCGTGATCAACTTGGGCTGGATGCCGCTGCGCTTGAGAAACTCGCCCGAGTGCGGCGGCGGGTCGACCATAATGCCCTGCCCGTTAATCCAGATCACAAAGCCCGACGTGGAGCCCTGAGGATCGAATCCGTGCGAGTTGCCGAGGATCGTCAGCCCAAACCGCGGAATGGAAAACATATTGCGCGTCAGCTCCTCCGCCTCGCTGTCCGCCACGGACGCCAGGGTCGCTTGGCTGTCCGTGTTGGTCGTCCCGACCGACTCGGACCCTTCTTCCGCGTCGGACCCATCGCTCGCCGCGTTCTGCGCGGCGGCCCTGACTGAAGGCGTGATATCAGCCGGCAGGAAGCAGCTCTTGGCCTCGTCGTCCGAGATCGCCGCGATTACCGTGTCGTCCTGCAGAACCGTGTACCCATACGACTCGTCCTTGATGACCACGTCGTTCTCCAGGTGACACTCACCCAGCGCGTTAAAGTACGCAAACTTGATGAGGTTGTTCACCATGATGGTCGGCGTGCCTGGGCGGGGCTCGCGGAAATAAGCGATCTCCTGCATGTGGTCAGGCCGCGCGGCGAGCACCTCCTTGGATGCAAACCGCGAGTACTCCTCGTCCAGGTAGAGCTGGTGCTTTTCGGGCCCGTCCAGGGCCTCCTTCATGATTGTGTACAAGTCCTCCGAGCAGTCCTGATAGGTCACCAGCGTCATCTGCTTGCGTCGGACGAAAAAGTTGAAGAACGCGGGGAACTCGATCTCGCTCACGTTGATGCCCATCTGCATGTTGAACCGCTCGCGGCACCACAAAGACCGTCGGCACGTCCAGGCCCAGATTCATGCTGTCCTTGACCGTCCGGCGGGATCCCAAACTGAAGCGGGCCGGCCTTGGTCCACACGTACACGCCGCCGCGCGGCAGCCGAACGATCGTCTGCGACGAGTCGCTCGCCGGAAGCCCGCGCGCTTTGTCCGCAGCAGCCTTCTTTTGCTTCTTGCGTCCGCGCCGATGCATGTTGAGTTTGCTATCCTTGAGGGCCCGCGGTTCTGCAAGTCTGCCCCGGCCTTGGCGTTGGCAACGTGGTTGCTGCCCGAGCTGCCGCCGCTGCTGCTGTACAGAGACGCGCGCGCGCGATCTTCTTCCGACTCATATTCAGCATCCCTGCCTCGGTTGCCGTGCTCGCGCCACCCTTGCCCTGCTGATCCGGCTTGGCGCCGCTCATTCCGAACCGCGTCAGGTACTGCGTCTCGGGGTTCTCCCAGTTTTCGTACTCGCCGCTCTTGATGCTGTTGATCTCCACCGTCAGCGTCGTGTTTTTGCTGCGCTGTGCTTCCAGCTCTTGCTGCAGCCGCTCCTGCTCGCTCTGCTCTGCTCAAGCTGATGCCGCAGCTCCTCGTTCGCTCGCTCCAGGCTTGAGGTCACCTCCAGCTCTCCGTCCTTGCCGTCGTCGCGCACGGACATGATCGGCATCACGTTCGTGCGCTTGCTGGCCCCAGACCCCCGCGCCGGGCCCTCCCGTCTACTACCGCTGCAAGGCTCAGAGGGGGCCGACTCGCATAGTCGCGCCGCTCGCGCGGCCTTCGCCAAGAGGCCGCCCAGCCGAGATGCGACCGCCGCGCGGCTGGCTGCCTGGCTGCCTGGCTGCCTACCTGGCCGGCCGCCGCTCGCTCGCCGCCCGCGCTCTGCGCTGGCCGCGCTCGCCCGTCGCCTCCTCCTTCTGCAAGCGTCGCTAATGCGTCGCGCCAACTCTCTTCTGCGCGGCGTCATATCCGTTGGCCCGCCGACCTGCGGAGCGACATCCGCCTCAAACTTCGTCACGCTTAAACCGCAATAACCGTACGGCTGGCGATATCCACGCGGGATGTCGTGCCTGGGGTCGCGCTCAACGGATAGCCGCTGGCCGCCCTGCACGGTCGCCGCGGCCGCAGAGGGCGGCCCTGGACGCCTCCGAAGACCCCTTGGCGGCCCGCCGACTCGGCCTTAGGCCACTGGCGCCGCAGCAACTCCTCCATCTCCATCTCCTCCTCCTCCTCGCCTCGCGCGGCGTGAGAAAAGGAGCGGCGAGGGGCAGGAGGACGCGGCAGGCCGCCGAGACGCCGGCCCCGGCGGCGGGCTTGGCAAGATGGAGATCATGTCGCTGCTCGACACCCGCGGCATGAACAGGCTGCGGGCGGACTTTGAGAAGAAGCCTGAAGGCCTCTCGCTGCAGGAGTTTATTGGGCTGATCATCCGGCTTCCGGACAATGGCACGGACGACGTGGAGCTCGTGGCCAAGCTGCAGGACCTGTTTCATCAAGTCGATGTGAACGGAGACGGCACGATGGAGTGGGACGAGTTCTCGAGCTTTTGCATCGAGGCGGGCATCGCGGCGTCGCAGCTGACGCACATGGAGATCACAGAGCAGTATGTGCAGCGGCCGATGACGGACACGCTCGCGCGCACCGCAGAGGTCAACAATGTGCTCTACGTGCCGCAGCTGCAAAAGCTCTTCGTGTGCGAAGTGGGGAGCC
Organism: Thraustochytrium striatum; assembly: GCA_022244645.1. NCBI lineage: Eukaryota > Bigyra > Thraustochytrida > Thraustochytriidae > Thraustochytrium > Thraustochytrium striatum. The sequence goes on from JACDIV010000058.1 coordinate 217,119, forward strand.
GCTTCGTGCGCGTGTACGATCCGAACGACCCGGAGCAAGGCTTCCGGTTTCTCCATGCGATCGACCTGGCCGACGCCGTGCACGACCGCTCCGAGCAGGGCAACATTGGCTCTGTGCTCGCCATCGAGTACATTGACCTCGGCAAGCGCTGTTCGCCATATCCTCCACCAACATGACCATCACGTTCTGGGATGCGGGCATTTATGACGTGGCCGAGGGGCGTGCCGCGCTTCGTGCACCGAGAGGTGGTGGACAAGCCCCAGTTCTTTCTGTGCTGGGTGGCGCACCTTGACTCGCTATTCACGGCGGCTGCCTCCCAGGTCATCCTCGTGCACCACTTGCGACTCGTGCCGTCCCTCTGCGTCAAGCAGCTCTGCACCCTGCGCCGCCACACCGACCTGGTGCAGGACCTTCTGGCCATCCCCGAGCTCCGCTTGGTGGTGTCTGCCGCGTTGGACAAGCGCATCATCCTGTGGGGTGCGGACGAGACCGCTCGACCAGCGCATCCGGTACAAGTCGGATCGCACTGGGCACCAGAAGGGCGTTCGCAGCCTGGCCTATGCCGGCGATGGCCTCCTGCTTTCCGCCGCGTTCGATCTGGTGGTGCTGGCCTGGGACATCACGGGCATCTCCATGCGGCCCGTGTTCCAGTTGCGAGGGCACTCGGCGCCACTCTACGCCGTGCGAGTGCTGCCCAGCAAGCAGCACGCGCTCTCCGTGGACATCAAGGGCGTGTTTAGGACTTGGGACATCCGCCGCGAGGGCAGCATCATGGACGCCGAGCGCGGCATCCAGACCTTTGCGGTGCAGAGCAATGTGCATGGGGACATTGGCGGCTCGGAGGACGACCGCAGCTTTGTGCCGTTCGCGCTCGCGGTGACCTATCCGGAAGGGACCATCATCACGGCCAAGAAGCGCGTGGTGGTGTTCGACTCGATACCGCTGCAAAAAGAGCAGTTCGCGCCGGTGGCTTGCTTGTACAACCCCACGTCGATGACGATCGCTTGCGCTCTGCACCGGGACGTGAAAATTTGGGACGCGCGGTCGGGCACCTTGCTCTGCCACTTTCAGAACATCTCGGAGACCGACCTCACCTCGCTCTGCCTCGACTTTCGCGAGCGCAAGTTCATCACAGCAGACCAGAATGGCATCATCGCGGCGTACAACTACCTCAACGGGTGCACTATGAAGGACAACAAGGCAACCTCGCTGGGCAGCGAGATAGCTTGTCTCGTGTACGGCCGCGAGGACAAGGTTATCGTGGCTGCTGGCTGGGACAAATCACTCGTCGTGTATGACGAGACCCTGCCCGAGCACTTGGGCTCGCTGAGGACTGTGCTGCACGCGCATAGCGCCGACATTGCCGCGCTCACGCTTTCGCATGACCTTTCGCTGATCGCCACTGCGGACGACAATGGCACGCTGCGCTGCTGGGACTTTCAGTTTCTATCTTGCGAGGGCGACATGCGCAACGATTCTGGCATTCTCAAGCTGGTCTTCCTCGAGCCCTACCCGCTGCTGGCCTCCACTGACCGCTTGGGGAATGTCAAGATCTGGACCGTGCGGCCCTTTGCCACCACCGACCGGGTACATCGCAACTCGTGCGTGGCCTCCTTCTCGGTCCTCGAGCTCCAGGGCGAGCATGACGAGAGCTACGTCGGGTGCATGGAAAAGGGGCGCCCGCCGCAAGACCCCGCGCGCTTCTGGCTCTACTTTGGCATGAGTGACGGTCGCATCAAGGTCCTGGACATCACCGAGACCCTGGAGTCGCTGCAGATCCCGGCAATCGACCCCGCAGCGCGCGCATCTGCCTCCGCGAGAACTATAGTCCTTACCGGAAGATGTTCCGCACCTTTCAGGAAGGCGTCGAGCCGGAGCGTATCTCAAGCCCGGTCTGGGAAGCCAAAGCGCCTCGGGTCGTGTCGCATTTTCGCGCGCATGACGGCACCGTGGCGTCGCTCAGCGTCCTGCACGACCCAGACTCGCTGCTCACATGCTCGAGCGACAAGACCATCCGGCTTTGGAGGCTAGATGGTCAGCAGCTCGGCCAGCTAGACGCCAACGAGCGCAAGGCGCTAAACGTGGGACGCACGGTCAAAAACTGGACCTTTCCCATCGACATGGAGGGCCGTCGCCGCGGGAGTTCGCCGAGGCGGAGAAGCTCGTAAACTCCATCATGCGTACCATCACGAGCAAGCGCGAGACTGTGCCGGGCCAGGCACCGTCTCCGGGCTCACGACGGCGCGCGGGCACTGGGGATGGCTGGGAGCAGGAGGAGCTCAACAGGGTCATCAAGGAAACCACGGCAAGCGGCGGCGGCTCTCAAACGTGCTCGCCTTCGAGGCCCGGCTGTCCACCATGCAAAGGCTCCAGGACAAGGAGGCGCTGCGCCAGCGGCGCCAGGAGCGTGAGCGCCGCGCGGCACACGTCCGCGAGCTAAACTACGCCCACGGGCACGCTGCCGAGCAGGACAAGAAAGGAGGCAGCGGCCTTTTCGCTCCTGGACTGTGTGGTGACGGGCTACGACCCGAATGAGGACAAGCAAGAGCGCGAGCGAACCGCGTGCTCGGCCAGCTCGAGGGCAAGCAGACTTGGGTAAAGACGCAGCAGGAGCTTGCGCAGGAGGCTGCGGTGGCGCTTGAGCGAAAGCGGCTAAAGTCCGTGAAAACCTTTGCCAAGAAAGCTGGCAAGAAGCAGACCAAGTCGGACATGGGGTCGGGCCTTGGGCCTTCTGCCTCGGACTCCAAGGAATGCAAAGAAGAAGAAGAAGAAGAAGCAGAAGAATGGCAAGCCAGGGCAGAAAGGGCAACAGAAGGGCAAGCAGCGGGCGCCTCGGCAGCAAAAGGGGCCGCCGCAGCTATCCCGTTGCCCACGATTGGGCATCAGTCACCTGCGGAAGAGCACAACAAAAACGTGCTGTATAGCAACCTCGGCAAGGAACTCAAGCGAATCGAGCTCAAGAACTTCAAGCGGGTCAAGACAACGCTCGACTTGGAGGCTCCCGCGCGCTGGTCCAGCAATACATCGAGAAGATCAAGCTGGACCAGCGCATCTCCAAGCGGCACGACATGTCCGCGCCGCTCTTGCACGTGCCCGCAAGTCGCCTCGCAAAGGCCTCGCCTCGCGCCCCGCAGGGTGATGAGAAGGACCGCGCCAAGGAGGCCAAAACCACGACTGATCAGGCGACCCGAGTCGACGAAGCGCAGGCAAGCGAGACTCATCAAATCCTGCAGCAGAAGGCGAGGCCGCGCCACCTCCGGAGAGCGAGGAGCCCGAGTCTGAGTCGGTGACAGAAGACCTCTTCGCCTTCACGGGGCTGAGCTGGAAGTTTGTCACCGACAAGGTCAAGGCCGAGCTGGAGGCTGACCTCTCCAAGCAAAAGCCAAAGTTGTCGCGCTCGGCTGCACCTCGCGCCGCGTCGTGGGGCTGCAGGCAACCGCCTCAGCGCTCTCCGCGCGTATCTCGGTAGAAGGCCCGCTCGCAAGCCCCGGCAGCCAAGGCGACGCGGACGGCAGCACGCTGGGCATGCTTGGCAGCCTTGGCGGGTTCGGGAGGGCAGCCGGCGGCGGCGGCGGCGACGATGGCGACGACGGCGACGACGACGGCGACGAAGAAACGGACCGGTTGCGCGCGCAGGAGATGGCACGCCGCGCAAGGGAAAGCGAAGCGCACGCGCGACTGGAAGAGGCGCGGCGCAAGCTCGCTGAGCGCAGGTGCCGCATCGTGTCCCGCGCCGAGGCTGCCCGGCAGAAGCGACGCGCTGCCGAGCTTGCCGAGGAGGCGGACTATCTGCGAAGTCGGCACCGCGTCACCGTGACCAACGCCAAGCAGACCATGGGACCGAGCAAGGCCCAGCTCAAGCGCGTGCGCGCCGCGCGCTACTTTGGGCCCTACCTCCGACAAGACGTCGCGCACATCCGCGGCATGTTCCAGAGCATCGACACGGACAACACGGGCACGATCGAGCTGTACGAGTTCCAGAACGAGATCAAGAAGACCTCGAGCCAGTCGGGGCAACTTTCGCTCGCTGCTGGACCAGTCCGTGAGCATGTTCCAGTCCCTCGACGTGGACAAGAGCGGCACCATCATGCTTGACGAGCTGGCCCGCGTGCTGTTCAACATGGCCACGGGCAAGAGCTGGACGATATCCTGGTCTTCCTGCGCATGAACCCCGTGCGCCAGCGCACCTACCGGCTGCCCGAGCCGGGCGTGGAGAAGGCCAAGGCCACGCGCAACTACAAGTCGGAGATCCGCGCGCTCTTCGACCTGTACGACGTCAACAAGGACGGCCACCTCACGGTGCACGAGATGCAGGACGCCATCGAGCAGAACGCGATGCTCTACGCGGGTGGCCGCGGCGACCTGGACCGCGGCCTCACCTTTGGCGACTTCGACGGCTGGTGAACGAACTGGACACGGACGAGGACAAGGTCATCGACTTTGAGGAGTTCTACCGCTTCTTCTCGGACAAGTGGAGTTAGCCGCTGTCGATATACTGTAGTATGCCTTACTGAGTTGTTTTGGTGCCGCCCCGTTCACGGCGGCGCCGCGGCAGCGCCGCCTGCGCGCACGCGCTTGCCCGATGCCGACGTGCGGCGCGTGCGCCCGCTCCTGCGCTGCGCCGCCGGGTTGCTGGCCTCGCTCCCGGAGTCGGCTGCCGACTCCTCGCCGCCCTCCTCCTCGTCGCTCTCCTCCTCGCCGCTCTCCATATCGTCCGAGAGCGGCTTGCGCTTCGTCCGGCCGCCTTGCGCTTGCGGCGCGACGCCGCCTTCGCTCGCGGCGATGGTCTCCACGAATTTGACGGCGTCCGCTGCGGGCAGCTCGATCATGCTCGAGACTTGTTCTGGAACTGGATGCCAAAGCACTTGTCCGAGACGTGTACGAGCTCAGGGGCGGAAGGTGGTGGTGATGAACTGCGCGGTCTCCGCCTGCGCTGGATCATGGCCTACGGAGGCGCGGTGGTTCTGGTCGAGCGCCTGGTCGATTTCGTCGAAGAGGTAGAATGGCGCCGGGTCACAGCGCTGGATGGCGAAGATGAGCGTGAGCGCCACCAGCGCGCGCTGCCCGCCGAAAGCTGCCGCATGCGGAACTGGTCGCCGCGGCCGTGAAAGAGACGCGCGGCGAGATGCCCACGAACTCGTCACGACGGGCTCCATCGAGTCGCTGCTCGTGGCCGGGTCGCGCGGCTTGGTCGAGTCGCTCGTGACCATGATCAGCTCGCCCTTGCCCTGCGGCACCAGCTCCTGAAACACCTCGCGAAAGTTCTTGGCCACGCCGCGAAAGGTGCGCAGGATGTCCTCGTCCTTCTGGTGGTCCAGGTCGCGGATAAGCTCCAGGATGGACTGCTCGCCGCTGTCCAGCTCCTCCTTGCGCTTGAGCAGCGTCTCGCGCCGGTCCGAGAAGCTCACAAACTGGTCCAAGGCCTTTTTGTTGACGTGGCTGTACTTGCGCAGCGCGTCGTTGGCCTTCTTGATCTCGCCCATCAGCGACTTGGCCGACTTGTGCACGCCAACCTTGTCCAGCTCCTCGGAGGAGAGCGACCCGAGCTCGCGGATCTTGCGGGCGCTCACCTCGCGCTTCTCCAGCTGCATGCTGCGCTTGGTCAGGAGCTTGTCCAGCACCTCCTCGGACTGCTGCAGCTTTTCAGTCAGGTCCAGCTCCTGGCGCTTGAGCTCCGCTTGCCGGCCGTGGAGCTCCTCGACGCGGCTGCGCGTGCGCGTTGCCTCCTTCTCCATCTCGCGGTGCATGGCTTGCGCTTCTTCGAGCGCTGCGTCACCTTGGCCAACTGCTCCTTGGTCTCCTTGACCTTGCTGACGACCCATTCGAGCTTGCCCTGGCGAGCGGCCGCGGCAGCGACCTCCTCATCGTCGTCCTCCTCATCGTCATCGTCGTCCTCGAGCACAGCGGCGCCTACTTGCACAGCCTTCTTCGCCTTCCTCTTCTTGCTCGCCGCCTGCACGTCCGTCATCTCCTTGTCGCCGTCCTCGTCGTCGCCGTCCTCCTCCTCGTCGACGTCGTCGTCGTCTAAGAGGACGGCAGAGTGACGCTTGCTCCGCTTGGCCTTGGGGCCCTTGCCCATTGCCTTGAGCAGCTCTGCGCGGCGGACCACGAGATTCTCGTTCAGCTCCGTCTCCACCTCCCCCAGCGCCGCCTTGGCCTTGGCCAGCTCCTCTGCGCTCTTCGCATGCGCCCTGCGCTTCTCGAGCAGGCCGCGCTTGATCTCGGCGAACTCGCGCTGTTCCGCGGGCGTGAGCTTGTCCAGCATGGGCGTAGCCAGCTCGGCCGCGTATGCCTCGCGCTGCTCCCCGAGCTCCTGCAGCCGCGGCGGCAGGTCGCGATGGCCGTCTGCAGCTCCTCCAGCGCGGGGTCCGCCCGGCCCACCTGCTGCTCCTTGTGCTGCGCGTCGCGCGCCAGGTCGCCGCGCAGCGACTTGGCGTGCGCCTGGTCGGCCTCGAGCTTGGACACGCGCCCCACCAACTGCGTCACCTGCTGCTCGCGCTCCACGCGAACGGCCTCCGCCTCCTCTTGCCGCGCCTGCAGCTGCCGCAGCTGCGCCTTGGCCGCGCGGATGCCCGCTGCCGCGCGCAGCTTGCTGCTACGCGCGTCGTGAAAGCCGCCCGTTAGCGCGCCGCGGGCGTTCACCTCCTCGCCTTCCAGCGTCACGCAGCTCACGCGGTGCTCGCGGCGCATCGCCGCCGCCACCTGCCCGTTCCGACACAGCAGCACCCTGCCCAGCACCAGACGCACCGCGTCGCCCACTGCTGACGGGTAGCTCACCTTGCGGATCAGCGGCAGCGCGTCGGCGCTATCCTCGGTGCCGCTCTCGCGGAACCCGACGATGTCGTGACCAGGGTCCTCCTCCTGCTGGTCCTGCTGTTGCCGCTGGCGATGCTGCTGCTGCCGCTGGTGGTGCTGGCGGCGCAGCGTGGCAATCTGTGCGAGCGGCTTGAAGGTGACGCGGCCGGCCTTGCGGCGCTGCAGCTCCTTCATGAGCTTGGCGGCGGTGGCATCGTCGTCCACGACCACGTGCGTGAGCGAGTTTCCGGCTGCGACCTCGATGGCGGTCTCCACGGCCTCGCTCTCGGGCGTGACCAGCTCGTAGAGCGGGCCAAAGACCTGTCGGGGCCCAGGCCGAGATCCTTGGCGATGCGGTCCACCGCCTCGAGCCCCTGCGCCACGGCAGGCGGGATGCTGCGCCGCAACTGCTTCTCCGCGCGGCGCAGGTCGCCCGTCGCTGCCTGCACCTCGCGCTCCAGCTCCTGCTGCTTGCGCCATTGCGCCTTGCGCTCCTCCGCGGCCTGGTCGCGCTGTTGGCGCAGCCGCCGCAGCTGGGCCTCCGTGTCCTCCACCAGCGCCTCGCGCGTCGCCAGCGCCTCGCGCAGCTCCCGCGCGGCCGCCGCCAGCGCCTCCCGCGCCTCTTGCTGCTGCGCCTGTTGCGCCTCCAGCTCCGCCAGGCTCTGCCGCTTGCCCGCCAGCGCCTTATCAACGCTCTCCATCTCGCCCTTCAACCACGCGTCGCGCTCGTCCTGCGTGGCGAACTGCGAGCTGCGGCCTTGCTTGCTCTCCAGCTCGCGGCGGCGGCGCTCGAGCGCCCGCAGCTCCTGCGCCTCGGCCTCGCAGGCGCTGCCTGCGAGCTCCGCCGCCGGACGCAGCTCCTGCTCGAGGCGCGCCTGCATGGCGGCCACCTGCTCCTCGAGCCTCGCCAGCTCGTCGTGGTGCAGGCGCTCCTGCTCGCGCAACGCCGACTCGCGCTCCTGCATGTCGCGCGCCTTGAGCTCGCTTGCCGCTCGCGCCTTGACCAGGCGCGCCACCTCCGCGTCCGTGAGCTGCAGCTCGTGCTCGGAGCGACGCAGCAGCGCCTCGGCCGCCTTGAGCTCGTTCTCCAGCGTCTCGGTCTGCTCGCGCACGTCCAGCAGCGCCTGGCTTGCCTCGGCAGTGGCCGCCACTTCCGCCTCGCGGTCCTCCTCGAGCGTCTCGAGCGCCCGCGTGGAGCCCTGCAGCTCCAGGTCGTACAGCGAGTACTCGAGCGCGCGCTTGCGCCTGTCGAGCGAGCGAAAGGCCTCCAGCTCCTCCTTTTCGTCCTTGAGCTCGTCCAGCCGCTCCTCGATGTACCGCACCACGTCCTGGATCTTCTCGCGCTTCTTCTTCGTCTCGGCCAGGATCGCCTCGCTGTTACGCCGCCGCTCCTCGTACACTGTCGTGCCAGCCACCTCCTTGAGCAGGTCCAGCCGCTGCTCGTCCTTCATCAGGCACAGCGCGTTCACCTTGCCCTGCTGCACGATGTAGTACGGTTGCTGCGCGAGAACCCGGCGCTCTCCAGCAGGTTGACCACGTCCGTCTTGGTCACATGCTTGCTGTTCAGAAAGTACTCGTCCTTCTTCAGCCCGATCGTCCGCCGCAGGACCACGTCGTCAGAGTCGAGCGGGAACCGCCGCTCCGAGTTGTCGAACACGATCTGCACGTGCGCGGTCATCACGCTCGCGCCCGCGCCTTCGTGAAGTAGCTCCGTGCGCTCCTTGTGCGACAGGTTGCTGAAGGCCTTCTCGCCCAGCACGAACTGGATGGCGCGGAAGAAGTTGCTCTTGCCCGACCCATTGCGCCCCACGATCGTGTTGTGCCCGGCGGAGAACGCGTCCACGCCCGCTTGCTCCTTGTACGACTTGAACCCCTGATTTCCAGCTCCTTGATGTGCATCTTCGCCGTCTACCCAGGGAACAACACCCCGATGGACGGAATTTCCCCACCAGGCTCAGGCAGGAATGGATGCGGACTCCGCTGCTGCCGCTGCTGCTGCTGCGACGGCGGCGGCGGATCCGGGGGGCGCTGCCCGAGCCGATCTCGCGCCCGCCTGCCTCCGCCTGCGCCTGCGCCTGCTCCGCCAGCCGCGCGTCTCGACCTCCGCGCCGCCCTGCCTGTCCTGCTCTGCCTCTGGATTTCAAACGTCGCCTGGTACTCCCACGAGATTTGGTACTCCCGGCACGTTCCCGGAACCGACAAAAATCGTCCAGAACGTTCTTGAATCCCTCTTGTATCGTTCTGTGCGAGGCTGGAATGCGTTCCGCAGGTGGGGTGTGGGTTAGGGCGCGGCGAGCTGCAAGGCTGTCGACGGCGGAGGGCGACGAGGAGGAGGAGGAGGTCGAGGAGGTCGAGGAGGTCGAGGGCGGCGGTGCAGCGCGGCACGTGCGGGCGCGGACATGCTGCGTGGGCTGGGCAGGACCGTGGGCGCGCGGGTGCGCGCTCTCGGCGAGGCGCTCGAGGCGGGCGGCAAGAGCCTGGGCGTGGTGCCTGAGGAGGCGGCCTTTGTGGACTACAGACCGAGCGAGCATTCGCGGCTGATCGAGGTGCAGCTGTTCCTGAAGAACGCCAGCGAGGCTGTCGTGGAGCGGCCAACAAAGTTTGTGGCCCCCTCCGCGCAAGTGGACGAGGACACGCAGCTTGCCGACGGGTCGTCCGTGTGGTACAACGCGGTCGTCAAGGGCGGCGTGTCCGTGGGCCCCAAGGCCATCGTGCAGGACCACGCCGTCGTGGAGGGCGCCAAGGGCAAGCCCACGCTCCTGGGGTCCAACGTGTCGGTCGCGCCGCGCGCTCGCATCGGCGCGGGAAGCACCCTTGGCGATGGCGTCGTCATCGGCAGCGGGGCTACGCTCGAGGCCGGCGTGGTTGTAGAGAGCGACGCTGTGGTTGGCCAGGGTGCGCTCGTGCCGGCTGGCACCACCATCAAGGCCCGCGAGCTGTGGGCGGGCAACCCCGCCGCGCTCGTGCGCACCCTGGAGGTGAGCGAGCTGACCACTTTCGCGGAGCGCGCGGCTACGATCAGCGAGCGCGCGCTTGTGCATGCCAACTGGATGGCCAAGGACGCATGGACGCAGGACATGGAGCGCCAGGCTTTCAAGGACCGCAGCGAGTGGCTCGAGGACGTGCTGGAGGACCACACCGGCCCGGCCTGGTCCGTGGACGTCAACATGGACATGGAGCCCGACTACTTTCCCGAGCGGCCCGGTATTGTCTACGACAAGATCGCCACCGACAAGGTGCCGGTGCCGGTCTCTGCCAAGCAAACCAACTAAGAGTGAGAGTGATGGAGTGATGACGGAACTTTGTGGAGCTACGTCACGTCAGGCGTCCTTCTTTTTGCGCCGCCGCGTGCTGCCGCCGGCTTTGCTTTCTCGCGGCGCGTCGCTCGAGCTCTCTTGCTGCGCGCGCCGACCCGCCCTGCCGCCGCTCTTGCCAGCGGGTGGCGGCTTGCTGGCGGGCGGCGTCGGCTCTCGGCCCTCAGGGGCGGCCTTGCCCGCCGCGGCGGGGCGCTCTTCCAATTTGCGCTGCCACAGCCGGCTCTTCAGTTCGTTTTTCTCCTTCTTGACGGCCAGCTCAAGCAGCTGCTCGTGTTGCAAGTTGCCCTGCCACTGCTGCCCCGCGTTCTCGGCGAGGAGTTCCACCCTGGTCGCGACTTGCGGCTCGTGGACATCCTGCCCGGGCCCGACTTTCGGCCTTCCTCGTCGTCGGCCACCTCACTGCCCTCCTCTTCTTCTTCTGCGACGAGGCCAAGTTCGCGCTGGTTGCGCATCTCCTCCTTGAGGTCGATGATCTCCACCGCGTGCTTCTTCTTCTCCATCTGCTTCCTCTCGCGCTGCGTGGCCGCAGCGCGGGCCTTTAGCCCCAGAGCTGCATGCGAGTCGTTCGCGCCGAGCGACGGCAGATAGGTGGCCGCCACGGCCTCTGGGAGCATCTTGAGCGGAATGTTGGACAGCACCTCTACCTCAGCCGCCGCGATGGCGTCGTCGGCGGTCTCGAGAAGGTCGGAAGCCGCCTTTTCCTCCAGCGCGGGAAGGCCTTTGATGTACTCTAGGGCTTTCTTGTCCTCGTCCTTCTCGCGCTGGCGCTTATGGCAGATGAACTGAGCAAACATTACCGAGTCCACCCTGGCCGGGTCCACCTGCCTCGGCGGGACGTAGAGGTCTTCTTTTCTCGAGCTCAACTCTGGCATACTCTGGTCCGGCTGCTCTTCCTCGCTGGCCTCGCCGGTTTCGCTATTGGCCTCATGGCCCTGGCCTGGGCCCGGCGTTGCTGCGCCCCAGCGCTGGAGAGCGCGCGCGTTCAGCTGCTCGGCGCTCAGCGGGAGCCGGGGAATATGGAGGCGGCCTGGGCTGACCCCTCCTTCGTCCGGCCTTGGCCTTCGCCGCTGGACCCTGGGCGGCTGTCCACGGTGCATGCGCTCCCGATGCTGCTGCGACGTGCATCGAGCTCGTGGCTCACGAAGCTCTCGTCGGTCAAAATTTCGCCGGCGACGCCCTTGCCGCCTTCAGCTTCGCCGCCGACTTGGCCGCCGCCATCGCCGTCCTGCTCGGATGGCTTGGGCTCGTCTGGAGTGCCGGCGCCTTGGTCTCCGCCAGTTTTATCGGCGGCGGGTTGCCCTCCGGTCCCGAATTGGCGGTCCCTTCCCTCGGCCCTGCGCCTGGTCGTCCGCGGCGGTTGTTGTGTCGTTTTCCTTGCCAAGCGCACCGCGTTGGTGCCGGATGTCCCAGCCACGGCACCGCAGCTCGTCAGCAATGTCACCAAAGAGGTCGTGGTCCTGGACAAAGCGCCGCACGATCTTCCCATCGGTGAGTGTATCGGAGGCGCAAATCCTGCTTACAAGCTCGTCCCCAAGGACTTTCTCGACATCCTCCTTGGCGGCCATGTAGCTTGTGCAGAGCAGGCGCGCGAGGCGGATGGCCAGCTTTTGGATTTCGTAGTTGTGGATATTGAGCATCGAGCCAACAATGGCATTCACGACGCCGGCGTGGCAGAGCGTTGAGAGCGCAGCTGCGCTCGAGGCGCCCGTCATGGTCTCCTGGAGCAGCATCAGCACACAATAGGGCGGCTGCATGAGCTCGCCGCCGCGCAAGGCGGAACGCGCCCCCCCGTGGCGCTGTACTCTGAGACCATGGTCTGTGCGTTGTACATCACGAACAGCAAGCGCTGCACGGTGACCCCCAGAAGCCCGTCCGTGGCCAGGAAGACGCGCACGAGTGACATGACGCGCTGTTGGAGCTCGGGCTCGAGCACGAACAAGAGGTCCACGCACGCGCCAACAAAGGGCGCAAGCCTCTGCAGGAACACTTCGCGGCGCACCGTATGCGGCGCCTGGTTGTTGATCGCAGGCGCGGCGGCCTGCTCAATAGTCTCGGTTGACACAAAGAAGAGCGAGTCTTCCGCTCCAGTCTCGAGAGCGCGCTGGAGCACGGAACAGACCGACCGCTTTGCCAGCAGGTTGTCAACGCGGACCAGCGTGCTGAGTGTTCGCAGCATGGGCTCCATGCCCGCCGCATTCCGCGCGCGAGGCGGGCCATGAGCTGCACGCCGTGGCTGTGCACCTCCTCCGAGTCGCTGTTGGAGAGGCACTCGAACAGCGCTGGCAAGACGGCAAGCTGGACGAGTTTCGCCTTGAGCGCCGGGTCGGTATCCACGAGCGCGCAAACCACCTCAAGCGCCGCGGCCTTGCTCGCTTGTTGCAGCCGCGGGTGCTCCTCCTTCTTGGCCCCAATGAGCTTGACCAGGGACACAACGGTGCCAGAGTCGAGAATCTCGCCCAAGTAGGAGCCGCGAGGAGCCGCCGACACGATCAGCGCCATGGCGCGCAGCTCTAGCGCGCCCTGCATCCGCACGCGACTGGCGAGCCTAAACGCGCTGGTGAAGCGCGCCAGGAGCAGGCTGAGCCCGTCCCCGAACGCCGCCTCAATCTCCCCGCCGCTGCGCCCGCCCTGCTCGCGCAGGAAGGCCTCCAGCATGCGGTTGCGCGTCGCCCTGGACCCCGCGTCCACCGCCGCAGCCAGTCGCGCAGCCCGTCGCGCGCGCGCAGCCGCGCCAGGAGCTTCGCGCGGCCGTTCTCGGCCCGCGCCGCGCGCGCCGCCAGGCCGCGGCCGCGGCCCGTCGCCATCGCCTCCGCCGCCATCGCCGCCGCCTTCGCCGCCGCCTTCGCCGCCTTCGCCTCTCGCGCGGCGCGGGCTCCTGATCAGGAGCGCGCAAATGCGACCCGGACGACGAAGTAACGGATCGTTGTTGCAACTTACTCTAGCACGCTATTCAGTCGTCGTAACGGTACCCGAGGCGCGCCGACGCGTAGGTGACCAGCAAGGCCACCAGGGGCTCTATCTCCTGGCGCAGCTCGGGCGAGTTTAGCAGGAGCTGGCAGAGGAGGTCCACCTGGCGGCCCATGTGGTAGTACGACCCGTTGGACTCCTTGAAGACGCGCAGCGTGGCCTTGAACTCGGCCTCGAGCCGCGAGAAGGAGCTCGAGCCGGGCACGGCGTCGCAGTCGTACATGTAGCCGCTCGCGCGGTTGCCGCCGATCACGTCGTTGAGGATTTGCCGCGTCTTCTTGTCCAGCTGCGCGCGCACCTCGCTGCGGATCTCGTACGTCACGGTGGCCGGCAGGCCCTCGGCGGCCACCATGAGCGACTCCATGTACATGTCCTTGCCGCGCTCCAGCCGCGCCTGGATTTCGCCCAGCACGAGCGCCGTCGGCGACTGCCCGTTGTCCGGCCCGCCGTAACCAGGCGGCGTGATGCGCGCGCCTCCCGCCGCAGCGGGGGGCGCATGCCCCATCGGCCCGGCGTCGGCGGCCGATCTTCTACTGGCTTGTGGCGGTGGCGGCGGCGGCGGCGGCGGCGGCGAGGCCGCCGGAGGCGGAGGTGGCGGCGACTTTGGCACTGGGGGCTGACGCGGCTGTGGCGCGTAGAACGCCGGGTCGAGCTTGGGCCGCGACGGGGTCGGCGCAGGTGCGTGCGACGAGGGCAGCGTCGCGTCCATGGATGGGGTGCGGCGCAGCGATGAAGACGCTGGGGCTTCGTTCTTGCGGCGACGAAGGCTTCCCGGGCTCCCGGCCAGACGTCTGAGCCGTGCGCATGCTTCCGCTGACGCTGCTGCTGACGCTGCTGCCACCGCCAGTGCCGCCGCCAGTGCCGCCGCCAGTGCCGTCGCCCACGCTTCTGCTGCTGCTGCTGCTGCTTCTGCTGCTTGCCGTCGCAGCCCGAGGGGCAGAGGCAGAACCAGCATTGTCTTCCGCCGAGGCCGAGCTCGCGCGCGAAGCCGGCTCTGCGCCTCCTCCGCCGCTCGAGATGCCCAGCTTTGTGCTTCCGCCGCCGCAGCGGCTGCCGCGGCAGAGCCAGCGACGGATGTAGATGATGCGAAGGACCTCCCAGACGCGTGCGACGACCGACGGCGCGGCCGCTGCGCTCGCGCCATGTCAGGCTCTGAGGAATCAGAGCGACGGCCTTCAGTGGCTGGACCGGCAGGGCTGCTTGCCTCAGAGCCCAGACTCGGCTCCGGCTCTACGGGCGGCGGCGGCGGCGGCGGCGGCGGCGGCGACGTTGGCGGAGCAGGCTGCGAAGGCCTTGCCGGGGCAGCCTCGCCGCGCGCACGCGAACGCGTGAAGCGGACGGCCGGCTTCCTTAAGAGGCAGGACAGGCGGGGAATCGCCGGAAAGATGCCGCTGCTGCTGCTCCTGCTGCGCCTCGTGCGCCTGCTGCGCGCGCTGCTGCATGCGCTGCAAGAAGGACACGGGCTCGACCTCTTGCTGGTTGAGCGCCGCCGCCGCCTCCGCGGCCTCGTTGACTTGCGCGGCGAGAAGGTCGCGCGCCCACTCGCGAATGGTAGCCTCGCTGACCCCTGCAGCGAGTCCGCAGCTCGCTACTGATTAGCGACCGCTTGATGGCCTTGCACATCTCCTCGAGCCGGCGCGAGTCCGCCGCGTCGCTGTCGATCTGCCGGCGCGCGACGCGCTCTGCAAAGCCCAGCTCGCGCAGCTTGTCGCGGTACGTATCCTGAGCGTCTTCAAACACCTTTTCCATCGCGGCAGCGCGCACTGCCTCCTCGTGCTCGCGTGCCTCCCGGTCCGGGAGCTGCACGCGCAAGTCGTGGAACTGGGCCACGGCGAGGTGCAGGAGCTGCATGGTCTCCACGCCTTGATCAGGGTTGGTGGCGAACGAGGCGCTTCGCGCGCGATCCCCGCCATGTGAGTCAACGCAGTGCTCATCCACGAGCTCGAGGAAGCTTTCGTACCGAGGCCTGTCGGCTCCAAACACAGACCTGGCCACGTTGACGACCTCGGCCCAGCGCAGGAAGACAGGCTTGGTCAGCGAGGCTCGCGACGAGTCCTTCTTGCTCCAGCCGGTGCGCACCGCGCGCTGCACAGTGTCGTCCACGACGCGCTTGACGCGGAGGAAGAAGGCGAGGTCCTCGTCGTCATAGTATTCCTCGAGGAATCGCGCAAACACCTCCACGAGAAGCCGGTGCCGCCGCTGCGCGTGCACGTTGAAGACCAGGTCCCAGCTCACCTGGTCGACGATGCGCCGCAGCCGTACCGCTTAGTCAGGTGGTCCATGACGAAGACGGGAAAGTTCTGCAGCGCCTCGGGGTCGATCTGGTGCGGCGTGCGAGCGGCCGAGCCGCTGCCGCTGCCGTGGCGGGGGACGGCGAGCGCGCGCTCCGCGTAGAGGTCCGCAATGATCCCGAACACCCACTTGAGCGAGCGCTCGCGCGGCTCGAGCTGCTCGCGGCCGTCGATGAGGCTGCAAAACTTGCCGTAGCAGGCGAATTCGTTTGCTCGCTCAAAGGCCTGCAGCATACGCTTCGTGTCGTGCGAGGGCCGCGCCCTTGACGATGCTCTTCAAGTGCCGGCCTGGCACGCCGTCGGCGAAAGCCGGCGCTGCCTGGCCTCCACGGCGGTCTCCATGTCGCTCTGGCCGTCGTCGCCACCCTCCACCAGCGTTACGTCGGCCTCGTAGCCCGCGCCATCCTGCGACCGCACGAACACGATGTCGTTCTCCGCCAAAAAGTCCAGGTACTGCTCGCGCTCCTCGAGGTTCTCCAGCTCGCCGAGGTCGACCAGCACCATCGCCTGCTGCGCCGCGGCCGTCTGCCCCTCTCTCTGCGCGTTGAGGTTTTTGGTTGTTTCTCGCACCTCGGACGTCATTCAATGACCGAGCGACTACTGACGGAGGTGAAGAGTTGACCTTGGGACGTCATCGCCGCCACGTCCTCCAGGTCATTCAGTTCACCTTGCGACGCGCAACCAGTCATGCAGCTCGTCGTGTGGGCGCTCGGCGTGCGCAGCAGCGCCGGCGGCGGGTACTGCCAGTGCTGCGCGCGACCCCTGCGTCGATCTTGTGCCGATCCCGCCCCCCTTGACCATGGCGAGCCCAGCATCCCCTGCCCCCTCAGCTGCGGCATGGAGTTTGCTCTGAGGCTTGCCGCGAGCAGGAGATCGACGCGCGCGGCCACCTGAACATTTGCGTGGGCCGCTGCGACTCGGAGCAACACCGCTGTACGAGCTCAAGATGATGTCCTTCGGGACGGGCTTCTACGACGAGGTCATGCTCGCCCTCAAGCTCCTTGCCGCGCTTGTTGCGGCCAAGCAGCCCGTGCGCCTGTTGGAGCAGGTGGCCGCTGTTGCACGGCCCGAGGCGCTGCCCCGGGGATGCTTGACTTTTGCGACTCGACCTGGCCCATGCTGCAGCAAGGCGTCCCGGCACTGGCCACGGCTGGCGTGCTCGACCAAGCTGCTTGGCGCGCGGCTGTGGCGCTCTCCGTGCAGCGGTGTGTTGAGATCAGTGTGTTTCGCGTGCCGCTAGTCGAGCAGCTTGAAGCGCTGCGTAACGCGACGCCCGAGGAGCAGCTCGAGCGTGGGCAGCCGCTTCTCGAGATCGTCAAGCAGATGCTCGCGGCCGAGAGGAGGAGAGGAAAGAGGAGGAAGAGGAGGAGGAGGGGGGCACGGAGTGAGACTGCGACGGTCACGGCCACGACCACGATCACGACCACGACCGCGGCCAGGACGACGAAGAAGAGGCGGCAGAGGAGGTCACGCTGCAGCGCATTATCGCCGAGCCTGCCCGCTTTGTGCGGCGGCCGACAGGCCTCGCCCTCGTAATTGACGACTCCGAGGGCATGCCCGAGCACAGCTGCGCGCCATCCAAGGTGCTCGATTTCACCTGGCCCTCAGGGACTGGTGACGGTGCGCAAGACAGCGCCTGGGAGCGCAGATACGGACGAGGACACGCTGTGCTTTGTTGACCGCGAGTTGGAGATCGACCGGCGCGAGTTCTTGAGGAGCGTGGCATTCACTGCACGTGCGTGCGGTGCGAAATGGAATCAGGTTCTAGCTCGGCGCTCTCTGTGGCGCAACTCTTGGGACTTCTTGACCTGGCCGAGGAGGACATGCGGATCGACGACGCGCTGGCCGTGACTGATGCCTTGCTCTCCTTGGACCCACTCGACGCAGCGGCGATGCACGCCAGGGCTCGCTTGCTCAGCTGGGCCGACCGTTGGAGCGAGGCGCACAAGGTCCGCGCGGAGGGGCTTGCGCGCATCGAGAGTTCGGGCCGCGCCGAGCCGGCTGCCGACAGCCGTGAGGGCAAGGCCCTCGCAGCTTCGTGACGCCGTCATGGCGCACGACGCCTTCACGCTCCGCGAGGCCCGTCCTGCGCTCTCCGAGATGGACTTGCTCGTTCGGTTTGAGCCGGTAACCGCGCGCGGCAAGCGCATCTTCCTCTCCCGCGCCGAGTACCCGGTAGTCGCCCCAGAGGACTGCGCCTTGATCATCCGCGAGGCCGAGGCTTTTGCCAGCGAGAAGGGCGGCTGGAGCAGCAGCCGGCACTATTCCGTGCCGACGACCGACCTCGTGGTTGCCGAGAGCCCACGTCTGCGCGAGCGATTCGCGCTCGCGCTCGGGGACATCTTCTCGGCCTTGGGGGCGCAGTTCGGCGTCCCTGCGCAGTCTATTCGCGTCATCGACGCCTTTGTGGTCAAGTACTCTGCGGCCGAGCAATTCTTCCTTCCGTGCACAGCGATCAGAGCCAGTTCTCCTTCACGCTCGCCCTCAACGACCCGTCCGAGTTTTCTGGCGGCGGCACTTGGTTTCCGGACTTGAACAAGAGCCTCAACTGCCCGGCCGGCGGCCTGGTGTCCTTTGACGGCTCGATCGCGCACGGCGGGCAGGCCATTTCTTCGGGCGTTCGCTACATTATCGCGGGCTTTCTGTACGCGGAGACGGACGACCATCAGCAAGGATCAGCGGGAGCGGCCCGGAAGACCGAGGTGGCGCCGACGCCGATGCCAGCCCCCGCGCCATCGCCAGCCCCCGCGCCATCGCCGGCCCCCGCGCCGCCAGCCCAAGCTTGATCAAGAGCCAAAGACACGAAGCTTGATCAAGAGCAAAGTCACGAAGCTCAATCATTAGCCTACGGTTCCTCGTACTGCGGCCCAGCAAAGTCGTGGATGGCGCAAAGCGACACGACGTTTTTTATGGCGTCGCCCCGCGCCGAGGCCAACAGTTGGCTGCCGCGAAAGGCAGCGTCCGTCTTGAGATAGTTTTTGCGCTTGGGCACGACGGGGCGGACCTTGCCGCCCTCACCGCACAGAACCGCTCAGGCATTTGCGAGGCGGCGAGGTGTCGATGCGCCATGTCTCGCTCGTGGTTGCGGAGGCGCAGCGAGGACTGCGCCCGCGTGACCGCACAGTTGCGGTCATGCCGTAGGCACAGGTCGTGGAGCTTTTCGTTGAGCTTTGTCCACTCAAACTCTTGGCGCAGCGTGAGGTTGCGGCGCAGCACCTGCTCTTTGTGCTTGAGAACGACGCTCGTGGCGCGCAATCTCCTCGGGCCGGCACTGCGCGATGCGGCGGTTCAGCGCCCGGGCGTCTTCAAACTGGTCCAGGTTGCACAGGTGCTTTTCCGAGTGCATCATGTCGAGCAGCCCTTGGTGTACCGCACGCGCGGTCGGTGCATATTGGAGATGAAGTCCTCCAGGTTTTTGGTCTGCACCTCGTGTGCGTGAAGCAGGTCCTTCCGGCGCCTGGAGCAGATCCTCTCGAGCTCCTTACCTGCCTTTGCAAAGTCGGCTCGTTCGCCTCCTGGATGCGCGCTGCAGCCCGCTCGAACTTGCTGCGCTCAGCAAGCTGCCGCTCCCTCTCCACCGAGGTCTGGTGCCGCATAAACTCTTGCCGCAGGCTCGCGAGCCGGTCGCGCACCTTGGCTGCCTCCTCATAGCGGCCCTGCTCTTGCAGCTCGGCCTTGGCCTCGCGCATGTCCGTCTCGATCAGGCTCGTGTAGATGACCAGCTCGCGCGTGTCGATCCTGTCGCCGTGCTGGATCCCGAAGAGGCCCAGCGCCTCCTCAAGCGACTGGACCTGCAGAAGGCGCTCCCTGTCCAGCCCGTCATTGGGGATGCCCACGTCGTTCATCTCGAGCTCGCGCGCGGCCGCGGACTCCAACTCGCTGCAGCGCTGCACATGCATCCGTCCAAGGTCTCTTAACCTGAACGGATCTTTCGATGCCTCGCTTGAGCACGCACGCACGCTTGCGCGCAGGCAGCCGCCAGCCCGCGCGCTTGCCTGCAAGCCGGCCGCCCGACGCTGGCGCTAGCGGCGTCCGACGTGGTGCTCGCCAACGCCCGTCACCCTCCCAAGGCTCCATGTGCCGCTGGCGGCGGCAATGACGGCCGTGGCGGCGCACAGCGGCGCCACGAGGCGACTGCGCGGTGAGTGGCGCACGGCGAGTAGGCCACGCGTTGCGCAACGTCGCGCAGCGTCGCGCCTGGGCCTGGCGCTGGGCGACCGCTTCGCCTGGCCGAAGCGCTGCGCGGCGCCGTTCAGGCGCCAGGCTCCTTGATAGCGGTACTCTGTCGGCCGCGTTGCAGTCTTGGCTCGCGATGGACCTGGCGTTCGACGAGGCCATCGCGCGGTCCATCCACGAGTTCGCGGGCCTGCCGGCAGCGAGGGCGGCCGCGGCCGAGGCGCCTGCGCCGGAGCCGCTGGCCGGCGTGCCCTGGCACTCGCTTGAAGGCGAAGATGGCAACCTCGACCTCGCCAAGCTGGAGGCGAGGCGGCAGGCGGCAGGCGGGGTGCTTGTTCTTGACGGAGTGGCAGGCCAGGCGGAGTTTGAGGCGCTGTGCAGCAAAGTGCGCGAGCGAGGACCTGAAAGTCTGCGCGCGGCCGGCGTTGGGAGCAACAAAGCCGTGGGCGACGGAGTTCGCGGCGACCGGATTGCGTGGATATCGGCCGCCTGGGACAGCGGCAAGAGCATGTTCCAGCCGCTGTTTGAACCCCTGAGACAGTTCCATTCGCGCCTGCGAGGCTTTGGCGGCCTCGCGCACTTGGCCCTGAGCGACCGCGTCAGCGTGCAGCTTGCGTGCTATCCGGGCGGGGCGAAGCGGGTTATCGGCGGCATGCAGACGTGCGCAGCGACGCGACCGGGGAGCGACGCGTGCTGACGGCCATTGTATACCTCAACCCGGACTGGTGCCCAGAGCACGGGGGCGAGCTGCTGCTCTACGGCGCTGGCGTTGGCGGCGGCGGTGGCGTGGTGAAGAGCGTGGAGCCGCGAGGGAACCGGCTTGTGCTCTTTCCCAGTGAAATGGAGCACGAGGTGGCTGCGGCTCGGCATGCGGAGCGCTGGGCGGTAACCGTGTGGTTTTACGGCGAGCCGGCGCCCCCGCCTCCGCCGCCTCCGCCCTTATCGCAGAAGCCGCCGCGTATCTTTGTCGCCATTCCGAGCTACCGCGACCCACAGTGCCAGCACACGATTGCGGACCTTTTGCCAAGGCGGCCAAGCCGGACCGCATCGCAGTGGGCGTTTGTTGGCAGCTTGACTTGGCGGCGGGGGACGCGCAGGTCTGCCTCGAGGAGCTCGTTGGCGGCTCTTCCAATTCCAGCGGCTTTGGGCGCTTTGACCAGGTGCGCAGCGTAATGGTTCCAGCCACGAGAGCGGCGGGCCCTTGTGTCGCCCGCTCCATGTGCCAGGCCCTCTGGCAGGGCGAGGAGTACCTGCTCAACATTGACTCGCACATGCGCTTCCGCGAGCGCTGGGACGAGGAGCTCATTGCGATGCTCGCGATGGCGCAGGCTGCGTGCGGCCACGACCGGGCAATCCTTACAACGTACCCCTCCGGCTTTGAGCTCGCAAAGGGGAATGAGACCGGGCAGGCCGCGGCGGTCGAGCTGCCAGCAGCGGTGACAAGCCTCGTGGCCGGGCCACCGGCCTTGGCGGCAGAGCGGTTTGGCGAAGACGGCATGCTGCGCCTCTGCGCGCGGCGGCTGGACACCCTGCCGATCACGCCGCAGCCCAACCCTTTCTGGGCGGCCGGGTACAACTTTGCCCTTGCCGAGCCTGTCCTGGCCAGCCACCCCTACCCGCGCCTGGAGCACTTGTTCTTCGGCGAAGAAATGCTGATGGCCGCACGCCTCTGGTCGCACGGCTTTGACTTCTTCACGCCGCACAAGGAGGTCGTGTACCACCTGTGGTCTCGCGCATACCGACCCGTCCTAAGCAGCCCAGAGCCTGCTCGAGCCGCCGCCACGCAGGCAGTCACGGCCTTCCTCACCGCGGGTCTGCCGCGGTACCGGGCTTCACGGTCGGCCCTCGTGGTTTGCCAGCCTACGAGCAGGCCGCTGGCGTCCGCTTTGGCGAGCAGAAGGTGGTCGAGCCAGGGCAGTGACCTTCTCGTCGCCTTCCAAGGAGCCTGCCCGTCTGTCTTGTTTCAATCATCAAGGAGCCTGCTCGATGCCTTGGTTGGGAGGAGAGGGAAAAAAAGGCGACGCGCTATACTTTGACGACGAGCAAGAGTTGGCGCGAGGTGGAGATGTCCGAGTCTGGCGAGTCGTTCCAGCCCTCGGACGACTCGGGAGAGGACGCCGTGGTGCTGAGCAGCGGATCCGTCCGAAGGAGTCATGGTCGCAGCAAGCGGCGGGCGGCAAGGCCAAGTCCAAGGCCAAGGCTGCGCCAAGGCCAAGGCCAAGGCCGCGCCAAAGGCCAAGGCTGCGCCAAGGCCAAGGCTGCGCCGCGAAGCGGAAAGCGGCGGCCGCGAAGGCTGAGCCCAAAGCCAAAAGGCCAAGAAATCCACGACGAAGGCCGAGCCCAAGTCGACGGGGCGCGTGGCCAAACGCAAGCTCACGGAGAAGGACGTGCAGGCCAACGCCGCGCAGCAAAAGGCCCTCGACGCCGGCCTTAAGCTCGGCGTGATCGAGCAGCAGCGTCGCGCTCGAGCGACGCCCTGGCCTTTCCCAAAGCACTCGTGCGCTGCAGCAATACCGAGATCAAGGTGAAGAAGCAGCAGCGCGGCGCCAAGCGCAAGTTTCTGTTCGTGCTGCCCGGGCAGTTCGCGACGTCGGCGTTTGCGGCACGCTGTACAAGGCCGGCTCGGACTCGCCATGCTTGACTTTGAGTTTGGGGTCGAGGGCAAGACGCTGCGCATGTTTGGGTCGCTGGTTCGACCTCGTACCTGCTGATGCAGTTCCAGAACAGCGGCAACCAGGTCAGCTGCGAGTCGTCTTTCCAGGAGATGGTGATCTTCCACTCGTACCAGTGGATCGACGTCAAGACCGGCCCAGGCAAGGTGTATGAGGTGCCGCCAGCCAGCGGCGAGGTTGACTGGGCAGACCGCCGGTGCTGGGCAGACGTACCACTCGACGGCGCTAGACGTGTCGGCATCGGCGGCCTCTTCGGATGGCGGCAGCGCGGGTGACGCAGACAGCAGCACCTCGGGCTCGGTTGCGCCGCTGCCGACGCCCAAGCGCGCCACGGCGCGGCGCGCTCGGCCCGAAGAGCTACAAGCAGCTTTTCGAGGGCCCGGGCAGCGGGCAAGAGAGCCCGGGCAGCAATAGCAGCCCCGAGGAGATGGTCGTGGACGACGACGTGGACGACGACGAGGACTGGGCCTGACGATGTTGTTTTTGTGCTTGTCCGACCGACTGTTGGAGTTGGATCTTTTGGGCGATGATGGGGCGGTGTCGGCGGTGACGTGCGCGGCGGTGACGCTCAGCGCCGCGCTGGGCCCGTGCGCGGCGCGCAGCTTGCCGCCGCTGAGTTACGGCACTGGCTCGTCCACGAAGGAGCGTGACGATGTGGCCGCCCTGACGGCGATCTGGCTGCGCGACGTGGGCGGCACGGGCGTGGACACGGCCTTTGTGTATCGCGACGAGGACCAGGTCGGCAACGGGCTGCGCGAGAGAGCGGCGTGCCGCGCGACGCGGTCTTCCTGACGACCAAGGTCATGTGTGTCGGCGGGGCGCAGGCGCAGGCTGACGCCAAGACCAACCTCGAGCAGCTGGGCGTGGCGCGGTCGACCTGCTGCTGATCCACACGCAGTGTGAGAGCGCGTCGCGGCTGGCCACGACGTGGGCGAGCTGGAGGCGGAGGTGGCAGCGGGCCGCGCGCGCGCTGCCGGCGTGTCCAACTTTGAGCTCGCCGAGCTGCAGCGCCTCGTCAAGCTCGGCGGCGGCCTGCTGTAAACCAGATTCTTATGCACGTCGGGCGCATGCCGTCGAGGAGCTCGTGGCCTTTGCGCGCGCCAACGGGTCACCTTGGAGGCGTATTCGCCCCTCGGGAAGGGCGCGGTGCTCAAGCTCCCGGTTGTGAAGCGCGTCGCGGCCGAGCACGGGCGGTCCGCGGCGCAGGTGGCGCTGCAGTACCTGCTGCAGAAGGGCCACAAGGCCGTGTTTACGAGCAGCAAGGAGCGTTACATGCGCGAGAACCTCGCCGTTCTCGGGGCCGACAAGTTTGAGCTCAGCGCGGAGGAGATGGCGGCGCTTGACGCGGTGACGCCGGCGGAGCTGGAGCAAGTAGCGGCCAGTGAATAATTGAAAAACAAGGTTGTGCTGCTGCAGGCGCCGGCTTCTCGTCACTTGCGGCCCGCGAAACGCTCGGGGCCGGCGAAGGGCTCAGCGCGCAGCGCCTCCGCCGCGGAGGGCCGCTCCAGCGGGTCGGTGCTGAGAAGCCGGGCTAGCAGCGCGTCACGGCCCCCGATCTGAAGGCCGCGCGGGAGCAGTTCTCTGAGCAGCACGCCAAAGCTGTACATATCGGCCGCAGGCGACCTGACCGCAACGCCGCCGGCGCGGGCTTCTGGCGGCGCAAACTTTGACGCGGCCAGCGCATGGCGCATCTCTTGTGGCCGCGGCGGCATGAGCAGGCCCGCGCCGTCCTCGCGCACGAGCACGGCGCGCGGACCCAACTGGCCGTGTGCGCGGCCGGCCGCGTGCAAGGCGCCTAGCGCCATGAGCACGCCCGCGAGGGCTTGCGCCACGGCCTCAGGCCCCGCGGTGCGCGCCCACGGGCGCACGAGGGCCACGCCGGCCGCGTCCAGGGCGCGGCAGGCGCGGCCGTGCTCGACGAAGAGGCCGGCCACGCGCACAAGCGACGGGTGGCTGGGCCCGGCAAGGACGTCTGCGGTGTCCTCGCAAACGTCCCTGAAGCGCGATTCGCGGGGCAAAGCCTCGAGTACCCATTCGTGGCCCTCCACGTCGCGCACGAGCGCCAGCGAGGGCGCGTCTGACAGGCGCGGAAGTAAAGTCGCGCAAGGTCTCAAAGTCGTCGGCCTTGACGCCTTCCCACAGCGCGCCGTGCCGCACGAGGCCGACCTGCCCGCAGGCGGCTCGCAGGCCAAGGCAGGTGTACCAGTCGTGTTCGCTCGGCGCGAGGGCCTCGCGCCGGGCGAGCAGCTCGGGCTGGTGGCACGAGGCAAAGTCCACAATGCGGCCGCTCGGCGGCGAGCGCCCGCGCCGCGCCGCGCTGGGCGCGCGCCGCCCGCCGCTCCTCGAGGCGCGCCGAGGCGGTGTCCATCTTGGCGAAGAGCTGCGAGCCGTCCTCGGGCATGACCCGCGCGAGCCTCTCCAGGAGGTTTTCCGCCTCACGAACGCCGCGCTCGAGCGCCTCACGCTCCGCCATGAGGGCGTCGATGCGCGCCGCGCTGGGTCCGTGCGCCACCATGTCGGCCTCGCCTTCCATGCGCTGCCGGAAGCCGAGCAGCTCGCGCACACGGTCCCGCGCCCGTGCGTGGGCAGCAAGCGCCTGGTCGAGCGCAGCGGCCAGCTGCCCTGCTAGGACGGCGTCGTGTGGTGAGGCGCGCAAGGCGCGCGCTAGTGCCAGCGGCGCGAGGCCGGCGGGCTTGACCGCGCTGCGGCCGGCGGCGCCGCGAAGCTGCAGCCTGAGCAGGGCGGCCGGCTGGAGCACGTCCTCGAGGTGCGCCAGGGCCAGGCGCAGACGCTCTGGCGTCGGATTGCGCTGGAGAAAGAGCGTTGTGGCCAGCTTGAGCGCCGTGCGGGCTTCATCTCGAACCTTGCGGCGCGTTTTGCACCCCCGGGGCGCCGCAGAGCGCGACCTGCGCCTCACGCAGCGCCTCCGTGCGCTCTACGATGCGCGCGCGGAGTACGCTGCACTCGCCCTCGAAGCGGACGTCCGCGGCGGTTCGCTGGCAGGCCGAGAGGAGGTCGGCGGCGCGCTCAGCGAGCCGCTTTGGACACTCTTGCGGCACGGCGTGATCGGGCGGCGCGGCGCTGCAGAGCCAGGCCGTCGTGGCGCGTTGCCATACCTCGGGCGGTGTCTTGCAGTCGCTCGCTGTCAGGCCGCGGTGCTCGATGATCGCCCGCAGCGCTTCTGGCGAGCCCAGCACCTCTCGCGGCGCGTCGCGGCCTCGACGGCGCTGTGAGGCGCGGGCAGGGCGCCGCCAAGCGGGTCCCACTGCGCCACGCGTGGCGTGGAGCACAGGAGGCAGCGCGCGAGCGCCTTGGGCGACCTGAAGGCGCAGTAGGCGCACGGCCAGCGAGGCGCGTCGTGCTCGCCAGGGTTCCAGCGCGCCATTCGCCGCCAGCGCGCCAGGCGGTGCCATCCGGCGCTCAGGGCGAGCCCAGCGCCGCTCCTAGCAGCGCTGCCAGCGCTAACCCGGCCTGCTCGTCGCGCGCGATCAGCAGCGGCCCCACCATCGCCAGCATCGCCGTCTCGTTGCGCGAAAAAAAAAAAAAAAATCGCCAAAGGAAGCGATGATGAGCTGGTGGTCATCGCACGGAGACGCGACGGCCTCCGTGACTGCCTGCTGCCCAGGCGCTGCCAATGCACGGCGCGACCATGGCATCTCTAGCTAGCTCGAGCTGGAGCTCGCTCTCGTCCGAGACTGCCGAGCCTCCGCCACGGTCGGCTTGGCGTAGTGCGTGCTGCGGCTGCAGGGCGACCGAGCTGGCGTGGTTGAGGCGGCTGGATAGCTCGCGCTCTGCGCAGCGGCGGCTATGCCTTCTTGTGGCAAGCGCGAGCGCGGCGGCGGCAAGCGATCCAGGCGCCTTTTGGCGGGGGTGAGGCTCGGCCCCAGGACTTGGGCACGATAGATAAACAATACAAGGCTTCTTTGTCAAGGTTGCGCTGGCGTGCGGCGGCGGGCACGGACAGGCCAGCATAGGCAACACCAGGCCTCCTTGCCGCCGTGCCGGGGCCACTAGCGGCGCGAAGAGCTGCAACTACCGCGGCTCTCGCGCCAGCAGGCCGTCCAACGGCCTGCGGTCGGCGACGCGTCTGCTCCGTTGTGCGGCCGTCTAGTGGCAGCACTCGAACGGCAGCGCGGCGCCCCTGAGTAGCCGCTCCTCACCCACGGCAGCGTGCGGCGCCGCGTCGCCTTCGGGTCCCGCCGCCAGGATCTCCACCTGGAAGAACGACACGATCTTGCGCAGCATCGACAGCACGCTCTGGCTCTCGCGCGACTCCGGGTCCTCCCACACCTCGTCCTCGCTGATCACGGGCAGGGGCTCCTCGCACAGCCTCTCCAGCGCCATCATCGCCTGCGTCATCCTCCTCTTCCCTCGATCGATCCGGGACTGCTGCCGCTGCTCTTTCTCTCTCTTTCCGCGCCGATGACTCGCGCCATTTTCGCACTCGTACAGTTTCCGCTAGCCGGTCTTATTGGCACGCGATGTCACATGGTGCTTGCGCCAGCCGATGGTCCACGGCAGGTGGCGAGGCGCTGCAAGAGCAGGGCGCTTCGTTTCGACTTCCTTGGCCCTTCCTTCCTTCCTTCACGAGCAAGGAAGGGAGGCGTTCGTTCCTCGCAGTTGGCCTTGCTCTCGCAGGCCATGCTCGAGCGTCTGCCTGCTCATGGGCCGGTGCTTGCTTGCTTGCTTGCTTGCTTGCAGGTGCTCGCGCTTGCTGGGCCCAAGGCGCTTGATGGATTGAGCCCAGACAGCGTGACACAAACTGCCCGCGACTACTCCCCCGCGCAGAGCAGCCGCCAAGGGCTGGCCGCGGCGCTGTGCCGCGGTGTGGAGGCAAGTGGGGGGTTAGAAGGGGAGGATTTGCAACGGAGATCCCAGTGGGAGACCGTTGCAAGACGCTGTGGGAGATTGCAAAGCACTGTCGGTCGATTGCGCTCTTGGCCTGGGTGGCCGGCCCACCGCCGCAACAAGTGGTACGACAGGGCTTCGTCCCGGTACGGTACGGTACGGTACCGGTACGTACCGTACCGTACCATACCAGTGCCGGTGCCGGTACCAGTCGTACCTGCTTGCGATTGCCTGACTGACAGATTTCACCTCACGATGTCGAATGTCGAACGTTGTTTTTGGCTTTCATCTTGCAAACGATCGATGTCACGACCGGCCAGGCCGAACGCTTGCATTGCCTCGGTGTTCTTGCCGCGGCGGCTTCGGCCAGGGGGTGCGCGAAGGTTGGCGGTTGGCGGCTCGGTTCTGAGTTCTGAGCGTGGATGGATGGATTTTGGTGATGGATGGCGCCATCGCATCGATCTTCGATGCGAGGGATTTGGATTCGGCCGTGGATGGGGTCGTCTCGACTAGGCCGCGGAAAGATCCATTCTTGGCAAGTGGAGGCGGGGGAGGAGATGGGCGACGCGGTGCTGCGGCACCTCCTTGGCGAGGAGGCCGTGGCGCGCGGGCTCGCGCTCGGAGACGCGCTGCGCGCCTTTGGCGCCGCCGGACCGGTCCGCCTCACGGGCGCGCTTGCGCACGTGCGCGTGTACGAGCACGAGATGGGCGGGTGGGCGGACGGTTGGACGTCGCCCACGTGGGCAGCCGAGCCGCGCGCGCTGCAAGGGCAGGTGGTAGACGAGGCCGTGCGGCGAGCGCTGGCGATGCGTATTAAGACTGGCTACAGGGTCAAGCACGTGCTGGCCCAGGGCCACGCGTTCTCGGCCCGCGCTGTGCAGTGCCGCTGCCCAAACGCCGCGGTCGACTTTTTGCGTGACCCGGAGTGGCTCCCAGTGCTCGAGGCGCTGGGGCCCGAGAAGATGCTGGAGCTCCTCCTGTGCCGCACCCTGCTCTTGCGGCAGGGCGTGGCGCAGGTGCAGCTCACAGGCCCGATGCTTAGCGCCGCGTTTCGTGAGGTCGGCACGGACATGCTTGCCAAAACGAGGGCCCGCGACCGAGCGCGTGGAGCGCCCGCGCGCGCTTTACGCGCCGATGTTCACGCGGCATTGCGGGCTGCCTGCCTCGCATCCGCTCAACACGCACAAGTCGGGCCGCAAGCTTGCAGGGACCATCTTTCGAGCCAAGCGCACGCCCCGCAGCCAGCTGCGCTGGCAGCGGCTTTGGGCCACGCAACTCCTCGAGCGACACCGGCGCTGCCCCTATGGCGCGCTTCTCAATCGGCTGTGCCCTGTGCCGCGCAAGAGCGAGTCGGCCAGGCCCGACGAAGCTATCGAGCACCGCTTAGCGCCGTCGCAGGTCGCCTCCTTCCTCAAAGCCGCCGCACTGCGCGTGCTGCCGCGCACCACCTTTGCAGGCGGCGCGGGCGCACGCAAGACGCGGCGGCGCGTGCTGGAGGCCCTGGAGGCGCTTGTGCGCATGCCCAAGAACGAGTCGCCCCTGGTAGAAGAGATGACCGCGACCGTGGGCCTTGGACGCGACCTCGTGCGCTGGCTGATGTGCGACTTTGCCGTGCCACTGTTGCGTGCTATGCTTTACTGCACGGAGGGCAGCGGGACGGGGCAGCAAGTGCTATACTACCGCAAGCCCGTGTGGCGACAGATCTGCAACCAGGAGCTCGCCGAGCTCACGCGCGGCCCCGACGCGCTGTTGCAGCCGGCAGCAAAAGGCACGGGCGGCCCGCCGTCGTGGGCGGCCCCAAGCAAGCTGCGGTTCGTGCCCAAGGCCTCTGGCGGCCTGCGGCCGGTGGCGAATTGCAAGGAGGTCAATTTCAAGCTCAATTTCGTGCACCAAGCGGCCAAGGCGGCCTTCCGCAACCCGGTGGCGCGGCCACCGGGGACGCGGCGCCAGATCATGGGCCTGAGCGAGTTCTTCGGCCAGTACCGCGACTTTGTGCTGCGGTCGCGCGCCGCGGCGGCGCAATGGCCGCCGCAGCAGCCGTTCTCCGTGCTAACCGCCGACGTGCACCGCTGCTTTGACAACATGGACCAGCACAAGGCCTGCGGCGTGGTGAACGCCTGCTGCACCAGAGCGAATACGTGCTGCGTGGCTACTCGTCCGTCTTCGCAAACCGCGCCGCGAAGCGCGCGCGGGCGGTGACGCGGCGCGTGGTGGAGCTCCGCGCCAGCGCCGCCGAGGCCGAGGCCGCGCGTGTGGGGCAGCCGGCGGAGCCCGACGACGTCTTTGAGCGCGCCCGCGTCTCCAAGCGGCGCTGCATCTTCATCGACCGCGCCGAGGCGATCAAGGTCTCGCGCTCGGAGGTGTCGCGCAAGCTGTCCCAGCACCTGTGCGAGGGCTTTACCAGCTTCGACGGCCGCTTGTTCAAGCAAGTGCGCGGCGTGCCGCAGGGCTCCGTTCTGAGCGCCCTGGTGTGCGCGGCTTACTTTGAGAACTTTGAGCGCATCCACCTGGAGCCCGTGCTAGCTGGCCCGCACGGCGCAGCGCCCGCCTTTTGCGCGCGCCTGCTCGACGACTACCTGGTCGTCGCGCCCGACCAGGCTCGCGTGGACGCCGCCGAAGCGGTGCTGCTGCGTGGAGACAAGGCCTATGGTTTCTCCATCAACCCGGACAAGACGCGCCGCGCCGCGCCACAGTCGCCTCGCGTGCCGTGGTGCGGTCTGCTCTTTGACGCGCGCGACTTGAGCGTCTCCTTCGACCTGTCTCGCCTCGACCTCGCGCCGCGCGCGCGCCGCCTCGCCGCCTCGCCCGATCACCAGCTGCGCCAGGCCTGCAGCTGCTGGCGTTGCGATGCTACCCTATCCTCCTCGATGCCGCGGTCAACCCGCCGGCAGTGGCGCGCGAAAACGCGCGCGTGCTGCTGCGGCTCGCGCTGCTAAAGCTCGACGCTCACAACCGCGCGACAATGGGCAACCGGCTAGCGCGCTTCCTGCACAGCCTGGCGCGCTCCCGCTGCGGCGCCGAGTCCCTTTCGCTCGCCGACCTCGCCTGCATCCTGCGCCGGGAGCGAGCGCGGCTGCAGAGCGCGGCCTGACCAGCGCCGGCTAGCGGCCCGTCCTTGCCTTGGCCGGCTCACACCGCCACGGAGGTTTGGCTCCCCGACTCGTCGGGGCCCGCGGCCGGAAAGTGGAGGGGGTCCTCGCGCTGCTTGCGCCGCGCCTCGGCCTCCTCTTCCTCCTTGAGTGCAAGCTCCTCAAGCGCCTTGCCGCGCAGATAGTCTTGGCGCCGGAAGAGGCAGCCTTCGAGAAGCATGTAGTGGACAGGGCCGCTCTCCGGCTCTCCCTCCACGCTCGCCAGCAGCGCGGCCTTGCGCACCTTGGTCGCCAGCGCCGACATGGCCATCCATTGCACCATGTCGGCCGGTTGCAGCTCCTCGGCCTCGTCGGTCACGCACACCGTGAAGGTCGAGTGCGTGGTCCCCGGGTCGCCTGCGCGCGCACAGTCGCCACGTCAGCTCGGGCGCGAAACAGCCAGCCGGCCAGCCAACTAGGCGAGGCACCGCAACTTACTTGTGTACAGCATCCAGTCGCACCCAAAGCTGAGCCCACGCGTCAAGATCCAGCCCTTGCGCCAGAGGTCGTCAAAGACGCGCCACTGCAGCCACTCGCCGCGGCTCCGCGGGAACACCCACCCGTCCCGCCCGTCGCCGTCGCCGTCGCCGTCGCCGGTCACAGCCGTCCAGAGCGGCGCCCCTGCCGCGCGCTGCAAGCGCACGAGCCCGTGACGCACCGCCGTCGCGGCCTCCTCGGGCAGCAGCCTCGCCGGCAGGCTGACATGGCACTCGAACAGATCCTCCGCGGTACGGTCGGCTTGCTGCTCGGGCACCAGGTCGGTACGCAGCTTCTCCCGCGCGTCGGCGGCGGCATTAGGTGCGGCCGCTTGCACAGCCTCCAGCCGCGGTCTCGGCCGCTCAAGTCGGATCACTTGGCGTCTGCGCGAGTTGAGGGTGGGCTGGCGCTTGGAGTACGCCGCCGCGAGCAGCCTATGCGCGAAGAGCTCGCGCGCGGCGCCCTCCTCGGCGACGATGACCGTGTGGTCCATCGATCGATCCGCCGTCCAGCGATGACCTCGCCAGGTCATTGCGGACAACTGGGCGCAGGTCGTTCTCCAGGTCATTCAACTCACTGCGGCCGTCATCCGGATGACGCGCGTGTGCCCTCGTGCACAACTGACTGCGAGCGAGAGAGGGAGAAGCGAGCGGCGGGCGCGACCGCGAGCCAGCATGGAGCGCAAGCTGAAGAAGGGCGGCAAGGTGTGGGTGCGCGACCCGCAGCTGGCATGGGTGCCCGGCGTGGTGCTCGGGCGCGACCGCGACGGCGAGGAGGGGCACATTGTCGTGCAAATCGGGCGCGAGCTCAAGCGCAGCCGCTCGGCCGAGACGCGCGTCGTGGACGCGCGCACGGACTGCGAGGTACGGCGCAGCAAGTCGGCCAAGGTATACAGCCGCATCGAGGACCTGACATCCATCGACACGCTGCACGAGCCCGGCCTGCTGGAGGCGCTCGAGGAGCGCTACAAGCAGGACCAGATCTACACGTTTACGGGCAAGATCCTGTTGGCCATCAACCCTTTCAAGGAGCTCAAGGGCGTGTACGGGTCTGACGTGACCCGCATGTACATCGAGGCTGGCGCCGGCGAGGAGATGCCCGCGCACGCCTACGCGGTGGCAAGCCGCGCGTACAAAGACGTCATGGAACGCGGCGGGCTCAACCAGACGGTCCTCGTGAGCGGCGAGTCGGGCGCAGGCAAGACCGAAACGACCAAGATCATCATGCGCAGCATCACCGAGATGAGCCAGTGGCGCAGCGGCGAGTCCGCCGAGGACGGCTCGGAAGGGACCTGCATCGCCGACCGCGTGCTCGAGTCCAACCCAGTGCTGGAGACCTTTGGCAACGCCTGCACGATCCGCAACGACAACTCGTCGCGGTTTGGCAAGCTGATCGAGATGAAGTTTGACCGGGACAGCGGCAAGATTGCGGGCGCGCACATCACGACCTACCTGCTGGAGAAGGCGCGGCTGACGCACCAGTTTGCGAACGAGCGCAACTTTCACGTCTTTTACGAGATGATGGCGGCCGGCACGCCCGAACAACTCGAGCGGTGGCGCTTTGGCCCTTCGCTCGAGTGGTTTGACTACATTGCGCAAAAGGAAAACCTCGAGCGGGAGGACATGTCGGACGCCAGCCACTTTGCCGCCACCAATGAGGCCATGCGCGCGCTGGGCATCCGCGAGGAGGAGATCGACCAGGTCTTTGACATCGTCGCCGGCGTTCTGCATCTCGGCAACCTCGAGTTTGAGGCCCTTGGCGGCGACGCGGCGTGTCGCATCAAGTACGACGACAAGTCGATGATCTCCTGCGCCGCCTGCTGCGAGCTGCTCCAGGTGGACGCCGACACGCTCGAGCGCGCGCTTTGCAAGCGGATCATTCGCGTGCACGGCACGAGCGGGCGGCCCCGCGACCCGCGCAACCCCTACGCCAACCGCGCCGACGAGGCCTTTGAGAAGACCATGACGGCCGCCGAGGCCGTGCAGGCGCGCGACGCGCTGGCCATGACCATCTATGAGCGGCTCTTTGGCTGGCTCGTGTGGCGCCTCAACAGCTGCATCCAGGAGCAGCGCGTGGACGATTCGCACGCGCACGGCCGCCGCCGCGGCCGCCGCCCTGGCAAGGAGGACGACAAGAGAGTGGAGATCGACGAGCGCGTCTTCTACACCGAGTACACCATCGGCCTCCTCGACGTCTTTGGCTTTGAGGTGTTTGAGCGCAACGGGTTTGAGCAGCTGTGCATCAACTATTGCAACGAGCGCCTGCAGCAGCTCTTCAACGATTTCGTCTTTCGCAAGGACCAGTTCGAGTACGACGAGGAGGGCATCGACTGGGAGTTTATCAAGTTTCCCGACAACCAGGCCTGTCTCGACATGATCGAGGCCAAGCCCATCGGTCTCCTGGCTCTTATCGATGAGAGCTGCATGTACCCGGGCGGCAACGACCGCACCATGTGCAACAAGATGTACGACCACCTCGCGCCCAACTATAAGCGCTTTCTGCCGCCCTCGCGCGAGGAGCGCGCCGCGCACTGCTTACCATCCGCCACTTTGCCGGGGACGTCACCTACAGCTCCGAGGGCTTCTTCAAGAAGAACAAGAACGAGCTGCGGCAGGAGGCGGTCGACCTCGTCTCCGCCTCGGGCAACGACATTGTGCGCATCCTGCTCCCTGACGAAGCCAAGGACGCCGCGGGGGGCGCCGATATCGCGTCCTACTTTGACTCCAAGCTCGGCTCCAAGTTTCATGGCTCGGAGGAGAGCGCCGCGAGCCCGGACAGCGCCGCCAACTCCACCCCGCGCTCCTTTGGAGTCGTGGACAAGCGCGTGCCTCAGGCCCTGCAGCAAAAGACCGTGGGCTCGCACTTTAAGGCCCAGCTCAAGGTTGCATGGACAACATCCGGGCCAGCAACCCGCACTACGTGCGCTGCCTCAAGCCAACGACGAAAACGTGCCGGGCCACCTCGACCGCTGCCGCCTGGTGGACCAGCTGCGCTACAGCGGCGTGCTGCAGATCATCCAGGTCGTCCGGGCCGGCTACCCGTACCGGTTCACCTTTGCCGAGTTCCTCGAGCGCTACGCCATCCTCGGAAAGCGCGGCGTGCCGTACAAGGCGCGTCGACTGGCCGAGAAGGCATCGCTAGAGACGCAGGCGCGCAACTGTGTCAAGATTGCCAACCAGGCGCAGCTCGTCCACGGCGAGGAGTACCAGGCGGGCAAGACCAAGATCTTTCTGCGCCAGATCACCTTTACCATCCTGGAGGTCATGAAGGAGGAGCGCCTCTACCACCTGGCGTCCGTGTTGCAGCGCGCGGCCATGCGCTTCCTGCGCGTTATTCGCCA
Source organism: Thraustochytrium striatum (assembly GCA_022244645.1). Classification (NCBI taxonomy): domain Eukaryota; class Bigyra; order Thraustochytrida; family Thraustochytriidae; genus Thraustochytrium; species Thraustochytrium striatum. The sequence continues at coordinate 251,130 of JACDIV010000058.1, forward strand.
GCGCCGCGCCAAGGGATTGGGCGGCATGCCCAAAACTGCCAACAAGTCGTCCAAGCGGACGAAGCGCGCTCCCAAGGCTGCCAAGGTGCCAAGGCCGAGCCGAAAGAGGCAAGCAAGAAGGCACCGGCAGCAGAGGATGAGACGAGAAAGGCGGCGGCGGCGGCGGCGGCTGTCCCTGCTGGAAAGCTCCGCCGCTCCGCCTCATCGTCCTCGACATCATCCAAGAAGAGCGCCACCAAGAAAAAGAAGAAGGCGGCGCCCGCAGAGGAGGACGAAGAGGACGAGAAGGAGGAGGCCGTGCTGCCACGAGCGCGCCGGGCCTCACTCGCCTCCAAGAAGGTCGCGCAGCCGCCCAAGCCGCCTGCTGACGAGGCGGCCGCCACACCGGCGAAAAAGAAGAAGAAGGAGAAGGAGAAGGAGAAGAGCCCCCCGTCCTCCAAAAGGTCGGGTCGCGGTGCGAGCAAGCCGGCGGCTTCTAGCGAGGAAAGGAGGAGGAGGAGGAGGAGGAAGTGCGGCCGTCGCGGTCGCGCGAGCCGAAGCGCGCGGCGGCGTCCAGCGACGAAGAAAGCGAGGAGGACCAAGAAAGTGTGGACGAGGACCAGGCCAGTCGGTCTCGCAAGCTGGAGCGTCCCGCAAAGAAGGCAGCACCACGGCAGCCAAGTGAGAGCGAAGAGGAGGAAGAAGAGGAGGTGGTCGAGCGCCCGGCGACCCGGGGTCGCAGCATGTCAAAGAAGAGTAGCAGCAGCTCGAAGAAGGCGGCCAACGGGCGGTCCGCCAAGGAATCAGACCATGACGACGACGGCAACGGCGGCGAGGAGGAGGAGGAGGAAGAACAAGAGGAAGAAGAGAGGTCCCCCAAGAAGAAGAGCAAGAAGGAGAAGAAGGAGAAGAAGGAGAAGAAGAGCAAGAAGAGCAAGAAGAGCAAGAAGGAGAGGTCGAGCCGCGAGGCCAGCGACGACGGCGCGGGCGCCTCGGGCGCCTCGGACGCCTCCGAAGGCGTGGACGACGCGGAGGAGGGCGCTGGCCGCGGGGCCCATCGCTAATGGGACGAAGCGGTCGACCGCCGCGGCAGCCGAGAAGGGCAAGCGCGCGGCGAAGCGGTAGAACCGACCTTGATCTGTGAAAGCCTCAATCAAAAAGGGAGTTGATTTGACGAGTAGTCTCCTCGGTCGGGGGTAGAAAGCGTTTGTTGCCTGTTGCAGAGCAACCGCGGGCACCTCACCAGCCCTGCTCGCCCGGCTGCGGCGGCGGGTGGGTCGTGGAGCGGTAGCAGTCCATCGCGAGGACAATGAGCAGCGGCACGGGGATGGCGAAGACAAGGAACTGTGAGAGGTGCTCGAGCACAACGCTAGCGCGCATGAGCGCGCTGGCGCCAGGCACAGCGCGCTCAAGGGAGCCAAAGGAATTTGCCCGCTCTGAGCGCGCGCGGCGGTCGGCCTTGAGCTTCTCCGCGTCGGCAACCTCCTTGGCGCCGGAGGCCCGCACGAGCAGCCAGCGCGCCGACTTTGAGCGCAGTCGCAGCGATGAGGACGGCCGTGGCCTGGTAGCCCACCACGATAAAGCGCGCCGGGACGAGCTGCTCGAGGCTGAACATGCGCTCCTGGTAGGTGTGCTTGGCCACGAGCAGGGTCTCAAAGGTTACCAGCGAGCCGGCGAGCCAGCTGTTGACGCCGATGCGGCGCCCTCGGCCCTCCGCAAAGATGGAACTCAAAGATGGCCATGTAGGTCATAAAGACCCAAAAGGACAGCCGGTAGAGGTTGATGTCGCTGTCCACTGGGATGGAAAAGGTCGACTTTAGGAAGAACGCGTTCATCTCGCCCAGCAGCAAGATGAAGAGCACCGCCACGCCGATGGCAAAGCGCCGCCAGGACTTGAACAGCTGCCAGCGATAGGTCTCGAACGAGTAGGGCGTGAACTGCAGCGCCACGCGCTTGACCTTGCCGAAGCGCGTCAGCGTGCGCACCGGGGCCTGCCCCGTCCAGTTGAACTGGTGCGTTCCCATGTAGGTCACCAGCCGCATGCCAAAGATCATGCCCATAAGGTTGCAGCCAAAGATGTCCAGGAAGAGGTGGTCCCACCAGCACTCGTTAAAGTTGGGGTACATGTGCTGGAAGGACACCTCGAGCACCTCGAAGAGCACGCTTGCCACCCACATTAGGCCCCAGTCGCGCAGGATGAGCGCCTTGAGCGTCCAAAAAGTGGGCCACCATAAACCGATCGTAGACCTGATCCTTGATGTTGCCGTACGGGTCGGTCGAGTTGGCCTTGTACAGGCGACAGTCGCTGCCGTACGAGCGCTCGGTCTGCGGCTCGCCACGCGCTCGTCGAAGAGCTGGAGGAAGCCGTGGATGCCGCGCAGGTCCTGGCTCAGCAGGTAGACCAGGACCAGAAAGTAGAGCAAGCCGGTGCCGTGCACGATGCGCCAAACCACGGGGTGCGGCCGCAGCAGGTGCCCGTCGCGCAGCTGCACGGTGCAGTACATGAGGAAGGCGCTGGCGGCGAGGAGGATGCCGACTTGGCGGTTGGACTGTGCCAGGATGTCGCGCTCATGGTAGAACGTTACGTAGACGACGTACACAACCAGGACGATCAGGCCGTCAGCGTGCGCGGCTGGTAAAAGGCGTCAATGAAGCCTTCCTCTTGGATGTTCCCGGGAGTGGGGTCGTCCAGCAGGTGCGGCTCGGTCGGCGCCGTCGCCGTCGTCGGCGGCGTGGCCTCCTTGCCGCTCTGGCCCAGATCCTTCGATTGCTCGAGCTTCAGTTCGGCGCGTCGCGCGCGCGTGGGCTCGGGCGTCTTGTCGCGCGGCTTGCGGCGCCGCACGCCGGCGCGACTGGGCGTCTCCGCCCCGTCACCTTGACCACGCCGGCGGCATTCTCGTCGCGCTCCATCGTGTCTTGCAGTGCTTTCTCGCTTTGCTGTTGTCGCATCGTGGTGGTGGTGGGCAGTGGTGGTGGCAGTGGAAGGTGCGAAAGAGCAAGAGGTTCGCGATCGCTCGAGGCCAGGGCCAGGTCGCAAGGCGGCGCGGCGAGTGAACGCGTCAAGATGCTTTGCTTGTCTGTCTGTTCATCAACGTCATAGCATCACCGTGACCGCTTGTTGCCGGCAGCAGCACTCCAGGTGACAAAAGAAAACCAAAAAAGGCGAGGGGCTGGTGCCAAGATCACGCCGCGTCGTCGGAGACGCAGGCGCCCTCGCCGTTTAGGCAAGAGGCGAACTTGTCCGAGTTGCCGGAGGCCAGTTCGGCCACGTTGTGCGGCACCGGGATGCCCATCTGCGCCAGCTTGGCCATCCGGTCCTGGTCGATGTCCTGCTCGGACACGCCGAGCGTGTCCACGGCCTTGCGGCGTAGGATCTGCTCCTTGGTCATGCCCGTTAGCACGGGAAGCTTCTCCGTGAAGCCCTTGCGCTCGTACAGCTCTGCCACGCGCTGCTGCTGCTCGGGCTTGCTAAAGTACGGCACGCTGTTGTACATGTCCTCCTCGGTGAGGCCCATGCGCTCCAGCGCCTTGGCGCGCATAATCTGTTCTCGGACTCGTACCCAAGCAGGTTAATCGCCTTCTTTGGCGGCGGGCGACGCTGCCCGCCGGGGCTCTGCGAGCCGTCCTCCTCCTCGGCCTCCTGCGGGCGCGCCGCCTCTTCCGCCCGGCCCTCCATGACCTCCTCTCCTGCCCGCCCGCGACCTCTCCATCACGTCCTCAACAAGTCGACCACCTTGCCCGCCAGGGCCTGGACTTCCTCGCTGCTTGTTGGGCCGTTTTCCGCCTCCCGTCCCGCGCGGGCGAGGCAGGGGCCGTCCTCGGTCGCCTCGGCCGCCTCGACTGCGGGCGGCGCGGGGGCGCGCCGTATCCGGCGTGGGCTCGCCCTCCATCTGCGCCAACTCCACCGTCGTCTCACAGTCGCACTCTCTCTCTCTCTCTCGCTCTCTCGAGAGTCCATTTGATACGTTCGAAAAGAAACAACTTGGGCGCAGACTCCTCAGCTGAAAAAGCGACTCGAACGCCGAATAATACGACTCGAACGCCGAATGCGCGTACCGTTGTGACTCGAACGTGTCATAGTATCCGAACGCAGACTCGATGTGCCCATCCAGCTTAATATTACGCGTCTATTTGAATCACATCGTACCTGGTACCGTACGTAAGGTACGGTATCTTGCTCAAGTTGAGTTAAAAGGTGAAGAAACAGCCTATAATACGCCGTAACTGCCTTTGGAGTTGGCTTGTGCTGGCACTGCAAGGCAGGCTTTGAACAGGCGTGAGAGTGGCCGGCCCTCTCGGAGTCGCGAAGGGCGCAGGAGCTCGAGTGCACTTGTCGAGGAGCACGGCAGGACGGAGCACAGGTCCTGCTTACGTCCATCTCAACACCGTGCCCGGTATGTCGGGCAATGTTGAGCATGGTGCTGACCTTGCCACTGACGGGCGTGGTCAGAAGCCGCCGTGCTGCCTCCAATGGTACTGCCCAGAAGACGCAGAAGAGGTGCAAGTCATGCGGTGAGCTGGGCCATCTGCGCAAGAGCTTCATGGGCTGCCGCGACTACGGCAAGAGTTCATCAACGAGTTCAAGCGCGCAGAAGGCACCGCAAAAGGCGCCGCGCGTGACGTCCCAGGGACCGCTCGGGCCGAAACAGATCGAGTTCGGCCAGTGGAAGGCCTTGCCCCCCCCGGACGAGTACACTCTCATGTTTGAGGAGGACGCGCAGAGCGAGATGCTTTTGCGGCGGGCGACGCTGTACGTCGAGACAGTGGCAAAGGCTCTTGAGGACTACGCGATGGACTCCAGCGGGGTCGAGCCTAATGACCTGGACGCGACGCACGTATTCGAGCTCGTGGCGAAACCAGCCCTGCGCACGATGCTTGGCTGGGTCAACACGAACCTCGCTGGAAGGATCCCAAGGAGCTGACGCTGAAGGACCTCTTGCGCTTTGCGGGGTGCTTTCTTCTCGAGCCAAACGTCCGGCCTGGCTCTAGAATCCACCATGCAGCTCCTTCGTGCACAGATGAAGGTTGAGTGGGACCTGGAGGACTGGGACTCAGCCCGTCCGAGCTCGTGAAAATTGCCAATGCCTGGTCCATGGCCTGCCCGTTGGAGCAGAAAGGAACCCGAAACACTGACACCGTGAGCCAATGGCGAGAGTACGAGGAAAAATTGTACGCGCCGTGTCGTCATATCCTCGTCAACCAACATGGTCCTCGTGGTCGACGACGAACTCATCGCGTCGCGTTCAAAGGAGGAGAACGAGTCCGAGGCTTTGAGCCACGGGGAGGCCGACGTGGAGGGCATCAAGAACGACAGCGTGAGCGAGGCACTGTTCCGTCCCTTCCTCGCCACGTACACACGTCGTCTTGACCACACGACCATCAAGGCGGTGGAGACCATCTTAGACGACGTCGCGAAGGCGAACGGTGGCTGCCTAAGTGGCATCCTTGGCACCTGCGATCGGGGCTATAGCAGCAGCAGCTCTGGAAGCTCTTTATCCGCAAGCGTCTGTCGTTCGTCATGATCAGCGACAACAGCGACCACCCGATCGAAGTGCTGAGCTCCTTGCGCAACAAGGTGGGGTCGGCGCTCGTGCGCGAGGAGCGCATGTCGACGAAGGCCGCGGCCAAGAAGGCAGCCGAGGCTGCCCCTGTCGCAGCCGGGAAACAAACGAGAGGGTACGCGGGCAGAGCGGGTGCAGAAGACGAGTCTGCTGGTGCGGCCAAGGTAAAGCGGATGCTGGACGAGGACGTGATCGACCATGCTGTGCGCTTGGGCGTCGTCCGACGACAGCTTAATCGTGAATGACGACAAGCGCATGGGACGTGAGATCTTTGCTGCCTCTGCGACGGTCAAAGACCCAGCTGGCAGCCGCGCGCTGACCGCCTTTGCGTTCGTGGACTACCAGCGCCCCGGCAGCGACAAGGCGAACATTGTGCGCTTCCTGGCGTATGGCGTGCCGGACGTTTTCATCTCCGACATGGTCAGGACGATCACCATGACCAAGATGAGGCTCCCTGCCGACTTCAAGAAGGGCAAGCAGATGCTGTTTTACCCGGCCCCTGGGACGAAGAGCACTGAGTCGAAAGAAGCAGAATATGAAGTCTCGCGCAGCGCCAGGCCACTCACCTGCTGGCAGCGCTCTGCAGAGTGGCATGTGCTGCGCGCCTTCGTGCTAACAGGATCGACCGGCGCACAGTTTGCCAGGCAGGACAAGGACGCCCTCAAGCTGCTCAGCTCCCGCGCGGCTGGGGTCGACACGACTGAGACCGACACGGCCGAGGTCGACGCGGACGAGGTCGACGCGGACGAGGTCGACAGGAGTGAGGACGTCAGCATTATCGGCGAGAATGGCGACGGTGCGGACAGCGCGGATGAGCATCTCCATGGCCAGTTCAACAAGACAGCCGGCAGCACTGAGGGGCTGTCAAAGAACAAGGCCGCCGCGCGCCGGCTCGTCCAATCGTGGTTTGGGCCGCTTCGGGCGTCGCAGGCCATAAAGACTGGGACCATGAGCGAGAACAACATTTTCAACGACGTAGGCAGCATGCCATGGTGTCGCGCAATCTTCGAGGTCGGCCTGTGCGCAAGCATCGCTCACCCGTATCTAGCGGTATCCGCTGACGCCATTGCGCGAGTCGTCCCGCCCGGAGGCACGAGCAGCGAAGTGTACGCGACGTGCAAGTTCAAGACACGCACCGTCAAGCACCTGGAGCTCAAGGCCGAGAAGATTGCCAAAAGCTACGGTGGCTACTTTGGGTGTGTGGTTGGTGAGAGAGATGGTGGCGAGCTGTTCCCGCCGAATACCGCGGTCAGCTCATCCACCAGGCCATGGTGTTCGACTTTGAGTATGTCCTGTTTGTGATGGCCAACTCCTCCAAGACGCTTTACCACGTGCTCATCACCGTGCCACGCTCGGCCAGGAGACGTACTGCACCGCCCTGGGCAAGTTCAAAGACCTCATGATGTGGGCTCACATGTGGGCGGACGCGCCGCCCAAAGCCCCTGAGGTGCCCGAGGTCTTCGGTCCGGACCGTGGCGTGGTCGCGTCGCATATGCGGCTCTGGCGCGCCATCCGTAAGCGCTTGAACTTGGGGTTGCTGCCGCCGATCTACATCTTCAAGTGCATGCCGCAGGTCATGTACGACTCCTCAAGGGCGGGCTCGACGGGAGCACGCAATACGTCGCGAAACTGTCGACATCCGACAACATCAAGCTTGGCTTGAACTCATCGTGGCGCTACGCGGCCTCAAGCACCTCGCCTGCAACGCCTTCATCTTGCAGCGGATCCGTCGCGTCGCGAAGGAATTCAAGGACAACGCCGGGCTCTATGGCCGCCCTGCGCAACAAGATAAACCAGCACGACTCGCTGGAGATCTTTATCTCCGAGCTTGCTGAGCGCTTAGTGATGCGCGGCACGGCTGCGGCTTGCGAGGACGGGGACACTCCCCGGTCGGGTGCGTCCCACGCCGGCCCACCCCTCCTCACGGAGGAGCAGGTCAAGGAGGTCCTGAAGAACCTGCCCGCGCGGCGGGCGCTCGGAAGTTTTAAACAAGGGGCCTGCCAAAAGCATCCTGGACGCAAGCTACAAGCACATCCGGGACGAAATCGCTCGGTCCAGAAGAAGATCGTCACGGCGGCGAGAGCTGCGCGCCGATTACCAAACAGACTCAGCGAGCGTGCGTGATGTGCGGCGGGAAAAAGGCGAGTTTCCGCTGTCACACCTGCAACATCGCGCTCACACCACGCGCCAAAACCACCAGCGAGCCGGCACGAAAACGTGCTGGGAGAGGTTCCACGAACTGCCCGATCCCAGAACCGAAATGATTATAAGCCATCTTGTTGAGCGCAGCCCCATGCAGCGCTCCCGCCCTTTGTCGTTGTTGCAAGGCGCTCGCAGAGGCCTGTTGAAGCGCCTTCTGCAAGCACCGTTTTCAAACGTCACTCGGTCTAGTCGGAATGTTTTGCTACATAGGCGGGTAAGCAGGCGACTCCTCCAAGCCGCGTAATATTAGGACGAAATAGCTTTCTTGAAGAGTAGCGCTAGAGTACAGCAGGGGGAAATAGGATCTGAACGTGAACTGCTTTGGGCAAGGGCGCGCGGGAGGAGGAGGAGGCGGAGGAGGAGATGGAGGACCACCCGGAGATCGACAGGCGGCCGCAGCCGTCGCGCGGGGTCGAAGAAGGCCTGGACCTGACGCAGCAGGCGGCGGCGCGGCGCGGGGATGCTGTGGAGGTCGGGGAGGACGCGCTGTCGAGGCTCAAGGTGTTTGACGAAGAGGACAACCAGCTCGGCGTGGGCGACGTGCACAGCGTGCAGGTGGCCTGTCTGGAGTGCTCAGGGTCGGGCCTGTACAAGTGCGCGGAGATGAGTGCCCAACTTTGGCAAGGTGGAGATTCAGTCCTTCTCGTGCGACACGTGCGGCAACACGTATAATAAGACGCGCGCGCTGGCGCCGCAACGCCAGGGCGTCGAAGAGCTGCCTCAGGGGCATGGCCGGCGCTTGACGCTGCGCGTGCAGGGCGACCGCGACCTGAGCCGCGAGGTGATCGTTTCGGATGGCGCGTTCATCCGGTGCGGGGAGTTGGAGCTGAGCTCGCGCGAGGGCGCCATGAGCACGGTCGAGGGTTTTTTGCGCCAGGTTGCGGCCAAGCTCCAGTTCATGCATCTGCTGACGGACTCAAACGGTGCCCCGGTAAACTATGGCGAGCTGGTCACAGGGCTGGTGGATGGCATGGTGGCAGGATTGGCGGAGGGCCGCCACTTTGACTTTGTCATCGAGGACGAGAACGACGCCTCGCACATCCAGGCGTTTGGCGTCGAGGACTCGCAAATCGCCTTCGAGACCTACCCCATCGACGAGGAGGAGGAGGAGGAGGAGAGGAGAGGAGGGAGGACGTGGCGCACATTGAAGAGTGCGCAGACCCGTCGTGCTCGGGCGCGTGTGCCACGCAACAAGCCGGCTCCGGGCAAGCAGAGGCGGTCGACGACCAAGAAGAGGCGCACCTGGCAGCGCAACTGGCGCGGCTTCGTGCTCAGGACGCGCTCTCGGAGAGCGAGCGGCAGGCCGAGCAGGCCGAGCGGCAGGAGCTGGCCGAGTACCTAAACCGGTTCGCCGAGCACGTCGAGGTGCAGGAACACGGCTTGCCGGCCGCGGACGCCAAGCGGCGCGCCAACCAGGAGCAGAGCGAGGCGCTTGCTCTGGCCGACCTGGACGCGATGGACTGACTTCCAGAACAACCCAGTCAGTCATCCAAACAACCCGCCCTATGTGAACCGTCTCACCTTGCCCCAGTCATCCCCGGACCTCGAAGGTGATCCCGCAGGTGAATGCAATGACGTCCAGCGCCGGCGCCAGGGTTAGGGCTTTGAAGATCCAGGGGCAAAGAAGCCAAGCAGGCAAAAGGGGAATCGGAACTGTCCCCGAGAGAGCCGTCGTATGAGAGTAGGGTTAGGGTATTTCGCGGGATAGGAGCAAGCAGACCGAGAAGGCACGCGGAGGAGTAGAAGAAGGAGGAGGGGAAGGAGAGCGAAGCGAGCGCGATGCAGCTGGGCGATGTGGTCGGGAACGAGCCGGTCAAGTCGGGCGTGGACGCCACGGCCAACCGGCTCGAGCGCGAGAAGGTCCGTGCAGATCCGCAAGTCCAAGCGCGATGAGCGCCTCAAGCAGAGGAGACGCGTGATCGGCGGCGCCGGCGCGAGCAGCAGTCGAGCCTGACCGGGTTCGAGTCGCGGCCCGCGGACATCCCCACCTACGTGCAGAAGATCATGACCAACGACGAGAACGTCCAGCTCGAGTACACCAAGGCCTTCCGGAAGCTGCTCTCCATCGAGCGCAACCCGCCCATCCAGGAGGTGATCGCCAGCGGCGTGGTGCCGCGGTTCGTCGAGTTCCTGCAGTGCGAGAGCAACACGCGCCTGCAGTTCGAGGCCGCCTGGGCGCTGACCAATATCGCCTCGGGGTCGACGGAGGACACCAAGAAGGTGATCGAGGCGGGCGCCATCCCCATCTTTGTGCGCCTGCTGCACTCGCCCGAGGCGGACGTGCGCGAGCAGGCCGTGTGGGCGCTGGGCAACATCGCCGGTGACTCGAGCCAGTGCCGCGACCAGGTGCTGGACAGTGGCGCCCTGCCCGCGCTGCTTAACCAGATCACGGACGACGCCAAGCTGACCATGCGCCGCAACGCCACCTGGACGCTCTCCAACTTTTGCCGCGGCAAGCCGCCCCCGGACTTTCACAAGGTCAAGCCCGCGCTCCTCAAGCTGGCCTCGCTCATCTACTGCGACGACCCCGAGGTGCTCACGGACGCCTGCTGGGCGCTTTCGTACCTGTCGGACGGCCCCAACGAGAACATCCAGGCCGTCATTGAGGCCGGCGTGCCCGCGCGCTGTATCGAGCTGCTCATGCACACCGAGAAGTCGGTCAAGACCCCGGCGCTGCGTACGGTGGGCAACATCGTGACCGGTGACGACCTGCAGACGCAGTCGGTCATCTCGCTCGGTGCGCTTCCCTTCCTGCTGGCCCTGCTCTCCAGCGAGCGCAAGGGTATCCGCAAGGAGGCCTGCTGGACGATCTCCAACATCACAGCCGGCAACAAGGACCAGATCGACGCGCGGTCATCAAGTGCAACATCATCCCGGTGCTCATTACGCTGCTTGAGCGCGACGAGTTTGAGATTAAGAAGGAGGCCGCGTGGGCGATCTCCAACGCCACCTCGGGCGGCACGCCGGACCACATCAAGACGCTCGTGAAGAATGTAAGTTGGGAGCGGGAAGGAGCTAGAGAGGGAGAGAGACGGATGGCTAACGAGGCGCGCGCAACAGGGCTGCATCAAGCCGTTCTGCGACCTGCTCGCTCAGCACGATAGCAAGATCGTGCTGGTGGCCCTCGAGGGCCTGGACAACATCCTCAAGGTTGGCGAGGGTGAGATGGCCATGACCGGCGACATCAACATCTTCGCCAAGCACATCGAAGAGGCCGGCGGCCTCGAGCATATCCACGCCCTCCTCAACCACGCCAACGACGCGCTCAGGGACCGCGCGGCCAAGATCATTACCCGCTTCTTCAACAACGACCACGACGAGGTGGACGAGTCCCTCGCGCCCGAGACGACCAACAACCAGTTCTCCTTTGGCATGCAGCAGCAGGCCTGCTCCTGGCTTTCAGCAGGCGGCGGCTTCCAGCAGCAGCAGCCCGGCCAGATGCCGGGGGCAACGCGCCGGGTGGTGGCAACTTCAACTTCAACAACTTCCAGTAAAGCGCCACAGGCTATGTGGCGCGGGCGCACGGTAGGTCAACACACTGCAACAACACTCGGAGCGTAGCGCTCCGCCGAGGCCACGCCGAGCACATGCGGGCGGGCGGGCAGGCAGGCAGACACACACACATCACAACCCTCCCGACACACAACCCCCACACACCCCACACATACACACACACACACACGAGCGCGTCCCGCGGGATCCTGGGACGCGTCACACGGCGCGCCCTCGGCGCGCCCCCTACACGCCGAGCTGCTTGCACGGCCCGGCGCTCTCCCCCCATTGCTCCCTGCACCAGCGTGCGGTGGAAACACAACCGAGTCGTCAACAACAACAAGGTTGAACAAGGTTGCCCTACATTCACGTCGTTTCACCCTGCTTGCTCGGGACCTCAAGGATGGTCTCCCCGAATCGCAACAGCAGCCGCTTGGCCAGCGACTTGGTGTTTGTCACGGCGTTGTAGAGGAAGAACATCATGCCGATGCCCAAGGCTGAGCGCGTCAGCGACTGCTGCGAGTGCGCCGCCACCCAGCCGCAGTAAACCAGCGTGTTGGGGTTCTCCAAGAACTCTTGCACCCAGTTGACGTGCCCGCGGAGCTCCCACGCGAACGCGGCAAACTCCCACATGTGCAGGCCTGCGCCCGCCGCGGACACGAGCAACATTCCGGCAAGCAACGACCGCCCCCCGCCACGACCTGCGCCGCGTCAAAGATCCAGCGGTCCACTTGCCCGACGCCGGCCGGCCGCCGGTCAAGGCCCGCGGCAGCCAATAGCGGCTCGTCCATCCCGAGGAGGACCAGGAGACCTGCCGCGGCGACCACGGCAATGCTGACGACGGCCAGCGCGACGCTGAGACTGCCGCCGTCAGAGCCGAGGGCATGGAACACGTCGGCTACGGCAGTGCGCCGCACGTTGTACTCGTAGCGGCACTGCTCGCAGCGAAAGTAGCTCGCCTGGCCGGCCGAGTTGCTCCGCCACGCGTTGAGGCAGCTCACGTGAACAAAGCGCATCGAGCCCTTGCAGCGGCACGGCGAGAACAGCGGGTCGTTTGGCGACGCATCTGCGTCGTCGCTGCGCCCGAGGCAGATGCGGCACGTGCGCGCCTCGACGCGCTGTGGTCGCTGCTGCTGCTGCTGCTGCTGCTGCTGCTGCTGCTGCTGCTGCTGCTGTTGCTGCACTGCCTCTTCTTGCGGCCGCTGCACTGCCGCTGCTTGCGGCCGCTGCACGCGGGCAAAGGGCCGCTCAGGAACCACCACAAACACGCTGCAGCCGCCGCCCCTGCCAAGCCGCACGCGCTCTCCCCGGCAGTAGCACGCGGCCTTCGTGCACGACCCTAATCCCTTCCGTGCTCATTCCCCAGGCCTCCCTAGCGAGCCCAGCCACCTCGTCCCATGAGGCGACCCCGCCAGGCGCAGGGCCTTCTCCCGGAGCTCGAACTGCTCGCGCAGGCCGCCGTCCGCCGTCCTGAGCACGACCAGCCGCGGCATCGTCGCCGCCTCCGTCTCTGGCACTTCCGCCAGGCTCCTTGACGCCCAGGCTCCTTGACGGTCGCAGGCACATAGTTGTCGATGGGGGAGAGGGGGCGAGTCGCTGGATCGCTGGCGGCAGGAGCAGGCGGGCAGGCAGAGGGGCAGGCGGCTATTTGCCTGGACGGGACGAGGCCGCGCGAAGGATCGCGTGATCCGTTGCTGCGAGGTCGGTGGTTGGCGAGGCCGAGATGGTTATGTCCGTTGACGGCGGCGGCGAGTTGGCAGTGGAGGAGGTGGAACGGATCGCCGCTGGCAGAGGGCAAGCGCGCGGCGGCGGCGCTGGCGGAGGCGGGCGCGGGCGCGTTGCGCCATGGGCGCGAGCACGTCAGTGATATCGGGTTCCTTCCGGGAGCGGAGAGGTTCGGGGCAGATCAAGTTGTCGCCGGGGCCGCGGCTCCAAGGCGGGCAGGGCCACCTGAGCAAGTGCCTGCGCGAGTGCGTGGTGGACGCGGCCGATGAGTCCACGCGGCAAAAGCTCACGTGCTATCACAACCTGCTGTCAGACCTCATAAACGGGACGAGCTCGGCGCTGCAGCCGGTGCACAAGACCGCGCAGACCTTTATCCTGCACGCGCAGGTCGCGGTGAAACACAAAGCAGACCTTGCGGGCGTGTTCGTGCGCACAGAGCTGCTCGAGCCGAGTTTGCCGATGCACTCCTTTGCGATGGTGGCGGCCGAGGTATGCAAGACGGAGGCGTCCAGGAAGACTATCATGGAGGCCGAGGACCGCTTCCTGAGTATCGGGCAAAGCATTTGCGAGCGAGTGCGCGCGTCGTGCCAGCCTGAGCGCTTGGAGATGGCTGTCAGCGGCGCGCATCTTTCCTTGGTGGCCGTGCCCATCTTTGAATATACGGACGGGGAGATGAAGCTGCAATTCAAGGACGTGCAGGCGACCCTGCTGGACGGCGATGCGCCAGAGTTTGGGGTGAGTCGCAGGAACCTCACGCAGACGCAAATGAACACAGGTGTGATGGCGCGCCGCAAGTCCAACCTGGGCTCTGGCGGCTCAATTCACGAGCTTCTGAGAGGCTCGAGCGAGTACGTGGCCAACGCCGACCGAGTCCAGAGCCCCTCGATGCAAGAAGATCATGCTGAGAGCAAAGAGAATGACAGCGGCGCAGAGCACAACGGCGGCGTTGGCTCCGTGCTCGTTCTGTGCTTTCTAGCACCTGGCGATAGCGGCCGTGAGGCGGAACGCGCAGAGGCCAGCTTGGCGGAAGATACGAGCGCAGAGGCCACCGCCACCGCCACCGCCGCTGAAGGGTCGAATAGCGTCGCGTCGGCAGACAGTGCGGGCGGCGCGCCCTCGGACAGCACGGTCTCGTTCGTTCACGAGCTCATGCAGGACGCCGCCGGGTTTCTCAAGCAGGCCCTCGAGGCGGAGGCGCGCCAGGAGCACCTCTACCAGTGCCAGCGCTCTCTCGCGGCTAGCATGGACATCGCGCATATGATGCAGCAGTCGGAGGACGTGCTCAAGGTGTTCAAGCAGTTCCAGGAGTTTATCCGAAGCGTTCTGGGCGTCCGAGGCTGCCAAGTATTTCTCGTGGACGACACCAAGGCCGAGCTGTGGCATCGCAGCAGCGACGACAGCACGATCCGCCTACAGCTGTGCGAAGACAGCCTGCCGGGGCGCGTGGCGATCCGCCAAGAGACCATGCTGCACTACTCGCCCGAGTTTTATCCTGCCATGGAGGGCAGCGAGGCAGACATGGTGATCGACGAGGACATCCACCGCCGCATCTGTGGTGGCGACGAATATAGAAACATGATGTGCGTACCGATCATGGACGAGGTCCAGCTGGTCGGGGTGGTCGTGGTGATCGACAAGCTGCAGACGGACGTGCTCGAGTGGAACCGCTCGCCGGAGGCTGATGCACTCTGTAAGCACGCGCGGTTCGGCCCAGAGTCTCGTGCACAAGCTAGACGTCTCAGTGGAGACCAAGAGCAAGCCAAAGTCACCCTCGCTGTCCAATACCGACGGCGCGACCTTTTTCGTGGAGCCAGACGTTTGGCTTCTCGAGAGCGTCGCACTCGAGCTGGGCACCTCGATGGAGACAAAGCAGCTCGCGCTGGCCTACATCATGAACCGCGACACGGGCACGGACGAAGACCTCGTTTCGCTCTTGGCCATGTACGACCCACTCCGACGCGCGACGATGCGCGAGCAAAAGAAGATCCAGCACGATCGCACCACCTCGAGCAGCGCCATGACGGCGGGCTCGCGCACCGCAGAAGACACGGTGTCCATGACCTCGCCCAAATATGACGCCTCTCTACGCGCAGGCGGCAGCACCGCCGAGCAAGAGCGCGAGGAGGAGGCCCGGCTGCTTTCCTGGGAGCTCAACGTGCTCGAGGAGGACCCAGACATGCTCATCCGATACTCGTTCCGGTTCTTTGACCAGTTCGGCCTCATCAAAAAGTTCAAGCTGGACCCGGAGGTGCTGCTCTCCTTCCTGAGCGAGGTCAAGGGCCGGTATCTGCCAAACCCGTTTCATAATTGGGCGCACGCCTTTAGCGTGCTGCAGGGACCGCCATCATCCTGCGCTGCGGCGCCATGGAGAACCTTAAGTTCGCGGATGTCCTGGCGGCCCTCATCGCGGCCGTGTGCCACGATATCGGGCACCCCGGCACCAACAACCAGTTCCAGATCAACGTGGGCTCCAAGCTGGCGCTGCTTTACAACGACGTCTCCGTGCTCGAGAACTTTCACGCCTCGACCACCTTCCAGGTCCTAGACACGGATGGCTGTCGGCTGCTGAGCGGCTTCGACTTTCAGTCGCGCATGGCTATTCGCGAGACCATCGTGCGCGCTATCCTCGCCACGGACATCAGCCACCACTTTAAGCTTGTCACGGCGCTGAAGAGTCGGCTGCATGAGGCCGCACAGCGCGCAATGTCGCCCGCGCAGTCGGGCAGCATCGGCTTGGTCCTCAACTTTGGGACCAACAACCGCTCGCGGCGCGGCACAGAGGCGGTCCATAGTGCCTCGGGGCCTCGGAGCCCACAGAGTGCCGACGCCCGCGCAGGTTCGCCGGTCTCCCCGCACCAGCCGCACCAGCCGCACCAGCCGCGGCGGCTCTCGTGAGCAACGGTTCAAGCTACGCGAACATGCGCTTGCGGCGACACGCCTCCGCCGAGGCGGTCGGCCGGGAGAACTCCCAGCCAGAGCTGACGGTGACGGCCAAGCAGGCCTTTGACGTGTCAGAGCGCGCGGACCGCGTCCTTTTGGTAGAGGCAATCGTGCACACGGCAGACCTGAGCAACCCGGCGCTGCCCTTCGCCTTGTGCAGGAAGTGGAACGAGTTGGTGGTGGAGGAGTTCTTCCAGCAAGCCAACGAGGAAAAGCGCCTGGGCCTGCCCTCGCAGCCGCACATGCAAAACCCGCCCGACGACGAGAAGGCGTTGGCCAACTTGCAGCTGCACTTTATCGACTTTGTGGTGCTGCCGCTGTGGAGCGTGATGCGCGACCTGTTTCCCAAGCTGGATCGCATCTCCGAGCTGGAGGCCAACCGGCAGTGCTGGCGGGAGGTGCTACAAACGCAGCAAGAGCAGGCCGGGGCCGCGGCGGCGACGGCCGCAGCGGCGGCGGCAACTGATAGCGGCGGCGGCGGTTGCGCACACAACGAACTGTTCCTTTTCAAATCTCTCTGCCATCACCCTACACGCGAGACTGCTCAAACTCCTTGCGCTTGACCGTGGCGCCCGAGCCAAGGTCCCTGCGGTAGTTGGTGTTGAGCGCCTCGTTCTGCTGCGCCTCCTTCTTGAGCTTGTTCATCTCTTCGCGCAGCTCGGCATTCTGCGCCTGCAGCTCTGAGACCGTGTGGTCGTCGTACCGCTCCGATTTGCCGTCGCGGAGGCGCGCCAGCTCCGCCTCGTTCTCGCCAGCTTCTTGCGCATGTCCTCGAGCGAGCCCAGCATAGGGTTCATGTTGAAGGACACGTCGCGCTCCAGCATGTCGAGGTGGTGCTTCTCCTTGCCCGCCTCGATGTCCTCCTTGTTCTCGCGCAGCTTGCGGCGGTAGCGCACCAGGCGGCGCACGGCGTAGGCCAGCCCCAGCACGATCAGCACGATCACGACGATCAGCAGGGCCAGGCCCCACGTCGGAAAGCCCTCCGGCTCCGGCTCTGGCAGACTCACCAGCACCTCGCGGTACGGGCTGCCCTTGGAGGCCACGCCGTTCACCGTCAGCTCCAAGTCCCACCGGCCAAGGGTGATGAAAGGGATGTCAAAGCGCAGCGTGAAGCGGCTGGGGAGGTCGCCCGACGCCTCCACAAACTCGGGCTCAACTGCTGGCTCGAGAAAGTCGCGGCCCTTCACGGGCGGGTCCGACGGCGTGTACTCGGTCCCGTTGCTCGAGCCCGCAAACCTCAGGACGGCCTCCACGGTGGCGTTGTACATGTCCTCCGGAAACGAGGTCACTTTTTGGCAGCTGTCCAGCATGTTGACCGTGAAGAACACGCTGCGGCCGACGATAGTGTTTTGCGGCGCCGCGTCCAGCTGCGTCTTGGGCGGCAGGATGTTCACGCGAAGGTTGTAGACGCGCACGTCGGCGGCCAGGTATGCGCTGTTGCCCTGCGCCGAGGTGGAGGCGGAGAAGCCGAGCCACCCGTAGCGGTCGCCGGCAAAAATGTCCAGGAGGCTTCCCGCGTTGCCGGTCGCCACCTCCACGCCCGCGACCTTGGCCGTCACCTTGCCAGTGCTCTCTTCGTAGATGAGCTGCGCTTCGACCTTCTCGCCGATGATGTTCACCGCGAGGGTGTTGTTGGCGAGCACCTCGTACGCGCCCGTCGACCCGCGCTTGTAGATCAGGACGCGCTTCGTCGAGCACGTCGGCTCCTCGAGCGGGCACGTCTCGAATGCCAGCGCAAGGTAGTTCTTCACGACGGAGCGAAAGCCCAGCTCGCCCTTGGTGCCCAGCAGCAGGTTGCTGTCACGAAAGTTTTGCACCAGGAACGCCAGACCGTCGCCCGGCGCGCCTCCGGGTTGCTGATCGAGAACTCAAAGGAGGCGATAAAGCCATCGGTCAGCCGCGTCCTGTTGGTCGTGTACGCGCCGCTGGCCGTGCCGCCGCTGTCCGTCTGCGTGAGCTGCACAACCCCGTCGGGCAGCAGCTTGCCGGGGGACGTGAGCACCTTGATGTTGTCCTCCGTGAACTTGGCCAGGTTCACCACGTTGATGCTCTCGTCCACGACGCTGCACGTCTCCTGCGCGGCGGCCATGCCGCAGCACGCGGCGGCGGCCAGGCCCATCTTGGCCATCATCATCGTAATGCCCTTCATCTTGCCGAGTGCGAGGGCTTGCCGCCGAGCACCTCTAGAGGCTCCTCCTGCAGCTGTCCGTGCCCGCGCTCTGCTGCTACCTGCCCGCCCGCCCGCCTGCCTGCCTGCGCGCGACCCAGCTCTCGGCTCTGCTATCTCCCTCGCAACCTGTTCTGGTCGCTCGCCCGCCGCCGCCTCTTTCGGTCGTCCTTGCACACACGTGCAGGGCAATTTCCCCGAGGTCATTGCGATCACCTGGACCACGTCATCCGGAATGACCTGCGCCAGGTCATCGCGTCCTGCCGCACATCGGAGGCTGCGGGGGCAGGAGGGGCGAGGGGGCCTTGGCCAGGAGGGAGGGAATAGGCGCGCGAGGAGGGAGGGTCTGATTGTGGGATCAAGACTCCTGCTGTGCACCCTTTGGACCTTCGAGTTTCGCCGCTGCGCAAGGTGTTGGTGGCTGCTAGGGTTTTCCGTAGGAAAGGGGGGGTAGCATTCGCACTACGCGAAAGTGCATGTCGCACGCTCACGCTCAGGCCGAAAGGTCATTCGCGTTGACGTGTCGCAGGTCATTGAAGGTGTCTGCAACTACTCAACCAATGACCTGCCCGGCGATGTCCGGAGTCACCTGGTCACGTTGGGCTTGACTGAGCGACTGCCTGTTTCCAACGCGCCGCGGCGATCACTGCCGACGTCTGTGGCTCACCTTGCCAAGGTAAGTTGCGCAGACCTGCGCAGGTCAGTAGCGGAGGTGTGGTAAAGACTGCCGCCAGTAGTGCGCAACTACCTTGGCCAGGTCCCTGAGTTGCCAAACGTTTGCAAAGAGCTGCGCAGCGAGGTGGTATGGGCGTGCGCAGCCGGCATGCGGCAGCGCCGCCGCTGGCGACCGGCGCTGCCACGGTGCGCGGCGCGGCCGGCAGCTCCGAATTGGACAAGCTCGCCGACGAGGTGGTCCTCGTCGACGACGATGGCGCTGAGGAGGAAGAAGAGGAAGACGAGGAGGACGGCAAGGAAACCGATGGCGACGCCACGGAGGACGAAGGCGGTGACGCACTCGGCGCTGGCGTGAACGCGCGCTACGAAATCTGCCTGAGCCACGTCAAGGGCCGCGGCAGCGTGTTTGGGGACGCGCACTGCGACTTTTTTGTGGTCTTCTCGTGGGCCGGCGAGCGGAAGGCCACGATGCACGTCGCGGGCGGGCAGACGCCGGCGGGCGCCAAGTGGGACGGCATGCTCCATTTTGACTACCGCGCCTCCAATGCGGAGGAGAAGGACAACAAGTTTAGCGACTCCATGCAAGACCTGCACCACAAGACGCAGGAACGGCTGGACAAGCACGAGCAGCACGGGCACCAGAAGCAGCAAAAGGGGAACAAGCGGACCAACAGCTGGCGTCGGCGCCCGCGCCCGCGGCTCCCCACGCGGCCCGCGGACGAGCAGCTCATCGTCGAGTGCCACGCTATTCGCCGGCACCACCTGCGCGAGAACGAAAACTGGCTGCTTGGCTCGGTGGCCGTGCCGCTGGACACGGTCATGTGCGGCCCGCTGCATCACGTCTTCGTGTTGGAACCCCCAAAGCACGGGACGCCGGGCTACTCTGCTGCGGCCGCGGCCGCCACAAAGGAGCCCGTGCGGCTGTCCTACAACTGCCGCATCACGCAATTTGCACGCTGGCGCCTGCTGCTCTCCCGTGTCCGGGTGGTACGAGGAGCCCGGACAGCCGCCGCCGCGCACGGCCGGCGGCCTTGAGACCGATGTCATCGCCGAGGAGGAGGGCGCGCTGCCCGCGGCCACGCAGTGCGAGGCCGAGTGCGAGGCCGAGTCGGGCACCGCTGCGACCGATGCCAAGAGCGCTGTTTCGGTGCCGTCATCGCTCCTGAAGATGGAAAGCTCGCGCGTCATCAAGACCATGCGGCACATCGACCTGATGGCGGACCACTCGCGGCGCTTCAATCTGCGGTACCGCCTGGCTACGAACGACCGCGAGAGCGGGCCCTCCTTCTTGTCCAGGACGGCGCCCACGCCGCACGTGGATGCCCTTGGTGTTGTCCTCTCGTGCGAGTGGCCCTCTGACGCGCTGCCGCCAGTGGAGGAGGCGGAAGAGGGGCGGTTTCGCAGCTTTCTCGCGGCCACGGTCGGGTTCACCTTGCTGGAGAAGGTGGGGTTGGACAATCAGCCGCTGCAGCCACTGTCGCCAAGCGAGCACCGCATGAAAGCCACGCGGTCCGTGTCGCACGGCGAGGAGGACGGCCGGACCATCGGCGAGTGCTGGGTTCCCGTTGAGCAGCTGTTTGAGGGCGCGCAGCGGCAGGAAACGGACGACGACGAGGTGCGCGACGGCCAGTGTGCGTGCCGCGACCGGGTCGGCAAGCGGCCGCATGCCGCCACGGTTTTCTTCGCGAAGGATCTCTACCACGTGGGCCAAAAGGCTGGCAGGCTGAGCTGCACCATGTGCTTTGACCGTTTGCCCGGCCTCATGCAGCTCGGCCACGGCGTGCTGACGGAGAATGGCGTGTCGCTGGTGTCGCCCATCGTGCTGCACGGCGCGCACAAACACACTTCGCTGCTGCAGCGCCTGCTTCTAGTGCGACCCGACCAGGAGCACAGCTTTTCCGCCGCGCCAGCGCGCGCGCTGGCGGCCGCCGTACGCATCCTCGAGGGCGCCCTCAAGTCGGACCCCGGGTTGAGCAAGCGCACCCGCGAGGAGCAGCTTCGCGCGCACCAGCTCAAGTCCCGCGCGTGCCAGGACCTGCTCAAGCTGCTTGAGACCAGCCAAAAGGAGAGCATGCCGGCCTTTGTGTATGACAGCCAGGCCGAGCTGCTGCGCATGCAAGTTATGCTGGTGGGCCTCTGGGAGCTACTGCTCGAATGGCTCGACGCGGTGCCCTTCACGATCCGAATCTACTTTTTCGACGTGCGTCGTCCTTGCTGCGGCGCGGCGAGCTCGGCGAGTTTATGCTCGTGGATATGCTCCGCGCCAAGCAGCAAACCAAGCAGGCGGTCCGGACCGCCGCGGCTGGTCTGGGGTTTACGACGCACTCGCACGACAAGCGCCAGGAGCGCGCGGCGCTGCGGGAATCGGAGGCCGGCAAGCTGGCCATCGAGTACCGCCGGCTCAGCTACCGCACGCTTGCCTGGGCTCTGAAAAAGCTCAGCCTCAAGGGCAGCTTTGCCGAGTTGCGCCAGTTTTGCGCTCGCGTCGTCGCGGTCATGTGCTTTCGGCTGCCTTCCTTTGGCCGCCTCGTGTACGAGGCCATTCTCCCTGCGGACGAGACGTCCATCCGGGAGTGGGCGCGCTCCTCGGCGCTGCAGGCTGTGCTTTCGCGCGACAAGCGGCGTTTCGAGCACCCGGAGTGGAGCACAGGGTGGTATTCGCTTCACGAGACGCACTCGCAAGGCTTTGCCGGAGGGAAGAAAGAAGAAGAAGAAGCCCGAAGCCGCGGCGCCGGCGGCGAGTGCGTCGAACGGTGCGGCGCAGGCGCCGGGGCACCGCAGTCGCCGCCCGCGCACCCCACCGCCGCATCTGAAGACACCGCAGCAGCCGGCGGCGAAGGCGAAGGCGACGACGGGCCCGAGCCCAGCGGCAGGACCAGCCCGCGAGTGCGTGTGGTGGGCAACAGCGAGAACGAGACGCTGCTGGACTGGCGGCTTTTCCATCGCAACCTGGAAAAGGTGTTTGGGAAGGCCGCTTTAGAGGAACAGGAGGCGCTGCTGCCGATGGGGTCGACGAAAGGCGGCGTGTTCCAGCCGCCGATGTGGCTCCGGCGCGTGCAAAAGCACGGGCACTTTTTCTTTCTCATGGCGCGCGAGTGGATCACGTACGTGCTCAACGTGCTGGGCACGCTGGCCACGAACGCGACGGAAAAGTTTGAGGGCCGCAGTCTGCAGAGCGGCATTCGCTGGCACCGGCTGCCCGGGTACAAGCAGATCCTGCGCGCGTTCTTGCTAGAGCTGCGCCGGCGCGACACCAAGGACCTCCCAGAGCTTGCGCGCGCTAGCCATGATGTTGCTGGTGGACCCGCACCTCATCACCCCGTTCGTCAACGTGATCATCCCCAAGACCAACGTGTACGACCTCGACAACGTGACTGCCACGATCGACCTGATCTCGGCCTGGTTCACCGCCGTGCACGGCTGGCCGGGGCGCTTCGTGGCCGCCAAGCTCTTCCGCGAGCACGGGCCGATGACCGCGGAGCGCGCCGACGCGGAGCTCTCCAAGGCCCGGTCGGTGTACTTTGTCGAGATGGAGGAGACCAAGAAGCGCGAGGACCGCGACGACCGCACGCGGCTGGCGGCGGCACGGCTGCCGCTTGAGGCGCGCGCGGAAGACGCCTTTATCCAAGTGGCCCCGCCGCCCGCGCCGCTGGCGAGCATGCGTGCGGCGGGCTCGCTGGCCAACACGACAGCGCAGCACACCGTGCCAAAAACACATGTGGTGGACCAGGCCCGGCCAGCTCGGCTGCGCGAGTACTTTGTAAGCGCGTGACTTTGACTCGGTCAGCATCTACTTTCCCTACCTCGACGTCGTGCGCCGCAATTACCGCAAGGCAAACCCCAGCTCGGGCGCGGTTGAGCTCTTGGGCATCTCGCGCAACAACGACCGCAGCAAATGCAACTGGTTTGCGCACCTGTACGCAGACGTGCCGCCCATCCTGCCCAGCTCGTTCGGTTTCGCGCTCTTCACGCACATGCTCTGGATCCTCCTGCACTCGGAGCACTTTCAAGTGGTCCTCAAGACGCTCGAGCTGGTGTACAACCACTGGAGCAAGTTCCCGCAGTCCTTCCAAGAGCGCATTCGCGCCATGATGCTCTACCAGGGCAGCACCTCCCTCGTTCATTGCGCACAACGACCGGCACGAGAAGGGCCCCGATCCGCGCGCGGCGGCCGAGACCTTGCCGACGCCGCGCTCCTCGCGCGCGGCCGAGGAACTCTCGCGCGCCGCCGCGGCCCACGCGTTCGACGAGCACGTCAAGGTCAACCTCTTCGTGACGCTCTTCTTCCACTGGCAAGACGACGTGCAGTACTTTTTCCAGTCGCTCATCGCCTTCCACCTGTGCCGCGGCCCGCGGTGCCCCAACTACGACAAGCTCTTGGCGGCTGTCCGCATCGCGCTCGTCAGCATCGAGCCCGCCGTCTGGGATACGCTCTGGGGGAGCGACAATGACAAGGGCGACTCGTTGGCCGAGGCGCGCCGGAACCAGCGCCGCAGCGTCCTCGGGCGCTACCGCGACCTGCCGCCCTCGGTGGAGGACGTCCAGGGCAGTTCCTGGTCGGCCGCGCGCTGCTCAAGACCCTCAGCGACGAGAGCGCTTGCGCGAGGAGCAGCGTCTGGCCACGCAGCGCCGCGTCGCTCGACCTGTCCTGGCTGACCGACCCGCTCAAGATGCTGGGCAGCCCCACCAAGAGCCCGGAGGCAAGGAGCCCCCAGCACTCGGACGCGTCGTCCTCGATCGGATCCGCGCGCAGCTTGCGCGACGTGGACAGCATCGTGCGCCAGCTCAGCCTGGCCTCGGACGACGTGCAGCACTCCAAGACGGGGCCGGCCAAGACGCACGCCGCGGCGGCCTGCAACTATGACCGCACACAGCAGGAGATCGTGGCGCGCATGAAGGCCGACCTCGCCAAGCTCTCGCACAAGTTTTGGCCCATCGCGCTGCGCCCGTACGCCGTGCCCGCCGTGGCCAAGTTTCGTCGCATCTGGCAGAACTCGCTCGAGGTCGACGCGCAGGCGCCGCACCTGGAGTGGAGCGTCGTGGTGATGGACCGGGGTGAGATGCGATCTGTGGGCGGTCTGGCGCACTTTGAGCCGCCGCCGCCTCGCAACGCGTCCCAGCAGCCGAGCCGCGGCAGCAGCACCTCGAGCTAGCTCGAGTCATCCATCCATCATCCCATGTCAAGATCTGTCTCCTTGGCAAACGACGAGTTGACGCCCAGCGCGGCCATGTGGCTGGTGATCGACAATGGCGGCGGCAGCGTCAAGAGCTGCGCGGACGGCCGGGAGCCGCGCGCCGTGCCCAACTGCACGGCGCAGCCGCGCAAGGGCGCCGGCCTCGAGCCGCTGGTGGCCGACCAGGTTGTCGCGCATGAGACGCCGTCAGACCTGATTCTAACGCGACCCGCCGAGCGCGGCTATGTGACCGACGTCGAGACGCAGGCGGAGGTCTGGGCGCGCGTCATCGAGCAGGCGGGCGGCCCGGAGGCGCTGGCGGGCCTGGTGCTCACCGTGCCGCCCTTGAGCCGCGTGAGATCACCGCGGCGGTGGACGCCGTGCTGGAGCAGCGGTTCCGGCTCGGCGGCAACGTGGTCAGGCGCCAGGCGGCAGAGCTGGTCGCGCTCGGGCACCGGGCGGGCGACCCGCAGGCAAGCGAGTTTGCGCTCGTGGTGGACTGCGGGTTTTCGTTCACGCACGTGACCCCCGTGATGAGCGGCCGTGCCTGGGCGGAGGGGACCGTGCGGATCGATGTGGGCGGCAAGTTGATGAGCAACTGGCTCGCGCAGATGGTGTCCTACGCGCACTTCAACTTGCTAGACGACCACAGCGCCGTCGAGCAGATGAAGCACAGCTGTTGCTACGTGAGCGCGGACTTTCAGCAGGACATGGCCGAGCTCACCGCGCTGCAGGAGCAGCCGCTGCTCCCGCACACGAAGCGCATGCCGCGCAAGGCGCGCGAGGCTCTCGCCGCGCGCTACGTACGCCACTTTGCGCTGCCGGACGGCCAGCGGCCTGGGGTGGTGCTTGCCCCGGAGGAGGCGCGGGAAAGCGAGCGCCAGGTCGTCTCGCTCTCCGCCGAATGCCTCTTGGTGCCCGAGCTGCTCTTTGACCCTAGCCTGCTTGGGATTCGCCAAATGGGGCTCCCGGAAGCCATCGCGTGCGCCGTGGACCGCTGCCCGGTTGAGACGCGGGAGCTCCTGCGAAGCAATGTGCTGCTCGTGGGCGGCTCAAGCTGTTTCGAGGGATTCTTGGACCGCTTGCGGGCTGAGCTCGGGCCGGCCTACAACGTCACGCATGTGGACGGCCCGGCCACGGCTGCTGTGCGAGGCGGCGTTCGAGCGGTGCCGCCTTCCTCATCATAGGACGAGACCGTGGTGAAGTCTGGATTCACGTATTGTACCGATTCGCTGCCACTTTTGCTCTGCGGAGTCAAGTTCGTCCGCTGGTGGTTCCAAAGATGTGGGCCGATTCCCATTTAGGAGCTCCTCAAGGTCCTCGACCTCCTGGTCTCGCGCCGCGTCGTCTTCGGGGCCGGCCAACCGGGCATTGGCCAGGTGGAATAACCATGACGCGACCCGCGCCGTCAACAGCGCTGTTACGCAGGGCGCGCCTCGCGCCGTCCTTGGGAGCCGTGCCACCACGCCGCCTGGCGCTCCACGCGATCGCCGACCCAAGACCCCGAGCTTCCTGGAAAACACCCGTTAGAACGACGGAGCTCGGCAATGGCCTTCCTCGCTCGCTCTAGGCACCGCGCACGCTGCAGGGTCTGTGCCTTCCGCGGCGTCCAGCGCGGAGGCGAGTCGCAGCAGCACCTCTTCGCTCCTCAGCCGTCGCTTGTCTTGCTTGGCCAAAAGCTAAAATTTAAGACGCATACCATACGTATGGTACGGTACTGACTACGTACGGCACTCGACGTACCGTACTCGCGTACCTTCGTACTTTGAGTACTCGAGTACGGCACAGGTACGGGTATGGTACAATACCAGAACCGTATACCGTGTGCCGGTACCACGGTACCTGGTACTGGTACCGTATCGTATCGTATTTACAGTTGACGACACCATAATCGAGGAATGACTCTCTCTCATACAAGACTTTGCCCGCAGCGGCCGGTTCTTGCTGCCATTGGATTGAGCTCGTCGAGAGCTGTCGAACGGTGTGCTGTGCGCCACGCGCGGGCGCGGGGAGCGCGAGCAGTGACTGGGAGAAGTTGACGGATTTTGAGCGTAACGGTCATACCGGACATGTCTAGGCGACCCAAGCGGGCGGCTGCTGCTTCTCCGGGTGCAGGCCATGCTCCGAAGCGCCGGATGACGAACCAGCCCGAGCTTGGACCGGTACGTTCGCGAGGTGCTCGCCAACCGCGCGCTTCCAGACGACCGACGGCTTCGCGAGGTGTACCTGGACGAGTCGTACGTGCATCAGCACTACCATCGCCACGAGTACTCGGTGCACGACCCGAACGACGAGCTTGACGAGGTGT
Organism: Thraustochytrium striatum; assembly: GCA_022244645.1. Classification (NCBI taxonomy): domain Eukaryota; class Bigyra; order Thraustochytrida; family Thraustochytriidae; genus Thraustochytrium; species Thraustochytrium striatum. The sequence continues at coordinate 277,353 of JACDIV010000058.1, forward strand.
TAAAGACACCAAAGAAGGGCAGACGCTACTGCATCCTCGCGGGGTTCAGGGCGTCGGCGTCAAGCAGTCGGCTCTTGGGGGGCTCGTGTGCGGCTCACAGAAAACGTTTTGCCCGCAGTACAAGGGCGCCAGCACCGGAGACTACCACAAGAACTTCAACTCGGAGAACTTCACCAAGTGGTGGGTTGAGCAGCTGCTCCCAACCTGCACGAGCCGTCGCTCATCATCATGGACAACGCCGCGTACCACAAGCACTTCTCGCCCGACACGCCCAAGCCGACGAAGATGAAGAAGTCCGAGGTTCTGGCCGCCCTTGCCGAGCGGGGCGTCGCCGTCCCTGACGGCATCTCGGCTGTCGAGGCCAAGGTGCTGCTGCGCAAGTGGATCAAGGACAATGTGAAGCCCTGGGTCGTGGAGCTAGCAGAGAAGGAGGGGCATCGCGTCATTTTCACGCCACCGCACTACTCGACCTGCAGCCGATCGAGCGTGTCTGGGCGCTTATCAAGGGCAACATCGGGCGGCAGTACGACCGCCACACGTCCCTCAAGGACGTCAAGGAGCGCCTCGATGCCGAGTTCGACAAGCTTCAAACCCGGGAGGGCATGGAGCAAGTCACGAGGATCATCGGCTCGGTCGACAAGCTCCTGGAGCGCTTCCGGAAGGAGGCGGAGGACAACGTCGACGACATTACCGACTTGGGAGACGACGACAGTGACGCCGGAGATGAAGATCTAGGCGCCGATTGTGGCGCCTCGAGCGACAGCTCATCGGATGGCGAAGACTCTCCCTCCTTTGCTTGCTAGCCTGCCTCTTTCGAAAAAAAACTATCAAATTGAAAAAAATTCAAATTGCCCTGCTTGGCCCTATCAATTTTTTTAGGTCGTAAAGCAAGAACGAGAGATGTGGAAGGTCGACCAAGGCAGCTGAGAGGAGGTCAGGAGGGGTGTTGGCCGGGTCCGTTGCTAGAAACACCACCTTGGGAATCCTCTCGCATGGTGTCGTCAACTGTTAGTGGTATTCTCATACATTACCAGGTACGGTACGTGGTACCAGTGCCGACCCTAATCCGGAAGGCTATGCTTAGCCTAAATAATACACGTGGTCAATATCAGATGTATCAGGAAACTACAGCTTAACACAATTCTAATGCACCATATCCGGTAATTGTTGCACTAGAATTGGCAAGCAGAGCAAGATCTTGCACCTGCTCGTGTGCAGGGCGTAAGGCATCAGAGAGAGTATGGGCCCACAGGCGGCCACAAGAGGTGGCACAGTAGCCCCTGTCACCGCCTTCGTCGCCTTCTGATCACATTCGGTCTCTATGGACTTGAGCTTTGATAGGTTTTGAAGCAGTGAGATGGGTTCAGAGAGCCGTTGGTGTAATCAGATTCGGACGCTGGAAGTCACCACCAAGACACATCAAATCGACGTGGGCCTGGCTGCTGACTGGCTGTGAGTCAGCTCTTGTCAAAAGAAAGGTCAACATCATTCAAAACGAGACAATGAAACTCAATCACAGTGACGTGTCAGTCAGGTGAAACCTTTCTTCGCTTTGCGAGCTGCTCCTCGTGCGTCGTCGCCGCAAGTTTTGCGGCCTCCCCGCTCCCCCGGTGTTGCGTTTCGCCAGGCCTCAACAGCGCTGAGGACACGCCTATCTCCTTGAGCAAGTCGGTCTCGGGCCGTCCTTGTTCGTCACCTCCGGCCTCGTTGCCAAGAACGCCATGCGATTCTCCAGGAGTTCCTGGCCTGGCATCTTGAAGGCAGATTTGAAACATCTCGTATGCGGCATTGTCCTTGCCGCCCGATGTTGCCCGCTTCACGTCAGAGACAAAGCCCCTCATGAGGCCCACGTTTAGATGCAGTCCGAGGTGATAGTCAAAACGTGCAGCGATCAAGTGCACCGTCTTCTTGTCGAGCTGAATGGCTTTGCCGCCCTTGTCAGTCGCCTTGCCGCGTGCGAGGTTGGCGAGAGCGAGGTACGTTCGCACGAGCGGGCTCGTCTGCAGCGTCGTGTTGGTCTTCATCGAATGGAGGTCGGCGTGTCCAGCCGACCCATCAGCTTGCTGGCAGAAGCTGGACGGGCGTTTTTAGATATCTGGGCCGCGTCGGCCTGGATGAGGGGGGTGTTGCTGAAGCTGCTGTTCCTGCTCGGCGGCGTGTACTCAACGCGGTACTTGGGGAGCGGGGAGACGCTGTGGTCGGCGTTTCGCTGGGCCGCCCTCGCGTTCTGCACGATCTCAAGCGCCGTGGAGGCATCGATGCACTGCTTCTTGAAATCCCCGGTGCCCGCGACCAAGTCTTCCGCTGTCTTGAGGAACGCGAGCTCGTTCCGCATGCTCCGCTCGTACTTGGCCGGGCCGCGATCGGCCTCGTTAATTGCCTCGCTCAATTGGCGCTCCAATTCGCTCAATTGGCGCTCTAACTCGGCCTTGGCAGCCCTCATTTTGGCGTCAATCTCGGCCTTGGCCTCCTTCTTGCGCTGCTCCGCCTCTCGACCTTTTGCGGCAAGCACCTCTCGATGGCCATGTTGATCACCCTCTCGAGCGACTTGACTTGCGACTTGACGCTCTCCTGTACACGTGCAAGGTCATCGGGCGTCGCCACCTTGCAGAAGGAGAAGTTCGTGTCGAGGTTGCGCGGCCGCTGGCTGATGCTCGAAAAACACCGAATCGAGCGACCCAGAACTCGGCCGGCTGCCGCTCGTGGGTGTCGACGCAGCGCGGCCTACTGGTGTTTGCTGGAGCAGTCGTCGCCGCTGCGGGGGCCAGGAATGTGGCTGAGCTCGTCCGTCTCCTGTGATGCCATCAGCAAGTCCTCGTCACAGCCACTGGGCGTGCACCGCCATCATCACACCCGCGGCTTCGCGCGGCTTGACGACGTCCGCGAGGTGCGCGTCACCATCTTGATCATCGGGTTCAGTAGGTGAGGCTTACGCGAGAATGGACGCATGCCCGTCTTGAGGAGGCCTTTTCGAGCCTGGACTTGCACTTCATCGTCTCGACCCACGCATGCGCGGCGTACTCGATGCGATTGACTCCTCTTCAGCTTGCCAGTGAACTCACCGCCAGCCCGAAGCTTGGCAATTAAAGCACCTCGACAGCCCTCCATTTTGCTCTTCCAGATGCCAAACTGCACCACGTCTGGTGGCTGGCACTGTGAGGTGGTGTTGGGCAGCCACACGAACATGTGCACGCCAAGGTCAGCGAGTTTGTTGAGCATCAGCGGGTCCTGCCGGCTTGTATGGCCGTCCACGAAGAGAAAGACCGGTTTGTCTGGGGAACGTCTGGGTACGTCCGGCGGATGATGGCGCTGTAGATCTCGAAGAAGTTGGCCTTGTGACACTGCCGGTCTTGGACGCAAAGATGAGATCCCTGCTGTCAAAGTAGGGGTGCTTGTGAAACGTGTCGCCCATCTCGAAAGACGTGAGGCGTTCAGTGGCGACCTGGTTGAAGTGACGTCGCGCTCGGAAGACACTTCGGTGCCACTGATGACCAGGGCCATGCTGGGGGAGCAGCAGTCGAGCGTCATGCCGCCGACAAGAGTGACGTGTGAGTCATCCTCGGAGACCGCCGAGTGCCGAGCCCGGCCACCCTCGGGCACTAGAGACAGGTCCACCACGCGCTTCATCTGCGCCTTGGTGCTCTGTCTGGAGGGTTTGAAGTCCAGCCCCGACTCATCGAGAAAGAGGACGCGCGGAATGACACGGTCGTGCAGATGAACTCCCCACGGGCGTCTGAGTCATTGTTCAAACACCTGCGCTGAGGTCCACGAGCTCCTTCTTGGTCACGTCGTACCACAGTTGACTGTCGCCGTGCTATAGCTCTGCACGAGCTCCGGCTTGACGGTAGCCGAGTAGAGGTGGGCCAAGCCTGGCTCCCACTTCTTCATGCGCCGTAGCCAACCTTTGAACCAGTTCTTCGACGGCACGTTCTCTCTGGTGGCCATCATTGCCTGCGCGAGCTCGCAGACCTGTGGCAGGTCAGCGGAAAGCCACGACGGTGCGAGAGGAGGACATGCTTGAGGAGGTTAACCTCCGCCTCGATGGGCCACCTGCGGACGACCTGCGGCGGGGCAGGGGTGTTGTTGTTGATGCAGGAGCTCAGGGTCGCCACGCGCATCCTCAAATCATATTTGGTCTTGAAGTACGCAACCACCTGCTGCCTGGCTCTTGATGTGCGCCAGAAAGTGCTGTAGCCGATGCTTCTCGAGCTCGGAAACCCACTCGGCCAGCCGTTCCTCTCGCTTTTCGAGGGTCTCCTCTCGCCGGTCAATGCGCGCCTGCTCAACGTGCTTCTCCAGCTCCGGGCTGTCGTCCAGCGCCTCCTGGTCTAGGTCGAGCTTGGCACGCTGGGCCACGTCGCTGCTGGGGGCTTGATGGCAAGGCTGAGCTCCGTGAGCTGCCTGCGGGCCCTGACGTAGCGATGGCCAGTTCAAAGATGGCGTTGGGCGTTCGCTTCCCGTCGGGTTCCGCGTTGCGCTTGATCCACTCCACGCGGGCCGCCTCGAGGTCAACAAGCCGTACGCGAGCCGGCACACCGCTACTCCGGAGCTCCACGGTGACAAAAGCGTCTCCGAGCCCAGTCCTTGCACAGTCGCTTCCTCATCGTGGACAAGGACCTCCCTTCCCTCGAGGCAGGCGACCACCATCTCTTCGGCTTCGGCGAGGGCCTTGCGCTGCTTCGGGAGCCACACGTCAAGGTCCCGCGTGGCTGGCCAGGGCCGCCTGTCTGGACATGCTAAGCCAGCTGCACACTCCGCCGCCCCTTCTCCCCGCTCTTCCACACGACCAAGCCTTTGCGCTAGGTTGCTTCCGGGTTTCTGTACTAGGGCTTAAGCAGGCAGCAGACATTTCCAGAGTTTTGGGTAGCCAGAGGCATAGAGGAGGGCCAAGCTTCCGGATTAGGGTCGGCACTGGTACGTACTGGTACTCTCATCACCATGCGTGGCACGTGCGAGACAATCATGAGCTGTCAGGGGAAGGTGTGCACAGTCAGGAGGTTGGTCACCAGCATCGTCCAGCATCGTCCAGGAGTTGGAGACGAGCGGCAAGATGGAGGCGGAGAAGGCTGAGCCAGTGCCGTCGGAGGAGGTGGGGTCGCGGTGGCCGAACCCGCGCGGGCGCGTGACGGTGGGCGAGGCGTGCTGGACGCTGCTGGGCACCACCGAGGTGAAAGCGGTGGCGGCCATGGGCGTTAGATAGGCATCCGTGGCAGACGGAGGCGGACGGCGGTGGCGACCGACGCCGCCGAGGCCTGGCCGGTCTTCGCGGCCTGGGAGCAGGCGCGCGCGGAGCGCTGGTAAACGTCTCGGGCATAGTGTATACCTGTGGCTAGTGGCCTTCACGACGTTTGTGGCAATCGCGTCGTTCCTCCGCGACGACCTGACCACGACGCACTGGGCCGTGCTAGGCAGCGTGACTTCGTGATCGCATGGGCTCTTGGGTCGGCGGCGACCGCGCATTGACGCGGCGGCTTGACATGCTGGCGCTGGAGTGCGGCGTGGAGGAGGCCGTGGAGCCGTTCAGGGCGCGCCTACGCGAGATCGGCGACGACGTCTTCGCACTCGAGACTTCACCATCGTGGACGACACGACCGACCTGGCGATGCTCGAGGGCTGCTGCGACCCGAATGTCAGCTTACTCGTGAACTACCACGACATTGGCATCGTATCTCGCTGACGAGCCTATACCGCAAGCCACTCTAGCCAGCTAGAGTGTGCAGCCAGCGGGCGCTCGGCCGCACTAGATCACATAATCGCCCTTGTGCTCTCTCCTCTTCCGCATGGTCTCGATTCGTCCTTCCTGGCCCGCACTCCCGCGTCGTTCCTTGTGGCAATACGTCTCCATCGAAAACCATCGGCTGCACTCGAGGCGCCTCCGTTTACGCAGAGGGGCGCTGCTGGCGCAGGCTGGCAAGCAGGAAAGGCGCGATGAACGGGAACGAAGTTTGTCTCGCGGTTCAAGCTTTGAGGCAAGTGAGAGCTGCAGGGCGCCGCCTTGGGCGCGAGCTGCGGCGGCACAGTCGCGAGACATGCGGCGAAAGCAAGGCCTTGCCGAGCTGGAGACAGCGTTGAGGCGACGCCAGAGGCAGAGGTCATGCTGTCCTGTGCTCGCTGCCAGGATCTGCACATTCCCCGCCCCAGCAAGTGCATTTCCGGCGCCGTCCGACAGCTTGACGTGCCCGGCAAGGACAGTCGTGGCGAGCAAGTCCCTCAAGCAAAGAATGCGCAGCGCTTTGCTGGCTGGGGCTCGTCGCAGGCGAATCTTGATCTGCCGGCCAGCACTCGGCTTTCCAGCGTGAACCAGCGTGCATCACCCCAACACGTCGTCGTGGCGAACAGTGGGGACCAAAAAAATGCTGGGCACGTCTGCGCCGCTCGCGCCTCTCCCGCGCCGGCCGGCTGCGGCACGCCCGCAACAGGGCAGTTCGCGTCCGGGTCCCGGCTTTTGCCGCACTTTGCAAACGCGACAGTTCGCGATCAGACGAAGTGGGACCAGGACGGACAAGGTCGGCAGGGTGAGGATGAGCTCGGCGACGCAGGTGCTGCGCGGCGCGCTGCGCGGCGCCAGGGCGGTGGGAAAGCAGCGCAAGCTGGCCCTGCTCGGCCTGCCTTGCCATCTCGTGGCACAACAAATCGCTGGAGCGGCGTCGCATGCCGTACAAGAACGTGGTGTTCACCTTCCACGTGGTGTACTTTGCGCTGCGCAAGACCTTGAGCACGCTGCTGCTGAGCCCCTTTGGCCTCACAGCGCACCCGTACTGGAACCCGCTGGACGAGATCTTTGTCCGCACCGTGGCCTTTGCCGCGAGGACCGGGCATGTCACGGCGCCGCGCCACTTTATCAACATCCTCGAGTTCCTGCACCGCTGCGCCGCGCGGCTGTTCGGCCATTGCCACGTCGAGGACGTGGACCTCGGGCTGGGGAACCCCCAGGGCGACGCGCTGTGGATCGCACGGGACAAGGCCCACCGGCCTGCGGACGGGCCCGTCGTCTTTTACGTGCACGGCGGCGGGTACTGCGTGGGCACTGCGGGCATGTGGATCCCCGCCATGGTGCGGTGGCTCGAGGAGATGGAGAAGGACCTCGGAGCGCCCTCGGGCATGCTCTCCATCGAGTACCCGCTTGCGCCGGAGACGCGCTACCCGGACAACCTTCACTTTGTCTGCGACGCCTTTGACGCCCTGGTGGCGCAGCACAAGGTGGACCCGGCGCGCATCATCATCGCCGGCGACAGCGCCGGCGGCGCGCTTGCGCTGCAGGTCGCGCGCCACGCGGCCACGGCCTACGGCGGCGGCGTCTCGCCCGTCTCGGGCATGGTGCTCATCAGCCCGTGGGTCAACCACAGCTGCGAGGCGGACTCGCACGAGAGGCACCTTTGGACGGACTTTATCGCCGGTCACGATGTCATTGGTGACTACTCGCGCGCATACAGCGACCACGCCGAGCATCCGCACGTCTCGCCCATCGTCGAGGCGGGCGACCTTCCTTTCATGCCGCCCATTTTTGTCACGGTCGGCTCGCGCGAGGTCTTCCACAACGACATCGAGATCTTCGTGGACGAGGCCGCCAAGGCGGGCCGCCACGTAGAAAAGTTCGAGGGCGCCGACTGCCCGCACATCTTTCCGATGCTCTACCCGGTCTTCCGCGCCAAGGCTGACCATGCGCTGCGCGAGGCCGCCTCCTTTTGCGTGCGCCGCTTGCAGGCTGCCAACGATATGGGCGTGCCCAAGGCCAACGCCGCCGCCCACGCGGCCGCGCGCGACCGCGCCGCGCCGCTCGTTCGCTAACAAGCCAGCCCGTCGCAGGCCACCGACACTATATATATATTTTGCAACATGTTCATCATCGTCTGTCTTCCTCCCTCCAACTTGCGGCGAAGGCCTTTCTCGAGCGGCGTCTGCTGCTCCGGCGCAAGCAAAACATGGTCGAACCCGACGCGCTCTCGAGCAGGCAGCCGTCACGCACTCGCGCGTCCAAGTTCGCCCTTGCCAAGCCCAGCCACGCTATAGCGGGCTGTGGCTCAAGCAGGAGCTGAACGGCGTGGTGCCCTTTGCGCCGGAGACAAGCCGGATTTGCGCTTTACCACGGCCCGGCGTGTCTTCAACTTGCGCGGCTGCTCGTCGTTGCCATTCTCGCCGCCACGAGCGCAGCGCGAGGCCCGCCACGACGCGACCGCCATCGCGCCAGCGGCGGCTTATGCCGGGGCAATTGCTGCCGCGATCACCCCGGCAGCCGAACACGTCGCGACGGGCTCTGGCTGGCACGTGACCTTGTGCCCGTCATCATGCCATCGTCGTCAAGATTCCAGGCTCCTTGAAGACCTGGGTCGAGGCGCGACTGCGGCTGCGCCGTGCGGCAGGCGCTGGAGCTCGCGATGGGCGCTGAGGCGGGCGCGACGGCCCGCCGCGAGCCCAGGGGCTGGCGTCACGTGGCGGCCCATCGTGCGCGAGTACGCGCTTGGCGCGGAGCTAATGGAGCCCGAGCCGCGCGAACTGGCGCAGCAAGACCCGCTGCGGCGCCAGGCGCCGGCGCACGAGCCGGACGTGAAGGACGTGGCGGTCGGCGAGGATCCGCTTTGCGCGGCTCGCGCGGCTCGCGCTGCCATGGGTGCGCTGGCGGTGCGCGAGCTCAAGGCCGGCGACAAGCGGCCGGCTGGGGCGTGGCGGTCGCGGTGGCAGGCCTTGAGGAGTGTGACGCTGGGCGAGTTTACGGTGAGCGGCACCGTAAAAGTGGACGCGAGCTTTCTGCACGGCATGGGCAGCGACGCAGGCGGCGACGCGAGCCAGAGCAGCCGGAAGCAGCAGCACAAGTCGGTCGTGCTGTCCAAGTCCAAGCTGCGTCTGGAGCACCTGAAGCGCGGACGGACAGCGGCACGATCGTGGTGAGCCAAAAGCAGTATACGGACCGGATCGAGGGCTGCGGCTGCAGCTTGAAGCAGCCTGGGGGGGAGCAACGCATGAGAGCATTGCGGCTGGCCTCGCGGTGCGCCAAGATGCTTGAAGACACGAGCGTGCCGCAGTATTACCCCGCCCTGTGGGTGCAAGTGGTTGACATTCTCGACTGGCTCGCTGAGCGCGTGATGGACCGCTTGCGAGATGCAAGCGCCCTGCAGGCGGACGCTGGCGAGGCCGCGTGCCGGAGCTGGTTCTTCAAGATCGCGAGCGTGCGCGGACTGCTGCCGCGGTTGTATCTCGAGACGGCGCTGCTAGAGTGCTGGTCTTGCTACCTCATGGGCCCGGAGGAGCAGCGCGCGACTCAGCTTCGGCTTGCTGGGGCGGCGCGTGGCGTTGGCGACCCGCTCGCGGCGCTCTACTGCCGGGCCTTCCTGGCGCACCGCGTCAGCTTGTGGTGCGAGGCGCGCAGCGGGGCGCGATCGCGCGCTCCGCTCATGCAGTCCTTTCACGACTACCTGTTCACAATGGCCGAGTTCTCGGCGCGGCGCAGCGCCGCGTTCTGGACGCGGCACGGGTTTACGCCAGAGCAATACGTGCGACTGCACGCGCCAGGCATCGAGGTGCTGTTATCAGCATGTGGCCGCGACGCGAGCCAAGAAGACTTTGTCGAGCTGTACAGCGCCTGTTGCCCACCCGAAGACGACAACGAGGGCAACGAGGGCAACCACGACGACGAGGAAGATTCGGCGCCGGCGCGGAGGCGCAGCAACGCAAAGAACGGTCACCTTGGCGTCGTGCTTGCGCTTCTGTTGGCAAGTTTCCCACCAGAGCTCTACGCGGACCGGGCGCTCAGCCTCGTGATGCGCGTCAAGGAACGCGGCCTGGCGCCCGAAGTGGCGGCTCGCGTGTTTGCCCGGCTGGCGGACGGGCTGTGGGTGCTGGCGCCCGCGGAGCGGGAAAAGATCCCGATCCTGAACGAGGTCTGGCGCATCGTGGGCGAGGCCGACCTGGAGGCGTATGTCATTTGCTCGGCGGCCTTCATCCGGCTCGCTCTAAAGCACTATTCGGAGCGAGAAGTCGATGTGCTTTTGCAGCACCTCCTGGGGCGACTCGACCCCAGCGCGCCAGACGGTGGCGCCAGCGGGGCGGGCGACGAGAGCCTCGCGCCCGGCCTAGAGCGGGTCTGCCTCGCGCTCTGTGAGGCCGGGAAGGACGACCTAGGAAGCGTGCTGGCCAACCAATCGCTACTTCGGCTGCTGTACCTGTTCAAGAGCGAGCGCAAGTCGGCGATTTGCAAGTCGCTGGTGGCCCGCTTCATCGCGGGCGGCGGCTCGCAGGACCCTATCGTCGTGCACGCAGCCTTTGCCTTGTGCCGCGAGCTCCACGACGCGCTGGACGCGCTCTCGCCCGAGTGGCAGCGCGAGGAGACGGCGCAGCTCGTGTGTGGCTTTATCGACTGCGCGCGCTTCGAAGACCCGCAGCAGTACCTCACGCTGCTGCTCGATAGTCGGGCTACGTTTTGCAATCTGCCCGAGGTCACGCGGCGCATCGTTCTCGCGGCCGTCACTACGGCGTGGCGCGCAGGCGGGCGCAAGGCAACTCGGTGGCGCGGGGACCGGGACCTAATCCGCTCCTGTGTCGCGTTTTGCCACATGACCATCCCGTCCGTGGAGGACCCGCTCGAGCGCATGCGCATGCTGCAGCTTGCCGCCGGCGTGGCGCTTCACAATGGCCTCCTGGCCCAGATGGACGCGCTGCTAAAGTTGGCCGTGCGGTGCGTGTGCCAGCTGCCGGAAGACGTAGATCAGGCCCTGCTTGTTGAGCGTGTGGCCTGCCTCGCTGGCGCGCTCGTGCTTGCGCCGGGCGACCCGGAGGCGCCGCTGGCGCTGCCCAAGGGCTGCTTGAGGCGGTGGCGTCCTTTGCGCACTGGAGGCCGCGCGCGATGGAGCGCGCGCGCGCGGTCTTGCTCGTGCTGGCGGCGCTTTCGCAGCCGCACCTTCCTGGCAAAGTGCCCGGGGTGGCGTCCAATGATGCCCTTTTCTGTCGCGGCGAGGCGTACATGTGCGAGCTCCAAGAGCTCATCGACGCGGTCGTAGCCGCGCTGCTGGACGCGCACGCGGCGACGGGTTGTGCGGAGGACGCACTGGAGCTTGTTCAAGTCCTGCTCGTGGCGTTTGGGCTGGACACGCCAGGCGCGCACGAGACTGTGCGGGCGCTTCTCGCGGCGGCGCGGCCCGTCGCACAGAGCGAGGCCGCAAAGGGCCTCGGCGCCATGTACGAGAATTGCAAGCGATTGCTGTCGCGGCTCGCGGACGCGGCCCTGACGGCGCGCAGCGAGTCGCGCGCCAGGCAACGCGAGCACTACCTGGCGTTGTTTGCCGAGATGTAATTTGCTTTACCGCTACTGCTGTGCGCACTCTCCGGGGGCCGAACCGTTTGCTTGCGCGCGCTTGACCGCGTCCTCTCGGGCGGCAATCTCGGCTTGCGCCACGTCCGGCTTGCGGCAGCGGATGACGAGGAGGTCGTCCGCGAGTTTGCGCATGTCGAGCTGGAGCTGCGCCGCGCTCAGCGGCCGGCCGGCACGGCGCATGGCTGGAATGTGCCATCGCTTAAAGAACTTTTTACTGCTCGTGCGCAGCACCAGCTCCTGCTTGGTCTCGTCGACCTCGAGCGAGAACACGTCCAGAGGCCACGGCGCGTTGTACACGCGCCACTCCCAGGCGTCGCCCGCGTCCAGCGCCACCCAGCGCGGGTTGCTGCTCGACACGCTAAGCAGACCGCCTCCCCCGCCGGCGGCGCTGCCGCCGGCGGTTGCGTCCACCTCGCCGATCTCGACCTCCGTGCGGGGGGGTCCCGTTACCTGCGGCAGCCGCCACTTGCGCAGTACAAGCTCGCGCGTAGCCACGTTATACTCTTCCACCATCTCGGCGCCATCCGCGTGCACCGTCCTCACCACGGCCTTCCCGCCGGGCGTGACCACGCTCGATGTCCTCCCGCCAGCTCCCCGCGGCAGATCCTGCGCACGCGCGCACAGGCACGCACCGCCCGCGTCAGCCCCGCCGCCGGCCCGCCGCCAGCCGCGCCACTCACCCACTCACCATGGCTGCCCACCCCTCCGTCCGTCTGGATCTTCGCCTTCGCCCGCGACTCGAGCTCGTCCCAGACCTGTCCCATCGCCCCCGCGGCCCGGTCCCATCCGGCGGACCGTTCCACGTACCGTTCCTGGCACGACCGCGGAACCTCGAGCGAGCGGAAGGCGGCGACGGGCGAGGCGATGCCGGCCGCAGAGATGGGCGATGAGGGCGAGAAGGATATGGTAGGTGGTCGCGGTCGCGGCGGGCGGGGCTTGGCTGACCGCGCGCAGGTCTCTGAGGGACCGCTGTCCGTGCTGTGGCACGCGGTGAAGAGCAACAGCCAGGTGCTGGTGAGCCTGCGCAACAACCACAAGCTGCTGGCGCGCGTGATCGCCTACGACAGGCACTTTAACATGATCCTGGAGGACGTGCTCGAGGTGTGGACCGAGGCCGCGCAAAAGGGCAAGGGCAAGGAGAAGGCCAAGCCGCGGACCAAGGACCGAAAGATATCCAAGCTGTTCCTGCGCGGCGACTGCGTCGTGCTGGTGGTCAAGAACCCGGCCGCCGCCTAGCCCTAGAGCTGTCTCTGTCTGTCGCTCTCTGCTCGCCCCTCTCTGCGTCCCCAGCGCCGGCCGACGCAGACTTGGGCGCAGGCATAGGAAGCGTCTTCTCGCACAAGGAGCTCGTGCTGGCGCCGCCGCTGCCCCGGCACCGCGCTGCCCCGGTATCGCGCTGCGCAAGCCCGAGCTAGCCAGGGAGCGGGCCGCGCCTGCTGCTTCGCTTTGCTCTAGCGCAGCGAGCGCCCACGACGGCCTGAAGCAAGTACAATGAAGAAGAAGCATGCTTGCCGTGGACTACCCAAGCTCGCTTGCTCGCTCGCTCGAGCGAGCACGACGGCCTTGCGCCAGCCGCTCGCGCCCTGGGGCCGGCGGCAGCAGCTCAGCCCAGCCCTGTCGCATGTCACATGTCAGTCCGAGTCCGTCTCTTCGTGATGGTCATGTTACCTCAACAGACACACGCGATGGACCACTTGCGCGGAGGAGACACCGCCGCCGCGGCGTTCGCCGGCATGGCCACGCTCACGCTCACCGTGGCCTCCGCGCGCCGCCGTGCGCGCGCCAAGGTGCGCGCCCGCGCTACCTCGCTGCCCTGCGTGGCCGAGGAGGGCGTCTTGAGCATGGCACGACTCGACAAGGGCGATCTTGCGCTGGGGGCGGACGGGGTCGCCGGCGCAGGGGCGCGCAGCGTGGTCAGCGACCTGGACGAGCCGGAGCGCGAGCCCTGGGTCCTGAACAGGTCGCGCGAGGCTCTTGCGACCGCCGAGCAGGCGCTCGCCGACGCCAAGGAGACGCAGGCCAGCCTGGAGAAGGAGCTGGCGCGCTTGCGAGGCGAGCGGGCGGCCGCCGACGCCCGCGCAGAGCGGCTGGCGTCGGCTGAGCAGCAGCAGCGACGCTTGGCCGAGCAACTCGAGCGCGAGTTACTCACCAGGCAAGTCGCCGAGGCAGGCGAGCTCGACGCGTTTCGCGAGGCCAAGCAGCGCGAGGTGGACGAGCTGCGGGCCGAAAAGGACGCTCTCGCGGCGCAGCTGGCGGCCTCCAAGAAGCGCTACGAGGCGCTCATCGACCAGATGTTCCACGTCGAGACGTCTGCTTCTTCCCAGGCCGAATGGGCGTCCAAGGCGGTCCAGACGGACGACGAGCCGATGCGAGGGCAGCGGCAGGAGAGGCAGGAGAAGATCCAGATCACGCCGCCAGCGCCCAAGCGCGACAGAGTCGCACGAGCTCGCGGACGAGAAGCGGTCGCGCGTGGTGCAGGCCAAGATCAAGCAGCTGGACTCGCTGGCCATCGCCACGCTCGCCCTCGCGTGGTACTTGTGGTAAACGGCCGCCGCCGCCGCCGCCGCCCCTTCCTTTCCACGTGATGTATTTATTCACTCCTCCTCTTCCTCGTCGCTCGACTCGATGGTCTTGACTCGCTTACGCGGTGCGCTGAGGGCCAGCTCGAGCTCGAGCTCGAGCTCGTCCTCGCTGCTGCTGTTGCTACCATCGCCGTCGCCGCAGGCGGACACAGCGCGCTTGGACGTCGTGGCCGTCTCCTCCTGGTCGCCGTCGCCATCGCCGTCGCCGTCCTCGGCTTCCACGACGCGGGCGGAGCGGCGCTGCGCGTGGACCCAGGTTACGACTTGTGTGTCGCTGGCCGCCAGCGCTTCGACCGCGGACCGCATAACCGGGTCGGGGATGTCGGCAGGGCCTGCGTTCTGGCCACTGCACGCCCGCGTTCCTGCCCTCCTGCACCTCCTCGTCTTCTTCGGCCTCGACCTGGTGCGACGTGAGGAGGTCGTAGGTGTCGCATCGCGTGCCGGCCTTAAACTCAAAGAGCTGCTTGAGCTCAGCCTTGGAGAAGCGCGCCAGGTTGCTCTGGCCTTGGGTCGGCCTGCTCTTGGCCGCCTTGGCGCCTGGGCCGCCGCTGCTGTTGGCCACGATACCGCGAGCCGAGTGCAGCTTCATGTTCTGGCGCTGGAAGATCCGCTCCTCGATGGTGCCGGTGGAGAGCAGACGGTACACGAAGACTGGCTTGGTGGCCGTCGCGCCACACGCGGGCGGCCACCTGCTGGTCGGTGGCCGGGTTCCAGTCCGGGTCGAGCAGCACGAGACGGTTGGCGCCGATGAGGTTGAGCCCGCAGCCGCCGGCCCGCGCGCTGAGCAGGAAGGCAAAGGAGCTCGAATCACCGTGGTACGGATCGTTGAAGCGGTTGACCAGGCCCTGCCGCGTGGTCGACGTGGTCGACCCGTCCAGCCGCAGGTAGTGGTACGCACGCAGCTTGCACAACGCCTCGAGCAGGTCAAGCGACCTGGTCGAGTTGGACACAAGCACGACGCGGTCGCGGGCGTCCGCCAGGCGCAGCTCGCGCAGGAAGGCGTCTAACAGGCAGAGCTTGCCCGAGACCTGGTAGCTGAGGTCGGCCTCGGTCAGTGGCGCGGCGGCGGCGGCCTCGTCCGAGAGCAGGCTGGCGTGCGTGCAGAGCTGCCGCAGGTGATGGATGAGCTGCAGCGCCTCCACGCCGGCGCCCTGGGCACGGAAGGTGGCCCGCACGCGGTCCTGGTAGCGCGCGACCTGGTCGGCGCCGAGCTGGACGAAGACGTTGACGTCTGTGCGCGGTGGGAGGAAGCGCTCGTTGATCTCGGCGGTGCGGCGCAGGATGAAGCCGCTGGTGCGCGTCTGGAGCTCCTCGGCGCGCTTGCCCGCGAGGTCGCGCTCCTCCTCGTCGGCCAGCTTGTCCTGCCCGCGCTCGATCGGGTCCTGGAACAGCCGCTGGAAGGCGCGAACGTCGTGGCCGAGGGCGCCAGGGTTGACAAAGTCCACCATGGCGTAGAACTCGCTCAGCTGATTCTGCACGGGCGTGCCCGTCAGCAGCACGCGGCGCGGCGTGCCGCAGCCCTTGAGCGCGTCTACGGTCTGGTTGCCCGCCGCGCTCTTGAGCCGGTGGCCCTCGTCGCACACGACGAGGTCCACGCGCTGCACCTTGTTGATTATCGCGGCGTGCTTGCGGAACATTTCGTAGCTGATGATCAGCACGCGGCGCACGCGCTGCCGCGCAAATTCCTCCACGGCGGCCTTGGCGCCCTGCCCGCTGGCCACGACGGGCTGGACGCGCTCCCTGCCGAGCCACTTGGCGAACTCTTGCTGCCAATTGGTCACCAGCGAGCTCAGGGTCACCACGACGGCCTTGTAGCACCACGGGCTGCTCGACCCGAACGGGCCCTGCCGCAGCACCGTCCAAATCAGCGCAATTGCCTGCAGCGTCTTGCCCAGGCCCATCTCGTCCGCCAGGATGCAGCCGCGAGGCCCGCGATGGACGAGACCGCGCTGCGCTACGCCAGGCACGTACTGTGCGGCGTCTGCGCCGGCGCCGGTGATGCAGTCGAACATGAACTGCACGCCCGCCCGCTGGTGCGGCCGCAGCCGCTTGGACAGCACGGGGTCCACCACCGTCGAGACGGACGCGGGCAGCTTGCCGGCCGCTGGCCGGCCGCGGGACCACCAGCGCGCCCTCGCGCGCCTCGTCGTGCAGCGGAGCGGCCGGCGAGGCGCGAGAGGACCGCGCGGAGGACGGCAGCGCCGCGCGGTCGCCACTCGCTGAGGGCGCCACGCTGCGGAACGGCGTGCTCACGAGCGCGGAGGGCGCGGCGCCGGCCGAGGCCACGGTCATGGCCGCGAGGAAGAGCTTGCCCGAGTCCAGGTCGGCGATGGGCACCGGCGCGCAGACCTCAATGTCCTTGTTGCACAGCGAGAAGGTGGCGCCCTCCGGGATGACCTCGCCGGGCTTGAGCCGGTAGCTGGTCTTGCCCAGCGCCTTGCCGTCCATGTCGAAGAGCTGCGCCTTGCCCTTCTCGAACACCAGCACGCCGTCATCGAACACCTTGCGCTTCTTGTTGCTTCGCTTGGTGTGCAGCACCGCGAAGGCCTGCCGCTGCGCGACCTCGCCGCCGCCGCTGCTGTCGCCCTCGCAGCCGCTGCGCGGCAGCTTGACGGGCCGTCGCTGCGGCAAGAGCTGCGGCGCCTTCTTCGCGGGCGCCTTTTGCGGCGCCTTGGCATCTGCGGGACCTGGTGGGGCCGCCTGCGCGGCGGCGCCTGTCACGGGCGCTGCGCTGGCGGGCGCCGCGCCGGCGAGCCGCGGCGCCTTGAAGCCGCCGCCACCGCCGCCGCGCCGCCGCCGCCGCATCATGCTCGCGCCGCGACCTCGACCTCGACCTTGTGGCCGTCGTCGTCGTCGCCGCCGCCGCCGCCGCCGCCTTCTTTTGCGCTTTGGCGCCGCAGCAGCACGTTCAAATTTTCACTGCGCTGCAGTCATCGAATGACCTTGGCCAGTCATCGGCCCTGACCTGCGGTGACGCACAGGTCATCCGGATGACCTTGCACGTCATTGCAAATGACAGGATCCGCGTCGTCCACTCACGCGAGTAGGTCATGGCAAAGACCGGCAAGGTCTTTGCCCAGGTCATCGCGCCTCGTTTGTGGCCAGTGCGCGCGCCCACCCGAGAGTCGCAGGCGAAACCAAGATCCGAGAAGAGGCAGCAGCAGGAGAGGAGGAGGAGAGAGGAGAGATGAGCGGCGAGCAGGGAGTGGGGTCGCGCGGCGCGCTGGTGGCGGGCGCGGCGGCGGTGGCCGCGCTAGTGGGCCTCGGCGCCCTGTACGGGCGCATGGGCCCGGCCGTGGGCCAGTTCAAGCCGGACGCAAGGGAGCATCGCGGCCGGGCGGAAGCGCGTGAAGCGCGTGGCGTTGGAAGACTTTGAGGAGACGCGCAACGACCTGCTGCTGCGCGCCGCGCGCGGCGAGTACACGGAGCGCGCGCCCGTGTGGATGATGCGGCAAGCCGGGCGCTACCTGCCCGAGTTTCGCGAGCTGCGCAAGAAGGCAGACTTTTTTACCATGTGCCAGACGCCCGAGCTGGCCACGGAGATCACGCTGCAGCCGCTGGAGCGCTTCACCACGCTGGATGCCGTGATCGTGTTCTCCGACATCCTGGTCATCCCGCAGGCCATGGGCATGGAGGTGACAATGGTGCCTGGCCGCGGGCCGGTCTTCCCCGACCCGCTGCGCACGCCGGAGGACCTCAAGCTGCTCAACTTTTCGCCAGACATGGAGGCCACGCTCGGGTACGTGTACGACGTGGTCAACCTGACGCGGCAGCGCGTGCGGGGCCGCGTTCCTGTGATCGGGTTCACGGGCGCGCCCTTCACGCTGATGGGCTACATGATCGAGGGCGGCGGGAGCAAGACGCTGAGCAAGGCCAAGAAGTGGCTCTACACCGAGGGCGAGGCGTCGCACCGGCTGCTGCAGGGCATCACGGACATCATCGTGGAGTACCTGGTGGGCAAGGTGCGTGCAGGCGCGCAGCTGCTGCAGGTGTTCGAGTCGAACGCCGGCGACCTCACGCCGGCGCAGTTTTACGAGTTCTCGGCTCCCTACCTGGTGCAGATCGTGGACCGCGTCAAGGCCGCGCTCGCCAACGAGGGCCTGCCGGTCGTGCCCATGACGGTCTTTGCGCGCGGTTCCACCTTTGACGGCGCGCTGGAGTTTCTCGCCGACACAAAGTACGACGTCGTGGGCCTGGACTGGGGCATTGAGCCGGCCGTGGCGCGGCGCCGCGTTTCCACGGACAAGGCCTCCGTGCAGGGCAACTTGGACCCTTGCGCACTCTACTCGAGCCCGGAGCGCATCCGGGAGGAGGTGGCCAAGATGATCAAGGGTTTCGGCACGCAAAAGTACATTGCCAACCTCGGGCATGGGATGCTTCCGGACTTTTCGCCGAGCACGCACGTGCGTTCATCCTCGCGGTGCAAGAGCTCTCCCAGGAGGCAGCCTCGTCTGCTTCTGCGAGCAAGTGATCATCAATCGCTGCAAGCCCAAACTGCTAGATGCATGGGTGACGCCCATGCCAGACCACAAAAAAAAGTCGTCATCATGCTTGCTGGCCTGGCCGAAGAGCACACACCACCACCTGCAAAACGTTGATCTCTTCGCTGCGCCGGGACCGTGGTTCGTCTGGTGCCGACACACCCCTTTCCAGGCAATTCTCCAGGCTCAGGCCGGCCCCAGACACGATGTGCGCTTCCACTTCCACGACAGCCCGTGCAACCAAACCCGGCACCAGCGCACACGCCGAGCGAGGGGGCAGCCCGTGGCCGTCTGTCTGCCCACACTCCTTCCCTCCCTCCCTCCCTCTCTGCTGATGCTGAGCGTCATCCTTTGCACGGCTTTGGGTCGTCCCTGGTCGTCCTCACGGTCGCGACGTCGACGGGCGAAAACTTGCAAACGCAAACGCGAAAAGAAGAGGAAATAGTCACCGGCCCAAAAGTTGTCGTTGCAACAAAGAAGGGCGCAAAGAGAAGACGGCGAGAGATGCACGCATGCATGGCATTGCATGCAAGTAAGCAAGCACTTGAGCAGGTAAGCAAGCAAGCAGGGCCAGCCAGCCGTCAGCCCGTACTTCACGGCGCTGCTGCTGCTGCTTTGGTGCGCAGAGAGCGGCTGTGCTTGGCGCTTTGACAGTGTGAGTCGTTGGAGGTCGGCGGTGGGTGCCAGCTGGCAGGGCGGGCGGATCCGACACGATGTGGGATACTGCGGCGCGGTGAGCAGGGGCGGAGGATATGGATGTAAAGTGACGAAAAGTGGGCAGGCGAACGGACGGCGGCGGAGAGAGGCGCGGAGGAGGAGTTAGGGAGTCCGCCTGCGTGGCTGGGTGCGGGCAAAGGGCCTGGAGCAAGTGCACGGCAGACCCCGAGGAGGCGGCAGCAGAGAGGAGGCAAGCGGCAGCAGAGCGAGAGCGAGATGGACTCGGGCGGCTACCAGGGGCGCGTGTTCCCCGCCAACGAGAAGAACCAGGGCGGCACCCATGGCCTGTACTTCATCTTCTTCCTGCTGGAGCATGTGACCACCGTCGTGCCGCTGGCGTGCTTTCTGCCCGCCCTGGGCCTGACCTACCAGCTGGGCGGCGGGCTGTTCCAGCTGATCGCCCTGACCGTGGGCATCCCCGTGTTCGTGGTGGTCGTGTTCGCCCTCGTCCTGCTGATGCTCTCCTACAAGGAGTTTCCGGACGAGCCGTGCGACTGGACCAAGTACATTGACATCACCGACGCGACCCTGGCCGCCAAGTGGAAGGGCCGCAAGATCCCGATCGCCACCTTTTACGAGAACTACATGAACTCCAAGATCGAGTTCGTGGAGGACCCCATGGTGGTCTTCTGGAAGCGCTACGAGATCTTCCGCTTCTGCTTCACCGTGGAGCACGTCAAGTTCTTCCTGCTCAAGTTCACCGGCCAGCTGATCCACCACTCGCAGAAGGCCGACTCGGCCGAGGTGCGCGACGTGTAACGACCGCAGCAACGACTTTTACAACTGGTTCCTGGGCCCGCGCATGATCTACACCTCGGGCGTGTTCGAGTCGCAGGACGAGAGCCTCGAGGTGGCGCAGGACCGCAAGATGGACCTGGTCTGCCGCTACAGCCGCATGAAGCCCGGCGACGACCACCTGGACATTGGCTGCGGCTGGGGCACCCTCGTGTGCTACGCCGCCAAGCACTTTGGCACCCGCTCCACCGGCGTGACCCTCGCGCGCGAGCAGGTCAAGTGGGGCTACGACCAGGCCGAGAAGATCTACGGCGTGGAGGAGAACGTAAAGTTCCTGTGCATGGACTACCGTGACATCCCCAAGAAGCAGTACGACGTGATCACCTGCCTCGAGATGATCGAGCACGTGGGCATCAAGAACTTCCAGACCTTCCTGCTGCAGTGCAAGGACATGCTCAAGGACGAGGGTATCTTTTACCTGCAGCTCGCCGGCCTGCGCCGCTGCTGGCAGTTTGAGGACCTGTGCTGGGGCGTGTTCATGGGCACCTACATCTTCCCGGCCGCTGACGCCTCGTGCCCGCTCGGCTTTTGTGTCACCCAGGCGGAGCGCGCTGGCTGGGAGGTGCACCGCGTGGAGAACTGCGGCGTGCACTACGCTCTGACGCTCAACCACTGGCTCAACAACTGGGTTTCCAACAAGGGCAAGGTCATCGACGAGTTTGGTGAGTGGTGGTACCGTCTGTGGATCGTCTTCCTGGCCTGGTCGACCATCGTGGCCTCGCAGGGCTCGTCGACCGTCTTCTTCGTCACGCTGCACAAGAACACCACCAAGTTCGAGCGCCGCGAGAACTTTGTGGGCCAGTACCCCATTGCCACGCAGCAGTAAGCATGCACGAAACGGTCGTGAAACACCGACGGCTCGGAAACGCTAAACAACGCCCGCGACTGCAAACTGCTCTCTGTCTCTCGCTCGCTCGCTCGCTCGCTCGCTCGCTCGCTCGCTTGCGCTTGTGCCGGTCTACCCGACCGCCTGCCCGCCCGCCCGCCGGAGAGGCCAACTGATTGGTGCTCATGCTCTTACTTGGCTTGCGCCTTATCATCATCAAATATCTCGGCGCAGCAGCCAGCTCCCCGCCACGCGCGTTCGCAGGCAGCGGCCAAGAGTCGCATCGTTTCTCCCTCTCCTCTCTCATGTGTTGTCAGTCAGGCGCAAGAGCACGAGCAGCGGCACGCGCGCGCAGGGCCAGGGGCGCCAGGGCCCTCGCAGCAGGACTGGCCTCACTCAAGCCAGACCAGGCCGGCGCAAGGACGCGCGCACGCAACCGCGCGCGAGCAGGCGCGCGATATAGGAGTGGCCCACGCTCGCACCTCACGAGTTGTACTGCTCGAGGAGGCGCTTCACGAGCTCCTCAAGCGCCTTGTGCTCCTTCTCCTCGAGCATGCCGTGCTCGTGCACGAAGAAGAAAAAGTGCTTGAAGCTCGTGTTGAGGTGGCTGGCCGCACCCTGCTCCTCAAAGACCTGAAAGTGCGAGTGGTAGATGATGGCGTAGACGCGAAAGATCCGCGTAAAGATCTTCCGCGCGACCTCGTCAAAGTCGGGCGGGAACTTGGCCGTCTCCGACGGGGAATATCCGCTCGTCGTGATCTGGTCCTCCACCCACGTGAGCACGTAGGTCACGTACTCCGTGGCCGAGCGCACCGGCTTGGTGAACTTGACGCCGTCCGCCCAGCGGTACTCAAAGTTGGGCGGGAAGCCCTCGCCGGCTTGGTGAACCGGTCGGCGTCCTCCTGGCACAGCTCGTACAGGATGGCCACCTCGTTGTAAAAGTCCACGCAGCTGGTCGCGATCCACTCGCGGATGTTCTCGTTCTTGGGCAGCCGCACGGCCTCCTTCAGGTTGCCCGTGCCCAAGCGCGCTTGTCAGCTTGCTCAGGTCCGTGCGCTTCTGGTTGGCATGCTTGATCACCACGAAGGTGCCGCGCGTCGACCGCTTCCCGACATCGCGCTGCCAACGAGAGCCTCCTCGCTCTGCTTGCCGCTCTGCCGCCTCCGAGCTCTCTGCTTGGCCCTAGTCTCCCTCCTCCAGCACACACCGGCTCGCCGCGTCTGCGGGCCGCTCGCCCGCCTAGTCGCCGCCTACGCCGCTCCTACCCGCCTGCTTAACCCCCGTATCATGCGCCATCGCGCGCCGGGTCTGCTGCGTCCAACGCCAAGCAGCGGGATCGGGCGTGCGGAGGATACGGGACTCGCGGGCGGGCTCGCACCTGTGATCTGCGGGCCTTGGCGCCAGCGGGAGGGATCGTACCGGACCGCGTGTGGGGGACTTGGCGCAGAGTCGGGATGCACCGTGTCTGGTGATTAAACGGAGGCTGGCAGACCTGCACTGCAATTTGCGTTCCGCAGGTGGTGTGCAGCACTCGCAGTGGAAGATGCCAAAGCCAAATCTTCGTGCCGAGATCGCCTTGCCTCGCCTCGTCCTTGTCCTCGCCTCGCCTCGCCTGCCATTGGCAGCCAGCCACGCGATGCGAGCCGTGACGGGGGTCTCGAACAAGCACCAATCAATCTACCACAACGCTGCCAGCCAGCGCCTCGAGTCATCCGCAAGCCAGCCGTGGTGGCAGGCCGGGCTCGCCTCTGGGTGCCTGGTGCATGCCAACGATGATGACGCGTGCCCCGGCCAACGCGGTCCTGCTCGACTCCAGCTCTTGAAAGCAGCAGGCCGGCCGGAGCTGGGCCCAGCAGGGCAGCGCACGCGCAATGCGTGCTGCTCGAACACCAAAGCGGCCTCGCCAATGCACTACTACTTGCATGTACCACGGGTGGCGGCTGCGTGCTGCCTGGCGCAAAGCAACGTCAACGTTGACTTTTGTGGCAGTCCAACAGCCTTCCTTCATCCCGCGAAACTGAACCCCCGGTCCACCCTGTGCACGCAACGCCGTCGGAAGCGACCCTGGCCGACCGGGGACCGTCTGAACGCTGCACGCGCAGCGCGCAGAGCGCAGAGGCTGTTGCGCAGGCCGCTCCTCCTGAATCGCTCGAGGAGGTGGAGGAGGCCTCTGTCCACTTCAGCGTCGCCTTTTTCGATTGACGTGTGATAATTCAGCCAGAGGCCTCTATCGCTTTGCTTGGGCGACACAGCGCTGAATCCCTCAAAAGCATCGAAGTCAGAGCGGCTTGAAGAGCGAGAGAGAACAGGAGTGCTCGAGCTGAGGAAGAGGAGGAGGAGTTGGAGTCCAAACCCGAAACGAGGCGCCTGACTGACAGAGCAAGCATCAACGAATAGAGAGGGCGTCGAGACAGCGAGCAGCAAGAAGAGCAAGATGATCGGGGACAGCGGCTACCTCGGCAGCCAGGCCGATATCGAGATGAACGCCGCTGCCGCTGCCGCGCGCAAGATGGACGCGCACACGGACATGCCCGGGGATGTGAAGACGTGGAGGCGCTCGAGGAGCTGCCGAGCGCGTTCCACAGCGGCGACGCCAGGCGGCCGCTGCGGTCCCAGGACGTGGACGGGAACGAGTACAAACACGCGCTGCGGCCCATGATGTACTCGGTGCTGTTCGTGCTGGTGGTTGAGGGCCTGGAGAGGCTGAGCTTTTACGGCATCAACTTTACGCAGCAGGCGTACCTGACAGGCGCATACGACAAGAACTGGACGGCAGGCCTCGGCACGGTGGAGGCCGGCAGCTGGGTGCAGATCTCGACGGCTATCGCGTACTCTACTCCCTTTGTGGGGGCGTTCCTGGCCGACGTCTTGATCGGAAACTACTGGACCATCTTGGTCGGCGCGTGCATGTTCTATCTGCCCGGCCTTTTGATTATCGCGCTGACGGCCTACCCGCAACTGCTCAGCGAGACCTTCCCCACCGCCGTGCTCGCCGCTGGCCTCCTCGGCTTTTACCCCGTCGGCGCCGGTCTCATCAAGAGCTGCGTCAACGTCTTTGGCGCACAGCAATTCCACCCGATTCTCCAGCGCGACATGATCGAGCAATACTACGTGCGCTTCTACATGACGATCAACATTGGCGCGCTCGTGGGCGGTATCACCATCCCGATCGTGACTCAGACTGATGTGTTCGCGGCTTACATGATTCCGGTGGCCGGCTTGGCCTTGGCCGTGCTCACCTTTTTGTCGGCCACGTCGCGGTACGTGCGCATGGCACCGCAGGGCCGGTCATGGTCCAGAGCCTGCGCGCTTGCGGCGGCAGCGTGCGGCACTGTCCGCCGAGCCTGGAGCGCACCAAGGTGTCGCGTGGCGGGTGGCTGGACGACCCTTTCGTAGACAACGTCAAGCTCATGGCGGTCGTGCCGACCACGGCGCTCATCATCCCGTTCAACGTGGCGTACTCGCAGATGAGCAACACCTTCATCACGCAGGGCACGGTGATGAAGCCGCTGTCCTTCATCGACGCGAGCTGGATGCAAAACTTTGACGCCTTCTCGGTGCTCTTCTCCGGCGCCATGCTCACCTTTGTGGTACCCGATGCTCAAGAAGCGCGGCATCAAGCTGCACCTGGCCACCAAGTTTGCGCTGGGCACTGGCCTCGGCGCCGTGGCCCTGCTCTGTGCCGTCATTGTGGACTACCAAATCCACTCCCAGTTCGCCGCGACGGGCGAGCCGATCAGCGTGCTCTGGCAGAGCTTTAGCTTCTTCTTCATCGGCGCGGGCGAAATCTTTGCCATTAGCAGCGCGTACGAGGCCGCTTTCCTGGTTGCTCCGCCCGAGCAAAAGGCGCTGGCGAGCGCCATTAACCTCTTCCTCATCGGCGCGGTGCCAAGCTTTATCAGCACGGGCGTCCTGAATGCTTGCAAGAAGATGGCCTTCACCAACGACGAGGGCACGACCGACCTGGGCACGCTCGAGAAGTACACGCAGGCCAGCGTGTACAAGTACTTTGGGTCCTCTTTGGCATCGCCCTCTTTGGCGTCGTGCTCAACGTGCTGCCACCTTTCGCCGTTTTCTCACGACCATCGAGATCAAGGCTCTCGAGGCCTCCGCCAAGAACACCGCTGCTGGCGAGGATTCGGGCCTCACGCCGACGTCAAGGAGGTCGATGTGCTCCCCGAGCAAGAGGACGACGAGTGCAAGTGAAGGGGAAGGGGAACATGTAAAATGAGGGAAGAAAAAAAAAAAGGGGGACTCTCTCTGAGCAGCTCAAACCTCCTCGCCTTGCTCGTCGGCTTGCTCGTCGGCTTGCACCTCGGCCGCGGGTTCAGGGCCAGGCGCCGCCTTGAGCGGCAGGCAGTCCTCGGGCGCCGGGATGGTCCGCGTGGCAATGAGGCGGCTGAGCCAGTACGCGGCAGGACGGGGCGTGCGCTTTTGCGTGTCGTAGTCGACGTGGACGATACCGAAACGCTTCGAGTATCCCAGCGCCCACTCAAAGTTGTCCATGAAGGACCAGCAAAAGTAGGAGCGAACGTCCGCGCCCTGGTCGATGGCCTCGAGCACCTCGCTAACGTAGCCGTGCAGGAACTGCACGCGCTGCTTGGCCGCTGGGCTGTTCGGGTCTGCGGCCTCCTTGACGCCCGTCTCCTTGATGGCGCAGCCGTTCTCCGTGATCATGATGCCGCCCTTGGGCTCGTAGCGGTTCTGGATGTAGAGCAGCGTCTTGCGGATGCCCCAGGGCACGATGGCCCAGTCCATGTCGGTGTGCTTCCACTCCTTGAGGTCCGGGTAGCTCAGCACGGCGGTGTCGTGCACGTAGCTGGCCCCGCAGTGGCCCATCATGGCCGCCGCGGCGCGGCCCAGCGAGCCAGAGCTCTTGAGCAGCATGGCCATCTGTCCCGGGAGCGCCTTGGCGGAGCCGCACATGCTCGGGCGGCCGCACATGTGCGTCGAGTAGTGGTTGAGGCCGAAGAAGTCGCTCGATCCGAGCAGCGACGCGCTCTGCTCGCGCGTAAAGCGCGGCAGCCGCGACCCGCAGGCCTCGCGCATCTCCTCGGGATAGTCGCCCGACTTGAAGATCGGGTCAGCAAACCAGCCCAGGTTGAACGCCATGGCGCGGTTGCTAGCCGCCACATCGCGCGGGTGCGAGCTAATCGGCTCCCACCAGTCCGTGTTGAGCGTGATGCCGATGCGGCCGCCCTGCTGCGCCTGAAAGTCCGCGCGGTACGCCGCCACCATGCGCGCGTGCGCCAGCAACAGGTGGTGCGCGCCAGGTAGGGCTCGCGCCCAGCGCTCTGGGTGCGCCCCGGCGCGTGCACGCCCATGCAGTAGCCCAGCGCGCAGATGCACCACGGCTCGTTGAACGTCAGCCAGGTCTTGACCCGGTCCCCGAATCGCTCAAAGCAGATGCGCGCGTACTGCTCAAAGTGCTCGGCCACCTTGGGCGACAAGAACCCGCCGTACGCCTTGTCCAGCGCCAAGGGGAGGTCCCAGTGGTAGAGCGTCACCAGCGGCTCGATACCGGCCGCAAGGAGGCCATCGATCAGCCGGTCGTAAAACGCCAGGCCCGCCTCGTTCACCTCGCCCTTGCCGTCCGGCTGAATGCGCGGCCAGCTCAGACTCAGCCGGTAGTTGGTGATCCCCAGCTCCTTCATCAGCGCCACGTCATCCTCCCACCGGTTGTAGTGGTCGCACGCCACGTCGCCCGTGTCCCCGTTCTGCACGTTGCCGCGCGCGTGCGAGAACGCGTCCCAGATGCTCGGGCCCTTCCCATCCGCGTTCCACGCGCCCTCGATCTGGTACGCCGCCGTGGCCGTGCCGAACTCGAAGCCCTCGGAACCGCCGCCCGGTGCTCTGCGCGCTCGCGCTGCTCGCCTCGCTGCCGCTCGTCAGCCGTCTCCCCCTGCATCGTCTTCTCACGCCGCCGGAATCGGGACTGGTGCCTGCTTGCGCCCTATCCCAGCGCATACGCGGCATACGCGCGTACGCCAACAAAGATCGCTTTCGCAGACGCGTGGGAGGTACAAATCCGTCGACGGCCGAGGCGGCAAACAAGCCTGCCTGCAGCAGAGCCGATCGCAGCCAGGGCCATCGACCTCCACCCGCTTGCGTGATGCCCCACCTGGCCATGCCGCTGCCACCCGGCAGCCACGACGTGTGCGTGTGCGCCCTGCCACCAGCCAGCCAGCCGCAAGCGCGAGCAGGGCCTGCCTGCTTGCTCAAGTGCTTGCTTGTGCTTGCTTGCAGTGCTTGCTGAACAGCCAGCGCGCGCGAGACGGGAGAGAGAGAGAGGGAGGGAGAGGGATCCAGGGTCCATCGGCCGGAACCAAGAGTCGCTCTTCCTCGTGCTCTCACCGCCACCGCCGGACAGCTCTCGCCATCGGCCGCACATGGCGCATGCCAGCCGCGCCAAATGTCTCCAACTCGCCAAACTTGGACTCCAAACGTATGCGACAACACGTTCCAGATACGTTCCAGATACGTTCCAGTTCCAGATACGTTCCAGATACGTTTCACGGTGGTTCCTCCCACAGTGTTTCCCGCAGCTGTCCCGCAAGTGTGGGGCGCATGCATCGCAAGGACCCGGCCGCAGACTCCTTTGGAAAGGAAAGACCGGCGTGGGAAGAGCAGGAGGCTCCCGACGGCCACATCGACGCTCTGGCAGACAGCGCAAGTGGTCCGCCACCCAGCCCCACAGTAGTTTCCGCCTCCGTGGGACGTCTGCGCAGGTAGTCGCGAGGACGTCGGATGACCTCCGCGGCAGTAGTCGACTGACGCGGGCGGGTCAGGGGGCGCGTCATTGGCCTGACGTGCGCCACGAGGTCGACGCGCCGCGAGTCCGAGCAGCTTGGTGGACCACTCCACAGTGGCTCTGCCGACTGGTGCACGCGAGGGTGGCCGGTGCTTCGCTGGCGGCGAGGGAGGTCGGGGGGGCGGCAGCCGGGGAAGCTGGCGCTCAGCGCGAGCAGGGCGGCCCTCGAGTCGCCCGGGGCGGGCATGGCGCCGCTGCAACGCCTCTTGAGCAACCACGAAAGGAGGCAACAGCAGGAGCAGTCCACAAAGCAGGAACGACCGGAGGACGAGGTGTCGCTGGACGACGTGAGGCAAGTGCTGCAGAGGGCGCCTGCGTGGCGCAGCAGCAGCAGCAGCAGCAGGTGGACCTCCAGCACCCCTCGTCGAGGCAGCCCACACCGACCCGCACCAGCAGGACGACGCCCTGTTGCAACCGGGCCCATCAGGGTATACGCGTGTGCAGCTTATACGTCTTGGCGCAGGCCCTCAGCAGCAGCAGCAGCACGATAGCCTGTCGCCACCGTACCACACGCAGCAGTCGCATCAGAGCATGGCGGAGTCGGCAACAAGTGTTGACGCAGAAAGCTCTCCACTTCCTCTGGCCGACTTTGGCGAGCAGACGGGCTGCACCAATGAGATCACCCAGGACATGGTGCAAAGATGCTGTCGCAGCTGCCCCCGGAGAAGGGCCGGAATAGCGGCGGCGGCAGCAGCAACAGCAGCAGGATATCCAGCACCGCGAGCGTGCCATCGCCAGCGCCGCTGGACGAGGGGGCGAGCGAGGACTCCAGCTCCGCGCGGCAGAGCGTGGCCCACGGCCCGCGCGACCCAACAAGCGGCCGCTGGTCGCAGAGCGCGCCTTGCAGAACGCGCCGCAGAGCAAAAAGCAGCGCTTCGCACGCGCCGTCAAGGTGCCGCCAGACGGCGCCTTCGGGTCAGGCCTTCCCGCCGCGCTGATTGACAGCCTGCAAGCGGGAGGGCCAGAGCTCAACTCGCTGCAGCACCAAAAGCTGGTAGACGCCACGGGCCTGCTGCAAAGCATCTCTGGCCACGTGCTCGAGCCCCTGACGCTGTACACCAAGAAGCAGCTGTACGAACTTATGGCCTCCATCACCGAGGTGTGGAAAAACTCTGGCAAGTCGGCGTGGCGCAAGCGCATCAACAAGATCAAGGGCAACGCACGCTCGCGCAAGGTGCCACGTAACGTGCTCGACGCAAGGAGCTGGCCGAGATCGCCGAGCTGGAGGCCAAGATCCGCCAGCGCGAGATCTGGGAGCAGCAGGAGAAGCTCAAGATGAGCGTCGTCGAGGGCAGGGGCCCGGGCTCGGCCGCTACCGCGGAGACCGCCAGCGTCACTAGCACCGTGCCGTCACCCAGCGAGATCCCGCACGCTCGCAAGACCACGTCCGCGCGCACCAAGCCGCAGGTCTCGCGGGGGGGCCACAAGGGTGCCCCGGGCTGGTCATGACGATGATGACCAGAGGAAGGAGCGGAGAGGGCCGCCTTGCTCTGTTATTTCCCACCAGCCAACCATGTTGCTGTCCTGTGATGATCACCTGGCAAGTCCTCCTCTTGCATGCCTCGCGGATGCTCCTTGGCAATACCAAGGAGCCTGGGAACACCTGAACTTAACGGAAGCAGCAGCACGAGCCCATGGCGGAAGGGATCGGCGTGCACCGCTTCTGGGGCGCCAGCCCGGCCCTGGACCTCGCCAGCGTGGCCCATGACGTGCAGGAAGGCGCCGCCGCCCATGACCTAACCGAGCTCCGCGTGCTGGTCGTGGACAGCGGCGACATTAGGCATGCGCTGCGAACGCTCGCCTCGGCGCGCCGCCTCGGGCGCAGGGTGCGCGTGTTCCTGCTGGACGGCTGCATCGAGACGCTTGCGCGCCACTGCTGCTGCTGCGTATCGCCGCCGATTGGGAGCGGCCCCTACGCTGGCGCGCCAACACCCTACTCGAGGTGCTCGGCAACGCCATGGTGCAGGAGCGGACGAGTCAGTACGTGGCCGAGCTCGGCAAGGACCTCGTGCGGCTTGTGTGTGACGGCCAGGGCCCGCTGCGCCGCCTGGTGGACCTCTCTCAGCTCCGCTTCAAGGAAGCAGACGGGCTCGAGAAGGTGCTCCTATCCTGGGGCGAAGAGGTGCCCTTCGCGATGCCCGAGCTGCGCGACAGCCGCCTACGCCCTACATGGAGCGCGATACGATAGCCGCGCCGGTCAGGTCGACTGGGACTACCAGACCGGTATCAAACCGCAGCACCCGATCGTGCACTTCAAGCAGTACAAGCACTGGCGAGAGACCGGCGTGGCCTTCGAGTTCGGCGACCAGACCTACACAGAGCCCAATCGCAGTCTGAGTTCGTATGCGCAGGGGCGGGAGCGTGGCCAGACGCGCCTGCGCCGCGGCTTTTGGGGCGACATAGCCCTCGGCCCATACCACAGCTTTGGCGTGCTCTGCGACACGCCCGACCAGAACGCGCGCGATCTGTTCAAGGTGCTCAACAAAGGATGGCCACAGAGCAGCATCGCCACACGGCGGTTCACGTTAGTGTTTATAGCGTGCTGGGCATGCTGTACGAGATCGAGACGGGAAAGCGCTACCGCATGACCAAGCCCCACGACGTGTACAGCGGCATCGACCAAGAGACCAAGGCGGCCGCCGTGCCCGCCCCCCAACCGCGACGGGGTCCCGGAGCCGTCGCCGCAAGAAGACAAGATCAAGATCGAGATCGAGAGCCAGAGCGAGGAGAGCCACAGGCGCAAGAGCGGCCCCGCGACCAGGCGCGCCGCGAGGCCGCCAAAGAGGTGGCCATGAGCAAGGCCAAGTGCATCATGGACTGGAAGGACCGCGCCACGGTGACTCTGCTCGTGGGTTCGGACGCCAAGACCGCGGTGCTGGACAAGGCCAAGTACGCCGGCCAGTTTGACGTGGTGTGGCTCTCCAACCACAGCGCCACCTCTTGCGCGACCCCGCGCTCGCCAAAGTCCTGCGCCATGCGCCCGGCGGCAGGGCGCCCACGGTCGCTGTGGAGACGGCGCGCAACATGGTGGTGCTGCAAAAGGATAAGAAGACCGAGTTCCTCGACAAGGTTCGTGGGCTTGCCGCGGAGGCCAAGATGCAAGAGCGCGCTTGCGTGCCTGCCGACTGCAAGGACGACCCCGACGTCCTCGTTTTCACCCCCGCCAGGCGTCGTCTTGATCTTGATCCTGATCTTGATCATCAAGAGAACAAGGACACCGACAAACGCGACGAACATGACGAAGACAACCACAACAACAACAACAATAAGCCGCCCGCCTTTCTTTTCTGACTGGTTGGTTGGCATCACACGTCCGGCCGGGGACATGCTCGCTGACTGATGAGGCTGGTGATCAGGCCAGAACCGCTGTGCCGTTCACAATCCGACACGATGTGCTGTTGCTCTCGAATACGCGCGCCCAGTCTGGCAGCTCGCCCAGCTCAATATCAACACCGCGAGCCCGAGCGTGAAGAAAAGGGCCGTGAGCGCTGATACGCCGAGCCAGTTGAGGACAAAGCCTGGGGAATCATGTCCCGAAACGCGATCTTGCCCGTCGAAAAGACCACCGCGTTGGGCGGCGTGGCGACGGGGAGCATAAAAGCGAGCGATGCCGCGATCGTGGACGGCACCAGCAGCAGGTAAGGGTGTATGCCTGCCTCTACCGCTACGGGCGCCAGAATGGCGATCATGATGTTGCTCGTGGCAGTATTGGAGGCGAGCTCAGTCACAAAGCACACGAACAGCGCGATGAGGAAGACCATGCCTCCGGGCGAGAGCGTCGTCAGTCCGCTCAGCGCGTTGCCGATCACGCGGCTCAAACCCGACTCGAGAAAGCCCGCTGAGATCGCAAAGCCCGAGCCGAACAGCAGGAAGAGGCCCCATGGCAGCTCTGCCACGTCCTTGGCGCTCAGGATTCGTGCCCCTTGGACGGCCCCGTTGTCGTCCAGCTGAGGCAGGGTCACCGCCGGCACGAGGAAGAGGAGCAGGGACATGCCGCAAGCGATCTGCCGTCCGTCACATAGGCCTCCCACGTGCCGCCCTCGGCCTCGCACGAGGCCTCGCCGGTTGAGAGGCCGTCCGAGCACGCGCCCACGTACGGCGAGATCACGTACGGCCGCAGAAACCACAGCAAGAGCATGATGCACTCCACAACGGCCACGACACGCTCGTCTTGCGACATGCGGCCGAGGCGATTCCCGGCAGCCTGAAACACGCGGCGGTCCACCTTGATGAGGCGCACCTTGTCGCCACGCGGCACGTAAAACAACGTGAGCACTACCCAGGCAAGCAGCAACACGGCTAGTGCCACGGGAAAGCCAAAGGAGAACCACTGCCCAAACGTGATGGTCTGGCCGAAGATTTGCCCCACTTGCGACACGAGCACAGTGTTAGGCGCCGTGCCGACGATGGTCGCCACGCCGCCGGCCGTCGCGCCGTACGCGATGCCGATGAGGATGCCCTTGGCGAAGCGCGCGCGCACCGCGTCGCCCTCGCTCTCGGCCTGGGCCGCAGGCCCAGCCGCCTCCTTCTCGCTTGGGCTCATCGAGGTCATCGGGGCCACAGCCGACTCCTCGTCCTCGTCCTCGCCCTCCGCATCGTTGACCTCGTCGCCGTCCTCGTGGTGCTTCTCCGTGACCGTGTTGGCGAAGGGCAAGAGCATCGCCGTGGTCGCCGTGTTGGAGGCGAACATGGACACGAGCCACGCCACTGACATAAAGGCGAAGAAGAGCAGCATCCGCGGCGAGGACCCGAGCACGCCGAGGAACTTTAGCGCGATGCGCTTGTGCAGGTTGGTCTTCTCCAGCGCCTTGCCGACCAGAAAGCTGCCAATAAGAGGAAGACGACCCAGTTCATGTATAGGTTGGCCACCTGGTCCCGGGCAGGATGCGCGCAAATGGCAGCAGAATGAAGGGCAGCAATGACGCCACTGGCAGTGGCACCACTTCCGTCACCCACCAGATGGTCGTGAGCATTGTAATGCTCAGCATTGCATTCGCCTTGGGGAAGGCCGGGTCCAGGTCGGGCACCAATACCAGCACAACGCCCACGGCCGGTCCGAGCGCCAGGCCGGCGAGGTTGAGCTTGCTGAAGCTCTTCGGCGTGCCACTGTCACCCATCCTCACTACGCTGCCAATGGCACTGATGGCGCTGGCTTTCATTGGCGGCCCTCACCTGGGACGCTTAACGTAACCCAAGCGCACACCCATCACCTCGCCCCCCCTCGCGACGTCTATCGCGCGCGCCGCCACCTGCCGGCACGTCACCGCGGTCACCCACGTTGCGTACCTCCACCACCGCTCGCAGGCAGAGGTGCCAAGGGGTTTTTCGAGGGCGGCTGGTCCGGACCTGGCGTCGCGACTCGGACGTGAAGTTTGAAGTTGCGCGAGATAAAATTTCAAATCTCAGATTGGCTTTGCGCCGCTTGTACGTTGTGCACCTCCGCTCGCGAAGACTTTTCCCGTTGCTCGCGGGCTGCTTACGCGTATACAAGCGGCCGCCCCGAGGCCCAGGAGGCGCCTCCCTCGCGCTCCCATGCGCGTATAGCGCCTGCGCTTGCTCGCTTGCTGAATGCTTGGTTGGTTGGTTGCTTGCCTGCTTGCCTGCCTGCTTGCTTGCTTGCTTGCTGCTGCTCGGCAGTATACATTCTGCGCGAGCAGCAGTCCGACAACCTCGCCGACCTCGAGATCGAAAAGCGACGACGAGCAGCTGCAGCGGCTGGGAGTGGGAGAGCATGGTCAAGTTTGTGGAGCTGGCCACGGCCTGCGCGGCGCTCGGACTCGGCTGGTGGACCAAGGGCGTCGTGGACCACCGCGTCGTGGAGGTGGAGAGGGAGATGATGGTGCCTGACAGGACGGCGCTGCTGCACCGGGTGCGCGTTTGCCCATGCAGGGGAAGACGATGGGAGCGGAGGTGTTTGGCCTGGACGCGGCCATGGTCATGGATGAGCAGGTCGCGGCGGTGCTGCAGCAGGCGCTCGAGAAGCTGGTGCTCGTTCTGCACAACGTGTCGCAGGACCTGACGCCCGAGATGCACCTGAGGTTCGCTCGCATGTTTGGCCCCGTCGACCCCGTACTCTCGGCGCCACCGAGCTACCTGCAGGCCGGGGTCTTCAACTCACCCGAATGCAGCGCGCTCTGGCGCGAGGCGCGACGCTCGACGAGCTGGGGGCCACCATGCGGCGCGCGGCCGCAGCGACCGCCACGGGCTTCCCACGCGAGCTGACGCGCATCGTCAAGGAGCCCAGCGACGCCGTGGCCTTTGGGGAGGGCTGGCACACCGACCTCAGCTACAGGACGGCGCCGCCTTTCGCGGCCATCCTCGTCTCGCGGGACCTGCCGCCGCGCGGCGGGCACACGCACTTCCTCGACATGCGTGTGGGCTGGAGAAGCTCCCGGCGGAGGATCGTGCCCAGGTGGAGGGCATGCACGCCAACCACACCGACGGCGCCTCGCTGTGGTCCGTGCACCCCATGGTGCGGCACGACAACAAGCACGGCCGCGCCTCGCTCTTCGTGAACAAGGCCTTTACGCGGCACGTGGCCTTCGACGAGGCCGCGCAGGACTCGGACTCGGCGCGCGAGGCGCTGCTCGGCCGTCTGCTGGACCACGTGGAGACCCTGCCGCGCACGGCGCCCGAGGCCTTTCTGGACGTGGCTTGGCAGCCCGGCCAGGTCGTCATGTGGGACAACCGCTTCACGCAGCACGCGGCGCAGGCCGACTACACGGAGCGCCGCGAGATGCACCGAGCCATCGTGTCGGGCACGATCCCGTTCTGATCCTCCATCATGAGCGATCGATCGATGGCCAAGAAGGGCAAGCGACGCGCGCGAGAGGCGCGCGGCTCGGACGCCGCGGCGCCGCGGCCGCAGCCGCAGCGGCCGCGGCGGGAGCCGCAGGAGCCGGCGTCGCGGGCGGCCAAGCGTACCAGGGCCGCTGGGAGCGAGGCAGGCGGCGCTGGTCGGGCCGATTCGGTCCCGGCGGCTGAGCGGACGCGGGTGTTGGCCTGGCTGCGCGACGCGAAGGGCGTGCGCGAGTTTGGACGGCAGGGTAGACCTCGTGGACGCCCTGAACGGCGGCGACGGCCTCGTGCGGCTGCGCAATTTCGCGCCGCCCGACGTCGCGGCTGCGGCGCTTGCCATGCTAAAAGAGTTGCCAGGCGAGCGCTGGGAGCTTCGCGCGGACCGCGACGACCCGGCCGCAAACACCACCTCGCACCGCTTCCTCGTGGCCAACCCGCGCGCCGAGGGCGACGACCCGCTGGCGGCCTTGACAGGCTTTGTGCACGCCCTGCTGCCCGAGAAGCGCAGCGTTTTCTCTGCGGCGCGATACGAGCGCGGCGGGCACATCTCCGAGCACGACGACCACGCCTACGTGGAGCACGAAATGCCGGACGGCTCGGACGGCGGCAAGCCGGTGCTCTGCTCCAGGGACGTTGCCGTCATTTGGTACCTAACCAAGGACTGGCGCGAGAGCGACGGCGGCGTGCTCGTGGACCTCCAGACGGGCCAGCGCCACGTCCCCGAGTTCAACTCGCTGGTCGCCTTTCTCATCCCGCGCTTCCACGAGGTGACGCCGGTCTTCGAGCGCCCAGGCCGCGACCCGCGCTACACCATCTTTGGCTGGTTCCTTGCGGAGGGCGACTTGTACAACTACGTGCCAGAAGAACAAGCAAGCACAGCGCCGAGCGCCGCAAGCCAGAGCCAAGGCCGCAGCGGCGGCGGCGGCGGCGGCGGCGGCGATCGGCGCAGCAGCAAGCACAAGAACAACCGGACTGGCCACAAGAAGAAGAAGAAGCATAAACGATGATTGCAATGTGTAACCTTTGCGAGCCTTCGTCGTCGTGGTCGGCCGAGCCGTCGGCGGCGGCTGGTGGTCGGCCGCGTGCGTTTTTTTTTTCTTTCTTTCTCTGCTCGGTCGCTCTGTGCGGCGGCGGCGGCGGCGGCGGCGGCGATGTCATATATCGCGGCCCAAAACGGTAAAATATCGCTCGAGGCTGGCGCAGCCTGAGGCCGCCATCATGCGCGTCCCGGCCTGGCAGACGCTGCTGGCGCAGGAGAGGATCCGCGCCCGCGACGTGGAGAGCAAGTGCGACTCGCGGTCGTCCACGCCGAGCCACTTTGGCGGCGGCGGCAGCGTGCAGACTTATTTTTGCTCCCTGGACGACGGCGAGGAAGCCGCGCCGCCGCCGGCGACGCCCGACAAGGGGCCGGGCAAGCGGCCAACCGCGCGGGCGTGGCTGCCCCGGACGGGAGTCAGCTCGCCCGCGCCGTCAGAGTCGCGCGGGCTCAAGCGCGTGCGGGTCGCCGTGCGGTGCCGGCCAGGGCGGCCGGACGACGAGCAGCGCGAGGCTGGCACCGAGGCAACAGGCGGCGAGAGCTGCGTGCGGCTCGAGTATGCGCGCGGCGCCGGGCAGGAGACCAAGGCCTTTGCCGGGCGCGTGCGCGTGATGGCCGGCGCTTCGGCCGGGGGCAATCGAAGCTTCAAGTTTGATCACGTGTTCGGGCCCGAGGTCCAGCAGCGCGACGTGTTTGAGACGCTTGCGCGGCCAATCGTGCGCGATGTGCTGGAAGGGTTTAATGGCGCAATCTTGGCGTACGGGCAGACGGGGACGGGCAAGACGTACACGATGGGGATTCTGGACCGCGTTTGCGAGCAACGCGAGTTTGGCGTCATCCCTGGCTCGCTGCAGCAGATTTTCCAAGACCTGGAGGACGCCGTGTGCGGCGGCGACTGCGGCTGCAAGTCGCAAGTCAAGATCTCCTTTCTCCAGATCTACCTGGAGACGCTCCAGGATCTGCTGGCGCCGTTGGACGGCGGCCAGGTGGAGGACAGCTTGACGATGCGCGAGGACCCGCGGGAAGGGTTTTATGTGCAAGGTCTGAGGTCTTTTGCCGTGGGGTCCTACGCTGAGGCCCTGGCACTTGTAAACCTCGGCCTAGAGAACCGGCGAATGGCCTGCACGCGCATGAACGCCTCGTCGTCGCGCAGCCACACGGTGCTGACTGTGGAGGTCAGCGTCAGCCCCTGCGCGCAAAACAAGGCCTTTCTCCAGGACGCCGACCTGGCCGCGCCGACGGCGGTGCACGGCAAGCTTCGGCTCATCGACCTGGCGGGCTCGGAGCGCGTCAAGGCGAGCTCAAGCGTCGGGGCGCGCGTGCAAGAGGCGCGGTCAATCAACGTGTCGCTATCGGCGCTGGGAAACGTCGTTGCGACGCTTGCACAACGGGACGAGCGCGACGCGGGCGCCATGTCGTCGCTGTCGTCTGTCATGTCCGACTCGACCGTGGGCACGCTCTCCTCGGGCAACTCGCACGTGCCCTTCCGAGACTCCAAGCTTACGCGGCTCCTGCAAGACACGCTCGCAGGCAAGGTTGGATGCAACACGGCGCTGGTCGCCACAATAAGTCCGGCCAGGACGAGCCTGCGCGAGACGCTCTCGACGCTCAAGTTTGCCTCGCGGTGCATGCGCGTGCGGTCCGAGGCCACAGCGCGCCGCGAAGTCAACTACGCCGACCTGTGCACTAGCCTACAACGCAAGCTGGCTGCGGTCCAGCAAGAGTTCTCGGCCCGGGAGAATGCGCTGCGCGCGGGCTATGAGCGCGAGCTGTCCGCTCTGCGACTGCGACCAGTTGGGCCCAGCGAGGTCGTGCACGAGATGTACTCCAACTTTATGGCGCTTGGTGCCGACTTCCGCGCGCGTCTGCAGCAGCAGCGGCGCTCGCTGGAGGATTTTGTGCGCCTCGAGTTTCAAGGCACTGGCGCGACGAACGAGAGCCTCAAGCGCGTGCAGCACGCGCTTCGGCCCTTTGCGAGCCCCACGCCGCAGAGCAAGCTGGCGCAAGCCCTCGCTCGCTCGCTGAGTATTCCTGTGTCGTCCATCGACGAGGCTATGCTCGGCACGCAGGTGCTGCCGCGCGACGAACCTGCACCGCGACTGGCCTTGCACACCAAGCTGACTGCTACGCGCTTGCGCATGGAGGCCGAGGAGTCGCACAAGTTGCTCCGGATGCTCACGGACGAGCTCATTAGCTTCCACAAGGAGGGCGCCAAGCGGGAGGAGGACCTGGCCTATTGCTCGCAGGTATTAAAGTACCTCCTCAAGACCAACTCGCAGCTGCGCAGCGAGATGACAAACTGCGGTGCCACCGCTGCCACGCAAGCCGCCCACTCGCTCGGTGGCGCCCGCCGCCGCCGCCGCTCCTGCCGCGCCCGCAAGGCTCAACAACAACCAGGGTCGGCCGGCCGTCTCCTCTGCCTTACACCACGTGCCGGAGAGCGCTTTCGTGCTGCGAACCGCAGCCGCCAAGTCGCGCTCGCGTGTTGAGGCACAGCCGATGAGCCAGCTCGACCGGTTCCTCCTTGAGCAAGCCTGACTATCGCACTCATGGACACTACTCTCGACGTTATATCTACAAGCCCGCACGCCGCGCCGCGCTCGCAGTCACGTCGCGCAAGAACGTCGGCCCGCCTTGGCTTCCTGCGGCTGGCTCGTCTGCGCCGACCGCTTCTGTGCCCTGTTGCGCCGCGCGCTGCCGTTCACGCGTCTTGCCCAGCTCGTGCATCTCTGCAAGCCGCGCGCGTCGCTCCTCCTCCGTGGTCGCCCGCTGACTACTTGGCGCGCTGGCCGCTAGACCAGGTCTTTTGCGCTCCTGCTTGCGAGCTACATATGCGGCGCGCATGCGCCGCATCTCGGCAGAGGGGCCCAGCCCCTCTTGCCGCTCGGCTGGGCGCGGCTCTCGCGGCCCCTCTTGCCGCTCGGCTGGGCGCGGCTCTCGCGGCCCCCTTGGCGGCTCGGCTGAGCGCGAGTCCTACTCCGTGCGCGCGCCGGTGAGCGCGAGCGCGAGCGCGAGCGGGCCCGCCTTCGCTGCTTGCGGTCGTGCGAGCGCCAGTGGCGCCCTCGGTCACTCTCTGCACTCGTGTAGCCACCGTCGCCGCTTGCGCTCGAGCTGCTGTCCGAGTCCGAGTCCGAGTCCGAGCCATCGCGGCGGCGCCTCTTGTGCGTCTTGCTCTTGTGCGACGACCGCTTCCTGTCCTTCTTCTTTTCCTTCTTCTTTCGTTCCTTCTTCTTCTTCTTCTTCTTCTTCTTCGAGTCCTTGTCCCTGCACTCCGTATCTGGCCTCTTGCTGTTCGCGCTCGCGCTGCTCGCCACGCGCGCGTCCCTCGGCGGCAGGCCACGGCGCTGCAACAGATCGCGCTCCCTCGCGCGGATGGCAAACATCGGGTCTTCGATCCTGCGACGAAAGCGCTCACTCTCCGATGGCACTGCGAGCGCCGGCGACTTGTCGGCCGCCGCCGCCTCCGCTGCGGCCGCCGCCTCTTCCTCGGCCTCCTTCTCGAGGTCGCGCTGCGCGTTGCCGAGCAGATAGTCCTCTTCGGTGGGCTTGTGCGCCGCAGGACCCTCGTACATCCACGCCAGCTTGCCCTTCCGTCCGGCTTCCTCAGGCCGGCCTCCTCCTGGAGCCGCTGGAGGTTCTCGAGCTCGCGCTCCTCCTCGATCTGCGCGCGCAGCTCGGCGATCTTGTCATCCTCGGCCTTCTGCTTCTGCTCTTCCTGCCACACGCGCTCCTGGTTCTTGATGCTGCTCGTGTGCCAGCTCTTCTTGGACAGGAACGACAGCGAGCTCATCGTCCTCGCCCTCGCTCTGCTCGTGCCACTGGTGTTGCTGCGCCCAGGACAAGGTCAGACATCATCGCAAAGACCTGCGGAGGACATCGTGATGACCTGAGAAGGTCATCGTAATGACCTGGTCAGGTCCTTCCAATCACATCAGCAGGTGAGCTCCAGACCTGACAGGTCTACGTTCGTCCCAGAGCCTCATGAAGTTGGCACTCTGGGCGCTGGGCTTGCTCACGGCTGGGCAGCGCACGATGGCCACTGGGCTCGCGGGCGACGCCATGTACCCCGGCACAGCGGTGCGGCGCATGCTTGCCGTGCGTGACCGCGTCAAGTCTCTCTCGGGCGGCGACCTGAACGGCGACTGGGATCACGTTCGCCGGCGCCTGCTGTGGGCGGGCGGCCTCAAGGACCTCCCGCACGCCCAGCCGGGCATGGGGTACACGGGCACGCGTTCAACGACTGGAACACGTGGACCTCCCACCATGCGGGGCGAGGTCGCTGCAAACGAGCACGACGGCGAGGTCGCGGGCATCGCGCTCGGCAACCGCCTGGGCGAGGGCATCAAGATCGCGAGCCTGCGCTAGGCGAGGAGGGCAGCGGCAGCTGGAGCACCTGCCAGCTCGGTTGCAACTCGGACCCGCCAACGACGTGGCGCACACGCAGTTTCGGTCGCGCGTCGCGTTCAAGCTCGTTTGGGTGCCGCAAGACTTTCAGCGGTTCGTGCTGGTCGACGACGAAGGCGGCTTGCTTGCGCAGGGCGCTCCAACCGGAGCATTGCCGCCTCTACGCGAGCGCGCGGCCAATTTTGAGGCCGTGCGCGGGAGCAAGTACGCCATCGCGGCAACCAAGCTTGCCGAAGAGGAGGTGAGCGAGTCCAAGGACCTCTGACCCCTTTGCACCATCGGCCGCAGGCTGGCAAGGCACAGGCGCTAACCGCGAGCTCTTCTGATCTGAATATAGCATTGAAAGTTGCAAGGAGAGCGGCGCGTCGT
Organism: Thraustochytrium striatum; assembly: GCA_022244645.1. Taxonomy (NCBI): domain Eukaryota; class Bigyra; order Thraustochytrida; family Thraustochytriidae; genus Thraustochytrium; species Thraustochytrium striatum. The sequence continues at coordinate 317,477 of JACDIV010000058.1, forward strand.
CAGACTCCTCGTTGCCGTGCTCTTGCTGCTGCTGCTGCTGCTGCTGCTTGCTGCTGCTGCTTGCTGCTGCTGCTGCTGCTGCTGCTGCTGCTGCTGCTGCTGCTGCTGCTGCTGCTGCTGCTGCTGCTGCTGCTGCTGCTGCTGCTGCTGCTGCTGCTGCTGCTGCTGCTGCCGCCGCCGCCGCGGCGACAAGAGCCTTCTCCTCCTGGCCTCTCCGCGGCCACGCTGCGCGACTGCGGCGGCACGAAGAGGCCCACCCCCGAGCGCGCGCTTGACACTCTCGCGCATCACGCTTGTCCTTGCATGCTTTAAAACCTGGTCTGCCTGGCCGCCGCCGCCGCCGTAGCAGCATACGCTGCGCATGCAGCAGCTGAGCATACCCGAGGCGACCGAAGCCCTTCGGCACAGGCGCAGTCGATCGAGCAAAAAGTCAGCGACAAGCCTCCTAGAGAGAGCTAGTAGCCAGAAGCAAGGAGGGCACAAGGCGACAGAGCTGATCTCGGCGCCACCGACAGCGGCCCGTGGCCCTGAGCACGGCGCCTGCTTGCAGGCGTCGATCACAGCTGGCCAACGACAGAAATCTACCAAGCACCGCGACCAGGGATTCAGGGACCTGACGACAGTGTGCCGGCACGCGTGAGACAGGCATGACTGCAGAGACAGCCAAGACGTCTCGTCGGGCCTTGCCTTCAGCGCGTGCGCGACCGAGAGCCGGTGAGCGGCCCGGCCGGGCGGTGGGCCGGCTCAGACTGGCTCTGGACAACGGACTAGTGCCGCGTGGTACGAGTGCCGTAGTCTGAGACTGCGTTGAGGTCCCGAATCCGAGTCAAGGGAAGCGCGTGCACGCGTGTGCGGCGCTCGCAGTCACGAATCGGCGAGCAGGCAGCGCGCAGAGATGAAGGCGGGCTGGAAGGCGCTTGTGGCGGTCCTGGCGAGCAGCTTGGCGCTCGGCGCGACCGGCGCCGACACGGTGTGCTTCGAGCCGAGCGAACCGGTCGCAACGTGCAGCGGCGAGAACGAGTTGCTGTGCGTCCAAGAGAACAGCGAGCGCGGCGAGAAGCTCGTGCGCCGGCTCGTCCGGATGGAGAAGAGGGTGGCGCGCCGCAAGGCGGCGCTGGCTGAGGCGCAGGCATCGGAAACGGCTGCAGCGGGCGGACCGGAGGCGCGCCGGGCCCGGGTGCGCGTGGCCAAGCTCGAGCAACGCATCGAGCGCGCCGAGGACCGTGTGAAGCGGCTGCACTCGGGCTCGCAAGAGCGGGGGCAGAGCCATTGCGTGGACACGACGGACTGCAAGCTGGGCAAGATGCACAAAGAAGAGAGCGGCGACGTCGCGGGCCTTTACTGGAACGTACTCTGCTACCGGGCGGCCCCGGGCGAGCCCTTTTCGTGCCTGGGGCTCCCGCCGATCGGCGAGGCGCCACATGTCGGTCACTTTGTCTGCCAGGAGTGGTTCAACTTTGGGAACGACATGTGAGCGCGCAAGCGATTGCCCGGAAACGACGAGGGCCGACATGGCAGCAAAAAAGAGTGTCTCGTGTTGTTGTTGTTGTTGTTCAGCTATCCCCGGTCTTCTGCCGCTTGGCCGGTGCCTCGCCCGTCTGCTCCTTCTCCTGAGCGGCGGCGGGCGGCTGCTCTGCCGCAACGGGCACAGCCTTTTTGCCCTCGATCGTCTCGAGCAGCTCGAGCACGTCCGTGGAAAGATTGAGGGCCTCCCGGTTGTTGCGCGCGAAGAAGAGGAGGCTCTTGGCCAGCCCCTCGCCGCCAAGCTCCTTGCACATGCTGAAGACGCTGCGCAGCTGGTCGACCGGCAGACGGAAGAGGATGGGCAGCGCCGGGGTGGACAACTTGATGGCGCACATGACAAAGCCCTTCCACAAGTCTTCATCGTCCATCTCCCAGATCTGGCGGTCCACCAGCGCCGAGAGGCGCCTCGGCCATGAAACTGCTTGGTCTGGGGCTGCTTGTCGATGCAGCGCATCATGACCCGCATGAGAAGCCGCGGGAGCTTTTCCTGGAGGATGAGCTCTTGCACGGCCGCGATCATCACGTCCTTGGTAAAAACGTCGCGCCGCTCGAAGCACAGCTCGGTGGCGTCGATCAGGTTTTGCGCCGTGACCTCGTCCGACTCGGGCAGGTTGACGAGCTTGACAAAGAGCTCATTGGGGAGGAAGGGCTGCGCGTCCAGGCCTTCCTCCTCCTCGTCCTCCACGGAGGCGAAGCGCGCCCCGACGATGATGCTGTTGATGGCCGCTTTGACCGAGTCACGGTCCATGCTCACGATGCTGATGAGGTAGCGCTCGATTTCGGTGCGCGTCAGGGAGCCGAGCAGCGGAATCACAAAGCGGTCGTCCGTGTCGAACAGCAAGTACTGCTTTTGTTGGTCCTCGAGGCACCTCGCCTGCGCCACGAGGGCCTGGCGTTTGGGCCGCGAGTCACAGATGCTCTCGTTCACGAGGAGCTTGAGCGCGTGGATCACGAGCGGAATGGCGCCGTCTGGAAAGTCCTGGAACAGCGAGAGTGTCTCGGCGGGGCCTAGCTCCCTGCCCAGCACCTGGATGAGGAGGACGACAGCGTTCTCCATCACCTTGCGCAAGGCCTCATCCTCGGCGCGCGCAAAGACGTCCATGTAGCCCTTGAGGAGCTCGGAGCTGTTGCGCCGGCTCAGCGCGACGTACAGGTCGATGCGGCGGAGCAGGTCGGCCTCGCTCGCTTTGTTCTCGCCCTCGACTTTGACAAAGCCCTCCTCCCGCTCGTATTGCAGGTCGCCCTCGCCGACGTCCTTCATGGCCGCGTCGTCCTTGGCCTCCTCCACCTCCTCCTTCTTCTCTCCTCCTTTTGCTTGGCCTCCTCGGCGGCGGGCTCCTCCACCTTGATCACCTCGCGCAGGACGCTGCCGTCTGAGGCGCCCGCTAGGACCTGCCGCGAAGCGGCGGCGAGCGTCTCGCCGACCGCCGCGTCTGGGGCCGCGCTCGCCTCCGGCGCGAGGCCCGCCGCCGCAAGGCAAGACTCGAGCATGCCGAATGCAAAGGCCTCGGCCTTGGCGCGCCACGCGGCGTCCAGCGCCGGGTACACTTGGTTGGCCACGCAGCGAATGGCGTCGTCGCGGATGACTCGCTTGCCGTTCACAGCGAAGAAGAGCAGCGCGTCGAGGCACTCTTGGCGCATCGCGCCGCGCGTGTGCACGAGGTCGCGGAGGGTCTTGAGGCCGAGCATGTGCTTACCCTGGGTTTCGCAAAGTGCACGAGCACCGAGAGCGCGACGGGCGGCAGCCGCGGCGCGCGGAGGAAGAGCCACCGATCGCATCCTGTCGCAGATGCAAGGGCGCGAGCGGGGTGTCCTCCGGGTCGTCCGACTTGCGCTGCTCCTGATCTTGCTGAGCGAGCAACAGCTCCATGAGCTTGGTGAATAGCTCGTCGTACTGCGAAAAGCTGGCGGTCGGCTTGCCGGCCGCATTGTAGGCGAAAACGTGAAAAAGCGCAGACAGCGCTAGCCCAAAGCGCGTGTGCAGGTCGCGGGCGACGAAGGCCAGCAAGACAGGCCTCAAGTCCAGATCCGTACCGGCGTCGGCGCGGCGCTCAAAGTCGCAAGCCATGCGCGCGATAAGCACGTCGCCAGACGAGGGCAGCTCCAGGCCCTTGGACGAAAACACGGCCAGCGCGCTGGACGGTACGTGCTCGCGGTGCTGGTCCAAGAGGCGGTCTAGCGCCTCGCGGCGCGAGCCGATGGCCGCGGTAAGGTTGAGCGCGTTGGCGGCCTGGCGGGCGTCCTTGGAGCCCTGCTCGGAAAGCGAGCTGACGCGCCCTTCGATGAAAGAGACGAACTGGGCAAAGGTGCTGATGGCCTCCGATTCGGGCTTGGACACGCTCGACTCGGGCGGCACACCGGAAGGTTCTCCATAAAACGGATGACGAGGAGCGCGATGTCGCTCGAAGGGTACGTGTACAGCTCGCGAATCTCTTCGGGCGTCAGGGGTGTTGCGCTGGCGCGGGTAGTCCTTGCGGCGAAGCTCCTCGGCGTCCAGCGCCTCGGGAAGCTCCACGTTGCTGCGCCGCTCCTCGGCCTGGCGGCGGCGCATCTCCTCCTCCTGGCGCCGCTGCAGCTCGCGCTCGGCGCGCTCGAGCCGCTTTTGTGTGCGGGCGTCCTTGGAGGTGAGCTGCTGGAGCGCCTTTTCGGCCTGATCTCTGGCGCCCACGAGGCCGAGCGCGTCGCTGATACGCGCGCGCCACGGCTTGAGCAGCTCGCGCCACTTTTCCTTGAGCAAGCCCAGGTAGTTTGTGCGCAGGTTTTGCACGAAGCGCAGCTTGTTGTGCGAGACGTCGTCGCCGTCCTCCATTTTCATGTGCTCGGCGCAGCTAAGTAGCGTGTCAAGCGCCTCGTCGCGCACGCCGGGCCGGTGCAGCGCAAGCACCTGCACCGCGTTTACTAGCGGGATCGACTTGACCGCGGCGTCTGGCCGGATCTGGTCGCCCTGCTGTGCGCACTCGGCCAGTTGCTTGCAAAGCAGCTGTACCAGTGCGATCCCGACCTTTTCCAGCTCGACCACCGTCAGTACGGGATGGTCGCGCGGGATCATGGCCAGCGTAAACGAGTCGGGGCCGGTGTCCACGCGGGCCTTGCGCGGGCCGCGCTCCACTTCGTCGCGAATGATTTTGGCGTCCTCGGGGTTGGGCAGCAGGTACGAGAGCGCGATGGTCTTGACGGTGTCCACGATGGGCATCACAAAGCGCTTCGGGTCCGACAGAACCGTGGTGGCCTCGTCCTTGATGGCGGCCAAGTCTGACGCCAGCTGCTGCGCGGCGGCTGGCTCCGCCTCGTAAAACGCGCGGCTGGACAGCAGCGCGAGCGCGGGGCCGAAATAGGTTCATGGCCGTCACCCACACCTTCCTGTTCTTGTTGTTGCGGTCGTTCACGAGCGCCACGAGCGGGCTGAACAGCACCGGGATGGCATCCTTGCAGACCTTGCACGCATCCTCAATAAACTGCACCACGAACAGGCGCGGCGGCCTTCTTGTCCGTGTGAAAGTCCGCAAAGTCCTTGGCGAACGACTCGAGCAGCTCGCGGCTCTCGTCGCGATGCAGCGCGATCTCGCTCGCCTCCTTGAGCAGCCGCAGCTTGTCCTTGAGCGCCGCCGCGGTCTTGGCCTCGTTCAGGGCGTCCACCAGGTCCCCGCGGAGGTCCAGCTCGTCGTCCACGAACCCCGTTGACCCCGGTGACTCCATCATCGTGCCCGTCGCAGAGGTCGCCGCCGCCGTCCGCCACCGCAACTCGACGCGACCCAGCAGCAAGCATGGCGGAGAAAAGATCCAACAGCAGAAGAAGAAGAAGCTCGTCGGCGAGGTCATCGTCATGGTGGCAATGCGGGCGAAGACGGTGGCGCGGCTGGCGGCGGCAGCGGCGGCGGTGGTGCTGGCGGCGCCTGGCGAGGCCGCCACGTGCTGCGCGCCGTTGCGCTGCGCCACGGCCCCGAGGACTGGGAGGTGCGCCGCGTGGAGAGCTTTGGGGCCGCGGGGGCGGTCGCGTGGGCCGAGTTCGAGGACGGCCTGAACGCCACGGGATGGGGCGTGCTAGACGTGCACACGGACGGCAAGTCGGCGGACGGGGACCAGGCGTACGCGGCTGGCCTGGTCGAGGGGTTCCTGACCGCCGAGCACATTTCGACCACGGCGCACAACCTTGCCAACGCCATCTTTAAGCAAGACCGCATGCCGCGCGACATTAAAAAGTTCATGGACAAGCAGGACAACTGGGCGCGCGACCAGATCGACAAGCGCGGCGCCAAGGAACCCTTCTTTGCGCAGCTGGGCTATCTCATGCGCCAGTACGACGGCCTCGTCGACGGCTATGTCATGCGCACCCCGAGGTGCCCTACCTCGAGTCGTCCTACTTTCAGATGCTCAACGGTGTCGGCGACCTCTTTGACATCATGCCCACGGTGCGCAAGAATGAGCGCGTAAACTTTGGCGCGATGAAGCCCAGCGACGCCGAGCGCGCGCACGCGCGCCGCGGGCACTGCTCGGCCATCATTAAAGCGCCCGGCGACTTTAGCGATCTCTTCATCGCGCACTCGAGCTGGTACACGTTCTCCAACACAGACCGCATCATGAAGCATTACAACCTGCGGTTCTCCGACCCTTCCACCGCAGCGCAGCGCGTGTCTTCGTCCTACCCGGGCTTCCTCGAGTCGCTCGACGACTTTTACATGCTCTCCAGCGGCCTCGTGTGGACGCAGACTCCAACCCGCAGCTCAATCACTCGGTGTACGAGGCCGTCAAGCCCGAGTCGCTGCTCGCGTGGCAGCGCGTGCGCGTCGCGTCGGCGATGGCAAGCACAGGGCCGGAGTGGTTTAAGGCCTTCCGGACCGAGTTCTCGGGCACTTACGCCAACCAGTACATGATTGTGGACCTCAACCGCTTCGAGCCGGGCATGCCGCTGGAGGACGACACGCTCTGGGTCATCGAGGAGATGCCCGGCCTGGTCTTGGGCGCCGATCAGACCGCCGCGCTGCGGTTGGGCTACTGGCCGAGCTACAACGTGCCCGTGTATCCGGAAATGTGGGAGCGCGCTGGCTACGGGGCCATGATGCGCGAGCACGGCCCCTTTTGGTCATACTCGCTCAACCCCCGCGGCAAGATCTTCCGCCGGGACCAAGGCTCTGTTCGCGATATCGCCTCGCTCAAGCGCCTCATGCGCAGCAACGACTTTCGCCGCGACCCCTATTCCTTCGACGGCACCGACCAGAACCCGCTCTACGCCATATGCTCGCGCGGCGACCTCGCCCCGGGCGGCAACGGCGAGGCCATGGGCTGCTACGACACCAAGGTCACTTCGCACGCCTACGGCGCAATGCAGCAGCGGGCCGAGATTCTCAACGGCCCCACGGCCAGTCTCAGCGGCGGCGACCTGCCTCCCTTCCGCTGGGCGGGGCCCTTCGCGTCCGAGCCGCACAAGGGTCTCCCGCCCGTGTACAACTTCTCCTTCATCAAGACCGCGCCCAAGCCGCTCGCCGCCGTGGCCCAAGACGCGTAAAGCAATTGCACGATCACCAGGGTGAGCGGCAGACCGACAGCGCGAGCCCAGCCTTCGCCTCGGCGAGGCATGCCGAGGCCAGCTTTGCGTAGCTCTCTGTCCCATACCAGGGGGGTGCCTATAATCGGACAAAGGCGGTCCTGTGCCTGATTCCATCGGACTAATCCGGACAGATTTTCACATGGAGCAACGATTGGAGCAAAGCAGGGGGCAATTGATAGGGAAGAGGAGAATACGGCATACGCATCGCGCTGGAGCTCGAGCCCGATCTTCTTGTCGGCTCCAGAGGCGGCCGCAGCGAAGTCGACCCATGTGGCGTGCTGTGGTGTGCCCACCGTGGTCTTCTTGAAGATTTTGGCGACGAGTTTGGCCGCTCGGAGCCACTTTTTCCACATGCCAACCTTCACATGGAAGCCATGGTTGGCGTTCCTGGCGTCGGCCTGGCCCAGGTTTAACGCTTGGAGCGCCTTGATGACCTCCTGGGTGGCACCCTTGAAGCCCTCGATGGCCCCCTGCTCCTTCTCCGCAGTCACTTGAGCGCCCCGAAGGCCGCCCTTTCCCGCCAACTTCTTCTGCTCCTCGTACTTGCAGACGGCGTCGAAGATGCCTGTCCCGGTCGCCTCAAAGTCGCCGGTGTGGCGCACGAGTGCCCCAGCTTGCATGCGTGGTTTTTTAGGTGGCGACTCGCCCTGCAAGATGAGGCTCTCAAGCCCCGCCTCCCTCTCGCCACTGTCCTCCTCCAAAACTAGGCGTTTGCGCGCCTTGGTGCGATCGCGCACGACTTGGGCGGCGATGTGACGCGCAGCCCTCAGCGGCGTATGATTCAATGCACCCGGAAGCTGCACGGCCTCATCCAAGACTTTGATCGAGTCGTCCAGGGCGAGGCCAAATTGGTCGCGCTTGATCCCCTTTAGCAGCTCCACCAAGTCCGCGGTGCGGCGGAGGCGGCCGTACGCCTTGGCAGCGAGCTCGACGCTGGCGAAGGTGTCTGGCACGCGATTCACTTCCATCAGCAGGCCGGCGAGAGTGCCCATCTCCTTCTCCAGCCCCACCCTCCACTGGGTGGCCCACTGTTCCGTGTCCGCGCACGCCTTCACGAGGGGGGCGGGCAAGGCGTCATAGCAAGCGGGGGCAAGACAAAACGGGGAAGCTCAATCAAGCAATCGACGGGACCACTTTAAGTCCTCGTCGTCGGTGCTGTGCCCCTGCTCCCATCCTCGCTACTGGTCTATTTGCGCTTGGCCTTGCGCCGCTTGTCCTTGGCCCACTGCTTCTTGCGGTCCCGGAGCTGCTTGGTCGTCTTCCACGTCGGGTTCTTGATGAGCAGCTTGCTGTCCAAGCTACGCCACGTGGCGAGCACGTTGCGCCAGTTGAAGCTGCCCTTGCCATTGCTGCGCGGCGGACAGGCCAAGTTCATCGGGCAGAATAGGATGTGGTGCAGCAGGTCGTTCTCCACTTTGGTGAACTTGATCTTCTCGATACGCTCGTTGACAAGCTCCTTCTTGGCTGCGTCCGTCTCGTCCAAAGGAAGGCCCTGCAGGTCCACGAACATATTGCCGTGAACGCAGCACAACGGCCCGGTCGACTCGGCGACCTCGACGGACTCGGTGACCTCGACAACCTCGGCGGACTCGATGACCTCGGGTGTCTCCGTGTCGGCCAGCACTTGGCCAGTACGAGTTGTGCTCCTGCTCCTGCTCCTGTTTCTGATGTCGGTCTGGAGCGACTCGTGGTAGCAAGGCGCAAGGCCGATCGACTTCCACTCGCCGAAGACGCCGCCCTTGCCCATCCACTTGATCTGGGACTTCTTGTGACGCGTCCTGTATGAGCCCGCCAGCTCCAGCGCCCTGCTCCTGAGCTCCGCGGTGCGAACCGGAAACTGCTGCAACTGCTGCTGCTGAGGCGGCGGAGGCGGCGGAGGCGGCAACGTGGCCACGACTGCGTCGGGCTGCGCCTGCTTCTCCGAGACACCCTCCACCGCTGCGCTGGGCTGCGGCACCCGCAATCCCGTGGCGTTGCCCCAGTGCCTGTCGTCCTCGATGCTGTTGATGATGGCCACCTTGAGGGAGACTTTAGTCTTGCAGCGCAGGTGCGAGGCAGCGGCAGGGCGCTCGTTGTCGTGCGGGATCAAGCGGGCGCTCTGCACGAAGTTGTCCCAGGCGGTCTTGACCTTGCCCATGTCCAGTCCAGCGCCATGACGGGCGCTTTTCTCTCGTGCTGCCGTTGTGAATGTCAACATTCATGTTGCAGCAGAGTCCTAGGATCCCTTGGAACCGAGGGTCAGGACAAATTCACTGAGTCCCAGAATCCCTTGCAATCGAGGGTGAAGTGGGTTGGGTTGTCTGCTGTGGCCGTGAAGTTGGCCGTGGAGGCCATGGAGGCAGCGGCCAAGCGAAACGTCATCTTCGGCACCAGGCCGCGTCTCACTGTCAGCAGCGCCGACAAGCGACAAGGGAGAGATTCGGCAGCGCAGGGAGGAGAGATCCAGATTTGGTCAGCGCGTGTTGGCGTGGACCTGTCTGTCCGCGCTCCGCACTCTCGCTGACACTGCTTTGGAAGGCTGGCCCGTGATGGCTCTGTGAAAACCGGATTCGAGTCGAGTTGCCGTGTCTTGACAACCAGGGCTTCGGCCAGGGCAGAGATTCCGCTCCGCCCACAGACCGAATCTCAAGTTCATCTTGGACTTGTCGGCGCGTGTTTGCGTGGACCTGTCTGTCCGCGCTCCGCACTCTCGCTGACACTGCTTTGGAAGGCTGGCCCGTGATGGCTCTGTGAAAACCGGATTCGAGTCGAGTTGCCGTGTCTTGACAACCAGGGCTTCGGCCAGGGCAGAGATTCCGCTCCGCCCACAGACCGAATCTCAAGTTCATCTTGGACTTGTCGGCGCGTGTTTGCGTGGACCTGTCTGTCCGCGCTCCGCACTCTCGCTGACACTGCTTTGGAAGGCTGGCCCGTGATGGCTCTGTGAAAACCGGATTCGAGTCGAGTTGCCGTGTCTTGACAACCAGGGCTTCGGCCAGGCAGAGATTCCGCTCCGCCCACAGACCGAATCTCAAGTTCATCTTGGACTTGTCGGCGCGTGTTTGCGTGGACCTGTCTGTCCGCGCTCCGCACTCTCGCTGACACTGCTTTGGAAGGCTGGCCCGTGATGGCTCTGAAAACCGGATTCGAGTCGAGTTGCCGTGTCTTGACAACCAGGGCTTCGGCCAGGGCAGAGATTCCGCTCCGCCCACAGACCGAATCTCAAGTTCATCTTGGACTTGTCGGCGCGTGTTTGCGTGGACCTGTGTCCGCGCTCCGCACTCTCGCTGACACTGCTTTGGAAGGCTGGCCCGTGACTCGGGTGGCTCTGCGAAAACCGGATTCGAGTCCATTCTGCCGAGTTGCCGTGTCTTGACAAAGGCCTGCTGTCAAGCAAACCCGAAACTGCAACAGCAGCAGCAGCAGACACAAACAACAAGCAGCAGACACCCAACCAACCAAGCGCGCAGAAGCGATGGTCGGGAGGAAGCGCCGCAAGAAGGACGACGATGAAGGCCGGCCGCCGCTCGCAGAGCGCGTTCGGGACAGCACGCTCTGTGTGCCCGCGAACGAGGCCAAGTGCAGCAAGGACTTCCCAGGCCTACTGGCTAACCTGCGTCTGGTCGTTCAAGAGAACAACGAAATGGTCTACACCGGCGGCCTGCTCGCCTTGGGCTACGTGACCTCGACACTGGCTCGTGGAGACTCATTGCCCCCGCAGGACAAAGACTTCTACATGGCCTGCTTTAGGACCGTCTCGAGAAATGCGAGGCCGTCACAGAAGGCTACGGACAAGTACCCGCACCTGGCGACGGTGTGCGAGGAAATCTTCGGTGCCAGGAACTTTGTCGATGTGCAGTCGAACCAGAACATCGTGGTAACCTCCGCGACGGCAATGCAAACGGCGGTGAGCAACTACAAACACGGTCGCACTCAAGGCGCATCTCGCCACCTACTTACAGGCCAAGTACCGCATTCCTCGGAAAGGCCACGCCAACTTTCTCCGGGACCGCATCATGGCTGCAGAGCCCTTCGCGTTTGGCGAAGAGTCCAAGGTGGCCGACAACCTCAGGGACGAGCTGGACTGGAATCGGGCCACCCTGGACCTGGTCATCATTATGGAGAACAAGCTTTACCGCGAAATGACTTCGTCGGGCCGCTTCACCGAGTACCGCTTCCTCATGCTCAAGGAAATCGCGGCAGCCTCCACCGACGAGCGGACCTACAAGAGCTTCGAGCTCCTACCTCTTCCCTCCGTTGGTGTCAAGTTCATCGACCTGGACCTGAGCACGCTCAAGAACTGCATCATCCCGCGCTTCTACCGGCCCGTGAAGAGGGCAAGAAAGGCCAACAACCAGTCGCAGCCCGACCTCGCCGACTATGAGGAGAAGCTGGATGCGATCAAGTCGCTTGACGACTTGTTTCGTCGACCAAAGCGCAAGGGTTGGGTCAAGGGCTTGACCATGCGGACGAACGGCTATGAGTTCCACTTTGTCTACGAGCGCAACAAGCCGCGCGTGGAGCAGCCCGGGCGCGGCTTCGGCCGGGCCATCAAGGTTGCGGACCGGAAGAAGCAGGAGGAGGTCGACTGGCAGCCCGAGTACAAGTTCGTCGACACGTTTGAGAAGTTCGACCGGCAGAACGCGAGCCACTTTGCGGCCTCTGACGTTGGCAACACCAACGTGTTCACGGTGGTCAGCCCCGACCCGGACAAACCGGCTGTCAACGGCAAGGTCTTCATGAGAAGCGCAACTTCAGTAAGGCACGGTATTGCCACGACGCCAGGCGCGACAAGAAGGTGAAATGGACGCAGCGCCTGAGCGAGCAGGCCGGTGTGAAGGAGGCGGAGACCCTCCTGGCCACTCACAGCCTCAAGACGGTGGACTTTCCCCAGCTCTGTGCGGCTATCCGCGTCCGCACGCGGGTGGCGTTCTCGGCGGTGACGCCAGATAAAAGTGAGCCGCTGATCAAGAAGCCGGAGGCATCGCAGCGAAAGAACACGAACAAGAAGGGCGCGACCATGCCAAAGACGCGCAAGGACTTCCGCAACATCTGGTGGTTCCTCTACAACGTACGGCAACCACCAGTACATGAAGTTCACCGCGGCGGCGCGGCGCTTGGAGTTCAGGACGCGGGACACGTGGCTCAACGAGATGACGTGGGGTGGCACCAAGGCCCTCGGCGTGGGCGACTGCTCGCGGCACAGCGGCATCAAGGGCACGAGCGTCGGCGGCCCGGTCAAGAAGATCCTGCGCCGGCATCAAGAAGGGCTTCAACATCACCATGGTCAACGAGGCGTACACGAGCAAGCGCAGCTGCTGCTGTCTGGGCATGGACATGCGGCCCGTCAAGACGTCAACCAGGTGGGCGCCGAAAAAGACACGGGAGTCATTGTGGGACGAGGACAGTGGCGTCTTCAAGAGAGACACGGTCGAGATCTACGGATTGCGAGTCTGCAAAGGCTGCGGCAAGACGTGGGACCGGGACTTTGTCGGCGCCTGCAACATCTTCACCATCTTCCACACCACAACCGTGCTCGGCGGCCCCCGTCCCGAGCACTTGACAAAGCATGGCGTTCCAGGCCTACGGGCACATGGTGACGTCCTAGGGGCAATCCCTAGGATACCGTAGCCCAGAACCGGACTCGAGTCCCGTTCTGGACTACCGTAATGATTCCCTCCTGATTGATTTGATTTTTTTGATTTTGTACCGTGATTTTGTACCAGATTTCCGCGGATCGGATAAGAAGGAAGCTCTGGGACAGAGACGGACGCGTGAGGGTCAGGGTCATGCGAGGGCGGCAGCTGCTGAGCCAGCTGGCGGGGGCCAGGGCGCTCCTGGAGAAGCGCGTCGGGGAGCTGAGCAAGCTGGAGACGCAGCGCGCGAGCGTGGGGCGCTGGACCGTCGCGGCTGACGAGACGGTTGCCAACTGCACTCGCAAGATGGTGGACAACAACGTCGGCGCGCTGTGCGTGCGCGCGAGGGCAAGGTGGTCGGCATTGTGACGGAGCGTGACTACCTCACCAAGGTGCTTCACGAGGGCCGCACGTCGGCCGCCACTCAGGTGGCCGAGATCGCGACGATGGGCAAGAAAATGATCGTGGCCAGCGTCGACGACACGCTGCAAGACTGCGTGGACGTGATGGTGCTGCGCAAATTCCGGCACCTCCCCGTTGCGGACGGGTCTGGGTCCATTGTGGGTCTGCTTTCCATCAAGGACGTCACCAAGGAGCTCGCGGCGGACCGCATCGACCGCCTCTACACTGCGGCGGACCTCAAGACGGCGCACTCGATGCCCATCCACACGACGGCTAAGCCTTGTTTGAATCATTTTTGCATTGGGATTCTACTCGGAGCAAGCCAGCTTGCGAGCGAGCGCTCCCACTTGCTCTAGGCCAGTTAATCGTGCTGACGCGCGCGGTAAAGGGCCATGAACTCGCGCAGGTGCACCGACTCTGGGATGTCGCGCGACCAGACCCGGCCCGCGAGCTCGATCCAGGCGCGCTGCTCAGCCGCCCGAGCGCACGCCGGTGCCGGCCGGTGCCGGTGCCGGTGCCTGGTGCCGCTGCCTGGAAGCCTCGCGACCCGCGCAGCGCCGCGCCGAAAAGGGCCGCCCCTGGGAGAAGCACGGGTTGCTCAGGCGCCGCAGCGTGATTCGCCTCTTCGCGGCCCGACTCTTTGGCGCGTGCTCTTCGACTCGAAGCCGCAAGCGGCCGCTTGCCAGCCGCGGCGTCAGCGGCTCCGCAGCTGAGGGTCGTCGTGAAGACCAGCTCGCCCGCGCCGAGACTTGCGGCGGCGGCAGCCAAAAGCCGGGCTCGTCCGCGCAGGCGGCGAAGAGCAAGAGGCGCCGCAGCTGCGAGAGCGACACGGCGGCCCCCTCCCCGGCATGATCGCCCCCGGCGGCCGGCAGCCGCTCGAGCTGCACGGCCGCAAGTCGCGGGTACAGGGCCGAGTTGGGCACCAGGTCGCGCCAGCTCGCGACCCAGTCGGCCTGCAAGCTGTCGAGCCCCGCCCGGCAGGTCTGCAGCGCATCCGCGCGGTTGCGCACCAGCAAGAGGTCTGCCGTGTCGTGCACGGTGGCGTCACCCGCCCTTGACGAGGTAGGCGTGGCGAAGCAGCGCCCAAAGGTCACGGCCCAGGCCCGTCTCTGCGTCCTCCATCACGAGCAGCACGTCGCAAACACCGAGCAAGAAGACGAGCAGGTGCAGGTCGCGCTCATAGGCAGCCGCGGAGGGCGAGCCGCGGCGCTCGCCCTCCCGCGCCGCCAGGTCGACAAGCACAGAGGCGCTCAGGACCGGCTGAGTGTCCAACAGCAGCACGCGGTGGCCGCCGAGCGAGGCAAAAGCTCCCTCCACGCCCGTCGTGCAGTGCTGCAGGGCCTCCTTATCGGTGCGCGACTGCGTCCGGAAGCAGTCGCGCCCGGCCAGGCGGTTGAGCACCCAGCTCTTCCCAGCGCCTTGGCGCCCGACCGCGGCAACGACGCGAAAGCGCACGTTGTCGGGCTGTACCGCCTCCTTTGAAGGCAGCGCCCCTACCCAGCGGCCTGCGGCGTCCACGAGCTTGGCACCTGCCGCCGCCGCCGCCGCCCCTACCGCCGCCGCCGCGGTCGCCGAGGCCGCGGAGGAGGCCGACGGCTCGGCCTTGTACACGCGCGGCTGCTGAGGGGCCGGCGCGGGCGGCTTGGTCAGCAACACGACTGGCTTGCCTGCGCCACTGCCCGTCGCCTCTGTGCGGTGGCCAGGCTGCCCCGCCGGCAGAGGAGCCGTTGATGACGCCCTGCCGCTGATGATGCCAAACCGGATGGCGCGGCAGCCGCCTTGCGCGCGCCAAAGATGGCCATCCGGCCGGGCTGTGCAGCGTCGTTGTCGCCAGGCGCATCTCCGCCCGCGGCGGCGGCGCCCACCCCTGCGCGGCGCACTGGACTCGCGCCAGCGGTCCATCGTGTTGGAGGGCTAGCAGCACAGGCAGGCTGGCCAGAGAAGGTGGCCGCGGAGAGGAGGCAGGAGCGGGCGATGGAACTGGCTTCACAGGCAGGCTGGCCAGAGAAGGCGCCGCGGAGAGCAGGCAGGAGCGGGTGATGAAGACTGGCTTGGTTGTTATTGGTACGTGCGGAAGGCCTTCTTCTTGGCCTCGTCCGCGGCCGAGGGGTCGGCGCGCTTGAGGACCTGCAGCAGCGAGGACACCCGGCTGCGCATGCGCGAGTGCAAGTGCGCCTTGGAGGCCTTGATGTGGTAGTGCAGGTACGAGCGGAAGCCCGTGAGCAGCGTGATAGCGTTGTCCATCTTGTTGCCCTCGACGTGCGACTTGAAGATCTGGAACTGCACGAAGCCGACCAGGTTCTTACCCGCGCGAAACTCGCGGACCTTGGCGAGGTCCGACGGGATCTCGGTGGTGAAGGCCACGGACGGCGCCAGCGGGACCTTGCGCTGTGACTCGCTAAACTCTTGCAGGAACACCTTGGCAATGGCCTGGTCGGTCTCGTCGCTGAATCCCAGGCTAAAATACACGAGCACGCGGTCCTTGCCGGGCACCAGAACGATGCGCTCGTCAGAGCGGAAGGGACCACCATGGGCTTACAGAGTCCGCCTTGCCCTTGGCCAGGGCCTCGAAGCAAGTCTTGAACGGCGCCGCCAGGAGGTTGCCTGTTCCAGCTCGTTCGTTAGCTTTCTCGTTCCGACAAGAGACGCCGCACACTCTCTCAACCGCCACCGCCGCCGCCGCCGCCGCCCTTCCCAGTGCTGCCCTGCACCGCAGGAGCCCGATCTAACCTCCGCCGCGGCGGCTTCCGCCGCACCCGCATAACAAGACACTTACGCTTGATCTGGGCAAAGTTCTGCGCCACCGTGGCCGCGCTCTCCTTCTGCCGCTCCACGTCAATGTCGAAGAAGGCATCGTAGCCCGCCTCGCGCCCGGGCCTTGTACGAGCCGTACATGGGGCCATCCAACACCTGCGAGGCGCCCATAGAGCTGAGATCGCGCAGGTAGGGCATGGCCAGCTGGAAATGGAGGACGT
Organism: Thraustochytrium striatum; assembly: GCA_022244645.1. Classification (NCBI taxonomy): domain Eukaryota; class Bigyra; order Thraustochytrida; family Thraustochytriidae; genus Thraustochytrium; species Thraustochytrium striatum. The sequence continues at coordinate 333,538 of JACDIV010000058.1, forward strand.
TCTTCTTCTCCGAGGTCACCAGGATGCGGTAGCGCACATCGTCAAAGTCCGAGCAGGTGATGTCGCAGGGTTCCTGCTTGGCATCCTTGGCCAGCTTCTCCTCCAGCGTCGACTGGATGATCGGGTGCTCCGTCTCGAGGAAGATCATGCCCTTGGCTGGCGCCGCGCTCATCTTGCCGCCCGCGTGTGTGTCTCCCCCCTCCCCCTTCTGCCTCTCTGGGGGGCACAAGGGGCACCCGGGGCCCTGCCGCCGGCTCCCGCCTCCTCCCGCTTCCAAACCCCGCCCAGGGACGCCGCAGCTCTTGCTTCCCTGCCCCCTTCGCCCAAAGATCCATCCTGCGCGACCCAACGTTGACCTGGGGAACGCAATGGCAGACGGCATTAGGGTCTTAACGAGCTGGGACGCGGCTCAACTGCTGCCCAGGGCAGCGCGCAGGGCGGCCAGGAGCTGGCCGAGCTCGCTGCGGTCGAGCTCTAGCGACTCGGTGCGCAGCGCGCCGCTGGCGTCCTCGATGCGCAGGTCGAGCGCGAGCAGCGGCTGCGCAGCGCCGGCAGGCGGCCGCTGCCGGCCACGAGGCGGACCTTCCAGTCAAAGTCGCGCAGCGCGCCGCCGGAGAGTGCCGCGCGAGCCTGCGCGCTCGCGAGCCACGCCCGCGCGCCGCCCTGCTGCGCCTCGAGCGCGGCGCGCAGCGCGGCCGGCGCCGCGAGAGCCCCCAGGCGGTCGCTTCCGCCCTCGCCCTCGCCCTCGCCCTCGCCCTCGCCGCCGGCCGCCAGCCACTGGCGCCCGGCAGCCTCTAGCCGCGCGCGGCGCCCGCCCGCCGCGGGCTGCCTCAGCCCGCGCAGCGCCTCGACCGCGGCGCCAGCGTCGTCGCCGTCGAGCGCCATCACCTCATCATCACCATCAAGATCGCCTCCCGGAGTTCGCGTCCACGTCGCACTCCGCCGCGTTTTAGCGCCGCTGATTCCCCCTACCGCTTTTCATAGATCGACGATAGCACCTCCGGCGGCAATTCCGTCTACTTAAGCGCAGGCGTGCCCCCCCTTGGCCCTGGACGCCTGGCAAACGACGCGCTTGCGGAGCCAGGTTTCGCGGCTGTTTCGATAGAGGCGCTGGCAGACGAGATGGGGAAGAAGAAGATGGCGGGCAAGGGCAAGGCGGCGGCGCAGCAGCAGCTCGGCAGGCCGCAGGAGGGCCGCCGGTCGAGCTCCATGGCCGCGCGCGCCCTGGGCGCGGCGTGCTCCTGGGCGCGGTGGCCCTGGGCCACGCCGGCCTGATGGCCGATGTGCTGGCCATGGCGCAGGACACGCTCACCTCGCTGACGGGCCTCGAGTTTGACGCGCCGGCCGCCAAGGCGACGGCAAAGCACGCCGAGGGCGTCGTCGTGAACGACTTCTCGCAGACCGGCCTGCCCAAGGTGCGCATGGGCGGCCGCGTCATGGACCTCGTGCACGGCCTGCACTTTGACGACATCTTGGACACGCCGGACGACATCCGCCCGCCGGGCGCCGTCGTGTTCTACGACTCGCAGGACTCAACCTGCATGGCCAAGTACAAGGCGCTCGACTGGGACCGCGTCGCCGAGAACGAGATGCCGGCGCGCGAGAGGCTGTTCGCCGCGCGGTACGACATGTACTCGGCGCCGCGCGCTCCTGGTACAAGTTTATCCCAGAGATGGACTTGAAGAAGCGCTTTGGCGTCACGGAATGCCCCCAGGTGGTGTTCGTGCCGCGCAAGTGCAACGGGTTCACCGAGTGGTGCACCCGCGAGGTGATTGACGAAGTGAGCTACATGGGTTGCGAGGACTTCAAGGAGCAGTGCACCGACTGGAAAATGTGGGACGGCAAGGGCAGCATGAGCTCCTGGCTGCTCGAGAACATCGAGAACGAGACCGCCCCCAAGATCTCGCCCTTCCTCAAGACGTACGCGGGCCAGGGCCTCTGGATGCAGAAGCGCGACCACACCTCGTCGGACAACCACATCCGCAACATGTACCTGACGCAGGCCTTCCCGGCCTTCACGCACAACGGGTTCAAGGTGATGCCCATCCCCAAGGCGTTCAACGACTGGCTGCTGGAATTCTACGAGCGCAACGCCAAGACCCGGCGCACCGAGTACTGGGACTCGGAGAGCACGCAGATGTCGTTCGTGGAGGTGCCCACGAGCTTTGTGGACCTCGACCGCGAGCGCGTCATGAAGGAAAAGTACGCCAATGAGTACCTCAAGCCCATCGTCGAGGAGTGGAGCGGCGTCAGCCCGCTCGAGCTCACCAGCTTTTACGGCATGCGCGAGTACCCGGATGGCAGCTTCCTCAAGAACCACGTGGACCGCATCGACACGCACGTGCTCAGCGTCACCATGACGGTCAAGAAGCTGGACGCGGAGAAGGCCAAGGCCAACCCGTGGCCACTCGAGGTGGCGCAGTGGTCGGGTGACCACGTGCGCTACGACCACCCGGAGGGTACCATGATCCTCTACGAGAGCAGCAAGCTCCCGCACGGCCGCCCGTACCGCAACAGGGGCGGCACGCACGTGGGCGCGTTCTGCCACTTCAAAGCCCGTCAACATGCATGGCACAGACGCGGCCAAGTGGGACGCCGTGACGGCCAAGGCGCGCGCCAACATGCGCGCGCACGTCACGCGCAAGGCCTACCGGAGCACCAAGTCGGTCGAGCCCAAGTCGCCCGTCTACAGCGCGTGTCGTACGGCGACAAGAGCAAGTGGCGCCACGGCACGGCGCGACGGACGAGGCCAACGACGGCCGCTTCCCGCCACCTTCAAGAACAAGAGCGAGCGCCCGCTCGACGTGTACTGGGTCTCCGACGACGGCGACAAGGTGCACCAGGGCTCGCTCGCGCCGGCTCCCAGTTCGAGGTCAACACCTTCCGCGGCCACAAGTTCGTCTGGTGCGCCAAGGGCAGCAAGGACCCGCTGCCCCAGGGCCAGATGACCATGGAGAAGGGCCGCTCGCTATACACGTACAGCCTCTAAAGAATCACCGCTGACGACCTCTGTCCTACCCTGTCCAGCTCCAGCTCCCATCAGTTTCAGACGACGATGGCGGCCAAGTCGGCGGCGGCGGCGGGGCCCGCGGCCGGAGGAGGAGGAGGAGAGAGGGGAGCGACAAGAGCTCAACCCGTTCGAGTACGATGCGCCGGTGACGGCCTACGAGCTCGGCAAAATGGTGCTGTTCACCGTCACGCTCATCGCGCCGCTGCGCCTGGCCATCTTTCAGTCCTTGTCCTGCTGGCCTACCTGTGCGCCAGGGTCGCCACGATCGGCATCGCCTCGGGCGACGAGCTGTATGCCGCCCCGCTCGCGCGCTGGCGCCGCCTGGCGCTGGCGCCCGTGTCAGGGCTGTGCCGCGCGGCGCTCTTCGTGTTCGGCTTCTACCACGTGCAGGTGCGCGGCAGGCCCTCGCCCGAGGCCTGCCTGTTCACGCCCAACCACGTGAGCTTGTTCGACCTGCTGGCCATGTACTGGCTGCTGCTGCCCAGCGCGCTTAGCAAGGCAGAGGCGTTCAAGGTCCCGCTCGTGGGCACGCTCTTCCGCGCGCTGCAGGTGATTCCGGTGCAGCGCGAGTCGGGAGGACAAGGCCAAGGCGCAAGCCACGATTCGGCGGTTTGCTGCTTCGCGCACAAGCGACTCGGGCCCGCGCTTCCCGCCCATTCTCGTGTTTCCGCAGGGAACCACGACGCGGCACAACGTGCTCACCATGTTCCAGCGCGGCGCCTTCCGGCCGGGCCTGCCTGTGCAACCGGTGCGCTGCGCTATCCGTGGAAACACTTTGACCCGGCATTTGTGTGAATCACAAACGGACTACTACTTGTACCGCCACCTGTGCCAGTTTTCGATGCAGCTCGAGGTCACGTTTCTGCCAGTCCACGAGCCGAGCAAGGCAGAGCGCGCGGACGCGACGCTCTTCGCGAACAACGTGCGCGCGACCATTGCCGAGCACCTCGGCGCCAGCACCACCAATCACTGCTACGAGGACGCCAAGCTGTACCGCGCGGCACTAAACCTGGACGAGCGCAGCAAGCCGCCGCGTCTGCTGCACGCGGGCGAGCACAGGGCGCAAGGCGCGCTAGGCACGCTCGAGCTCAAGACCGTCAAGGACATGTTTCCAGGTCGGCGGCGACAACGACCACGACGCCTCGCAGCGCTTCACGCTGGCGGACGCCAAGCTGCTGCTGCAAAACTTTGTGGCCGCCGACACCGATGGCGACGGCAAGCTCTCTCTGGAGGAGTTTGCCGCCGCCGCGCACTTTGACCCCAACTCGTCGCTGACGCGCAAGCTCTTCAGCTTTTTCGACCGCGACGAGAGCGGCGCCATCGACTTTAGAGAGATGGTGATAGGCATGGCCGCCTGCAACCCGTACTCCTCCTCGGAAGACCGCCTCCGCTTCGCATTCCAGGTCTACGACGCCAACGACGACGGGCTTGTGACCGAGTCGGACCTCCGCCAGCTCCTGCGCTACGCCGGAGAGGCCACGACCAGCCGACACGCGCAGGCCACGCGCGAGCAGCTGGAGCGCCTACTGGACCGCGTGCGGCGTCGCGGGGCGGGAGCGGGAGCGGCGAGGCCGAGCGAGGACAAGGGCGAGCTCAAGCTGAGTTGGGAACTTTAAGGCGCACGTACCGCGCGAATCGGAGCTCGTGAGCACGGCCATCCTATCCATCGATGCGCGGCGCGATGGCGGGCCCGACCTGTTCCCGACCATGGTGCGGCGACGCTCGTCGAGGGTGCAGGTCGAGCAAGGAGGTCGATGATGTAATACTCTCCACGACCAGTTTTTTTTCACCAGCGTCGATCGATCGACCAAGATCGATCGGTCGATCGAGGGGATGGAGTTCGTGGGCGAGGCGCGCAAGTCCAAGGACGAGGAAGAGATCAAGAAGCACCCCTTCTTCCACTACTATGGGCAGCTGATCCACCAGCAGAACATGCTCTCCGACCACGTGCGCACGGGCACGTACCAGGCCGCCATCACGAAGAATGCCAGCAACTTTAAGGGCAAGGTCGTGCTCGACGTCGGCACGGGGTCGGGCATCCTCGCCATATTCGCCGCGCAGGCCGGCGCGCGCAAGGTCTACGCGGTGGAGGCCAGCAGTATGGCCGGCTGCGCTGAGCGCCTGATCGCCGCCAACAACCTCGGGCACATCATCGAGGTGGTCAAGGGAAAGATAGAAAACATCGAGCTGCCGGAGAAGGTGGACGTGGTAATCTCCGAGCCCATGGGCTTTTTGCTGGTGCACGAGCGTATGCTCGACTCGTACGTGGAGGGCCGCCTGCGCTTCATGCGCGAGGATGTGCCGCCCAAAATGTTTCCTTCCACCGGCACCATGTTCTTCCTGCCCTTCAGCGACTGGGCGCTATACCAGGAGCAGTGCATGAAGGCCCAATTCTGGCGCACCGGCGACTTTTACGGCGTCGACTTTTCCTGCCTGGAGGAAGAGGCGCTCAAGCAGCATTTTGCGCAGCCCGTTGTGGGCACGTTTGACCCGTCCATCATCATCTCGGACGTGACGCAGCCCGCTTCGTACACCATCGACTTTGAGAAGACCAGCGTGGAGGACATGGCCGCCATCGAGGTGCCCTTCTCCTTCGAGATGACCACCGCGACGCTCTTGCACGGCCTGGCTTGCTGGTTCGACGTCGACTTTATCGGCGACAGCTGCACCGTGACGCTCAGTACGTCGCCCATGGGGCCCACGACGCACTGGTACCAGTGCCGTCTCATGCTGCCCAAGCCCATTGGCGTCAACGAGGGCCAGACCGTGTCGGGCACCATTGTCATGACCGCCAACGACAGCTACAGCTACGACATCGACCTCACCGTGCGTCTGGACGGCACGCAGGTGGAGGCCACCAACCGCATCTTCCTTCACGACCAGATGTACCACTATCTGCAGACACCAGTCATGCCCGAGCAGTGATGCACGCAATCAGGTTCTTTTTCGTGCCATGGCGTCCCGCGTTGTCAGCGACAGCGATGGCGGCGGCGGCAGCAGTAGCAGCAGCGAGGAGGAGGATGACGACCTCCTCGCGGGCGTGGACTGGTCGGCCGGGGCGAGCGCCGCGCCTGAGGCCGTCAACGGCTCGTCGGGCAACAACCACCGCGATGTGGTTGCCATTGCCGAGGATGCCGCCAACGATGAGGCCGAGCGGGCGGGCGCGAGCCCAAGCGCCGCAAGGTCTCTGCCAAGCGCCGCAGCCGCAAGCGTCGCCGGGCGGACTTGTGCATCGCATGGGCCTGCTGTGCGGCCTTGCGCGCGCTCTACGGCGCAGCAGCGAGTGCGACAGCGCGTGCCCGGCGGCGGCAAGCCATGCCCGAGCCCTTCTTGCGCGTGGAGAGCTGCAAGAGGCTGCGCCTCTTCGTCGCGTGGTTTGCGCAGACGTTTTCTGCTGGCGAGGCCCACCGGTCGCTCGAGCAGGCTCTCGAGGCCCGGGGCTCGGCTGCGCAGCTGACGCAAGGCTTTGTGGCGCTGTCACGCAGCGCCGGTGTGCCGTGCCGCCTTGTAGTTGCGCTCAAGCCAAAGGCGCGCGTCAAGGGCGCGCGCGAGAGCAAGGCGCCGGCGCGGGCCGCGGGTGGTGCGCTCTTGCACCTCTGGGCCGAGGTGCTAGTTCTGCCCCGGCTTCCGGGCCAGTCAGGTGGCGCCGGGGCGGCAGCGGCGGACGCGATCGACATTGACGCCGATGGCGCGGTCGCTGACGACGGCGACAAAGAGGAGCGCTGGGTGCACGTCGACCCAGCACTTGGCAAGGTGGACTCACCGCCAAAGTTTGGGACCGATGTCCCCTACGTCGTTGCCATCGGGGCTGGCGGCTTCGCCCTCGACGTAACGGCGCGGTACGCGCAGCGCTGGAGCGCGACGGCCAAGCTGCGTGTCAAGGACAAGGAGGGCTGGTGGAAGTTTGGGACCCTGATGCCGTGCCAGAACGGGGCGCGCGAATGGGTGCGCTCTGAACCGACCCTGTCCGCTCAGCAGCGGGCCACTTTTGGCTACGCCATGTCCGAGCACGTGCTTAACCGCGAGGACCAGCGGTTGGAAAGTCAGCAAGCGGCGGAAAAGATGCCCACCAGCCTCGACGGCTTTCGCCGGCACAAGAGTCTCGTGCTCTCCAAGCTCCTGGGGCGCAACGAGGGCACTGTGCCCTCGGCCAAGCCAGTGGGCCTTTTCAAGGGCGACACCGTCTTTCGCCGCGAGGACGTGGAGCAGCTGTGGTCCAAGACCCAGTGGCGCCAGCGAGCGCGCGTGGTCCTCGATGAGGAGCTGACGCGGCCGGCCAAGCGCGTCGTGCCGCGCAAAGGCCGGCAGCAGACCTTTTCTGCGGCCACGCGCGAGCTGGACAAGGAAGATCAAGAGGCGGCTGCCAAGGACGGAAATAAGGCTGAGGCCGGGACTGGGGAGGGTGCTGTCGGTGAAGAGGGCGAAGGCGAGGACGAGGACGAGGAGGCGGAGGCGGATGGCGAGGCGGCCCCCATGGCCGGGGATGGCAAGATCAATCTGTACGGCAGCTGGCAGACCAAGGCCTTCGTTGCGCCAGAGATTGGCTCAGATGGGGCCATCCCAAAGTCAGAGTACGGCAACTACGAGCTGTGGGTTCCGCCCATCTCCCACGCGGCGCAGAGCACGTTCAAGATCGCTTTGCGGATCGTGCGGCGCGACAGATGGGGATCGACTTTGCCCCAGCGCTCGTCGGTTTTGAGCGACGCGACGGTCGGCAGCTGCCTCGGTTTGACGGCATCATCGTGGCCGCCGCGAGCGCGCAACTTGTGCGGGAGGGCGCGGCGGCCATCGAGCAAGAGGTCATCCGCAAGCAGATCATCAAGCGCCAGGAGCGTGCCGTGGCGCGCTGGGAGAAGCTGGCCAAGGCCGTGCTGATCGCTGACCGCCTGGCCTCGCAGTACGGCTCGCAGCAGGCTGCGGCCGCTGCCGACGAGCAGCAGGAGATCCAGCAGCTGTCCAACCGGCACCAGAGCTGTTCGCACGACTTTGCCGCGACAGGCGAGCGCCGCGGCGAGGACGGAGTGGTCAAACGGTGCAAGCTGTGCGGCTTCGAGAAGGTGGTCGAGGAGCTTTGACTGTGCAGTGCTGTTGCGCAATTTTCGATCTTACGGCCGCAATCTATGATGGCTGCGGCCTGTCTCTTGTGGTGTTGTTGTTGCCGCCTTCTTTTCTCCAAGTCGGTCGGTCGGTCGGGTGGGCTGGGTTGGTCGGCCGGAGTTCTGGTGGCTGGCTGGCTGGCTGGCTGGCTGGCTGGCTGGCTGGCTGGCTGGTGGCTGGCTGGCTGGCTGGCTGGCTGGCTGGCTGCTGGCTGGCTGCTGGCTGGCTGGCTGGCTGGCTGGCTGGCTGGCTGGCTGGCTGCTGGCTGGCTGGCTGGCTGGCTGGCTGGGCTGCTGGCGGCGGGCGGCGGGCGGGCGGGCGGGTTGTCACACGCGCAGGCCAAGCTTGCGGTAGTACTCTGAGCGCACGCGAAAGCCTGTGACGCTAGGCGGCTTGGCAAAGGAAGGTCGTACGACCTTGGGCTGCACGCCCGGCGGCAGCGCGCCCGCGCCAGGCTGCGCTCGGGGAGGAAAGTGGCGTGCCTTTGCGTCCCCCGCTTGCGCCGCAGCGAGTACTCTCCGCGAGACCACCTTGCCCACGCGTTTGATGTGCGAGAGGATGCGGTTAGCCGCCAGGTTGGCCGCCTCCTTCTCCCTGCGCTTTGACTTTTGCAGCGCGTCGAAGAGCCCCGCCGCGGCAGCTCTGACGTGCCGTACCGCTTGCTGATGGCGCGCCGCAGCTTGGACTTGCGCCCTTTGGTACCCTTGCGGTCCTTCTTTTCCTTGCGCTTCTTCGGGTGGCCGCAGCTACGAAAACTGCGCTGCCCCGTGGACGCCTGGTCCAGGTCACGCGCGCGGTCCGACTCGAGGTATGCCGAAAACATGCTCGGAGCCAGAGAGCACGCCGACGGAGACGGTTGCGGCGAGACCGGGAAGCTGCGCTCGTGTTCGTCCAGTAGCGCGCGAACCAGTTTCTCGCGGTGTCCGATCTTGGACAGACCCATCTCGGACAGGGTCTCTTTGAAATCGCGCCGATCTGCGAGGCACATGCGCGTGAGCAATGGGACATCCAAGTCCTCGTCCACAAAGCGTTGCAGGTACTGCTCGAGCCCAAGGTCGCCCAGGAACTTTGCCATGGCGCCGCGCGTGCGCTGCATGTGGCGCTGAAGCGACGACGCGCACGACGGCATGGGCGTTACCGTCGCCGGGTCGCGCGGTGGCGCCTGAGACGGGGTCTCGGGGATGTCCTTGTACTTGCGTACCGCACTCGACAGGTGCGAGCCCACGCTGCTCGCATTGTTTCGCGCGAACGAGTCTTGCGAGGAGGTCGAGTGGCACGAGGGAGGAGTGTGCGGGGTCACGCGCCACTTGTTGGCTACAAGGCCAGCGGAAAGCGGCGTACAGTTGACCAGCAGCGGCCCCTCGCCGCCGTCCGCCTCGCCACCGCGGCCGGCACGGCGAGAAAGGACGGAGGAAGAACCCAGGAAGCCGCTCGACCGGGTCGTGTTGAACGAGCTGTCGCCCTGGCCCTGGCACATCTTTTGCTTGAGCATCGCTTCCTGGCGCCACGCCGACAGCGCGCTGTCGCCGCCAACCGACGAGCGCGCTGCGGCGGTCAGCGCGGCCGCAGTTTCCGCGTCGCTGGCCGCCACCTCGGCCGCGGTCTGCTCTGCCACGGCCGTCTTCTCGCCGTCCAGCGGCGGAGTGACGGGTGATCCGCTCAGCGGCGGCAGTTGCGGCGTGTCGGGCTGCAGCACGCGGCCCGCGAGCTTGCCGCCCGGCCGGGGTGGGATTTCGCTCGCTCCCTGCAGGCGCTGCTTGCGCTGGCGCTGCAGCTGCTCAGCCATGGGGCTCGCGCGCCGCGCGTTTCCATTCGCCTCGCGGCGCGCTGAGGCGATCGCCCGTGCGGTCAGTTCGCGCTCGCGGCCGGGCGTGAAGCTGCCTGGCGGCGGCGTCAGGATGCCCATGGCTCGCTCGCCCGGTGACGTGGCGCTCGAGAGCGAGCTCGTACGCCTGCGACGGCTCGTCGCCTTGCGAATTCCGACTATTTTGCGGCCCGTCTTGCACGCCGAGACGGCATGTCCTGGTCCCGCTCTGCCCTCGGGCCTCCCTCGTGCTCGTCGTCACGAGGCGATTGCTGCAGAAAGTCGCGCTGCCTCGGACTCGCCGGCACGCGCTCGGGCGATCCGTGTCCCGCCTCCATGTATGCGCGCAAGGGCGATTGCTGCAGCACGTTGTGAATGGCGTCGTCGCTGAGCTCGAGCTGGCTCTTCATAATGTGCCGGATGATATTCTCGCGCGAGAGGCCCTGCTTGGCAGGCGGGGTCTTGAACTCCTTGACCATATCCAGGGCCTTGGCAGCTAGCGCCACATCATACAGCGCATCAAAGGCCCCGCGCAGACGCGCGGAGGCCCAACGGTCGCCAAGGCCTTTCAGTAGGGACCGCGCGCGACGGCGGCGGCCCGACCCGGCCTTCCACGCGAAAAAGCTCCGGCGCAGAGCCCGAATCTTGCGGCTGCGCACAAAGTTGCGCGTGAGGATCTCCAGCAGGCGCGAGTTGGCCTTTACCGAGGGCGACACGCGCTGCACGAGCTTGTCCCACGCAAAGCGCAGCCAGTGGCGCCGCAGCAGGCTGTGCAGCCGCACGAGCACCCGCTTGTCGCCGGCGAAAGTGCGAGGGCACGCGGCGCGGGCCAAAGTAATCGAACGCAATGGTCTGCGTCAGCTCGTACGCCGCCGGGTCGTCCAGCGCCAGGAACGGCGATGCGCCCTCGCAGCTGAAGCAGTCAAAGCAGAAGCGCGAGTCAAAGTACAGGTTGATCATCGCGTCGTCGTCCAGCACCTGCGCGCGCACCTTGGCTCGCGTGTACCGCGGCGCCAGCTCCTGCTCGAACCAGTCGATCACCCTGGGCTGCATGGGCAGTGTCACCTCGAACCGGCGCTTCTCGGCGCGCCCGCGCGCGTCCGTGGCGATCACCTCCACCTGCGCCACGGCCGCGTCCCCGGCCGGCTGCTTCTCCACGCGCGCCAGCACCTGGACGCCCGCCATGTCGCCAACCGCCTGCCCGAATCTTTCCCAACCGTCTCTCTTCCAGCCGACCGACGACATGAGGACGGACCTCACTGTGACCACCACAGCCCGCTGCCTCGCTTGATGGCCGGCTCCGTGTGGCCGCCCAACACGGCTGCGCTTCCGCCGGCCGGAGGCTTCGCCGGAGGCTTCGCCGGAGGCTTCGCCGGAGGCTTCGCCGGAGGCGTCCGAGTCCGTGCTCGTGCTCGCCAGTCCCCTCGGCGAAACCTTCCTTCGCGCAACCGCTGAGCAAAGTGCTGCTGCTGCGCACGGCTGCTGCTGCTGCGCCTGCTGCGCCTGCTGCGCCTGCTGCGCCTGCTGCGCCTGCTGCGCCTGCTGCGCCTGCTGCGCCTGCTGCGCCTGCTGCGCCTGCTGCGCCTGCTGCGCCTGCTGCGCCTGCTGCGCCTGCTGCGCCTGCTGCGCCTGCTGCGCCTGCTGCGCCTGCTGCGCCTGCGCCTGCTGCGCCTGCTGCGCCTGCTGCGCCTGCTGCGCCTGCTGCGCCTGCTGCGCCTGCTGCGCCTGCTGCGCCTGCTGCGCCTGCTGCGCCTGCTGCGCCTGCTGAGCACGGCTGCTGCTGCTGCTGCTGCTGCTGCTGCTGCGCCTGCTGCTCTGCACCGCGCTTGGTGCGTGTCGCCCGACTTGAGCCAGGGAGCTGGCTCGGCAGCCTGGCTCAGCGCCACGCTTTGGGGGGGACGGGGCGCGAGCGGCGGCATGGGCCGACCTCGTGCGCGGCTTCTGCTTGGACATGCTTGACTTGGTCGGGCTCTCGAAGCCCCTGGGACTGCGCCCGTGCCCGCGAGGATCCTTTTCCTGGGTTGGGCTGCGGCTGCGGCTGCTGCGATCGCCGCTGCAGTTGCTCTGCTCGGCAAACACAGATGACGATGGGCTGGCCGTTGATGCCAGCGACTGGCCACTGTCGGTTGTCGGGGTGCTGGGCGCAGAATCAATGAGCCAAGGTTGCGTCCTCGGCTCAGGGCTAACGTCTACGAGCACGCTGTTCTCCGCCATGACCCCCTCAGCAAGCAGGCGCGGTGGTGTGCTGCCGCCACTGCTGGCAAGTTCTGCGCTGGTCCCACCGAACGGCGTAAACTTGGACGGATTGGTCTGGAACACCTCTACCTCGAGCGCATAGATGCGGGCCATATGCGCCACGCGTAGCTGGTCCAGAGCCGACTCCAGATCCAGGATCGCTTCTTGATCTGCTCGGCGAGGTCATCGCCAGGCGGGGCCTCGATAACGGTTGGAGCGGCGGGCGGCACAGCACGTCGTCGTCGCAAACACGTGGTTCTCGAGCACTGCGAGGCGAGCATCATGCTTCCCACAGATTCCTTCGAACTGTGACTGCAGCTCCAGCACCGCCGACATGATGTTCTCGTAGCTCGATGGCGGAACGGCCCGGCCACTGCCACCTTTTTTTCCGACTTGGACGATGTGGTGCTGAGAAGAACGAGCTCGAGCACCAGGAGGCGGTCATCATGCTCTTCGCGAACAGACTCAATCATCGCCTTGACCTCCTGGTGGGCATCCGCGAGCAGCCTGGGCGACCGTAATTCGGAGCCGACTACTGGCTGGGCCGGACCAGCGGAGGCCGACGGGACTAGATCCGTGCTGACCACGCTCGGCTCACCAGCGGAGCTTTCATCAGAGCTCGAGTAGAGGTCAGCGGGAATGCTTTGCTGCACAGCGCCTCGGCATTTCTCCTTGTCCTCCTCCCTGACGTTCTCGCCCTCGTTGGCCTCCTCGTCGTCGACGTCCTCGCCGGCCACATTGCAGTCCTCGTGCTGGTGGACCTCAAGAGCCTCGCGTTCCTCGTGGTCCTCGTCGTCACCATCCTCGCCCTCGAGCTCCTCTTCATGCTCGCGACCCTCGACTTTGTCGGCTTTGTGTCGCGCTCCCCCGCCTTGCCGTCCTCCTCCTCGTCCTCCTCGCGGTTCTCGTCGGCAGCCTCATTCTTGAGCTCGTGGTCCTCCTGGTTCTCGTCACCATCAGTGTCCACGAGCTCTTTGTCATGCTCGCGCTTCCCCTCAGTGAGGTCAGTGACTGCGCATGGGGACGTGGCGCCGTCGAAGAGCTCACTTTCTGCACGGCGACAAGACCGTGCTGCATGCAGAGGCTGACAAACTCCGTGTTGAGCTTGTCGATCAGTTGGTAGGTCGCTAGTGCCTGCTGCTGCACCACCTTTGCGCTGCTGGAGAGAGCATCCGCGCTCGAGCGCAGTTTGTAGAGTTGCGCCGAGGCTGCTTCGAAGAGGGAGGCACCATTCCCCCCCTTCTCGAACACACGACGCTCTTCTTCCTCTTCTTCCTCCCAAGGGGCGTGAGCTATCTCCTGCTGCGCCAGCTGGCAGCCGTACGGGTTCTGCATCGCACTGAGCTGTGCCCGGAGGTCTGCGACCTCCTGGCGGAGGTCACACAGCTCTGTGGCGATGGCCTCGCGCTCCTGCGCTGAGGCCTTGACATCGAGATGAGCCAGATCAAGCTCCTTGCGCAAGGCCATCTCTCGGACTGTGCCTGCGTGCATGTCCTGTTGCAGGATGGCTAACCGAGTCTCCAGCTCGGACGTCACCCTGCGAACAATGCTTTCCTCGGCGGCGGCCATTGTCGCCTGCAGCTTGCGTTCCATCGTCCTGAGACGCAGGAAGTCGCGCCCCTGGCACAAGTCCGCCACGGTCACGGCGATCTTGCGCGGCAGCGCAGCGGCGTGGTTGGTACGCGCAGGAGAGCGCCCAGGCAGAGGCATGCCGGCCGAAGATCCGCGCCGTGGCCTTGCGCACGTGCCCTGCCGCTTGGGCGACCTCGCCACTGCTGGTCCTTCCACCCCCGCTTGTCCTGCTGCCCAACTGTCCCTCTCTCCTGCCTTTGCCGTAGAAAAGAAAAGAAGAAAAAACGAAACAGGGAATGATGGACCCCCTTGGCTACTGGCCGCCAGCGCAGCAGCGCAGCCACAGCCAGGTCCTTTCCTTTTTTGGCAATCCATCGTTCTTGCCACTCGCTTGCGAGTTGCGGTCGTGGCTACCGCTAGCCCAGGACTGGCGCGCACATTAGCTTTGCACTACGGCAGCAGCAGCAGCAGCAACCAGGGCGCTTCTTTCGGGACTGCCTGGAGCCATCCTTCATCACCTGGAGTAAGACCAGTGCTTGCCTATCCGCAGCAAGCAAGCCAAGCGGAAGCAGCGGGTTCTCTCGCGCCGTAATGAGAGCCTGGTGCCATATCCGGCTCGCAGGCGCCTTCATCCGCGCGGTTCACTTCAAATAAAACCGAAGCAGAGCAGCCGCTGAGCTGATGGTCGACCACCTTCCCGCCAGAGGCGCCGTGGTTGCTTGTTCTGCGTCAACATGCACCGCCCGTACCAGCCGAACCACGCGGCCCTTGCCTCCCTCGAAGCGCAAGGGACACACGGGTCCGGGGCGCGCCATTCTGGCCATCGCTTTTCTAAATGGCAACCACGGGCGCCATTCGCTTCTAGGGGCTGCAAGCGGGGCGCCGTACTCGCGCATGGGTGGCCGAACAACCACCAGGAACCCGACAAACGGGTGGAAGCGCGCGTCTCGGCGCCGAGGTGGCGCCTCGCGCTCTTGGTATCCCGCGCGCGTCTCACTGGCGTTGCGTTCGTCCTCTCACCATACCTTCTTGCTGATCGGAGGTCCTAGCGGTCTCACCGCCCGCGCAGCTGAGACCGTCTTGACAGCCAGGGCCAGGAGTGTGTGCCAAGGGCTTGCAGCTCGCCAGGCACCAGATGGCCATGGCCTCGTCCTTTTCGCCGTGTTCTTCTCGCGCTGCGAGCGGCTGGAGTCCTGGAGCCTCAGAAGACCAGCGGGCGCATGCTTGAACCATAGGGGACCAGCGGGTCCAATTCTGGACGTTGGCTCGTTGCGAGCCTGACATGTGAGTTGTGACAAGTCACCAGCTCGTCCGCCAAGAGCGGCCAACAACAGCCAAGGACTTTCTCGCCTCGCCTCGCCCCGCCCCGTATGGTGTGTCGGCGCTCGCGAGCCAGCCTTTCTGAAGGACAGGAAGGGAGGCATCCATTGCCGTCCGCGCAGCGCTAGCCGCAGATTGCTTTGCCGCAAGCAAGCAAGCAAGCAAGCAAGCGTCAGGCAAGACAAGGCAAGGCACCAGCCCAAGCTCGGCTCGAGCAGCGCGACGAGGCCTCCTGCCTGCCTGCCTGCCTTCAACGTTGCGACGTGAACGCAAGCGTGTCCCGTTCTGCGTCCAAGTTGCATCACAACGGCTAGTTGGCTTGGTGGGCACTTGCGCGAGAGGGAGAGGAGGGCGACGACGGCGGCGATGGACAACGTCCGCGAGGAGCAAGACGAGGGCGCCGCGCCAGACCGCGCCGCAAGGTGGTCAAGAAGGTGGTCAAGGTCAAGAAGAGCAAGGCCCCGGAGGTGGACGGCGAGGAGGACGAGGGCCGCGCCGAGGGTGGCCTGCCGAGGAGAAGAAGAAGAAGAAGAAGAAGAAGGTCGTAGTGGTCAAGAAGGTCAAGAAGGTTAAGAAGAAGAAGCAGGAGGACGGCGAGGAGGGCAAGGAGGATGACCTGTGCGAGGACGGCAGCGCTAGTGAGGCGAAGCCCAAGAAGAAGGTCAAAAAGGTTGTCAAGAAAGTCGTCGTGAAGCGAGTCAAGAAGAAGAATAAGGAGCCCTCAGACGGCGCGGGGTCAGACGGTCCTGCGCCGCGAGGTGCCGCCGAGGGCAAGGACGAGTGCGACGACGACCAAAGCGACGATATTGGGTTTGCAGCTCGCAACATGCTCGGCGCGAACCTGGAAGAAACAACCTTCGAGGCGGTTCACGCGCGGGGTAAGATTGCAAAGGCAAAGGCTCGGAAGGCAAAGGACGGCAACGCCTCGGCCAATCAACGGGCGCGGGCGCGAGACGGCGACGGTGGCGACGATGGTAGCAGCGACGGCGACCATGAGGGCAAGAGCGGCGAGGCAGTGTTTGTGAAGACCGAAGGCGGTGGCGGCAAGGGCCGGGCCGGCAAGGAGAAGGCGCCTATGACCGAGGCTAGATCGCTGGAAGAAGATCTTGTAGAGGAGGACCTCGACCCAGGTCTGCCAAGCGAGAGCAAATCCGGCGGGTCTAGAGACCTTGAAGACGAGGAGGCGAAGGACGGGGGCACTGGGATGCTCGACAACGAGGTACTGGCAGACGATACGTGCTATGACGGGGAGACCGAGGCCGAGTAATCTCTCGCGCAAGTACGTCGAGGAGTTTGCCTCTGTGCAGAACCAGGACCAAGACATGGCCGATCGCATCCTCAAGCTCCGTGACCTTCTTTACAGCCCCGTCCCTGATGGCGTCACCTTCAGTGCCAGATCGACCGCCACTATGACAACACCGGGATGGTGTACTCTTTCATTCTCCCGACGGAGCGACGCGACGGTCTGCGAGACAAACGGATGACGCTCATGATTGCAAAGGCGCGCTCAGGCATGCACCTTCGGCCCACGTACGTCTCGCTGGAGCCCGTAGACTTTCGCAAGCGCTGCAACAATCGCTCCGAGCGATACTTTGGCAAGCTGCAGCTGTGCTCAGGTGGCGACTTACTCGGCCTCTTCGGCTCACTCAGTACGCGCTCTTCGACGATGGTTACAATCCGAGCAAGGTCAGCTCCGCGTCGCCCCCTGTGGGGTACGCGCGCAAGGAGCTCTCTGTTGTTTTCTGCTCGAGCCGGCGCACGCCCGAGGACCTAAAGATGTCGGTGGCTAAGCTGAACAGAGCGAGGAGGCCGCCGCAACGCATCGCGCAGCTGAGGCCTCGGCAACGATCACGGAGAACCACCACTTTTCCGTGACAGAGCGAGTGCGCGACCCGGACCAGGACGTGCAAAGCCACCCCTATTTAGCGGCGGCGGAGGATGCCATGACGCAGATCCGAACGATCCCGATCGGTTCGAAGAAGCGCCCGGCCATGAGCGAGGAAAGCCGTTTCCCGGTCGCGCCCAGCGTCAAGAACTTTGAACTGGGGGCTCACCCGGTGAAGGCCAACTCCACACCGTGCATGGGCATGGTCCGAATCGGCCGCGAGCGCTTTTTCGTCGTGACGCGCTACCCATTCTCGCCGTTCGAGGCCTTTGGCATCGCGCTTGCCAAGTTTGACGCCACGAGCACGTACCGAGCACGCATGGGCCGTAGACTCTGATCATTCCTAACCCACCATAAGCCACGAGACTTGCCCGTTGGGGCCTTTCCCACGAGACCGAGTTCCGCACGGCATCCTTGCGACAGCCCCAGACGCCACCCAGCCAGAGCCAGTCTGGTGCTTGCTGGCCTGTCGCAGGACAGCCAGCACTCGTTTTGATCTTTCGGCGGGCCCCGAAAACTGGTTGTGAGTACGGTACCGTACCGTACCACTACTCGTTCGCGGGTCCGAGCCCGTCACCACACCACTTGCAGACTTGGCCATAGAGCTTCTTCCTCACGCAGGCACGAGCTCTTGCGAGAGCAAAAGCGAGAAACCGAGGCGACGAAGGGAGAGCAGCATTGAGCCACAGAGGCATGATGAAGCAGGCTCTCTTTTTAGCTGCCGTGCTTGCGCGTGTAGCCGCCACGCGAGCTGCCGCGAGTGTCGACCAGGCAGCTTGCGTCGCGCACCTTGACGCCACCAAGGCGCCAGTCGACGCCAACGGCGCCATCGTCTTGCAGGCCGCGGGCGCCAGCTTCCCCGACCGACTCTACCAGGACCTCAGCTTTAGCTACGGCTTCACCGCCAACGCCCCCACCTTCACGTACACGCCCATGGGCTCGGACAAGGGCAAGTGCCGCATCAAGGACTACTGCCAAGAGTGCGACCACCCCTTCTTCCATGACGCTGCTGACATGGGCTCGGACGACATCATGCCGGGCAACATCGACTTTGCTGGCAGCGACAGTCTGCTCAACGACGCCGATTACGCCGCGTACCCGGACCTGCAGATGTACCCTGCCATGGCGGGCGCCGTCGTGCCCATCTTCAACCTCCATCACGTCGGGATTGACGACCTCGTCATGACGCCAGAGGTGGTGAGCCAGATCTTCCGCAAGTGTGCCAACGAGACCAGCGGCTTGTGCGAGGCTGGCAGCATCTCGCGCTGGGATGACGCGCGCATCGTGTCGCTCAACCCAGACCTCGCAGACGCACTCGGACAAGCCGGAGAGATCACCGTCGTGGTGCGACAGGACAAGAGCGGGACCACAGAGATCTTCAAGAAGTCGCTCGCAAGCTTTGAAGCGGCGTTCGCCACGCAGATCGGCACGAGCTCGGCAGCCGTCTGGAGTGGAGCCGACGTCCTCATGGTCAATTCCAACACAGGCTTGGCGGCACAAGTTGTGTCGATGCCAGGCACGATCGGGTACTCTGTGCTCGCCGAGGCCGAGACGCTGCGGATATCGAGCGTGGCGATCCGTCGACCCGATAAATCGATGGCCGTGCGCGCCAACGCCGAGTCTGTGATGCTCGCAGTGATGGAGAAGGGTCTTGACTATGGCAACAACGGCGACGACCATCGGCTGACGGTGGACATCCACGACGCCAAAGGCAGTCTTGCGTGGCCCATTTGCGGATTCACGTACCTCGTCGTTCGAAAGGACACCACACGGTACGGCGCGGACTGCGCGTCCCGCAAGGCTCTGCTGGACTTTCTCGAGTGGTTCTACGAGAACGATGTCGTGCACAAGATTGCTATTGAGGACGGCTTCGCAACCCTGCCGACCGAGATGCGCCGAGGAATCCTCAAGCATATCCGCACCAATCTGCGGTGTGATGGCGTCCTCGTGTATCGCAACACCGGCACCGCACCAAGTCCACGCCAAGGTCAACAGCGCGGTTGTTTCACTCGATACCACCAAGACGGTATGGACTTGTCGATGGCAAGT
The DNA here is from genome assembly GCA_022244645.1 of Thraustochytrium striatum. NCBI lineage: Eukaryota > Bigyra > Thraustochytrida > Thraustochytriidae > Thraustochytrium > Thraustochytrium striatum. Next base: position 352,510 of record JACDIV010000058.1, read on the forward strand.
TTGAGCTCGACATCGAGACCTCCGACGACCCAATGGAGACCAGCGAGCTGCAGACAGAGTCCGGGACTGTTTCAATCAAGATCGGTGTCCTCGAGAACGCTCCGCGAGCGTCGATGGCGAGACCAGGACCGTCGAGCTCATCCAGGTGGCCAGCGCGGCCGTCTATAGTTTATGTGGGACCGACACGGCGTTGTGTCCTTTCTCTGGCGTGGCGGTGTCGATGAGCGCCGAGACGCTCGCCAAGGTGCTTGCGGGCACCATCACGAGCTGGTCGCACGCTGACATTCACGCCAACGATGCTGGCGGCGACGCAGTGGCTCTGCCGGACATGCCCATCGTGATCTACCGCACACCGATCCGGAGGAAGCCAAGTGGTACGACCTGGCCGACATGCTGCGAGTGTACGAGCCGTCGTTCACGCTCACACCATCGGCGCTGGACAGAGCACTCGCGAGCAGGCGACATCTGCGGTGTACGCGACGGCGTGGTCACTGACTGTTTGTGCCATGGTAAACAGGATTCACCACCTCGGGTCGCTTGTGGCCATCGAGAACGCGAGCGGACAGGGCGTGCTGCCTTCGACGTCAAGCATTCTGGACTTGTCGTATCCATTCGTGACCACGATCGCGCTGTCCTAACCCGCTGAGCTTCTCGGGCGAGGCGTGCACAGCAACGGCGGGCGACCAGGTGCCACGAGGACCTGCGCTTGGCAAGTTCATCTATTGGTTTCTGCAGCCCGACAACACGCGCGAGCCCATCGAGTCGAACGGCATGGGCTTCTGCCGTCCATCTCGGCAGAGTCGGAACAAGAGCTTCGCGAGTCGTCGTTGGCGATCATGTGCGACGGAGTGTCGGTGATGAGTCCGGAGCATGACGTCAATCTGGTCCCGAGTGCGCTCAAGATCGTGTTTTTCGTGATCGTGGCCATCGCTGGCGTGATGACGCTGGGTGGCTCAGCGTGGATTTGGCGCCACCGGGATGTCAAGCTTATCAGGGCCAGCACGCATACTTTCATGATCCAGATCCTGATCGGTGCCCAAGTCGCTGTGCTGTCCGTGGTATTTCTTGCGCAGGATGACGCCGCACTCCTGGACGCTCAGGCAGAGCCTTCAGAAGCTGAGCGGGAGGCCGTGCAGGCATGGCTCAACGTTTCGTGCAGGCTGCAACCTGTATTATTCATGCTTGGGTACGGGCTCGTGTTCACGCCGCTGCTGCTCAAGACGTGGCGCCTGCACAAGCTGTTCAACACTGCCAAGCTCCGCAAGCTGTCCATTCCGACTGCCTTGCTCGTTCGTTACGAAATCATGGTGCTCGGGTCAGTCTCGCTGGTTCTGGCCTGCTGGATGGTGTTCGACCCGCTCGTCTGGGAGCGTGAGGTGCGCGCTTACGATCCGGTCACTGGCCTGCCCGTCGACTCGATCGGTCGGTGCGTGTGTCAATACCCTTTCATGTGGCTCGGCCCGTTGCTCGCCTTCATGCTCACCACGCTCGCCATCGGCAACTACATGTCGTACAAGGCGCGCAACATCCCTGTGGCGTTCTCGGAGGGCAAGTGGATCTCGGTGGCGCTGGTCAACTACCTCGAGTGCATGCTACTGTGCGGTCCTTTGCTGTTCGTGACGTCCGAGATGCCAGTGATGGACATCATCATCAAGTGTCTATTCACGCTGCTGGTCAACGTGGGCACGGTCATCATCCTCTTCGGGCCCAAGGTGCAAGTCTGGTTTTCGGACGCGTCGATGTCGACGACATCCGAGGACGCCATCAAGTCGAAGGTGGGCAGCGAACTAGCGTTCGCGGAAGCGCAAGCGACGCAGACGCGCACTATATCGTAAAAGACTGACATGAGCTGCTCTGCAGAGTGTCCATCGTGTTGGTAGCTCTTGGCGCTTGAGAAAGCCTCATGCAATGCAAAACAAGCATGAGGTGGGCTTTGGAAACACGGTACAGCCTAGCGCACGCCAGCAGAGAGCCTTCTCGCGGACGTGCGTTAAGCAGCGCTGCCATGCGGCAACAACTCACAGGTCACACGCAGTTCCGAGATGAAGGCACTATCCGTTGGCCTCGTCGGGTGCCGGACTTGCCACTTGCCGAGCGACGGCGTGCCGCAGAAAACGGAGTTCTTGCATCCGGCCTCGAGGCCGCGGAGCAAGAGGTTGCGCCGCTCTAAACTCTTACGTGTCGCGACGGCAAGCCTAGGCTTATATCCGTTGGTGGCTGCTTTCGGCGGGCTCACGTGAGCCTGAACAACAACCCCGACCGGGCATGCCTTGGGGCCGCATGGCAGCGCCGCTTGGCGCAAGCGGCCCCGTTCCGCCGCCGCGGGTGAAAAAGAAGAAACCCTCGGCGGGCGGGATGGTGGGTGACCGAAAACTCATGCGCCTCCTCGTCCTCGTGCGTCGATCCCAGGCAGATCCCAAAAGGTGACTGCCGGGATCACTCGGCTTGGAGGCGCAGCTCCCCGCTGCCGCTAACCAGCATCAGCCGGACGCTAGTGCCAAGCGGCACCAGCTCACGAGTCACGGTCACAACCACTTCGGAGGCGCAGGCACTCTTCGTTGGCCTCGTCGGGTGCCGGACTTGCCACTTGCCGAGCGACGGCGTGCCGCAGAAAACGGAGTTCTTGCATCCGGCCTCGAGGCCGCGGAGCAAGAGGTTGCGCCGCTCTAAACTCTTACGTGTCACGACGGCAAGCCTAGGCTTATATCCGTTGGTGGCTGCTTTCGGCGGGCTCACGTGAGCCTGAGGTCAACAACCGCGACCGGGCATGCCTCGAGGCCGCATTCGGAGCCGGTGACGGTCGCTCTGTGGTTGTCGATAGTGCCTTAACCGACACCCTGCCGCATCGGAGCAGGCGCTCTGCACTAAGAGCAAGCCTGGAGTTGGCGAGTGAAAGGCGCAGTCGCGGAGCGAGACGCGAGAGGACGGAGCAGCGATCGCGAGCGAGATACAGCAACCTCTCTCTGAGACCAGCATCGGAATCATGCGGCCGACTGTCCTTGCGACTGTCGTGCTTGCGCGTGTAGCCGCCACGCGAGCTGCCGCAAGTGTCGACCAGGCAGCTTGCGTCGCGCACCTTGACGCCACCAAGGCGCCGGTCGACGCCAACGGCGCCATCGTCTTGCAGGCCGCGGGCGCCAGCTTCCCCGACCGACTCTACCAGGACCTCAGCTTTAGCTACGGCTTCACCGCCAACGCCGCCACCTTCACGTACACGTCCACCGGCTCGGGCAAGGGCAAGTGCCGCATCAAGGACTACTGCCAAGAGTGCGACCATCCCTTCTTCCATGACGCTGCCGACATGGGCTCGGACGACATCATGCCGGGAAACATCGACTTTGCTGGCAGCGACAGTCTGCTCAACGACGCCGATTACGCCGCGTACCCGGACCTGCAGATGTACCCGGCCGTGGCGGGCGCCGTCGTGCCCATCTTCAACCTCCATCACGTCGGGATTGACGACCTCGTCATGACGCCAGAGGTGGTGAGCCAGATCTTCCGCAAGTGTGCCAACGAGACCAGCGGCTTGTGCGAGGCTGGCAGCATCTCGCGCTGGGATGACGCGCGCATCGTGTCGCTCAACCCAGACCTCGCAGACGCACTCGGACAGGCCGGAGAGATCACCGTCGTGGTGCGACAGGACAAGAGCGGGACCACAGAGATCTTCAAGAAGTCGCTCGCAAGCTTTGAAGCGGCGTTCGCCACGCAGATTGGCACGAGCTCGGCAGCCGTCTGGAGTGGAGCCGACGTCCTCATGGTCGATTCCAACACGGGCTTGGCGGCACAAGTCGTGTCAATGCCAGGCACGATCGGGTACTCTGTACTCGCCGAGGCCGAGACGCTGCGGATATCGAGCGTGGCGATCCGCCGACCGGGTGGATTGAAGGCGGTGCGCGCCAACGCCGAGTCTGTGATGCTCGCAGTGATGGAGAAGGGTCTTGACTATGGCAACAACGGCGACGATCCATCTCGGCTGACGGTGGACATCCACGACGCCAAAGGCAGTCTTGCGTGGCCCATTTGCGGTTTCACGTACCTCGTCGTTCGAAAGGAACCACACGGTACGCGGGACTGCGCGTCCGCAAGGCTCTGCTGGACTTTCTCGAGTGGTTCTACGAGAATGATGTCGTTCGCCAGCTGGGTAACAAGCGCGGCTTTGCATCACTGCCGTCCGAGATGCGCCGAGGAATCCTCAAGCATATCCGCACCAATCTGCGGTGTGATGGCGTCCTCGTGTATCGCGACACCGGCACCGCACAGGTCCACGCCAAGGTCAACAGCGCGGTTGTTTCACTCGTCGATACCACCAAGACGGTGTATGGACTTGTCGATGGCAAGTTTGAGCTCGACATCGAGACCTCCGACGACCCAATGGAGACCAGCGAGCTGCAGACAGAGTCCGGGACTGTGTCGATCAAGATCGGTGTCCTCGAGAACGCCCCGCCGAGCGTCGATGGCGAGACCAGGACCGTCGAGCTCATCCAAGTGGCCAGCGCAGCCGTCTATAGTTTATGTGGGACCGACACAGCGTTGTGTCCTTTCTCTGGCGTGGCGGTGTCGATGAGCGCCGAGACGCTCGCCAAAGTGCTTGCGGGCACCATCACGAGCTGGTCGCACGCTGACATTCACGCCAACGATGCTGGCGGCGACGCAGTGGCTCTGCCAGACATGCCCATCGTGATCTACCGCACCACCGATCCGGAGGAAGCCAAGTGGTACGACATCCTGGCCGACATGCTGCGAGTGTACGAGCCGTCGTTCACGCTCACACCATCGGCGCTGGGACAGAGCACTCGCGAGCAGGCGACATCTGCGGTGTACGCGACGGCGTGGTCACTGACTGTTGTGCCCATGGTAAACAGGATTCACCACCTCGGGTCGCTTGTGGCCATCGAGAACGCGAGCGGACAGGGCGTGCTGCCTTCGACGTCAAGCATTCTGGACTTGTCGTATCCATTCGTGACCACGATCGCGCTGTCCTACCCGCTGAGCTTCTCGGGCGAGGCGTGCACAGCAACGGCGGGCGACCAGGTGCCACGAGGACCTGCGCTTGGCAAGTTCATCTATTGGTTTCTGCAGCCCGACAACACGCGCGAGCCCATCGAGTCGAACGGCATGGGCTTCTTGCCGTCCATCTCGGCAGAGTCGGAACAAGAGCTTCGCGAGTCGTCGTTGGCAATCATGTGCGACGGAGTGTCGGTGATGAGTCCGGAGCATGACGTCAATCTGGTCCCGAGTGCGCTCAAGATCGTGTTCTTCGTGATCGTGGCCATCGCTGGCGTGATGACGCTGGGTGGCTCAGCGTGGATTTGGCGCCACCGGGATGTCAAGCTTATCAGGGCCAGCACGCATACTTTCATGATCCAGATCCTGATCGGTGCCCAAGTCGCTGTGCTGTCCGTGGTATTTCTTGCGCAGGATGACGCCGCACTCCTGGACGCTCAGGCAGAGCCTTCAGAAGCTGAGCGGGAGGCCGTGCAGGCCTGGCTCAACGTTTCGTGCAGGCTGCAACCTGTATTATTCATGCTTGGGTACGGGCTCGTGTTCACGCCGCTGCTGCTCAAGACGTGGCGCCTGCACAAGCTGTTCAACACTGCCAAGCTCCGCAAGCTGTCCATTCCGACTGCCTTGCTCGTTCGTTACGAGATCATGGTGCTCGGGTCAGTCTCGCTGGTCCTAGCCTGCTGGATGGTGTTCGACCCGCTCGTCTGGGAGCGTGAGGTGCGCGCTTACGACCCGATCACTGGTCTGCCCGTCGACTCGATCGGTCGGTGCGTGTGTCAATACCCTTTCATGTGGCTCGGCCCGTTGCTCGCCTTCATGCTCACCACGCTCGCCATCGGCAACTACATGTCGTACAAGGCGCGCAACATCCCTGTGGCGTTCTCGGAGGGCAAGTGGATCTCGGTGGCGCTGGTCAACTACCTCGAGTGCATGCTACTGTGCGGTCCTTTGCTGCTCGTGACGTCCGAGACGCCTGTGATGGACATCATCATCAAGTGTCTATTCACGCTGCTGGTCAACGTGGGCACGGTCATCATCATCTTTGGGCCCAAAGTGCAAGTCTGGCTTCATGATCCATCTATGGGTTCATCCGAATCGACCAAAGGGCGCCGAAACACACGACGCGCCGCCGGGCAACGGATCACGGAGGCGTCCAGCAATGGGGGGGTCACTACTACCACCAATACCACTACCTCCTCTTCCGTGCCCGACGATGGCGATGCCAAGGTGTAAAATGGAAGAGTAATTGAGCATGGCGTCTGTCCTTTCCTGCCTACTCCAGCTCTACAAGTAGAGAGTTCCAAGAGAGCTGCAGCCTGTCTCAAACGCATCCGGATCGAGGCCTAGCTCTAGAGAGCTAGCCTGTAGAGCTCGAGACAAGATTGCCTGGCTCGAGACAAGCTGAAGCTTCCCGGACGCAGCTAGACTATTTTCGCGCACTGCCCGCCTGTTAGGTCGAATCGCGTCGTGCTGCGCGGAAAGCGGACAACGCAAGGATCCGCGCGCTAACACCTCGACGCCGGCGCCGCCACGCCAGCTTCGCCGCCACCCGCACCGTCCTGGATCAAAGCCGTTGCACGCAAGCGATCCGTTGCTTGCAACGGTCGCCGAGTAGATTCGGCTTTGGCTGTTTTGTGTCTGCGGCGTCATCAGAGAGGTCCGTTGGCGCGCCATTGGACAAGGCTCGCGAGAGGCATCGAGCGCTGCAGGCGGCGGCGGCGGGCAACGACGTGGCGAGCACCGCCTGTTGCCGATGGGGAGGGTGAGCAATGTCTGCAAGCAGGCACAAGGCGTTGTCCTTCTGGCTGTGTTGCTTGCGCGTGAAGCCACCACCGCAAGTGCCGCGAGTGTCGACCAGGCAGCTTGCGTCGCGCACCTTGACGCCACCAAGGCGCCGGTCGACACCAACGGCGCCATCGTCTTGCAGGCCGCGGGCGCCAGCTTCCCCGACCGACTCTACCAGGACCTCAGCTTTAGCTACGGCTTCACCGCCAACGCCGCCACCTTCACGTACACGTCCACCGGCTCGGGCAAGGGCAAGTGCCGCATCAAGGACTACTGCCAAGAGTGTGACCACCCCTTCTTCCATGACGCTGCCGACATGGGCTCGGACGACATCATGCCGGGCAACATCGACTTTGCTGGCAGCGACAGTCTGCTCAACGACGCCGATTACGCCGCGTACCCGGACCTGCAGATGTACCCGGCCGTGGCCGGCGCCGTCGTGCCCATCTTCAACCTCCGCCACGTCGGGATTGACGACATCGTCATGACGCCAGAGGTGGTGAGCCAGATCTTCCGCAAGTGTGCCAACGAGACCAGCGGCTTGTGCGAGGCTGGCAGCATCTCGCGCTGGGATGACGCGCGCATCGTGTCGCTCAACCCAGACCTCGCAGACGCACTCGGACAAGCCGGAGAGATCACCGTCGTGGTGCGACAGGACAAGAGCGGGACCACAGAGATCTTCAAGAAGTCGCTCGCAAGCTTTGAAGCGGCGTTCGCCACGCAGATCGGCACGAGCTCGGCAGCCGTCTGGAGTGGAGCCGACGTCCTCATGGTCAATTCCAACACGGGCTTGGCGGCACAAGTCGTGTCAATGCCAGGCACGATCGGGTACTCTGTACTCGCCGAGGCAACAGTGCTGCAGGTATCGAGCGTGGCGATCCGTCGACCCGATAAATCGATGGCCGTGCGCGCCAACGCCGAGTCTGTGATGCTCGCAGTGATGGAGAAGGGTCTTGACTATGGCAACAACGGCGACGACCCATCTCGGCTGACGGTGGACATCCACGACGCCAAGGGCAGTCTTGCGTGGCCCATTTGCGGTTTCACGTACCTCGTCGTTCGAAAGGACACCACTCGGTACGGCGCGGACTGTGCGTCCCGCAAGGCTCTGCTGGACTTTCTCGAGTGGTTCTACGAGAACGATGTCGTGCACAAGACTGCTGTCAGGCATAGCTTTGCACCAATACCAAGCGAAATGCGACGGCAGGTCCTCGAGCATATCCGCACCAATCTGCGGTGTGACGGCGTCCTAGTGTATCGCAGCACCGGCACCGCACAGGTCCACGCCAAGGTCAACAGTGCGCTGGCCCATCTTCTCCTTCCCACAAGAGAGACATACGAACTGGTCGATGGCAAGTTTGAGCTCGACATCGAGACCTCCGACGACCCAATGGAGTCCAGCGAGCTGCAGACAGAGTCCGGGACTGTTTCGATCAAGATCGGTGTCCTCGAGAACGCCCCGCCGAGCGTCGATGGCGAGACCAGGACCGTCGAGCTCATCCAAGTGGCCAGCGCGGCCGTCTTCAGTTTATGTGGCACCGACGCAGTGTCGTGTCCTTTCGCTGGCGTAGCTGTGTCGATGAGCGCCGAGACGCTCGCCAAAGTGCTTGCGGGCACCATCACGAGCTGGTCGCACGCTGACATTCACGCCAACGATGCTGACGGCGACGCAGTGGCTCTGCCGGACATGCCCATCGTGATCTACCGCACCACCGATCCGGAGGAAGCCAAGTGGTATGACATCCTGGCCGACATGCTGCGAGTGAATGAGCCGTCGTTCACGCTCACACCATCGGCGCTGGGACAGAGCACTCGCGAGCAGGCGATATCTGCGGTTTACGCGACGGCGTGGTCGCTGACTGTTGTGCCCATGGTGAACAGGATTCACCACCTCGGGTCGCTTGTGGCCATCGAGAACGCGAGCGGACAGGGCGTGCTGCCTTCGACGTCAAGCATTCTGGACCTGTCGTATCCATTCGTGACCACGATCGCGCTGTCATACCCGCTGAGCTTCTCGGGCGAGGCGTGCACAGCAACGGCGGGCGATCAGATACCACGAGGACCTGCGCTCGGCAAGTTCATCTATTGGTTTCTGCAGCCCGCCAACACGCGCGAGCCCATCGAGTCGAACGGCATGGGCTTCTTGCCGTCCATCTCGGCAGAGTCGGAACAAGAGCTTCGCGAGTCGTCGTTGGCAATCATGTGCGACGGAGTGTCGGTGATGAGTCCGGAGCATGACGTCAATCTGGTCCCGAGTGCGCTCAAGATCGTGTTCTTCGTGATCGTGGCCATCTCTGGCGTTGTGACGGTGGGTGGATCGGTGTGGATTTGGCGCCATCGCCGTGTCATGATCATCAGGGCCAGCACGCATACCTTCATGATCCAGATCCTGATCGGTGCTCAAGTCGCAATGCTGTCCGTGGTATTTCTTGCGCAGGATGACGCCGCACTCCTGGACGCTCAGGCAGAGCCTTCAGAAGCTGAGCGGGAGGCCGTGCAGGCATGGCTCAACGTTTCGTGCAGGCTGCAGCCTGTGATGTTTATGCTTGGGTACGGGCTCGTGTTCACGCCGCTGCTGCTCAAGACGTGGCGGATGCACGAACTCTTCTACAACACCAAGCTCCGCAAGCTGTCCATTCCAATTGGCCTCCTCGTCCGTTACGAGATCATGGTGCTCGGGTCCGTCTCGCTGGTCCTGGCCTTCTGGATGGTGTTCGACCCGCTCGTCTGGGAGCGCGAAGTGCGCGCTTACGATCCGGTCACTGGTCTGCCCGTCGACTCGATCGGTCGGTGCGTTTGTCAATACCCTTTCATGTGGCTCGGCCCGTTGCTCGCCTTCATGCTCACCACGCTCGCCATCGGCAACTACATGTCGTACAAGGCGCGCAACATCCCCGTCGTCTTCTCGGAGGGCAAGTGGATCTCGGTGGCACTGGTAAACTACCTAGAGTGCATGGTGCTGTGCGGCCCTTTGCTGCTCGTGACGTCCGAGACGCCAGTGATGGACATCATCATCAAGTGTATGTTCACGCTGCTTGTCAACCTGGGCACGGTCATCATCCTCTTCGGGCCAAAGGTACAAGTGTGGCTGTCTCGCCACACGATGTCTCCAGTGCTTTCGGGGTCCAACAACTCAAAGTTAGCACAACGCTTGTGGCCTTCCACGAACAAACATCGAGGTGGCAAGGACGCGTCTGTCGCCCCGCATCCGCAGAGTAGTCCGGTTCAACCTCGGCGCGGCGCCTGGTTCCAGAATAGCGTGAACGAGGTTGATCGAGAGTAGAAGATGAATGCAGACGTTACGTAGCTTTAGTTAGAGCGAGCTCGTCGTCGTCGTCGTCGTCGTCGCAGCTGACGAGACCTCCGATGCCAGGCGGTCGACGCGCTCAAACTGCCACGGCCAGCGCCAGTCCAGGAAGATGGGCCGCAGGTCGAAACGGTTGTCGTCCATGCCGTAGCTCTCGCAGTGCACGGAAGGCGTGAGCGTGGTGGCCTTGTGGCGGTTTTGCGCGTAAGTGCGGAAAAAGTGCTTGACCTTGTCAGCCACGACCGTCGGCGCCAGGTGAGGCCACTTGACAACCAAGCGCTTGAACATGGACACTGGCCCGCAGCGCGAGATCTTGCGCAGGCGGCCAAAGAGGCTCAGCTCCTCATACGTCATGCCCATGTCCGCCTCGTCTGTCTGCGTGTAGTCTTCCGTAAGCGGCTCAAGCTCGGCCGTGGGAGGCGCGGCCGCGATTTCACGCAGAACGGGATAGTCGAGCCCCTCCTTGGTGGAGGCGTACAACAAGAACCGCTTGAGGTCTGTCTTGGAGATCCCTCCGATCGGGTTCAGGTCCGCCGAAGAGCAGTCGTACTTGGTCAGGTACCCGCGCAGGCCCTCGTCTACGTTGCCAGACCCGAGCACGAGCAGCCAGCCCTTGTTGCCGCGCACCCAGGGCAAGAGCTGCGCCAGAAAGTAGCTAAAGAGCATGCGGAAGCGCGCCTGGATGTTCTGCAGCGCCTGGTTCTCCGGGAAGGAACCTCCGTGGGCGCGGAAGCGCGGCGTGCGGCCCGTGGCGCTGACAAACAGGCTGAGGATTGCGCTGATAACCGGGTCGATATTGACGCACATGTGATGCGCGCCAATGGCGCCTGCGAGCCCTTCCGCGAAATCGCGCGTGCCGGAAGAGCTGTTGCTCGTCCCGAGGTAGGCCGTGTGCAGCACGCGGTTGGCGAATTCGTTCGCATCCTTTGGCACGTACTCACTCGTGTCTGGGTCTTCACCGGCGATCCTCCGAGCGTCGCGGATCACCGAGTCTGTCCCCGCAGCCGCCTCGCGCACCACCAGCTGGCACATGCTGCCCACGATAGCAGCGGTCGAGGACGAGTCTGCGCCCCCGCTGAGGGGCAGGAAGAAACCGCTCGCGCCACTTCGCCGCAGGTAGTCCCACAGCCAACACGCCGGGCCTAGCGCGATCTCCTCCTCAGGCGTGTAGAAGCGCACGGAGATCGGCGGCGACACTGCGGCGAACGGTACGTCCGTGCAGATATTAAAGTCCAGCTTGATCTTGTGCACCGGCGGCGTCTGCGCGGCTTGCACGCCGCGCGCCGCCTTAGAGATGCGGTACGAGCGAATTTCTTCCAGGTCGATCGTGGCGGTGACGACGTCGACGTCTTTGAGAGAAAATTGCTCACCTTGCGCCACGATGTTGCCATTGCACGCGATCATGGCGCACCCGTCGTACAACAGCCGGCCCCCGTCACAGCCAAGCTGGTTGGCGTAGCAGTACACGCCCCCGCCCTTCCACGTGGCGCTCTTGATGAGGTCGATGCGCTCGTGCAGCTTGCGGAGGGAGTGGTGCGACCCGGAACCGTTCCCCAGGAGCTCAACGCCCGCAAGGCCCAGGCTGATATGCGGGCTGTTGGGCGTGAACAATTCCTCGCACGTCTCCGAGGAAAGCAAGGTGTCACGCGTGTCCACGCAGCAGTCGCCGAACGGACGGAGCTCTGCCCGGTGGCCTCTTGCAGCACCGGCACAAGCTTGTGCTCCTCCACCTTCCCGATCTTCTCCCAGCGCGTAAACCAGCGCGGCTCGCGGTAGTTGCCATCGTCCGCGAGGATAGCCTTGGGCTTGACGCAAACGATCTTGTTGCCCAGGCAGATAACCCGACAATTGTACGGCACCGAGTTGTGCAGCATGGGCACGCCGACGTCGCACAGGATGTCCTCCATCACGCCGGACGCCAGCAGCTCCGCGAGCGCCTCCGCTGCGTGCTGGAACGTGTCAATCTCGTGAAAGTGGTCCTCGCAACCGTAACCGCTCAGCTCGAGCTCTGGCCCCACGCGGTACCGCGCCCCGGCGGCCTTGGCGGCCTCGATGCTGCGCTTGCTGCGCGCCAGGTTGCCCTCAAAGTCCAGCGCCCATTGGTCCAGGCTGCACGCGGCCACCACCGCGAACTGCGACATGGCCAGCTCTTCCTCCCTCTTCTGCTGCGCTTCTGCCAGCAAGAAAGATCTTGTTGCTGGCAGGCAGCCAGAGGGCGATGACGCGGCTGCGACGACTGTGCCGTCCCGCCGCCGCTGCGGGCGCGCGGCGGCTCAGCAGCAGCAGCGCTGGCCACGGAGGCCACGGCGGTGCGCGCCCGTTCGGCCGCGGTACCTCCGCGCTGTTGGCGCTGCTCGCTGTCGGCGCTGGCCTCGAGGCAAATCGGCGCAACGCGCTGCCGCCCGAGATCGGAGAAGCGCTGCGCTGCGTGCGGACGCGCGCGTGCAGCCTCATGCGTGGCGCCGCCGACGCCGTTGCGCCCGGCCCTGCGCAGCCCGCGGTGCTCTCGCCGATGAGGCCGTGCGGCCTCTTTCTTACGGTGCACCTCGCCGCAGGCTGCGACCTGCAGCAGTGCGCCGCTCTGGCTGCCCGCGCCACGCGCTCGATCGAGGGCGAGGCCGCCCTAGGCGTCAGCAGCCGGGTGTGGACCGCGGTGCAGGCAGCGCTGCCGGCTGGACTGTCGCTGCACGCGTTTGACCTGCCGACGCAAAAGGGCTCGGCTGGCACGATCACCACCACCGGAGGCGACCTCTTTTTGCACCTCAAGGCCAGCGACCGCGGCACGTGCTTCAAGGGCGCGCGCATGCTGCTCGAGAGCTTGCCTGTCAAGGCCATCGCGGACGCTGAAGATATCTATGGCTTCATGTACGATGATGACCGCGACCTGCATGGCTACAGGCTACACGCGCACGAGATGACTCCGCAAGACAAGGAGGATGCGGCAATCATTCCCACAACTGGTGGGTCGTACGCGCTCGCCCAGCTCTGGCGCCACCGTCTCTTTGAGTTTGGCGATCTGGACGAGGCGTCGCAGGACGCTGTGATCGGCCGCTGCAGGTCGGGCGAGTGCATCGCGGGCGGCTTCGACTTGGACCAGGATCCGGCCAAGCTCGCGCACGCCATCGAGAGCGGGCGGCTGTCCGAGGCGAGCCACCTGGCACGCGTCACGGGGCTTGACCAAGACGGTTCCCGGCTTCGAATTGTGCGGCAGGCCATGCCCTGTGGTGGGTTGGCCCCCGGCCCGTGGGGCGGGACAACACACACGAGCCGGGGCTATTCTACCTCTCGTACGCAAACGACCCCATGGTGCTTCGCTACTTTCTGGCGCGCATGGTCGGGGCGGAGATCCGCGCGGGGTCGCCGCCGGGCCCTGGCGACTCGCTGCTAAAGTACAACCAGTGTCTGCGCAGCCAGATGTACTACGTGCCATCGCGCCAGCAGCTTGCAGAGCTGGCCCGCGCGGCGCCTGCAACAAAGTAGCAAGTGTACGAATTCTTTAGACACCCTCCTTGCTGCTGCCTTCGTCGCTACCCTCGCTACCGCCGTCGCTGCTTTCGCTGTCGCCGCCGCTGCTGCGCGTGTCTCGCCTGGCGGCTTCAGCGCGGCTTCCCCAGGCGCCCAGGGGGGCGCTGTCTGTGGCGGCATGGCCGAGTTGAACGCCAGCGCCAGTGGCACTTCCTCGCCGTCACTCAAATCCCCGGCGGCGACGTCGAGCTGGCCCTCCGAGAGCATTCTCGACTCGTCGAGGACGGCGTGCCGACAGACGACCCATCTTCGTCCGAGTCGCCCCAGTCCAGCAGCGTCGCCGCAAAGGGCTTGCTAGGGGTGACTGCGATGCGTGTCGACGTCGCTTCGTGCAGTGTTTGGGCGAAAAGCTGCTGCTGCTGCTGCTGCTGCTCGTGCTGCTGCTCGTGCTGCTGCTGCTCGTGCTGCTGCTCGTGCTTCTGCTGCTGCTGCACGTCTTCGCTGAGGGCGTCTGGCTGTTGCCCAGCACTTGCTGTACTTGCTGTACTTGTATCTGGAACCGCAGCAGCATCAGTGCCGTGCTCCTGCTCCTCGGGGACCGCCAAACTGCGCCCTGCATCTTCAGGCGCTTCAACTTGCGGTGGCACTCCTTCTGCCTCCTCAGCGGCGAGGACAGCGGCGTCCGTCTGGGTCTCTGCAACTTTGTCACGTGGGCCTCTGTTGCAAGGGCCGGCGGGCTTGCGACCAGCGCAGAAACTGGAGCCGGTGCCGGGCCAGGCAGGGCGGCCGTCCCAAGAAGCCCCTTCATGTGCTCGAGCGCGGCTGTGAGTGTCGAGAGCTGGGCCTCGGAGACGCGGTCTACAGTGGTGACGAGCTGGTTGATACGCGCATTCTCGATCTCGCCCTGAACAGCCTGTCGAGCTATTAGAGCCTCTTCCTGATGCTGGAGTGCCTTTTCGCGACCCCGGAGGCTGGCGTCAGCGAGCGCCTTTTCTGCCGCCGCTTGCATCTCGGCCAGAGCTTGCTCTTTCGCGGCAAGCCGGGCCTCGTGGTCGCGCAGCAGCTCCTCCTTGGCCGCGATGCTGCGCTCTGCCGACTCTGCCGCCAGCCGAGAAGCAAGAGCCGCCGCAGCGGCAGTGCGAGCGGTCTCAATGCGCTCTTGGATGCTTGCATCAGCCTCGTTGCTTTCCGGGGCGGGCTCGCGTGCGTCCTTCTCCGCCTCGCAGTGCTCTTTGCGAAGGCATCCAAGTAGAGCCTGGTCACGAGGTCGAGGATGTTGTCGTCTGGACCAGGCACCGCCCTCGCTCCAACTTTCCGCCGGTGCATCCATGCCGCTGTTGCCTCTGCCTCGAGGGCAGCCTCGGCGGCCTCCTGCGAGGCTTGCCGGACCGCGGCGTCATCTACCGGGAGACCATTGTCTGCAAACCATTGCACGACGCCCCCGGAGACCAAGCCCGACGCTGGGAGCGCAGTCGGCTCAGCGGCGTCCTCGACCTGCGCCTGCAGTTTACTACGACCTTGCGCAACGAGGACCTCGGCCAACACATTGCTACGGACGTAGCTAGCGACCTGCTCTTCGCCAAGGCGGGGCGGCTCAGGCCCAGGGTATGGCGAAATTGGCGGTTCGGGCGATCGCGGGGGCGACTCGGCTCCGATGGCTTGCTCTGGCCCAGCGCCGTCAAGGAACACCCCGCCGCTCAACCGCTCCTGCGCTGCTGCTGCGGCAGCTGCTAGGGCAGCTTCGGCTGCCGGGGCGTGCGCACGCCGCGCCACCGCCACCGCCGAGCGAAGAGCAACAAGCCGCTCCAGGTCGTGGACTACCTCGCGCGGGCCTTCGCTTACCAGCCGTCGACCCTCTGCGAAGGCAACTTCCACGAGGAGTCGAGCTGTGGCCGTGTCTCACTTGCCCGGCGTGCTCCTCTGTGAGCAAGACCGTGTCCAAGTGGCCAAGCAGGGCCACCACAGCCCGTTCAGCGTCTCCACCACACTCGCCAAGCCCCATCGCCGAGGGCGAGGCGTTGCGCAGGGTTTGGCTCGCGCGTTCGCGCAGGCCAGGGCGCATGGGCATGTCTGGGATCGGCCCCGGCTCAATCGTGCTCGTGTGGCGGCCGAGCCAGCACGCAGGGCCGAGGCAGCCTCGTTGAGAGCCAGCAGCAAACACCGTGCGGCAGATTGCTCCACATGAGGCGTCGCGCGGCCCTTGGATCGCAGCGCTGCGACCGCGGCGGCCTGTGTGCGCGCCAGCTCTGCGGCGTCCATGCCCGCCTCGAAGACTCTCAATGCCGCGGCTCCTTGCAAAGCAACCTGGAGCTGCAAGGGAGGGCACTTGCCGCACCGCCCGAGCACTGTGCTCTCGGCTGCTTGCAGGGCTGCCGGGATGCGCTGCTCAGGGGGCATGCCGCGCATGGCTGAATGGACACTCGATGCTGCTTCCAGCGCTGGAGCCCACGCTGTCACGGCGGTCAAGGCATCGTTAGGCACGACAAGATGGCCCACGAGGGCGTCCTTGAACGAAGAGGTCACTCCACCCGACGCCCCGGACAGCCACGCCATCGCCACGAGCGCCACAACGCAGGCCGGCCCTAGCTGACGGCGCGAGGGGTCGAACACGTCCGAGTCGAGGAGGACCAGCGCTCGCGAGGGGTCTCCTCACCGAGGGCCTGCGCGGAGGGCCCGCGCACAGCTCGTTTCGCACCTGTGTGAAAAGGTGGTCTTCTGCAAGAGACATGCCGCCCGCGAAAGCAGCTTGCGCGGTTGCGAGAATCGCACCGACAAGCCCCGCTGCGGGTTGCTGCGCTTCCTGGACGGCCAGGCTGCAGCACGCGCTATAGGCGGCTCGAAGCGCAACGAATTCCGGCCGCCCGGCTGACTGCAGCGCACGCTGCGTCGATTGAGCGAGGCGGGCGCGCAGCGCTTCCACGGGTAGGCTCGCCAAGGGTCTCCGACGACTGCCTATCGCCCAACGTTGGTCTTCCGCCGCCGGAGACGTGACTGCTGCCGTGGCTGTGGGCGTCGACGACGCTGCTGGGGAGGAGTGGCTTGTAGATTGAGCCCTACTCGCCTCACTCGCCTCGCTACGGTCTGCGAGGGAAGCGGTGACAACGTGCGGTGGTGGCGGCGCCGCCGGCGACAGCGGAGGGGACTGCGGCGGCGGCGGCGGCGGCGGCGGCGACGGTGGTTGCTGCCGCTTGCGCTGCTCGTTCGCTTCGAAGGCGACCTGGTCATTGCGGCGCTCGTCGAGCCTGTCAAG
The DNA here is from genome assembly GCA_022244645.1 of Thraustochytrium striatum. NCBI lineage: Eukaryota > Bigyra > Thraustochytrida > Thraustochytriidae > Thraustochytrium > Thraustochytrium striatum. Next base: position 369,321 of record JACDIV010000058.1, read on the forward strand.
TAGCTCGGCGATGGAGTCGACCGACGCCGAGCTGGCGTTCGAAGGCGCGATGGAGGGCTTCTCCACTCGTTCCGGTCCGACCGCGCTGCGGATGATGGCGTCGGCTCGCGCGCTTGCCGGGCTTGGTGCTCCGCGGTGTAGCCGCATGCCGTGGCTCGCGATTCTGTGGACGCTCGTAACCTGGGCGGTCAGATGGGTCCGCTAGCTCTTTGGCGCGTAAGCGCTCTTCTTCGAGCGCCACCTGCTTCTCCAAAGCCTCAATCTCGCGCTGCCGCTCAAGAGCCTGCTGCAGGACGCGCGGCGGCGCAGGTGGCTTACTCGCAGGGACCTCGCTCATTCGAGCCGACCATTTGGACGGCGCCATCCATGGGGCAAGCGGGCCTGCCGCGTTTGTTGCCCCCGAGTCGCCTGGCCACGCGGCGCCGGCCGCCGGCGTGCCAGCGCAGCGTCGTACGAGAACTTTTTATCCACGTAGGCGGCCACTTGTTCGCTGATCTCTCGCACGCGGGTGGACACGCGCGAGGAGCTCTCTGCCGGGCTGGGCTGTGTGCGGATCATCTCATCCAGCCTCCTCTTCTCCTCCTTGATGGTATCTGCCTCTGCCTGGGCATTGTGAAATCGAAGCCGTCCTGCTCGAGCGCGGGAAGCCAGCTCGCGCGCTTGCGTGCCCCGTTCTGCAACACGCCGTGTGGATCCATGGCGCTGAGGAACCCAAGGGGCGCTTTCGCGGCCACGCTACTCATGTCCCGGTAGCTCTTGACGAGCGTTTGGATGCGGTTTTGCAACTCTTCGGAGGCGCGGGCCGCGTCTCGCTCCATGTGGTGAATGGTGCTCGTGACCACAGGCATGCGCTTGATCAGGGTGTCCGCCTCCTCTGAGGCCTCTGTGAGGCCGCCGCGGAGTTGCGCCATTGTCTTGAGCTGTGCAACCTGCGCGCGCATCGAGGCGAGCTCGGCTTCAACGTGATCATCGCCCCGCGGTGTTGGATAGGCGAGGTTGGCCACGACAGCGAAGATGATACGGACGCGGTCGACATGGGGTTCTCCGGGCACTCTGGTGCCTGCGCTCCCGGTGTTTCCCACGCGCCGGATTCCCTTTCCAGCTGTGGTCTCGACCGCCTGTGCTGGCTTGCTGCAGGCAGTGGTCGCCGTTGCCTCGGCCTGGTCTCAGGCTTGATCTCTTGTTGTCGCCGTCGCCGTTCCGTTTGCTGCTTCTGCTGCTGCTGCTTGGGCTTCGGCGGCGGCTGCTGCTTCGGCTTCGGCGGCGGCGGCTGCTGCTTCGGCTTCGGCGGCGCTGCTGCTGCTGCTTCGGCTTCGGCGGCGGCTGATCTTGCCGCTGCCCTTGCCGCCTTGGCTCTGATTGTATTTCTGGACGGCCTCGGCGCCGGGGCTGACGCTCACCCGCTTTGGCTTGGGTCGTCCTGGTCGTTGCGACTGGCGCAGGCCTATTAGAAGCGAGGCGGCGTCCGCGCCCTCTTCGTGCCGCTGCGGTTCGCTGGGCTGGCGGTGACGGCGTGCTTGCCGTCGAGCTCTCAGGCGATGGCAACAGACGCGCCCGAGCCGCCTCGGCCGCACGGTTCTCGACGGCTTCCATGCCCGTCAGCAAACGCTCGCTTGCGGCCTTGATCTCTTCCACTCGCGTTCCAGCACGCCGGCACCTTGGGCTGCGCCGGGTCGACGTTTGCCGACGTGGCAAAAGGCACGCGCACGGTCAGCGTGTCAAGCGGCGGTTGTTCCGCGATATCCACCTCCTCGAGCACCTCCGTCGACCCATAGAACCGCCGCAAGGACGCGCGGGCCCTCTCCGCGTCGCCCGCCGCCCCCGCGGGCCTCATGACCTCCACGCTGCTCTCGTCCTCCTGCCCCATGCCCGCCGAGTCGCGCCCGCCCGTCCTCGCGGTTGCTGGCCCAATTTTAATTAATTAAAATCAATTATTAAATTAAATTAGGTTTGCACCAGGCGCCTTGAAGGAAGGAGTTGGAGACCGAGGCGGAGATGGAGATCGAGGCGGAGGCGGAGGCGGCGGCGGCACAGCACGCGGCGGCCCGGCCGCCTCGCGTGGCGGTGCGGGAGTTCCAGGCCGCGGCACGCTCGGCCTTGCCGAGGGTGCGGGCGAGGCGACTTGCGCAGGCGCTGGCACGCGAGGCGGGGAGGCTGGAGGCGCAGGGCGCGCTGGAGGCCGCCTTGGGTGTCGCCGAGGCGGCAATCGAGCAGGAAGGGGTTCTGGGCGAGGTGGGCGGCGAGGAATCGAGGGCCGGCGTGCTCTTGGTGAAGGCGAGCGCCGCGCTGGGGCTTGGCAGGCTGGCGCTGGCGCTGGGGGCGCTCGACGCGGCCGAGAGAGCGCACAAGTGGCGTGCACTGCCGCCGCGGGACGAGGCAAGGATGCACCAGCTGCGAGCCTTCCTCATGGTGTTGATTGGCGCCGACGCGCTTGCCATTGAGGGCATGGCTGCGACGCAGCGGGCACTTGCGCGCCTTGGGGACGAGGAGACGCTGCCCTTGCTCCCCGCCGTAGTGGTGACCTTCGCGGCAGCTGACTGGCATCGCACACGGCGCAAGGCCATTCTAAAAGCGCATCCCGAGGTGGGCGGGCTATTTGAAACGCGCGAGCCAAGCGCGCGATCGGCGCTTCTCTTGGAGGCGCTTTTGGTGGCGCTCTGCGTGGAGCACCTGGTGGCAATGCATTGGGCCGCGCGGGCGGGGCCGATTGCGGTCGTGGTGTTGGCAGCGACGCTCGGCGCGACGACAGCGTACGGGTTCCAAGCGCTGTGCCGACCTGTCGCACCTCAAGCACAACAGGGGCGTAAACTTTTTGTGCATGGTCGTGTCCACCGCCTTGTGCAACTTTCCATGGGCAATGTACTATCAGGTGTATCACAGCATCCACGCGCATACCGGGTCGGATAAGGTAAGTCAGTGCGCAGGGCGGCAACGAAAAAGCTTGACCCTAACGTTGGACACGCGTCTGCGCCTCGCAGGACCGCGACGGCGATATTCTCTTCCAGCCGTGGCATTCGCCGCCCCGCTTGCGGTTTCGAGTCGTTTGGCCGGCGTTCTGGAAGTCCCGTGTGATGCTCGTCCGGTGGTCCGAATACTTTGAGGTGCCTGACGATGACGACGACGGCGGCGGCGGCGGCTGCGGCAGTGGCAACCCATCTCAAGGCTACTCGTGCAATCCGGCCGAGGTTGTCACCCGGGCCAGGCACCGCGACAGGAACCTGCCGAGAACGGCACGCCCGTGTTCAGCTCGCAAGAGGCCGCGCGTCGGGCGGCGGCGCGAGAGAGCTTCTCGAACCCCCTCTCGCTGTTCCCGTGCCAAAGGTGACCGAGCTGGATGTTGACCTGGCAGCCGGCCAACGCTGCGCTTCCTGGAGCGCGCTCGCTCCGACACTGCTGTTCCGATGTTTGTGCCGGAAAGCGCTCTTGGACTCGTCTCACGTGCTTCGCGTCGAGTACGAGGGCCTGATGCTGCTCGGGCACATCTTGTGCTTTCGTGTTGGGGGCTGGCCCGCGCTTGCCTACCTTTGGCTGTCGGCAATGTTCTCGCTGGGCGCGTTCTGCCATCCGTTCTGGGCTTTTGGCTGATCCAGCACCAGAATCGCAAGCGTGTGCCGCAGCTTATGTCACACCGCGCTCTGCTCGCGCTTGTCGATGGACCATGCATTGCAGCCGCAGCCGCAGCCGACCGTGTCGTACGAGGGCCCGTGGTTGTGGCACGCGCTCAACTTTGGGGAGCTCTGGCACGTCGAGCACCACGACTTTCCTATGATCCCGGCTCTTCGTTACCCCGAGCTTCGCCAACTCGCACCGGAGTTCTACCGCGATCTCACCGTGAGCCGGTCTGTCATGGCCGAGATCATGCGCTGGGTCAGCGCCCCGGACGACGCGGAGTGGATGCAGCGCTACGGTGACTTTGCGCGGCGCGACGCCTGCTTGACGACCGGTGGGTGCGCGAGTACCAGCACCCGCTGGACACCCCAGAGGAGGCTGCAGCACTAACGCATCGGCTGGTCACGGGCAGCAGCGCCGCGGCCCCGCGCTGTGGTCTTTGTCGCCAGCCAGTGGCGCGCGGCGGAGTCGCGTCGCCGAGGCGCGCGCCTGCGGCTGCGCCTTCGCCAACGTGTATCATGTGGCCTGTTCGCGCGATGCCGCCGCCGCCGTGCGAGGCCTGCGAGGTGACCTCGGGCGCGCTGCTCACGCGAGTGTGTCGCGCTGGCCACGAGGACACCTGCCTCGCGCTGTTGCCGTGCGCCGATTGCTGCAGGTAGGCAGCACCCCAGTAATACGTTCCAAGTCTGTTGACTTGATGTTTCCTCTGTCGGCCAGCAGTCGCCTTGTCCTGATCCGAGAGTCTGGACAGCCCGCGACAGGCGCTTGCACAGTGTCGTCTCGCTCAAGCTCTGCCCGCTGGCCGCCAGAGGAGCAAGGCACAGCGAACGGTGGTACACCGCCAGGGGCAGGCCCGGCAGAGGGCGACAGAGAGCGACAAGCCACGCGGTCGCCGGGAGCGCGTAGCACTGCAGCCGCCGCGGCCGTGCACGCCATCGAGGAGCCTGCCAGCCTCCTGCTCCAATAGCGGCACCGCGGAGGATTGTCGGCGGCGAGCGACGATGGAGGGCGACTCAACGACCAAGCTGCTGCGCGATGTGCAAAAGGGCAGCCAGCAGCTGCTACGATCGTGCACCAAGCTCGGCGAGTCCCTGCCCGCTGCGCCCGCTGGGCAGCTGGGCGCTGTGGAAGGCCACGCGGAATGGCCCCGGCTGCTGGGACCTCAAGACCGTAGCCACGCAGCTGGGAGAGCTGGGCAGTCGCGCCGACTTGCAGCAGCTGGAACACGCCGTGGCAGTGCCCATGCACCCGGCGCACCACGAGGGGCAGCCCTCCATGATCGTGCCCGAGCTGCTCCGAACGAAGAGGCCGCCAGAGCAGGAGGCCGCCGACCAGGCTATCCGAGAGCTGGTGACGCCGTTCCTCCCGGAGAGTAACCTGCCGCGCGAGGAGCAGGAGGCCGTGGCCAGCGAGCGATTCGGGCAAATGAAGAGCAGCGTGGACTTGTACAACCGTGACGTGGACAAGGCGATCCAGGCGTTCCTGGACAGCCCGCTGCGCGCGCAGGTGCGGCGGAAAAAGCGCGGAGACGGTGACTCGCTTCTCGGCTAAGCGGCCGACGGCGCCGCGCGCGGTGGCGGTGGACATGTACTCGCTGTTGCACCAGGGGCAGAGCAAGAACGCGCTCGCGGAGCTTAGAGTAACACAAGATGCTTAGTCGATGATGAGCGGCTGGTCCTCGCCCTGTCCTGAGGGCGCGGTCGCGGCTCCAGCCGTGGACCCTTTCCTGCTGGCCTCCTCGTCCGCACCGCTGGGCGAATCGTCCTCACCGGACACCTTCTGCTGCGCCCCGCCTCCGTTCCGGCGCCTCGCTTAGCGTCTCGAGCTCCCGGAGCATGTTGGCCACTCGCGGGGCTCGACATGCTTCGGGGCGCGCAGCACCGGGTGCGCATAGTCGTGCGGCACGTGCTTGGCCGCGTTTGCCATCCTGCGCAGGTCGAAGCGGCGCGCGTCCGCCAGGCTCACGTGCTGACTCCCATGTCGAGGTGCGCAGGAAGGCGGCGTAGGCGCAAGTGGCGATGAAGGGCACGACCATAAAGACCGACTGCAGCACCGCCTCGGCGAGAGCAAAGATGCCCAGCATGGTCAGGTGCAGCAGCGCGAAAGCCAGCAGGACGAGCGTCGCGATGTTGGGCCAGTTGGCCGCCCCAGACTCGTAGCTCTTGACGTACACGAAGAGGAGCTGGTTGCGGTAGATCGGCAGCGCCATGGCGAAGAACATGAGCGCAAAGACCAGCAAGAGCGGCGCGATGACCGAGTACGTCACCGCGATTGTGAGGATGAGCAGGAACTGCGCGCGTTTATCATGCCGTGCCACGCATCGCCGGCGTGGCTAAAGGTGCGGCAGCCGCACTGGTCGTCGCGCAGTTCGCGCGGCGTGCGCGCGCGGGCCAAAAGATGGGCGCACGATGAAGCAGAGCAGCATGTCCGACACCGCAGCAGCTCGGCGGGCAGCACCCAAAAGGTGCGGATGACGATGAACTGCATGAAGAAGATGGCGTTGTTGGGGACGGTGGCGGCGAGAAGTTGGATCAACTCGCGCGGGTTTTGCCACGACTGCGCGAGCACGGTGAAATGGCGCCCGAGATCTGGAAGAAGAGGAAGAGCTGGAGCACGAGAAAGGCCGAGTAGTTGAGGAAGAACGAGTTCTCGCGCGCCGAATCGGAGAGCTGAAAGCGCAGCGTGAGGATCAGGTTGAGCACAGGCGGGACCAGAGCAAACGCAATTACCAGCAGCAGCGGCGCGATCTGGTCCATCAGCGGCACTGCCCACGGGTTGTCAAGCAGAAAGTGTCCAGGCCTTCCCAGCCCGACCGAATGGAGGCGAGGTTGGTCGTGGCGCTAATTGTGCTGGTGAGCACACCAAAGGAGAGAAGCAGCACGAGGTTGATGAGCATGACGCCAATGCGCGCGCCGAGAACAACCGTCGGGTGCAGCGACACGCGCGCCCAATTAATTTCGGCGGGCTCGGGGCGCCGGCCGGACGAGAAAGTTGTTCGAGTCGGCGGTCATGCAACGGCCCGTAACCGAGCTCGCGGTCTTGGTCTTGAACGTCACAAAGGCCGCGTTGTCCGCCGTCTCGTCGCCAAGATGCTTGGGGTGGTCGCCGAGAAGCCAGTCGCCTCGTCAAAGGTCGCGGCAGACCCGGCGCCGCCCTCCGACCCGCTGAGCGCCTCAGCCCCGCCTTCGACCTCTTCCGGCGGGGGGTACTCGCGCCCCGGCTCGTACATCTCCCGGTGCAGGGCATCCTGCAGAACCGAGACGCGCTCGTTGAGGTCCGCCAGGCGCTCACGCAGAAACGGCACCACCTCCTTTCCTCACCAAAGCACGGCCAAAGACGCCCGTAGCAAAAGCCCCGCAAGCCCATCCAGCGCTTACCCGGCGGAAACTCGAGTTCGCGCGCGTGCCAGGCGCCCGGCTTGTCCGAGTCGCCGCCGTTGTGCACATACATCCAGCAGGGCGCGCTCGAGGCGGGCCACGATCTCCTCGCGATCATCGACCGCGGCCTGCAGCTCCGTGGCGGTCGCTCTTGGGCAGGTCGACGCGCTCCACGGTGTCCGGAAAGATCGTTTCAAAGTAGCGCTCCAGCGCGCGCGCGCGAGCTGATGCCCGGCGGAACGCGCTCCACGAGCACGGTGTAGGTGGCGGCGTGCCGGTAGAGGTAAAACTCGCGCTGCAGAGCAATCATGTTTTTGTACTCGTGGTGCACGAGCCAGAGCCCACGCCGGTGAACAGGAACACAAACAGGCAGGGCAGCCAGAGCAAGCTCCTCGGCGTGTCCGGTCCAACCACGTAGTTGATGGTCATCACGTCAATGGGGCTGAAGGCGCTGCTGTTGTTCAAGTTGCGCATGGACCCTTGCGTCGCGTAGACCGGCGCAAGCACCAGGAGGCCCAGGGCAAGGGCCGAGAACAGCTTGAGCGCCAGCCGAGGAACCGCAGCGTGGCATACGCGTCCAGTCCAACGTTCCGCAGCACGATTTCGTCAGCGCGTCTCGGGTGCAGCAGTAGCCGCAGCCACTGCAAGACCCGCCGCGGCCGCTCGACCTGCCTTTCCGCGTCCACAAAGAGCCGCCGCGGGGCGTACTTGATCGGCGCGCAGTGCGCCAGGACCAAGTATGTGATCACGACCAGGCCCAGTGCGCCATAGATGGCACAGGACGTCCCAAGTTCCTTGCCGCTCAGGGTCAGGTCCATCGAGGTCGGGGGGGGTGGGTTCGTCTCCGAGGGCCAAGTCGGACGGCGGCGCTGTCACGTTGACGCCGTCGGTCGCCATGGCCGTCGCTTGGCCCGTCGCTGCTGCTGCCCTTGCTGCCTTATCTGCCGCCGCCGCTGTCGCCCTCGCGCCGCGCTTGCTCCGTCCGCCCGCGCCCGCCCGTCTGCCTCTGCTCTCTTTGCGATCTGTTTACGAAGGATCGACCGATTGTGCAGAGGTCCGTTTCATGTGTTTTTCAAGACTCAAGACTTGCGCGCAATGACCTGATTCAGGTCTGCGCAAGTGAGTTGAGATGACATGGGCAAGGTGAGTGCAGGTCAGGGGGATTGACCTGCGCGCGTCTGTGCAGGTCAATCGGCCAGCCGATGGATGCCTGCGTCGCTGGCCTTGCGGCCTTGGCGCTGGAGGCGCGGCCCAAAGGCCGCGGAGGCCTTGCGCGTGCGGGGCGTCGTATGGGCCGCCGACCGGCAGACAGGCCTGGTGAAGCTCCTCGTGCCGCAGCCAGAATGCGGCGGTGGGGCTTCGCCCGTGCCCTGGGCTGCGACTGCCGACGCCTGGTCCTTCGAGCGCGAGGCTGACGGCCCGTATTGCCGCGTAATCGTCCATGCAGAGGACGTTGGGGAAGTTATCGAGGTCAAGATGGAGGGCGATCCCTTGCTCGAGTGGTGGGAGGCCGTCAAGAACGAGGCCCGGGAGCGACGAGACGAGCGACCAGCGGCCCAGCACGCCGACGAGGCCGCGGGTCGCATCCTTGCCGAGCTGGAGGCTTGCGGCTTGGGAGCTTCGCTGGACCCTGAGACCAGGCACGTGACTCTGCGCGGCCTGGAGGCGGCCGTGCGACCACCCTACGCGAGCGCGGCCGACATCGTGTGCGAAGATAAATCGCTGCGCTCACAGCTAGGCTCGCATCTCTTTGGCGCGGCGGACAGCCCAGCAGAGCCGCTTGGCCTGCTGCAGCATTGCGGCACCGACGAGACGGATGCAGGCACCGTGCACCGAACACGGGTGGTCCTAGCCAAATACTCTGGACATGGTGCGGCGCAAGACGCCCACCAACGCCGAGGTACCTGCCGAGCACGCCGATGTCCACCGCAAATACTATACGCAGCGCTACCGCCTTTTCTGGCGCTTTGATCAGGGCATACAACTAGACGCCGAGTCCTGGTACAGCGTCACCCCTGAAACCATCGCCGAGCACATCGCCGAGCGGTGCCGAGAGGACTGCGTGCTAGACGCCTTTTGCGGGGCTGGCGGCAACGCCATCCAATTCGCGCACACGTGCGAACACGTCGTCGCGATTGACGCAGACCCTGCGCGCCTTGAGATGGCACGACATAATGCGACAGTGTACGGTGTTCAGGACCGCATCGAATTCATCCTCGGCGACGCGGTGGCTATGAAAGCGCTGGGCCACGCGTCGCGCCGCCTTCGATGCGGTGTTCCTCTCGCCGCCTTGGGGTGGGCCCGAGTATCAGGAACAGGAGCGCTTCAGCATCGAGTCCATCCGTGTCGCGACGACAAGCGACGCGCGAGGCTTCGTGACCGGGGTGGACCTTTACTCTCTCGCGGCGGCGATCACGCCCTCCGTGGCGCTTTTCATGCCGCGCAACACGGATGCCGAGGTGTGTCTGACAGCCTTGGCCGAGGAGGAGAATCCGCCGAGCGTTGTCGAGTTTGAGCAGCACATCATCGCGGAGCGCGTCAAGACCTGCTGCTTGTACTTTGGCCCGCTCCTCGCCTCGCGGACCCTTGGTCTCGCGGAGGCCAACGACGACAACGACGCCCAAGCCGACGTCTAATAGATTTTGCAGTTGATCCAAGGACGACAAGCCGGCTGCGTTGGCCGCCGAAAAACCGGCCTGCCCCGAGCAACCCAAGCCGGCCTGCCCCGAGCAACCTGCCAGAGCTCACCGTCCGCGCGCACCAGCCCGGCCGGAAGGTTGTGTGCCGTCAGAAGGGCCTGGTGCTGCCTCGCGTGCAGCAGGCGATGGCGGGCTGCGCCTGCGCCTACGCCTGCGCCTGCGTCTGCGCCTGCATCTGCGTTGGTGATCGAGCCCTTTCACAGCGGGTCGCATGCGTATCTGTGCGATGTACTGCGCTCGCTCGAGTCGCGGGGACTTGCGGTGCACGTTGCTTCACTGGGTGGCCGCGGCAAGTGGCATTGGAGGATGCTGGTCTCGGCGGCGCATTTGTGTTAACGCTGCCCGCGCAGCAAGTTGCCGAAGCGCGCGTGGTGCTCTTCACGGCAATGACCAACGTGGCCGAGCTGGTGGGACTCCGGCCCGCGCTGGCGGCCAAGCACAAGGTGCTCTATTTTCACGAGAACCAACTCGAGTACCGTCGTCCCGCGAGGGCGGCGCGGCTCGCGGGCAGAGCGACTTCAACCTGGTGTGGAACCAAATTGCGAGCTGCTTATGCGTGGACCGCATCTTGTTCAACTCGCGTTTCAACATGGACACCTTCTTTGCCAAGGCGGCGCCGTTCGTCAATAAGATCCCGCGGGCGCAGCGCCCGGCCGGACTGACTTTGAGGCGCTCAAGGCAAAGTCTGCAGTGCTTTACCTTCCCATCACGGCGCCCCTCCTACTACGCGACAGCTCGCGGCCGGAAACGCGCCCCTTGCACGTGGTGTGGGCACCGTTGGGAGCACGACAAGGGACCAGCGACGTTCATGAAGACGCTCAAGGAGTTTGATTCCGTCCCGCTCCGCGAGCACGACGAGGCGGATGGCGGTACGGCGCAGCGCCCCCTCATGTACATCTCGGTCCTCGGCGAGGTTGTGGAAGCCGCGCAGGCCGAGTTTGACGCCGCAAGGGCCTCGCTTCCGGGCCACTTACTCGAAGTCAAGCACTGGGGCAGGCTGGAGAGCCGCGAGGCGTACCTGGACGTGCTTCGAGAGGCCGACGTGGCCGTGTCGACCAGCATCCACGAGTTCTTTGGCATCTCCATGCTCGAGGCCGCCACCTGCGGGTGCTTTCCGTTGTGCCCCAAGCGGCTTTCGTACCCCGAGCTGTTTCCGGCCGAGTGCCTGTACAGCACTGACCGGCAGCTGTTCAAACGCCTCCTCAACTTTGCACGGCGGCCGCGCGAGGCCCACCGCATCATGTCCCGGCCCGACTGGCGCGAGCGCCTCGAGCGGTTCCAGTGGGGCGAGGCAGGCAATGGCCCAGCCGCGCGGCGAGTGGCTGCGCGCACTTTCGGTCGCCGTCGCCGTCGCCGTCGCCGTCGCCGTCGCCGTCGCCGCCACAGGTCACGTGAAGAGATTCCCAAGGTCGGTCTTGGCCTGCGCAGGCCTGAGCACCTCGTTGACGACAAACTTCTCGAACCGATGATGTAGCGGCACGACACCATCGCGCGTCTTGAGCTCGCACATCCAGGTAAGAATGTCGAGGAACTCGTCAAAACCCAAGAGCCTTTGCAGGTGCCCACAGCGCGTTACGGCCACGATGGTGGAGACCACCAGGTCCTGGTTGCGGTTGTAGCGATCGATGAAACCAATGACTCTGGCCATGCGAATGAACTCGGCCACGCGCATGCCGGCGCGCGCGGGGACTTGAAGTGATCGTACAGCTGGTGCAGCCGCGAGTCGTACAGCTGGCGCACTTGGAGCACGCGCTTGGACTTTTGCACGTGCGACGCCATCTCCTTCAGATTGGCCACAGCGGCTTCGAGGCCCGGGAGCTGCTTCTTGCTGGCCGCGCTTGCCTGCCGGTTGGTGCGCGATATGAGGTGTTTGTCGAAGGCAAAGAAGATGCGCTCCGACATGCTGAGCGTGCTCGAGGTGGTCGACCCGCGGAGGTAGGGACTGCCTTCCCGGGGCTCAAACTTTGCGGTCGGCTGGTAGCGCCGCAGCACAAGGCGCGCGATGCCCTCCAAGGCCTTGGGGAAGAGAATGTATTCGCCCGCCTTGCACTTCGCTTGATCGCCGTCCTCGTCCTCGTCCTCCTCGTCCTGCTCGTCGTCGCTGTTTGCATCCTTCGCCTCGTGGAGGTCCTCGTCGCCGTTCCACCAGCGGGCAGTGGCCGCGCGCCGGAGTGGCGGCCCACGCTCTGTTGCATCCGTGATGAGCGCCCACACCTCCCGAAAGTGCTTCTCGTCAAAGTCCTCCGTGAGAATCTCGCTGCGCACGACTAGCTGCCAGAACTGGTCCTCGGTCATCCGCGACCATAGCCCGATGGGCACGATGCGCTCCGACGGAGCGGGCACGCCGCCATTGAACTCGGTCACGAGGCGCTCGACGCGATTCTCGTCCGCTCCCGAGAGATTCAGGTTGGCCCCGCCGCGGTGCGACATGCGTCGCGCTTGGTTGCCGTTGCGCAAGGATGCTTCGTTGTGCGCGGCGCTGCTCTTGCAATCGCCAAGGCAGGTCGCAAACGCGATGAAGAGGTCGCTGCTGTTCTGCGCGAAGAACTTTAGGATCTTCTCGTGCTCGCGCGAGCGGTCAAAGCGCTTCTCGTCCGGCATGATCTCGTTCCAAAACCGCAGCTCGTCCTTGTACAGGTCGTTAAAGTCCACCACGGCTCCAAGGTACTCCATGTCCTTCTTGATGTCCTCCAGGTCGTGCACTGCAAGAGAGGTCTCCGCTTCCGCCTCCAGAAAGTGGTCATACTTGGCGGCGTGCCGGTGACGGTTCTTGCGGACGCACTCGATCGCCTTGGCAAACCCCGCGCGAAGCTCTTCGTCGTTCGGGTGGTGCCGCAGACCCGCGCGAAAGCTCTCACAGGCCTCTGCAAAGTGCTCGGTGTCCAAGCGAGCTGCCTTTGATCAAGAAGGCCTTTTGCAGGTCCGGCCGCGCCTCAAGCGCCTCCTCCGCATCCGCGATGCTTTGGTACAAGTTGCCGAGGTACCGGTACGCGCAGGCGCGGCGCACCAGGAGCTTGGCCAGCCAGGTATTCTCGCGCGGGCCGAGCGGCGCCTCGCGCTCGTCTTTGAGCAGTTCAACGCCGTCCGTGTACAGACGCACCGCTTTGACATAGTCGCCGGCATTGAAGGCCTGGCGCGCGAGCTTGCGCGTGGTAATCACGTCGCCTCGCAGCTCGGCGACCAATGCCCCGCCCTCTGCCTCGGCCTCCTCGGCCATCTCTTGCGCTCGCCGCGATCCCGGGCGGCACGACCTGGCTGGATCTCGCGCCGTCGGATCGTTTGTCCGTTCGGGGACGAGTACGCGACGAGGCGTCTGCCGTAGTCGCGGCAATCGGTCGGCTGATGGCGGGCGTGAGCGGGTGCAAGGTGTACTCGAGCTCGCTGCTCGACGAGCTTGTGAGCAGCTGCAAAGACGACCCAGCGCCCACGGGGGCGCGCGGCAAAGGCCGCGGGCGACGCAATGGCGGCAAGCAGGGCCCGGGCAACCAACTCGCGGAGAAGATCGAGGCCAAGAAGGTGCTGCGCAACCGCGCGTACTGGGCGCGCATGAACAAGGTGCAGGAGGAGAGCGAGCGCAAGGTTCGCGACCGGCTGGAGAACTCCCGCATCCGGAAAGAGAAGCGCTTCGACGAGATGTACGACTCGATCCTGCAAGGGGAGGAGCGCAACCGCTGGATCGACAGCAAGCTCGCGTTCTACGACCAGATGGAGCGCCGCAAGGCCATGGCACGCTACAACGACTGGCACGAGAACGTGTACAGCAAGATCAAGGCGAGCGTGGCGGCCAAGGCCGAGAAAAACGCAAAGAAGATGCGGGTCGTGCGCGCTCGCGAGTACGAAAAGTTTCTGCAGGAGACCAACGAGAAGGACAGCCTCTTCCTGGACATCGTCATCGCCAGCTCGTACGACCCTTTCGTGGTCAACCGCAACGCCATCCGCTGCGACGTGGGGGTGCTGGACGACCCCACCAAGCGAGTGCTGGCCAAGCATGAGGCCGAGCAGAACATGATCCCTCGCCTGGACAAGGAGGTGCCGCCACCCACGCGCGGGGCGCTGCCGGTCGAGATGTGGGCTTCCGGCAAGATCGAGAGCACGCCCCACGCGCACTTTTCCTCCTCCAGCAACCACAGCAACAGGAGTGGCACTGCGGTCGGCAGCACCATGTACGCGTCCAAGATCATGTTCGACCACTTCACGGCGCCGCGTGGCAGAGAGCCCACGGACGCCGAGTTCCCGCGCGGCAAGCGCACGGACTTTTCGCACCTCACTCCGCCGCGCGGCGCCGCAGTGGCGCACGAAACGTCGCTCACGATTGATTTCTTCTTCGCATCGATCGATCGATCGATCGATCGATCGATCGATCGGCCAAAACAACAAAAAACCTGGGTTTGGACTGCTTTCGCAGCCTTGTGACGTGTGACACGTCGTGTGGCGGCGTGGCAGGCAAGAAGCCTTGCCTTTGGTTGTGAAGCTCACCCATTGCCTGCCTGCCTGCTTGCTCGCTTGTCGCTCAGTCAGCAGGGCGGTGGTGGTGAAGGCGAGCTGTTCCTTCCTTCCTCCCGACCTTTTGGACAAGTCCGTCCTCTGAGCCGAAAGCGGTGGGAAGGAAGCAGACCTGCAAGGCGACAAGGACGAGGAAGAGATGGGAACCATGCTGAGCAGGGCGGCGCGGGCCGACAGGCTGCCGCTGATCGCCATCGCCATCGCGCTGTACAGGCTGCGCAACTCGCGCAGCGGGCCGACGCTGCTGGTGCAGCTTGCGCAGGCACTCTCGGGGAAGTCGGCCACGGCCAGGATGCTCGGGGACGTCGCCGGCGTGTACCTGGCCGTGGCGCTGGTGCGCCGCGCCATCAAGGCGCAGCGCGGGGCGAAGACGATGAGCTTTCGCAGCATCAAGGACTCGGTTGGCGGCACCGTGATCGACTTTGCCAAGAGCCTGCCAGGGGCGGGCGAGCGCATCAAGGCTGAGTTTGACAAGATGGAGGCCGACCTGGAGACCTCGCTCAAGCCCAAAGAGCGCGTGCAGCTGTTCACGCTGCCCGAGGTTGGCGTGCCGCGCGAGGAGATCCTGGGCCAGATGCAGACCATGTACGAGAACGAGAAGAGCAAGTGGCAGGAGGGCTGGGTGTCGGGCGCCGTGTACCACGGCGGCGAGGAGCACCTGGAGCTGCAGAGCGAGGCGTTCCGGTTATTCTCGATCAGCAACCCGCTGCACCCGGACGTGTGGCCCTCCGTGATGAAGTTCGAGGCGGAGGTGGTGTCCATGACGGCCAACCTGCTGAACGGCGGCACGAAGACGGTGTGCGGCACGATGACCTCGGGTGGCACGGAGAGCATCCTGATGGCCGCCAAGACGCACCGGCAGTGGGCGCTTGAGAAGCGCGGGATTACCGAGCCGGAGATTGTGGCGCCGCAGACCGCGCACGCGGGCATCGACAAGGCGTGCGACATCCTGGGCATCAAGCTCGTGTCTGTGCCTGTCAACCAGGAGACCTTCATGGTGGAGCCGCACGTGCTCGCCGGGTACGTGACGAGCGACACGATCATGATCTACTCGAGCGCGCCGCAGTACCCGCACGGCATCATTGACCCGGTGGAGGAGCTGTCCAAGATCGCGCTCCGCAACCAGTGCGGCCTGCACGTGGACTGCTGCCTCGGCGGCTTTGTGCTGCCCTTTGCGCAAAAGCTGGGCTACCCGATCCCCAACTTTGACTTTCGCGTGCCGGGCGTGACGTCCATGTCCGTGGACACGCACAAGTACGGATACGCGGCCAAGGGCACCTCGGTGGTGCTCTACCGCACGCCCGAGCTGCGTCACTGCCAGTACTTTACCTACCCCGCCTGGCCGGGCGGCCTTTACGTGACGCCCTCCACCGCTGGCTCGCGGCCTGGCGCTCTCAGCGCCGCGTGCTGGGCGAGCCTGGTGGCCATGGGCGAGAAGGGCTTCCTGGACGCCACGCGCCAGATCATGGAGGCGCAGCGCCGCATCAAAGCCGCGGCGGCCTGCATTGACGGCCTCGACCTGTGCGGCGACCCGATCGCCATGATCGTGGCCTTCTCCTCCACCAAGTTCAACATTTACTCGCTCGCCGACCGCATGAACAAGCGCGGCTGGTCGCTCAACTCGCTGCAGCACCCCGCCAGCGTGCACATTTGCGTCACGCTGCGCACGGTGCCGGCGGTGGACCGCTTCATTACCGACCTCAAGGAGGCCACGGCTGAGTGCATGGCCAACCCAGGCGACATCGACAAGGGCGGCAACGCGCCGGTGTACGGCATGGCCAGCTCCATGCCGGCGGGCCCGGTGCGCCAGATGCTCGAGACGTACACGGACGTTGTGCTCAAGGTGTAGAGACAAGCACGACGCACGAAGAAAGCAATTCAACTCAGCTTGCATTGCCATGGCGTGGGCGTGCACGCGTCCTCTACCCCGCCGATCGCCCCAGCGCCCCCGCCGCCCTCCTCCATAACACGCTGCGCATGGGTGTACACCGCAGTCGCAAGGCTCTCCAGCTGCTGCAGCGACCGCTCCGGGAAGCGGCCTGGCAGCTGCTGCAGTACAAAGTGCGAGTTGACCTGCCCGTTCCGCGCCACGTCGAGCGTGGAAAACACTTCCATGACGTCCCGCGAGTCCCAGGACGGACAGGCCTGCAATGCGAGCCGCTTGAACACCGCATACCCGAGCACGGTGCTGTCGCGCGCCGAGCTGAGCGTGCGAATGTACTCGATGACGTGCCGTGACTCGGCGTCGCGCTGCCGCGCGGCGGCCGCTTCGGCCCCCGCCACCTCGTGCGCGGTGCGCGGCTCGGCCTTTACCAGGACCATGTGCTCGGCCAGCACGATAAGCTCTTCCAGCTTGCGCAGGGTGAGCAGGCGCACGCGGTTGACGATCGTGTCGAACACGAGGCCGGTTGCGAGAGCCCCCATCTCTTCCAGACTGGCCTTGCGCCGCAACACCGGGCGCGCAAAGTCGCGCGGCGCGGAGGAGGACGCCGCGTATCTCGGGTTGTCCCCTCCTATGCTGTTACTGCTTGACCGGCGCAGCGCCAAGGCATCGTGCGGCGAGAAGGAGGACGCGCTTCGAAGCCGCGCCACCACGGGCGAGTCATTGCGCCCGCCGGCGCCCGACACCACGGAGGCGGGACTCGGGACAATCGAGTCTGCCAAGATGGGCGTGTCTTTGATCATGGCGACCGCCAGGCGGAGGTGAAAGTCGGTTCGTCGTGGCATGCTGTGCGCCTGCTCGCCAAAGCTCGCCTTGAGCGCGCTCTCGGGCGGCTGCATGCTGGCGCACCCGCCGGCCGAGAGGAATATGCAGTCCCAGATTCGCTTGATGACGGCCACGTCTTGGATGACGTCCTCATCGGCCCACAACTGCAAGAGCCACTTGAGGCACAGCAGCTCGATCACGCCTTCGCGGTCCACCACGTCGCCCACAACCTCAAACTTTTTGCGCCCCACGGTCTGTCCAATCGTGTGCACGGCCTGCTTGAAGCCGAGCAGCTTGGGCGTCCGCGAGAAGAACTCTGCGCCAAGGATGGTCTCGCAGAGGGCGCAGAACACCCAAAAGGCGCGCTCCTCCTCGTAATGCGCCGCCTTGGCTGGCGATTTCACATAATATTCGGAGAGCACCAGCAGACAGATGTTCTGCTGCCCCTGCACGTACCCCGAGGTGGCCTTGTTGCGCTCGCTGAACGCCAGCAGAATGCGCTTGGCGGCTGCCAGAACGCCCTGAGTGTCCACCTGCGGGTTGTTCGGAAACAGCCAGCGCACCAAGCCAGGGCGTACGCGCCCGAGGTCCAGCTCAATCTGTTCGCGCTCCTCCACGTCGGGCGAGGACACGGATTTCCCCTTGACGCGGCGCCACGGCAGGTCTTCGGCCTCATCCTCGGTCTCCTCGCCGGTCTCCTCGCCGGTCTCCTCGCCGGTATCGTCCCCGTGTCCTCGCCAGACCCTTCGCGCTCTTCTTCGTCGTCCTCGTCGTCCTTCTCCTGTGCCTGTTCCCTGGCGCTCTTCTGTGCCTCCGCGCCGTTCACGGCAATCTGGTCGTCCAGGACGAGGCGGAAGGCCTCTGGAGACCCTGCGAGGAACCCGCCGGTATCGGCGTCGTCCTCGAGCTCCAGCTCATCCTCCTGCACGATGGCCAAGAGCTCTGACCGGCGTCGCGTCGCCAGCGCGCGCTGCACGGCGCTGGCGCGCCGAGGCTTGAGCCGCTTGCTCAGGTACGCGTCGTAGCGCAGCGTGGCGCCCTTCCCGGCGGCGGCGCCGCGGCTGGCGGCATCGCGCAGCGCCGCCGCCGGAGAGCACGAACCACAGCTCCCGCCTCGAGTCCATCGCCACCCGGTTGTCTTTGTGTCCCAGAGATGATGCGGTTAAGAGAATCATTTCGCCACGGCGGCGAGCAGCACGAGGCGCTCCGTGAAGGCGACCTCGGGGCGGCCGGCGTGCTCGGCCAGCAGCTCCTGCACGCCCTGCTCGAGCGCCTGGTCGTCAAAGTTGGCCTCGGAGAAGGTGGACCACATGCGCTGGCGCACCATGGCAACCCACTGCTCCACGGGCATGCGCACGGGGAAGTCGCAGACGCGCTCCTGCACGTCCGATAGCTCCGCGGCGCATGGCGTCCGCGAAGACGCTGCTGGCGGCTGGTTGGCCTCCCAGACCCGCCGCGCCGCTGCGAAAAGGGGGTAGTCGGGCGTGTGCGGCCGCGTGACCACGAGGCAGACGCCATCGGCAGCCAGCGCGCGCCGCAGCTGCGCGAAGAGCTCGGGGAGGTCGTCCTGCGGCAGGTGGTGTACGACCTCCTTGAGCAGCACGCGGTCCACGCTGCTCGCTGCCGCTTGCTTGGCGAAGCCCAAGGCGTCCGTCTGCAGCGTGTCGACGGCCGCGGTGTCTGCTTGGGCGAGCATGGCCGCGCTTGGGTCACGCAGAGCGGCCGCGAGCTCAGGCCGAGCCGCTCGCGCAGCAGGCCTGCGAACCGCCCCCGCCGCCGCCGACATCGGCCAGCCGCAGATCGGGCGGGCCTGCGAGGGCGCCCGCGACCTGGTCCAGCTGCCAGCGCTCGTAGGGGCTATCCTTGTCGTAGAACCACGCGCCGTGGTACGCCGTGGCGACCTCGCCCGCGTAGTGCTCCATGCGCCTGGCGCAGCGCGCGAGGCTCCGACGCATCGCAAGACGTGACAGTGGGACCCCCTTGTCACGTTAGTCTCGGTCATCAGAGGTCATGGGACGCGGGGCGGCGCTGGGCGCTGGCGTGGCGGCGCTGGCGGCGCTGTGGCGCGCCAGACAGCTCGCACAGGCGGCCGACGGCAAGCAGCCCGGCTCCCAGTTTGAGCCGCACGACGGCGATGACGTGTTCCCCACGGGGCAGCGACTTGTTGGCGATCCTGAAAGGCTGGAAGCCAAGCGACAGGCGCTGCGCGACGCGGGGCCGCGGCACCTCCGCGTGGTGCTCGACTTTGACGCCACGATGAGTACGTTCTGGGCGCCCGGGAGCGGCCCAAGTGCCGGCCAGGGAAAGAGCCGGAACCGTTCGTGCCACAACGTCCTCGAGTCGTTCCGAGCTGCCCGCGGCCTCGCGCGAGCGGATGGCGGCGCTGGCGGCAAAGTACTTTCCGCTAGAGATCTCCTCCAAGATCTCGCGCGAGCAAAAGCTGCGCTACATGGTAGAGTGGGTCGAGAAGAGCCACGCGGAGCTGGTGGGGTCCGGCTTTCGTCGAGAACAGCTGCCGCGCGCCGTCGCTGCGGCCGGCGTGCGCCTGCGCGAGGGCCTGGCGCACTTTCTTCGCAGGCTTGAGCGCGCAGGCGTGCCTGTGCTGGTCTTCTCGGCCGGCGTGGCGGACGTGTTGGAGGAGGTGCTGCGGCAAAACGACCTTTTGCTCGACAACATCGTCGTGGTGTCCAATCGCATGCGGTTTGACGCGTCTGGGCGCCTGGTTGGCTTTGAGGCGGAGGCTCAAGGCCGCGAGCCGTTCCACGTGCTGAACAAGCGCTTTGCGACGCTCCCGCCCGACGAGCAGCAGGCAATAGGCTGGGCCGACGACCAACCGGACCAGGTGTGCGTGCTCTTGGCAGGGGACTCGCTTGGGGACACGCACATGTCCGAAGGAATGCTCCCGGAGGGCGCCGGGGCGGCGCGGGAGCTGCGGGTCGGCTTTTTGAATCACCATCCAGACGCGCCAAGCAGAGTTTGCTGCGCACTTTGACCTGGTCGTCGTGAATGACGGCGACTTTGGCGCGCTCAACGAGGTGATAGCGAGCGTCCTCTCTGCCGCTTGATTGTTGATCCATGATGACTCTAAAGATTGACGTTTCGAGATTGGTTCTGGCTACCGAAAGCGCGCCGAGCCGAGGCTGTGGTGCCAAGTGCCCCAGGCCGATCCGAGAAAGCTCGCGATCGATCCATCGTCGTCGGCTCGTCCACCTCGTCGTTAAACACGTCCCCAAGCAGGCGCGCAATGTTGCCCTCCAAAGGCCTGCGCTTGTTCACGACGCCGAGCCGCTCGACGTCCAGGGCGCGGTGCGCAAAAGACATGCCGCGCTTGAGCTCGCGGTTGCCCTGTTGCAGCAGCGCGCCGCCAAACTCGCTGCCGTAGGGCCGCGCGAGCGGGTGCGGCGACGGCGGCGTGGGCGGCGGCGTCCCGTTGATCGTGTCGCGGACGTTTTGGAATAGGTTGGACTGGGTAATGTGCACGTCGAGCGCTTCCAGGGCGAACGAGGTGACCGAGTTGAGCCACGATGACGGCAAAAATGTACCAGACGACAAAGTAGAGCTGCACAGAGCTCTCGCCCGTGGCCTCGTAAAAGGACGCCATTGTGGCGTTCCAGTCGTTCACCACCATAAGCTCAAACAGCGTGAGGAGCGCCAACGGGAAGGATGAAAAGTCGTTGGCCGCGTACTGCTCGGGGGGCAGGCGCATCGCCGAGTAGGCCCATGCCGACGATGGCGTACATGTACATGAAGGTGAAGATGACGCGGCCGAACGTGTACAGCGCGGGGAGCAAATTGGTCACGATCTCGGTGAGCAGGCGAAACTGCGGCACCGAGCGCAGCAGCCGCAGCAGCCGAAGCTTGCGCAGAAACAGGAAGAGGTGGTGGTTGCGCGTAAAGAACGTGAGCCCGGAGAACTGCGTCGCGACAGCCATGAACGAGAGCAGCACGATGGTGAACTCAAACACATTCCACTTGTAGCGGAAGAAGCGCCACACGCCCGCCGCGTGCACGCGCAGGGCCATCTCGACGGCAAAGACGAGCGCAATCGTGTTGAAGATGCTCACCGCCACGGGCTCGTCGCCAGCGATCGACTCGGGGTTAAGCGACATCAGCACTGTGGAGAAGCCCGAGGTGATCAGCAGCGTGTTGACCACGCTATCGAGCGTCTTGACGTAGCCAAAAGTGTTGCCCCAGCCACGTGTGGTGCATGACGACGCGAATCGCGAACCGCTTTGAGCCGCGGGCCGACGTGCGCCGCGTCTTTCCGCATCCGGGCCAGCAGCGGGGCCAGGCGGTCTCCCCGTCCGTCTCGGGGTCAAAGTTGGGCGGAATGGCTCGCTTGCCGGCGAACCCTGCGCCCGTCCCGCGCCCGAGCGGCAGGGTTGGCGCCGGCGCAGCCTCCCCAGAGGCCTCCCCGGCAGCCCCCTCCGCGCGCGCGTTTTGGCGCTCCCTAGCGAGGTCCACCTCGTCTTCTCCTGGGTCGCTCGCGACACGGCCGTGCTCGGCTACGTGCACGAGCAGCAGGACGTCTTCAAAGTCGTCGCGGGACACGCAGGGCTGTTCGCCCTGAGAGCTGGTGGAGAGCATCATTGCGACCCCGCGGGCCTCAGCCTGCGCAAAGCCAAGCTTGCACAGCAAGTCGGACACCAGATCTGGTGGTAGTCCGGTGTCGTACTGCTCGCGCGAGAAGGCGCTCATCGCCGGCTCGGACCGCGACGAGGCCTGCGAAATGAGGACGCGAAAGGCCGCACTGGTGCACACGCGACGACGCACGGCCAGTCGCTTGGCCTCGCGCTTGAGGTGGCGGCGGTGCTCGTTGTACACCACAGCGAGCACGAGGTTGAGCATCAGAAAGACGGACACGAGCAGGTACAGCACAAAGTAGAGCGCCGAGAGGCGGTTCTCCTTGAAGGCTGGCAGCATGACCTTGGGCGAGTTGCATGTGCTAAGGAGGATTATGAGCGTGACGAGGCTCTGGCCCATGGTGCTAAAGTACGCTTTGCCCTCCGGCGTCCCGTTGAAGAGAAACATGGACACGACGGCGAAAAAGGTGATCTGAAAGAAGAGCAGCAAGGCCGCCTTGACGCGGTACGTGGTGCGCAGAATGTCCACGGCGCGCCGCCGCACCACTTGGCTGTACTCGAGCTGCAGGATGGGCCGCACGATGCGCGCGTACCGGTAGGTCGTGCGCCCGGCCAGCGTGTGGGTCGACCACGCATACGCCAGGTCCACGAGCGCCACGACGAGCGCCACAATGTGGACCTTGGCAAAGCGGCTGGACTGCAGGCGTCTGCGCTCCGTGAACATCACTCGCAGCAGAAAGGTGAGGGCCAGGACCAGCCAACAGCACAGTTCCACTATCATCGCCCACGGCTTGTGGTGCTCATTGTCCTCCACAAACGTGATGAGCAGATACCCCCATAGCGCGATGCTGACCAGCACGTTCAGGACCCAGCTGTCGTAGTACACCTCGACAAGTCGGAGCGATGTGGCATCGGTCTTGTGGTCGATGCGGCGATCGCGCACCGCAGCCCGGACGTACAGCGCCGCGAGCTTGAGCGCGTGCGTGCGGCCATTGAGCCGGCCGTTCCCAAGCATGGACTGGTACCGTCCGCGTCCTCCATCTGTGCCCGGCGCAGTGGCGTGCGCTCGCTCATGGATTGCCCGCCCCCTCTGTCAGCGCAGTGTCCACTGTTACGTGAGGGGCCCCATGTCACGTCGAAGGACACCAAACCGAGAACCCAGGTCTGCGCAGTGCCGAGGCGCGAGCATGGCGGGTCTGCGCGAGCGCATCGCGGCCTTCGAGCAGGCTGCCAAGGACGCCACGGACCCCAAGGTGATGGCGGCCAAGATCAGCGAGATCAGCGATCGAAAGAAGTACAACTTTGCCGGCGGGCTTAAGCGCGATCTGGAGCACACACGGGCGGCACTGCGCGCGTGCTGCGGCGAAGGCGAGGCGTGCTGCTCGTTCGGCGCCCTGTTTACGTTTACGGAGGGGCGCATCGCCAACCTGAACCGCATCCTGCAAAACCTCAAGAAGGCCGGCGAGGTCGACTTTGAGCCCGAGGTGTTCTTCGAGGGCATGCACGACGAGGCGCCCATCCACCTGCTGGACAAGTTTTGGAACGAGCGCTACACCGTGGACGCCGAGAATGTGTTCCGTCCGGGCCGCAAGCACCGCGAGGTGCCTGAAGAGGAGCGCAAGGGCCGCTCCTACATCAAAGAGAACCTCAAGACCCGCGACGTGCACGAGTGCAGCGAGTGCGGCGAACGGGTGGCGGCGGAAGACCGGGTCACCGTGCGCGATAGGGTGCTGCATTTGCGCTGCATCCAGTGCACGGTTTGCGGCGCAAACCCGCGCGAGAAGGCGGACTTTGTGACCTTTGATGGCGAGCTGTGTTGCTCGGCCGAGTGCATCAAGCAATACGACGGCGCACACCAGAACCAGAGCCGCTCATGACGGCGATGCCTGTGCTAAGCTTAGCGCCTACAATTGATTGACCACAGTATTTTCTGCGTCCTCTGCGAACATGGCACTCGGTGCTTAACACGGAGTGGGGGTGGGGGGTAGGCATAGTGTCGCCGTCAGAACGTTTAGCTACTTTCAAGAAAGCTAGAGGCCATCTTTGTCACCAGGGTGGTGGCAGCGCCTCGCCACCAAGGCGAACAAAACGCGTTGACGGCCACGACGGCTGCCGAGCCGCGGTAAAGCACCTGGGAGCCCAGCGATGCGGACCCCATCACAAAGGCGCCCAGCAGCACGCCGAACCCGAAGCCAATCGACCTGACCGCCATGAGAAAGCCCTGAGCCGAGCTCTCCAAGCCCGGCGGCGCCAATTCGCTCACAAAGTATACGCTGGCAAGTTGCGTGCATGTAAACGTGACACCGTGAAGTGGCTCCACGGCGAGTACGAGCCAGCTGTCCGAGCTGTCCACGAGCGTGTAGACGTAAACGCGCGAGGCGTAAGCGGCGAGCCCGATGATCATCATGTTGGCCGGGCCAAGTCTCTTGAGCAGCGTCGAGCCGAAGAACATGAGCGGGACCTCAAAGGACACGGTCACCACGACCGAGACGCCGAGGAGGATGTCGCTTGCATCCATCTGTTCGCGAAAGAAGATGAAGACCAGGCTTTCCACCTGGCTCTGTCCGACTGCGATTACGACGATGGTCACGAGGAACGCGATGTTGTAAAAGCTAAGCATCGCGCAGAACAGTGCGCTCAAAGGTGGCTTTGGCGGCGGCGGCGCGCGCCTCCGCCTCGCAAACTGTCGGGTCATGTTCGCCCACCAGCGCGGGGTCCTCCTCAATAGAGTCCCCGGAGCGGCACCGGACCATTTCAAGCCCCGTCTCCGTGGGCGTGCCCTCCTCCGTGGCTACGGCGGCGTACTTGTCGCCGCCGCCGCCGCCGCTGCCGCCGCTGCCGTTTTCGCCCAAGGCAGTGGCTGCTTCCGAGATTTGAACAACCGCAGTTGCGGCGAGCGCGAGAGCCACAGAAAGGCGACGAACGAGATGGAAGCGATCCAGTGCGCCTTGACCATGGTGCGATAAGGAAAGTGCGTGAACACGAGGCCGAAGGTCATGTGCACGATGGCCCACGAAACGTGCCGTATAGCCGCACGCCGCCATAAAGATGACGCTTGGCGCCCGAGTCTGCCTGGGCGCCCTGCCCTGCGACTCGCCGCTCTAGCATCTGAAGCGCCACGCCGTCCATGACGGGCGGCAGACCCGACACCACGATAACGTGCGCAGAGCGAACAACGAGTACCCAGCCAAACGTCTGGAAGCGCTCGACCAGCAGCAGGTTGAAGATCGCCGCCGCGCCGATCGCGCATATGGAGAGCACCTTGCGCCAGTGCATCACCTTGTCGGCCAGCGTGCCCCACAGCATAGGCACAATCGTGTTGGCAAAGATTGGGACCGCAAACACGATGCCGATCTCGCTTTCCGTGAGGCCGAGCTCTTGCAGGAACATGCTCATGAAGCGGCCTTGCGAGGCCATCACGGACCACCCGAAGAACATCATCCATTCGGGCCGCGTCATGGCGCGAGAGCCTCGCCCGCCCTTCCGCCTTCCCCCCGCCGCCTTTTCTTTTTGCTTGCTTTTGTTTTGCGTCGCATCGCTCGACGCCCGCCGCCACTTTGGCCGCCACTTTGGCCGCCACTTTGGCCGCCACTTTGCCGCTTGAGGCCGCCGCTTGAGCCGCAGACGCGCAGAGTCGCGACACCGACGGCGCTACGGACGAGGGCGCGGACAGACAAGCGGGCACAAGCGCCTCGTAAATCAACGCCAGACACTCTTACGGCGGAATCAAACAAACAAACAACCCATCCATCGCTCACTCCTCGTCGTCCGAGTCGATGCTCTCGTCGCCGAGGCTCGCGATCCACTTGACGTAGGTGAAGATGAACTCCTGGTAAGTGATGAAGCCGTCAGAGTCCCAGTCGAGCTCCTTCCAGCGGTTGCGCGAAAAGCTCCTGCATCGGCGAGCTTGAAGGCGCCGGCTCCTTGTGCGTGATCACTTTGTGGAGCTTGCCGCTACTGTGCAACCCTGGGGCCCCGTTCAGCGAGTTGCGGCGCTTGCGCACCTCGCGCGTCTTCTTGGTCATCTCGCTCTCCCCGGAAGACGCGTTGATCACGCGTTCCATCTCTGCAAAGTGATGGTGCCGGTGCAGCTCGTGTCAAAGGCGAGGTACATCTCCGTCGCAAGCTCAAAGACACGCCGCACGCCGGCCTTGTCGCGGAACATCACCGGCTTGATCGAGTCGTCGTTGCTGATCGAGTTGGCGGCTTCGTTGGCGGGCTCGTCGTCTTGGCGGGCTCTCGGTCTTGGCGGCTCGGCGGTCTCGGCCGGCTCGGCGGTCTCGGCCGGCTCGGCGGTCTCGGCCGGCTCGGCGGTCTCGGCCGGCTCGGCGGTCTCGGCCGGCTCGGTGTTCGCCGTGGTTGCGGCAGCGTCGCTGCCCTCCGGCACGGAAGTCTGTTGAACCTCACCACTCTCGGGCGCGCCTCGCCGCCCTCAGGGGCGGCTGGCGCTCCCCCTTGCTCAAAGCCGAGGTGGTCGCTGCCGCCGGCTCAGGCGTCTTTGTCTCCACCTTTGTTCCGGGGACTGGTATCGACGTTCCATGAGCCTCCTTGAGGTCGGGAATGAGGTCCAGCAGGTAGCCAATGGCCAGGCACGTGAGAAACTCCTTGAAGTTGATCTTGCCGTCCGTGTGCACGTCGCTGCCACTAAAGATCTGCTCGCACACCTCGCGGCCGATGCCCGGATTGAGCTTGTTCATGAGCACGTACAGCTCGTCCAGGTCGAGCGCGCCGGAGCCGTCCGTGTCCGTGCGCATGTAGAGCGTGTGCAGCTCTGAGAAGGTCTTTTGCATCTTGGGAAAGTTGAGCAGCACGCGGTTCATGACACTCTTGTTGCCCATGCCGCTTTCAAGCCGCTTCTTGTTCATTTGCCGCAAGGTGGCGACCACCTTTTGTTCTAGCGCCGAGTCTGGCTCGTACACCGACGCCCTGCGGCGCTCTGCGGCCTGTTTGGCATCCTCCGCTTCTTTCCCCGCCAGCAGGTTGGTTGCCGAGTTGGATGTGCTTGTGCGGCGGCCTTCGGTGGACAGCGGGCGGTCTGGACTGGCCGCCGTGGTGTGGTGGCCGTGGCTCACGACGCCGCCCATCGCAGCTTGTTGCTGGCTGGCTGCCCTCTGCGCGGCTGCCCTCTGCGCGGCTGCGAGCTAGTCGCGCCCCCGCGTGTCTCCTCGACTCTCTGTTGGTCTCCCGCGCCGGCAATCGATCCGTTGGGGGTGTCGGTTGGATTCTGCGGTCAGGTCTACTCTTTTTGATACTCCACTCGCCTCCTCTTCTTCGGCTTTGCGGCGATGATGTATCGCGGGTGCTTGTTGAAGGGCTCGAAGCGCACCTCCTGCTTGCTCAAGAACCGCCGAAAGTCACCGTCTGGGTCCTTGCGGGAAGCTTTGAAGCCCAGCGATTTCCCCAAAGTGCGCAGCGGGAGACGCTCGTGCAAGGCCGTCAGTCGCCGCAAGGCGCTCACGCGGACGCGCTCGACAAGAAAGTCCAGGAGGTAGCAGCACAGGTGGGGCGCGCGCTCGGAACGGAGAAGCCGGAAGAAGAGCACGTGGTCCTCCGCACGGACGGCGCGGATCACGTGCCACACGAAGAGGAGGTCGCGGCAGGCGAACAAGAGGCCGGCCTTGGCATTCAGCGCGATCTTGTCGTCCACTACAGCGCGTACAGGAGCTGGTAGCACTGGAACTCGACCGCGTTCTTGCGGCAGTCAGCAAAGTGCGGCGTCAGCGGCGTAGCGCGCGCGTGCAGTGAGCTGACCTGGGTGAGGCACTGATTGAACTCTTGAAGGTCTCCGTGCTCGAGCGCCAGTCGCGCGTGTACCTCGTACACGCGGATGACGAACCGCAGGGCCTTGGGCCGCTCCTCGCAGTGCTGAATGGTGAGGTCTTGTCGGATGCTCTTGAGCTGCTCACATGCAGATTTATAGTCATGCTGCCGCAGCCACTTTTCCTTGACAAGCTCGAGCGCCTGCTTGAGCACCTTGAGCGGCCGCACCTGCTCTGGCGTCGGCGCACTCGTCAGCCGAAGGTAGGGCTTCTCGGTCGCAGCAAGTGCCAACCAAGCGCTCGCCTTCCCTCCTCCTGGGCTCGCTCGCTGGCCGCTAGCCTTGGGCGAGCTCTTTCGCGCCTCCTCGCAAGGCGCAGGCTTGGCGAAGCGCGCCAGGCGCTTCTGGCGTCTCGCCGCTCCTCCGCGTCCACCATCGCGTCCTTTCCCAGAAGCCCTCTGGTCGGGTTCGTGGATCGGGGGTGGAACGTTCCGTGGATCTCAACGGCCATCTGCTTGGCAGCTCTGATCTCTCGCCATCCCATCGGAGAGAGCGAGGAGGAGACGGCGATCGCCATGGCGGGCTACGCCGCGACGCCCGACGATGGCTACGCGGCCCAGGGCGAGGTGCAGGAGATCAAGCGCCGCCTCGAGCACGAGCGCAAGATTCGCCTGGAGACGCTCAAGCGCAAGAAGGCGCAACAGCGCAAGAAGAAGGAGCGTCGCCTGATGGAGGAGAAGGAGCGCGCCCGTAAGCTGCGCGAGCGAAGATTGCGTACGCAAGAGCTCAGCTTCAACCGCCACCAGCCTGCTCGCGCTGGCCGGCAGCAGCAGGAGGCGCTGCACGGGCAGGCGGAAGAGACGCAGTCATGTGCCATGCCTCGACCGTGCCCGTCCGTGAGCGGCCGCACGCTCTATTCGGAGCGCGCAGAGACCATGTCGTTCGCGGACGGGGCCAAGCAGTTCTTCAAAGAGGCACTGGACCTGCGCGACTTTCTCTCGGACGTGCACTCAACGACAGGCGACACTGCCTCGAGGACTCCCTGGAGACAGAGTTGTGTTCTGCTTTAGACTCGCAGCCGCTGAGCCACCATCGCCGCAGCCACCCCCTGCAGCAGCAGCCGCCGCTCATCAGCAGCCGCCTCAGCAGCAGCAGCCGCCTCAGCAGCAGCTGCCGCCCCAGCCACAGCAGCAGCTGCCGCCTCAGCAACAGCTGCCGCCCCAGCCTCAGCAGCAGCTGCCGCCTCAGCAGCGCAACAATGCCAGTTGTCGCAGCAGTGCCCGCCGCGCAATCGACAGGCACAGGCGCAGCGCTTGCTGCCGCAGCACCACAGCATCAGCAATACTGTCGCAGCCCATCTCTCCTGCAACCACACAGCAGCAGCAGCAGCAGCAGCAGCAGCAGCAGCAGCAAATGCAGGCAGCAAATGCAGCAGCAGCAGCAGCAGCAGCAGCAGCAGCAGCAGCAGCAGCAGCAAGTGCAGCAGCAATGTCAGCATTACCAGCAGCAGCACGAGATGCCCGACAGCCTCAACGTGATCCACGGCTAGCTTCAAGAAGCGTGCCCCCCCGGCACACTGCCGCCAACACGTCGATCACTGAAGACCGCAAGCCGAGGTGGGGCGGTGGCAAAGAGACTGAGAAGCAACGACAACGTCGCCTCGCCTCCGAGAGGCGAAAGGCGTACGAGAAGAAGATCCTCAAGCCCCTGGCGCAAAATCTGCGGCAGGCGGCGCAACCAGAGCCGCCCCAGTGCACCGAGCCCAAGCGCGCCGCGCCCACATACCATGTCGCTCCACCGCCAGAGGCCAGGCGACCGCGCGAGCGCCGGGCTGCGCCGGAAAACCTCAACGCGCTCAACTACACGGCCAAGGAGATGGAGATGCGGCGCGAGCTCGAGGAGATCAACCGCAAGCTCGCCGAGCGGAGGCAGGGGTCATCTCGCGCGCGCGTCTCCGGCGCGACCGCGGCGCCGGGCACCCCAGTTCGCGACGGCGACCACCACGCGCGGCGAGAGACGCTGCCGCGGCCGAGGTCGCCGCAGCCCGCGAGCATGTTCCCGCAAGACGCGCACAGGCGGCCCTTGTCGCCGTACGCCGTCGCCGTGGAGCAGCGAGCGGCGCTAGGTCGTCACCAGGTGACAAGATGATGAATCACCTCTCGATCACTTGGTGTTTCGTTTGCCAGAATGTCGCTCGCGCAATCCACGATTGATCGATCGATCGACAGGCTGGTGACGCGCAGGATGAACATGCTGGACCTCGGCCCGCCGCTGCTCGCGGCGCTGGTGATCGCAGTGGTGGTGCTGCAGATGCGCAAGAAGAGCGCCGCTCCCGCGAAAGCCGCGCAGCAGCCGGAGAAGGAGAAGGATGAGCCGGAGAAGGATGAGCGGCCAGAGGCGCTCTGCTTCTTCGGGTCGCAGACCGGCACCGCGGAGGGTTTGCCAAGGAGCTCGTGGGCGAGCTCGGCAAGAAGGGCTTCAAGGCCCGCGCCGTGGACCTCGAGGACGTGGGCCCGGAGGACCTGGAGCCGAGCGCCGAGCCCCGCTACTTTTTGTATTTCATGGCAACTTATGGCGAGGGCGACCCTACGGACAACGCGCTGGACTTCATCTCGTTCCTGAACAAGGGCGCGGACGAAGGCGGCCCGCAGGAGGGCGCCGCCGAGAACGTCTACTATGCTGTCTTTGGCCTGGGCAACACCGAGTACGAGCAGTACAACGAGATGGGCAAGGTGGTGTTCAAGCGGCTTGGCGAGCTTGGTGGCACTGCCCTGGCGCCTCTGGGCCTTGGCGACGACAACGAAGACATCGAAGAAGACTTTTCCAACTGGCGCGAGGGCGTCGCGGACGCGTTTGCCCGCCAGGCGTTTGGCGCGGACGGGCAGCAAGCCAACGGCGGCGGCGAGGCGGGACCGGACGCGGGCGCGCAGTACGACTTTGTGGGCCGCTTCGTTCCGGCACCCGAGGATCCCGCGCGGCTGGAGCAGGAGGGCCGGCGCGACCTGAGCCACAGCCGGGCGGACGACGCTCGCGTTGACCTTTCGTGCCGTCACCTGTTTCACGGCGTGCCGGCCAAGGTGGTGGAGAACCGCGAGCTGCGGCAAAGACGCGCGCAAACGGCGGCGCAGGGAGCACGGTGCATGTGGAGTTTGACCTCGCCGAGGCGGGTCTGAGCCTACAAGACGGCGGACAACCTCACCGTGTGCCCTGCGAACGAGGCAGAACAGGTGGAGACCGCTGCGCGGATCGTCGGCCTGGACCGCCACCTCGACCAGTGGTTCACGCTGGAGCCAACCTCTCCAGAGAGCATCAAGAAGCTCTTCCCTACCCCGTGCACGGTGCGGACGGCATTGACGTACTTTACCGACCTGAACGGAGCGCCGACGCGCTCGCTGCTGGGCAAGCTAGCCGCCCTGGCGAGCATGCCCGAGCACCGCGAGCGCCTGCGCTTTCTGGCATCAAAGCAGGGCAACGAGGACTTTGCGCGGTTCATTACTGGCAAGCACCTCAGCGTCGTGGAGCTGCTGGAAACTTTCCCGTCCATCAAGGTCACCGAGCAGTCGCTAGGCGCCTTTTTCGAGGTCATGCCGCGCCTCAAGGGCCGCGAGTTCACGATCTCGTCCTCGCGCAAAGCCGCGTCGCGCTCACTGTGGCGTCGTGCACGAGGACAGCGGGAGCAGCCCGGGGGGCGTGTGCTCAAGGGCGTGTGTTCGACCTACCTGCAAGGCCTGTCGGCGGGCCGCGAGGCGCTCGTCTTTGTTCAGCCGTCCACCTTCAAGCTGCCGGCGGACCCGCGCACGCCCGTTATCATGATCGGGCCAGGCACCGGGATCGCCCGATGCGCGCGTTTGTGCAGCGCATGCACCAGCGCGCCACGCTGCAAGCTGAGATCGGGCCGGCGCTGCCTTCTTTGGCTGCAGGCGCGCGGACGAGGACTTTCTGTACGAAGAGGAGCTGCGCGCCGCGGTCGAGGCCGGTGCGCTCACCGAGCTACACACGGCCTTTTCGCGGCAACAGGCGGAAAAGATCTACGTGCAGCACGTGATGCGGAGCAGCGCGAGCGGCTGTGGGAGCTCATCGGCCAGGGTGCGTATGTGTTTTGTGTGCGGCGCCACGGGTATGGGTCGCGACGTGCACACGGCGCTGGTGGAGATCGCCCGCGAAGTGGGCGGGCTCTCGGCCGAGTCCGCGGCGGCCTTCGTCAAGGACCTGCAGCAAAAGCATCGGTACGTGCAGGAGCTGTGGTCGAGCTGATCTTGAGGTCGATCGTTCTTGATCAATCAATCCCATTAGATAAAGAAACAAAGCAGGTGCGGTATCTAGAGCTGCTCCGGGTCGCTGGGCACGGCAAGGGCGGCCCCAGCAAGGCGGCAGGCGTGCCGTGCGGCGGCTTGGACGTTTGCGCCCCCGGCTTGCGCGCGAGCTTGACCTTGCTGACGCGAAAGTCCTTGTGCAGAAAGCCGAGCCGGCTAAGAAGGCCCGCCACCATCCGCAGGTGCTGCGATACGCGCTTCTCGGGGGCCTGGTTGAGCTGCGTCGTCTCCAGCACAAAGGCTTGCGTGTCAAACGCGTTGAAGGCGGCGCGCGAGGCCGCCGGCGATCGGCGGGCTCAGCACCTCGAAGCGGTGCTTGTGGTCCTTGATGTGGCCATTGACAATGTCCACCATGAGCTTGGCCATATGCAGCGCGTTGGGCGTCGCGATCACCGAGCTGCCCTTGCTAAACTTGGGTTGGACACGAGGTGGTCGGGGCGCGGCTCATCATTCTGCTTTAGCTGCGCGTAAAAGCCCCAGCCCCTCGTGCAGATCCAAGAACAGCTTGGGTCGCACCTTTGTGCAGAGGTCCCACACGGCCTGCGCGAGAGGCATTGCGGGAGCCTCGTCCACATCGGCCGGAAAGTCGCGGTTCAGGTCGTCGTGGTGGCCCGGCGGCGCTTCGCCTGCCACGTGGCCACTTTGGTGGGCCAGATGTCTCGCCCGTGCGGCTGCGCGTGCTCGTGGTCCTTGGCCTGCACGGGCGGAACATAGCGGGTGTGGCGCTCGATCCCGCGACGATTGAGGCGGTCGATGACGATGAATCGGCCCGACCGGGGCGTCCAGGTCTTGATGATCCCGGCGGCCTCAAGCCGGCGACCTCCTTGCCGTGCACGCCGCGACAACCATCACAACCGGGGCCTTCTTGTGCAGCTTGTTTTGCAGCTTGGGGGCACTGATCACGTAAAGGCCGTGGCATAGTCCGTGTCCTCTGCCAGCATGCAGCGGATGGCCTTGTTGGGCATCTTGGAGGGCGCACAGTTGTAGTCGGTCATGAGCATGCTCACGTCTGAGGAGGTTTTTCAGTGCTGGGAAGGAGCGCGCGATGATCTTGGGTGGCTCCAGGTCGGCCGGGGCAATCGAGTCCGAGCCCTTGCTCGGGGAAGTGGCTTGCTCGTCTGCGGCAGGCGGCTGCGGTTGCGCCTCTTGTTGCTTTTCAGGCGCGGCGTCTTGCACCTCGGCCTCCGCGCTCCCAGGTTCGTCTCCTTCCTGCGTCGAAAGCGGTTGCGGGGGCAGCCACGGCTGCGAGGGCGCGTCAGGCTCCTCCGCGGCAGCAGCAACGTCTGGGGCGCGCGGCCCGGGGGCGGGCGTCGCACGTTCGGCGGCGGGCGCATCCCGGCGCAGCAGTGGCTGCGTCACATGCGGCGGGTTGGTGGGTGCCAGCGCCGGCAGTGGCGTAGTCTCGAACGGGCGCGCGAACGGCGCTGGGTCTTGCAGGCGGAACGCGTAGAGCGGCGCAGTGCGCACAAAAATGCCGTCAAAGCGAAGGTCCGTGCTGAAGAGCTCGTGCAGGACGCGGCCACGCACGCAGCCTCGGTGCTGCTTGCTGTTCTCGAAGGGGCGCAGCATGACCATGCGGCCCTCGTTCCAATCATCGGGGGCGAACACGATCCCGCTGGGGCTCGAGCACCTCAAAGCACCCTTGCTCGTCGCTCACCGTCACGGCCACTTCGTGACGCGGCTTGCGGCTCAAGCGCACTTCGTAACTCTCGCGGGACACGGCCGTGAGCACCAGGCCGGGCTGCAGCTCGTCATCCTTGAAGGGCATGTCTCGCGCGCAGACTCGAACGAGTCGTCGGGGCCCTTGATGCGCACGGTGGGCGCCCCGAGGCCAGATCGCGGCGCTTGTGTCGCACCTTGATGCCGCCCACGCCGTGCACGGCGATGGCTTCTTCCCCCGCGCGCAGAGACAGGTACGCTTGCAGCACGACGTCGACGCCTATGAGGGCGCCCACAGGGCCAGGCACAGGCGCGTCTTGGCCAGCTTGCGCCGGCGGCGCTTGGCGCCAGACAGCATCATCGCGCGCTCGAGCCGATCGATGACCGATCGATCGATCCATCGAAATTCGATCTCTTCGTTCGGATTCGGCCGAGAACGCGAAACTCACTCGAAAAACTCCGAAAATAGTACGGTAGGTACTCTAGCTATCTCTAACTGTGTTGAGGGGCTGTGAGCATGGCTTGGCTCAAGTCGCTAGCACCAGTCGTCGCTTGCCAGGGCCTCCCACCACCATGGCCCAGTCGCTCTGGGAGATGATGGTCTCGGCGCCTTGGCGTGGGTCTGCGACACGCGGTGCCGGTTGCGGAACGCCTGCGCGCCTTTGGGCTGCGGGCGCGCCATGTTGGTGTAGCGCTTCTGGTTGAACTTGCGCCGCTTGCGGGCCCTGAAGCGCGCCAGGATCTCCTCGCGCGACCGCCTCCCGACGCTGCTCGCGGACGAACCGCCCACGCTACTTTTGCCGCTGCTATTGCTAGCCAGGCGCTCGATGGGGGCCGCGGCTGCACAGGGGCTTCGAGGACGCTTGGGGCCGCCATGAAGCGGGAACTGTCCGGGCTCGAGGCGGTGCTGGTCGAGGCGGTGCTGGGGGGGTGCTGCTGCTCGTGGCGGTGCTGCAGGGGTTGGTAGTGGCTGTCGCTTGTCGCTGGAGTAACCGAAAGTTGAACTCGCGCAGCGGTTGTCTTGTCTTGTCACGGTCGGTGGCGCCACCTGCCGCCCGTGGCATAAGCAGGGACGGGGCACTTGCTGCAAGGCTGGCGAC
Source organism: Thraustochytrium striatum (assembly GCA_022244645.1). Classification (NCBI taxonomy): domain Eukaryota; class Bigyra; order Thraustochytrida; family Thraustochytriidae; genus Thraustochytrium; species Thraustochytrium striatum. The sequence continues at coordinate 403,629 of JACDIV010000058.1, forward strand.
CGTCATTGAGGTCTCGTTGTGGGTTTGGTGTTCGTATGGAGGTGGTGTGGAAATCCGGTGCCATCCCACTCCGGGGGTGTTCGCAGACGCTTGGAGCACCCCCGGGAAGGGGCGCCGACTGCATGAGTGCTTACGTCACTGCGACCTTTGTGGTGCCTGGGCACCGAATTGGTCGGTTTGCCCGCGTCCGTCGACCTTGATTGTATTTTCCGCTGCTTTTCCTCCCGCGACGCCGCCGATACCGACGGCATGCGCTGTCGGAGCACCTTCCGGGGGTCGGGCTGATTGCTGTTGGCGGTGGTTCGTTGCATATCCTCGGCAGCTGCGCCTGCTTTGGATGGATCTTTCGTTCTAAAGGATTCATCGCAACCTGACTGAGAGAGAGCCGCTGAACGTCTCTATTCAGCCCCAAGACTCCGAGTCTGCGTTTCATGTCGATCCTTTGGACGATCGAGGAGCCTGCTCGACGATCGAGGAGCCTGCTCGACTATGTCGAGGAGCCTGCTCGACGATCAGGAGCCTGCAGCTGCATTGTTTGCGGTTGCTCGCGAGGGACACGTCGAGCGAGGGGGAGGCTGGAGGAGAGGGAGGTGAGGGCCTGGGACGAGAGGCGGGCACCATGGACCACATGGAGCGCATCCTGGCGGAGCTGCTGTCGGACTTCAACACAGTGGAGACCAAGCGCCGCACGTACAAGCAGATCCTGGACGACATCATCAGCACGACCAGCGCCGTGTACGTGACCAAGGCCACCGAGGGGTTCTTCCCCGACAAGACGCAGCCGGCTTTCATGTGCCTGCGCTGCGCCGTGCATTTGCTGCGCGCCGCGCAGCACCACGGCCCGGCCCAGGTGGAGGCCCTCAAGGCGGCGCTGGCGGACCTGGACCGGGCCATGTGGGACGGCGTGGACATGAACACGGGCAAGCTCAAGCCCAACTTTCGCCAACTGCGCTGGGACAAGGACTCGCGCGGCGAGGACGAGTTCAACAACAAGGTGGCCGAGCTGTACAACTACTCGGGCGACATGTTTGAGCAGGCGCGCGCGAGCGGAGGCGTGGCGGACGTCGAGAACATCTTCACGGCCATCGCGCAGCTCGCCACGGTGGTCAGCACGCCAAAGGCGGCTCCGATGGGTTTTACGGAGGAGGAGTGCAACGAGGCGCCGCGCAAGGCCGAGTCGATGATCAAGTTTGCGCTCAAGGTCGCGGAGGGCCGCCGGTAAAACAGAAAAAAATAAATATGAGACGAGAACAGCCCAGCCCACCCATTGAGCTAGCTGTTCTTCGAGATTCGCGAGAGGTTGCGCGACATCGATCGCACCATGCCCGCCAGCAACCGACCGTCGCTCTCGGGCTCGGCCGCGACCGAGACGACGCGGCCGTGGCGCTGCTGGCCCCGGTACCCCGGGCAAGGCGGCCGGCGCCAGCTCGAGCGCAAGGTGCGAGCGCTTGAAGCGCGGAAAGTTGTCCCGCTCGAGCTGCCGGAAGATCTCGCCTCGTGCCGCGCGATACGTTTCGTCGTCAAACGTCCTGCCGTCATGCGCGAGGATCTCGTGCGGACGATGTCTGACAGGTTGATCTGGAAAGGCGCCTGCTCGTGCACAAAGCGCCGAATAGTGTCGGCGTGGACCTCCACGATATGCCGGTAGATTTGGTCGAACGTGTCCACCTGCTCGACGAAGAGCAGGCTCTCCACGGCAAACTCGGACGTCAGGAAGACCTTAAGTACTGGACCGCCTGCTCGGCCCAGAACGCCTCAAAGGAGCGGAAGCAGGGCAGCTGGCTCAGGTCCACCTCCCCCTTGCTCTCCAGCTCACGCGCATGCTTTGCCAAGGGGTCGTCCGCCTCTGCGGTCTCCTCCATGAGGCTCTTGAGCGCCATGGATGCGCGACTTGGCGCGTGCGAACTCGGATGCACCTTGGCGCCTGCCTCTTCCAACTTGGGTCGGGTCAGTTTCGACGTTGAAGAACGTGATGAGCTGGTCCACAATCGAGTCGATGAAGCCTGTTTCCAGCTCGATGTCGTCGGACACGTCCTCCGAGTCATTCGTGAGTAGATACAGCGTCTTGGCCAGCTTTCGGATCACCGTGGTAGTCTTGATGATGGGCTTGACCACGATGCGGTGCACGTCGCGGTTAAAGAGGAAGGCCGAGACGGCCAGCATGGAGGTGAGCAATAAGGTGAGGAGGTTGAGCACCGCCTGTTCTTTTGCGCGGCTCGTGTCGTCGTAAACCGCGGTGCTGTTCAAGGTCGCGCTCTGGTACAAGAGCATGTGTGACGAGCGCACCTCGTCGAGGGGCTCGTCTATCAAGGTGAGCTCGCACACCTTGAGAAATAGTAAGTCGGACTCGGCCACGAACGAGGTCGACACGAGCTGGAAAGCGGTCGTGGTATTGCTGCCTCCGATGCCAGCAATGCCTCGAGAATGTCCAAGCCCTGTTCCGGCGCCGCGTTGTAGTCCTGAACCTCAAGGTACGGCAAGGCGAGCATGAGAACGATGCACATCATGATGACGCGCTTGCCTAGCAGGTCGGCGAGCCGCAGACCGAGCTTGTTGGGCGTCTGTTTTGACGGGTCGTTGTACTTGGCCAGGTATTGCCGCATGAGCTGGCCCCGAAAGTTTGATCAAGCGCACGAGGCGGATCATCCGCGCAAAGCGCACAAAGCGCAAAAACCGAAGCGCGCGCGTGGTGCGCGTCCCCTGTGCGCACCAGGCGGCCGGCGCGGAGAAAGACCAGGCTGTCCTGGCCTTCGTCCGGGGGAAAGAATAGCTCCCAGAGAAAGGGGATGTCCAGCACGAGGCTGACCGTGGCCACCAAGTCGAGGCCAAAGTAGAAGGTCATGCGGTACTCGGGCCTGAATATGCTGAGCAACACGAGCTCCGCGGCGAACAGCAGAAAGGTGGTCATCATGATACCCGTGAGCCAGTCGTCCATGTCGGGCGGCTGCGTAAGAATCCACATGTCCGGCCCAAACAGTGCAAGCGAGGTCGCCACGCCGATTACGCCTTGCCAGAAGTTGCCGTCGAGAAAGGCGAGGACGCGTCGCGCCGCCTCGCTTCGTTTCCTGGACTTGCTGCTCGGATCAAGTCCCGGCTAGATACTTTGTCAGCCTGGTCTTGCACTTGGTTTTGCATGCTGTACGCCGACTTGGACGCGTCGCTCATGCGGGCGAATGGCGCTCGGATTGCTTTCTTGAACGACCGCGTCCGCTCTTCGCTCGCGACGCTGCTCACGCTGCCCTTGCGGTCGCTGCCTCCTGCGATGTTGCGGATGGTCTTGTTGAGCTCCATCGTGATGCTTCGCTTGCTCACGCTCCTCCTCTGCCGCCACGAGTCAGCTCCCGCCTCGCCCACCATCCGTGGCCAAGCACTTACTGTCACGCGTTGAAAGAGCTCGCCGGGCCCTAGCGTCGGCCCGCTTGGCCGCCGGTCGCCGCTCTCGTCGCCGTCCATCGCTGTCCTCGAGGTCGCCCCCGCGATGGTCGCCAGAGTCTTTGCGACCCCGACTACGCTGTCCCGACGACTCACAGTCGATCCGTCGGACTCTTGACGCCGATTTCATCAACGGATCGATTCATCAGAGTCCACGTCCAGGTCCTAGCGTAAAGGCCTCCGCCACAGTCCACGGCCAGGTCCGAGCGTCGCAAGCACTCACTCTTCATTCATCAGAAGGAGTCATGGTGGACGACAGCGTCAGGGCGGCGGCGGCGGCCGGCGAAGCGCTCGCACGACTATGCGCGCGCTGCAGAGCTGTTCGAGGAAGGCGCGCAGGGGCTTCAACGCGTGCTAAAGTCCGGCAAGGTCAGCGACGAGCGCAGGCGCTCGCGCAAAAGCGTGACGAGTTTGCGCGGGAGGCGCGCAAGGCCGCGGCCAAGGCCGGCCGAGAAGAAGGACCGCGAGCTGCGGGAGCGCTTTGAGCGCCTTAATGGGAGGCGCTCGGATAAAGACTTGCAGTCGGCGCAGGACAGCCTGCAGGCGCGCCTGGCGTCGCTTCAGGGCGGCGGCGGCCCCGCTGCCTCTGAGGAGGAGCTCAGCAAGCGCCTCGGGGCACTGGGCCCGTCGCAGTTCCCCGAGGTTGAGCACCACGAGGACGCCGAGTTGCAGCTCTTCCTAGACAACGCAGCCAAGCCAAGTCCTGCGGCACAGCCCGGCCTCGACGGCGTCGTAGATGACAAGCTGGCGGCCATGCTGCGCGAACTGGACCTGGACAACGAGAGCGACGCGGCACTGAAAAGATGCTGGGCGATCACGGCATGTTTGACCAGGCCGCCGGTGCTGACGACCAGGTAGCCAACATCATCAAGCAAGCCCGGGACTACGCCCGGTTCTCGGCCGGCGCTGGCGGGGCCGAGGAAGAGAATGATGACAGGGCCAAGGCCAAGGCCATGGCAAGGGCGAAAGCCAAGCTCGGTGTCGAAGAGAGCGACGACGACGACGACGACGACGACGACGACGAGGACAGCGACGACAGCGACAGCGACGACGACAGCGACGATTCGTTGGCGGCGAAAAAGAAAAAAACAAAGCAGCCAGAAGAAGCAGCAGCAGCAGCAAAGAAGAAGGCAAGAGGTTGGGGCCTCTTCTGACTGACCGACCCTGCCTGACAGTGAAGTGAGGCCAGGCCGAGGACACTTGTTGTCGTTGTTCTGTGATATTGAAAGCATTACACCTGATATACCTGCGTGACCGCCCTCCGCCTCGTGTACCATGACCCGGCCCTCCGTTGAGCGTGGCAATGCGCGTTCGGAACTCTTCCGGCGCAAACGGGCTTTGCTTGGGCGATATGGCCAGGTTGACGCGCTGCATAAGCAGCTCCAAGCCAAGATTGTCCGCGCGACTCGGTAAAGGCATGCCACAGGTGGCGGAAGGCTTGCTGTCGGGCCACTTCCTTGGGGTCGCCGGCCCGCAACACTTGCCGCGCGTCGAGAACGGGCCTGGGTTGGACGTCGACTGATGAGCTGACCGCAGGGTCCGAATCGGCGACCACAGTGATGCGCGGCTGCGTTGCCACGACCCTTTGCCGGGACGCCACCGTCGTTGCGCCGACCTCTGCTGGTGGCAGCTGCTCGGGCGTCAAAGCTGGGCTCGGCTGCGTTGGCACGGCGGGCGCTGCCGCAGGGGGGTTGAGGCGTCGAGGTGCCCTTTGGAGAGACAGGGTCCGCGCTGTTCTGGGCGGCCAGCGCTGGCGGCGGTGGCGTGTGCCGCGGCTTTTTACGGGAGCGCTCGGGTCCGGGGTAGTTGCATCGTCCGGCGGCGTTGGCCACGGCGCTTGCTCGAGGCCAGCCAGCTGGCCCGCGAAGAAGCTGTCATCCTTGCTGCGCATGACCGCGTTGACAGTGGAGATGCTTTCAACCGCCCGCGAGGCTGCGGCCCGCTTGGGCTTGCCGTCGACCATGCTCGCGATGTAGCAGGCCTCCACGGCCTTCGGTTCCTCCAGCACGTACTTTACGTTGTACGTTCCGTCTTCGTTGACTTTGCTGATCCGCGCCGCGCCTCCCGGCTTGTTGACGTTGGGCATCGTGCGCGCTTCTACGTGGACGACCTGGCCAGCGTGAAAGGTTTCCTCCTCCTCGTCCTCCTCCCCCGTTCGCCTCCTCTTGCGGTTGTGGCGGCTGTCCGCTTTCTTTGCAGGCCACCATGGGCTGGCAGACGGCCTCCTCCGGCTTGTGCTCGACCTTGTGCGAGGCTTCTGCCGGCACCTGCTCGATGACGACTACTGCAGACGCTGCCGGGGGCTGAAATGTCTGGGCCATGGCATCGCCCTCCTTGCATGGGATCTGCTCTGGCGCAGCGGCGCTGTCGCCGTCATCGATCGACACGAGCTGGCAGCGGCGACGTTGGCTCTTGCGGCGGCACAGGGTCCTGCTGGGCATCGTTGGCCGGCGGGGCCCGGTCGCCGGGAGGTCGTTGCTGGCTCGGCACTCGTGGCGTCGCTCGTGACATAGCAGGGCTCGACGCGACGCTCGCGTCCTCCGAGCACGTAGGCGACATCCACACATCCGTCGGCGTGCACTTTGGTGACTCGGCCCACACCGCCGGGCTTGTTGACGCCGGGCTGCGTGCGGGACGCCACCGCCACCACCATGCCCTCCTCGAAGGCCATCGTGCGCTCGCTGACCGACCGATGCCTCGCGACTGTGATCTTTTCTCTCGCTTTTTTCCTTTTCCTGGCTGGAGGTGATCACTCATCATTTCATGTCATTTGAACATCATCGTGGACATCGTCGATGATGATGTTGGCTTGCTTTGTCGATCAATGATGATGTTTTTTGAAAAATTGAATGGGAACAATTTGAACAACGTTGACTTTTGTCTGTCTGAACAGAGCACAGACAGACGCGGCCAGAATGACTTGAAGATCAGTGAGTCAATGAAAGACGAGAGTTGGATGAGATCGTCGGTCAGTCAATTCATTAATTAATTAAGCGTCGCCAGGAAGGTCGTGGCGTCCCAGGGCACGAAGCGTGGAGAGCCAGTCATCGCGACCGATGTAGCAGCCCCATGTTGCGAAAGCCCGAGAAGCCGTGCGGCCGTGGCACACGCGCTGATTGTCGATGATGACCATCTCGCCCACGTTCATGCGCATGTACGAAATGTACTCCGGACTGCGCAGGTAGCTGTTGAGCACGCGCGTGTGGTGGTAGTAGTCGCGCACCTGCGACGGCCGCAAATAGTCGATGGGCGACAAGTCGTACGAGTTGTAGCGGAACTGCCGCAGCGTGTCAAAGCCCGGGTCCGTCTCGATGACCGGCGCCCACGCCTTGACGAACACACCCTCCTCGATGCAGTGCCACTTGAGCGGCGTCCGCAAGAAAAAGTCGTACGTGTCCGGGTGCTGCTCGCGCAGGTCCGTCACCACCTTGAAGCCGTCCAGCTTGGTTGCGCCCTCCACTTCGCCTGTGGTTGATGCCGGTCTCCGACTCGCTCTGCGCCACGCAGTTGAACAGCTGCAGCCCGAGTCCATCAAGTAGGAGGTGTCCGTGTGCCCATGCAGCGCATCCTTGGTGTACGCCGTGTCGTTCACTTCGGCCGCGTTCTTGGGCGCCGTCCCAGAATCCCGCCGTAAAAGGTCTCGCGCGGCGGCCCAATGCGTCGCACGACCGCCTCCGTGCCCTCCATCGTGTCGGGCATGTCGGTCACGATGGCCACGCCGGTCTCCACCGGGCTTCCAGGCACAGCTTGAGCGCGGCGTCGCTCTCCTTGACCGCCTCGGCCGAGACGCGAGTTACCTTCTCCTTGGGGAGGTCCTTGCTCGCCCACAGGCGGCGCGAGGACGCCAAGGCCTTGTGCCGTGCCTGCGACGCCTCGTCGTAGCAGTGCGCACGCAGCCAGTCGGCGTCAAACTCGAGGCGCTGGTCGGCCCACTCGACGGCAAGCCGGGCGCCGTGTCCTCCACGGTGACCTTTTCGGGCGCAGGCGTGTCCGCGTCCAGGCTCGCCGAGTCCAGCTGGCGCTGGAGTGACGTGGGGTGCAGCGTGGCGGGGTTGTGGTCGAGCAGCCAAACCGGAAGGAACTCACTTTCGTGGCCATCCTTCCAGCTCACGCGCACGACGTTGTCCGCGCCGGCCGAGGCGCTGCTCAGGACGGTGCGCCCGGCAGTGGAGCTCAGCGCCCGCGCCCCGAGGCGCCGCAGGGTGGTGGTCAGCATGCTTGCTCGCTCGTGTCCTTCTCGCGCGCTCTATCGATCAGGTTTTGCAAGTGGATTTGCACGTCCGCCGACAGGCTGCACTATTGTGGCCCAACCACAAATGGGGGAGAAGGAACCTTGAAAGGGGCGGACTCTGTGACTTTGTTTGCGACACGACAGCCTGCGAACGTTCCCGGGCCGCCGCTCCGTGGCCAAGGTCCAGGGCCGTGGCGCCGACTTTCACTTGGCGTGACTGCCCGACTGACTGGTGAGGGGTTTGCCTATTCTCCAAGTCGACGAAGCGTTGCTCGCGCCTCGGTGCTTCTGCGCTGCTGCCGCGGGTTGTGCGTCGTCTGCTGATGGCGTGGCGGGGAGTTGCGCGCTCTGGTCGGGAAGCTCGTCTGCGGGAAAGCCGCCTTGGAAAAAGTAGGTGCACTGCACCTCAAAGTTGACCGAGCCGGCGTACAGGTTGGGGAAGAGGTTGACATCCGCCCAGTTGCGATAGGTCACCCCGCCCACCTCAGGGTAGAAGGGCCGCTTGTAGGTCCACTCGCACAGCCGATGCGGCTCGGGCGCCGTCTTGTCCCTGCACGTGATGGCGCAGCCCACTTCGAGCTCAGCAGGCACGAGGTTCTCTGCGTCAAAAGCGAGCGCGACTGGCGTGGTTGTGAGCAGGGCGAGTAGAGCAAGCATGAGCGCCATCGCGCGGTCCACTGCCAACCAAGCACGGGATGCCGGCGGTCGTCCTGCCTGCCTTGCTGCCTTGCTGCCTGCCTGCCGACTTGCCTGTCGCCCCAACAAGAAAAGAGAAAGAAAAAAAAAAATGCGTTGATTGGGTTTGCGTTCATGTCTATTCTTTCATAGTCCGCAAGTACCCCCATGAAAGACATGAAAGAAAGTGGAATGTATTAGTTGTTGAGAAGAGAGGGTGCAGAATAGGAAGAGAGAGCAGAGAGGAAAACTGACGACGCAAGGGTAGAGGAAGGCGTAAGAAGAGCTAGGCAGTAGGGGTCGACTGCGCAGCGTACGGTCGCAAGACAACGATGCCGGGCGGGAGGCCGCGCAAGAAGCGCACGGGGCCCAAGAAGCCCCTGTCAGCGTACACGCTCTTCGTGGTGGAGGTGCGCAACACGATCAGCAAGGCCAACCCCGACCTGCAATTCAAGGAGGTGGCGACGCTGGTGGGGCAAAGTGGCGCGACCTGCCCGAGCACCACCGCGAAAAGTACCAGAACCTGGCCGACCAGGACAAGGTGCGCTATGAGCGCGAGAAGGAGGAGTTCAAGCTGCAGCAAGCGCACCCGCCCATGGAGGACGAGAAACCCAAGCGCAAGAAGCGCAAGGACGCGCCCAAAAACCCGCTCTCGGCGTACACGTACTTTATCATGGACGTGCGCAAGGACGTGGCGCAGGCCAACCCAGACTTGAGCTTCAGGGAGGTGGCCATCAAAGTGGGCGCCATGTGGAAGGCCATGGACGAGGCCCGACGCGAGCAGTATGTCAAGAAGGCCGAGCAGGACAAGGCCCGGTACGAGAACGAGATGCTCGAGTACAACGCGCGCCTGCAGGACGAGGCCGAGCGCGCGGCGCACGACTCCAAGATGAAGAAGAAGAAGAAGAACCCCTAAGAACCCGCTCTCGGCCTACACCTACTTTGTCATGGAGACGCGACCGCAGGTCTCGGGAGAACCCCAAGATGAGCTTTGGGGAGGTCGCCACGCGCGTCGGCAAGCTGTGGCGATCGCTATTGCCCGAGCAGCGCGCGAAATATGACCAGCAGGCCCTGGAAGACAAGGAGCGCTACGACCGGGAGAAGGAGGCCATGAAGCGCATGGCGCAGACCAACGCGTACCAGCACCCAGATCTCTCACCCGCACTACATGTAGTCGCGCCAGCACTGCATTGCCTCTGACTTGTGACACGCCTGTCGCGCGCTGCGTGCCGGCGTTGTAACATGCACAAAGCTCCAGCACTTTTAGCTTGCGTGGTCTCGGCCCAATGATTTTTTTTTTTTTTGTTCGCGCGTCAACAACAACAAGACAGACGGAGCGGTCGGTCGTGCGCGACTCGTCGGTCGTCATCGTCCAGCGACAGCCACAGCGGGTGCTGCACAGAGGCAGAGGGCGGGCAGACGGGCGGGCAGACGGGTAGAAGTGCAGCGATGGACCAGCGACCGTGGGTGGTCTGCAAGTTTGGCGGCACGTCCGTCAGCAGTCGCGACACCTGGGACGTGATTGTGCGCCGCGCCAGCGAGCTGGCTGGAGAAGGCACCCGCGTCTGCATTGTGGTGAGCGCGGTGTCGCAGGTGACCAACCACCTAGAGCGCATCGTGGATGGCCTCGGAAGTGGCGACGACGAGGGCGTGGAGCAAGCCATTGCCTGGGTGCTGGAGCGGCACAAGCTGATTTGCCAGGAGCTCGGCGTGGACGATGCCGTGCCGCAGCCCTTTCTCAAGGAGCTGCAGCGTCTGGTAGAGGGCATCCGGCTTACGGGCGACGCGGCTTCCGACAGGCTGCGGGCCCGGGTCCTGGGCTTTGGCGAGCTCATGAGTAGCCACATCGGCTTTGAGGTGCTCAAGCGCGAGCTACCCGACGCGCGCGTGGGCATTGTGGACGCGCGCAAGGTGCTAATCGCAAGTGAGCGCAAGGAGAGCGATTCGCTCGGCCCCAAAACCCGGCGGACAAGTACTTGAACGCCGAGGTCGCCCCCTTCGCCCTCGACGTGGAGCTCGCTGAGGAGCTGACCGAGGCCGCCGACGAGGAGGGTCTCTCGCGCCCTCTTCTGCCGTGCTGGATCCGCGCTCGAGCCACTTTGTGAGCAAGGACGTCGTCATCACGCAGGGCTTTGTGGCGAGCACCGCTGACGGCCAGCCCTGCGTGCTTGGGCGCGGCGGCAGCGACACCTCGGGCGCGCTCTTTGCGGCCCTCTTGAGCGCCAAGCGCTTGGAGATCTGGACTGATGTGGACGGCATGTTCTCCTCGGACCCTCGCCACGTGCCCAAGGCGCGACTCATCGAGGAGCTGTCGTACCGCGGGCGCAGGAGCTGGCTGCAATGGGGGCCAAGGTGCTGCACCCGCGGTGCTTGGGCCCGGCCTCTTGGGCCGCGTGCCCGTGGAGATCCACAACACGATGAAGCGCGACCAGCAACAGCTTACGCGCATCATGGCCCCCGAGGCCCTGGAGGATGGCGTCGGGAGCCGCGTCATGGCGATCGCCAAGCGCACCGGCCAGGTGCTGCTCACGATTTCAACCGTGGATATGTGGGGCGAGAGTGGCTTCCTGTCGCGCGTCTTTGCGCCCTTTGAGCGTCTCGACATCTCCGTCGACCTGATCGCCACGTCCCAGTACGCAGTCAGCACGCTCGACTATGTCCCGGGCGGCATCCACGGCGAGCCCTTTTCCATCCTGCTGCGCGCGCTGCGCCGCCAAGGCAAGCTGGACGTAGAGACCAACTGCACCGTGGTGTCCGTGGTGGGCCGCAAACTGCGGTCCGTGCTGCACGGCATGGCGGATGCCTTTCGGGAGCTCGAGCGATTCAACGTGCTGCTGCTGAGCGAGTCTACGGAGGACCTCAACATGTCTTTGTCCTGGGAAGCAGTGAGCTCGAGGTCGACGACCTCGTGCGCAGCCTGCACGGCGTCCTCCTCGAGCGCGACGGGGGCCTTCCCGGCAGCGTCTCCCTCCAGCCTCGCCGGGCCTCGCGCCGAGCTCGCCGCCGAGCTCGCCGCCGCCGCTGCGTCGCCGTGTGCGGGCCGCATCCTTTGCCGGCCGCGCGGTCACCAGCGCCGCTCTCGCGCGCACAGACCCCAGCACCTGGCTCGCCGAGGAGCTCGCACGGTACGCCGAGGTGCCCACGCCCTTCTCGATCGTCGACGTCGCCTCGCTGCAGCGTCGCGCGGCCAAGATGCCCGTGTTCTCGCTGGCCTGGACCACCAACGCAGCCGTTCTGCAGGCCGTGGCGCGGGCCAACCCAGAGATTGTTTTCCTCTGCCGCAGCCAGGTCCAGATCCTCGCGCTTTGCGCCGCCGCGGGCCCTGCCATCAAGGTGCACATGCCCGGCGCCCGCAGCGGGCTCTCGCGGGCCCATCCCCGCGCAGGTGCGCCTGCAGCCGAGCGGGCCGAGCGAAGAGGACCTCCTGCGCGCAACCAGTAATGGGCGAGGCGCGTGTGCTTGTCGCCTCGGCAGACGAGGGCATCGAGGGCACGGCTGTGCTCGACGCATGGTTCCGCGCGCCGACCGGCCTTCCGCTGGTGCTACACAGCGACCTTGCGCCGCACGTGAGCAAGGTCCTTGCGCTCGGCCCCCACAGCGACCTGCTCGACGCTCTCTTCGTGATTGAGCCTACCGCGCCGCCCCACGTCGGCGGCATTGCCCAGCAGCGTATCGCGCGTTGTGCTTTCGGGCGTCGCGGCCGCGCCGCTCGACGTGGAGACGCAGCAGCCGGCGCGCGAGTTTGTGCGCTTTGCGGCGTGAGGTGATCATCAGTGGAAGGGCCAAAAGAGATCTTGGCGAATCAACAATTAAAGAGTAGGCGGGCCCAAGAGGGCCGGAGCTCCTCCACTTTGGGCAAGGCCACCTCGGGTTGTCGCGCGAACGCCGAGAATAGATTGTCTGCCTCCCCTGGGACGGCGCCGTCCTTGACATAGCGGCAAAATTCTGCCAGCGCGCTTGCGGTGGGCCACCGCAACCATAGTCGCAGGCAGGCCACCAGCGCCCCTGTCGCAGCGCCGCCGTCCACGCAGTGCACGTAGGCCGGCAGCCGACGAGAGTCCATCAACAGCGCCAGAACCCTCGCGGCCTGCTTGGACGACGGCAACTTCTTCTCCTCCCAAGGCGCACGGCGACTAGCGTGACGCCTTCAAGGCGGCAAAAGTCGACCAGGTCGGCGGTGAGGCCCTTGCGCCCGCCCTTGACAACCGCCACTACCGTCCGCAGGCGCAACGAGCGCAGGAAGCGAAAGTTCCGCAGCGAAGGGTACGCGCCGCGGTACACGGTCTCGTCGGCCTCGGCCTTGGGCGGGTCTCGCGCGCAGCACACCACCGCGAACCGGAAGGGCGGCACAAGCTTGAGCTTGCGCCTCCGCCGTCGTCATGTCCTTCCGGCTCGCCCGTCGAAAGTGCCATCCATGCCAAGGCTCCTTGAAGCCGCAAGGTGAAAGCGGCCCAACAATTATTTTTATCTTTTAAAACAAAAGTGCCTTTCTAAAATATTGTTTGGAGTTAGATTTATTTGTTTTACTTAGGTCTTTTTATTTAAATTATTTATGTACTGTAATAGTTATTAGTTGTACTGTAAAAAATATTAAACGTTAATTATTTTTGTAAATGGTAAAGGATTGAAAAGATAATTATGTTAAGATCCTAATTGTAACAAAATGCGAAGAATAAAAGCCAAGCGGCTCAACACTCAGGGAGACCTTGGGCGGCTGCTGGCTGGCTGGTGGGTTGGTCGACCCACTCTATTCGCTGCGAAAGCCAAGCAAACCCTGGCGATCGACTCATGATGTGTTTTGATTCGAAGTTCACCTTTGCATCGACGAAAACGCTTGACATTCGCTTTTTCATCAAGATCAAGATCAAGATCAAGACTGTGAAACTATGGTAATGTGCCCCTGGCGGCCTCCACGTTGCCGATGGAAGTGCCCTCGACCCGCGACGGTCGGCCGGGCTCACGCTGATTTGGACCAGCGGCCCTTGGGCCACCGCTACGGTCTTTGGCCGTTCGCTTAGACGGTCACATCCGCTGCGGCGCCACGAAAATTTGTACGCCGACTCTTCAGCAACAACGCAAGCAGTGTCGGACTTGACGCTGTAAACACGGGCGTCCCGTGCTCGGTTAGGACGCTAAAATAGCGAAGGCTGCCGGCCGGATGAGCACAGCTTTCGCTCTCGCATGAATGGCCCGGTCCTCACCGCTAAGCACCACGAGGACCACGCTTGGACCGCGTGAACCAGCTTGGGTGCGATTGCCATCGACTGCGCTTTCAAAAGACATGGGCCAGTCGACGACGAGCAAGATTTTGTCCGTTGGTCGTATCTTGGGCGAAGAGGCAAGCGACTCGCGACTGTCTTTCGTGCGTCTGAGAAAGAGCGCGCGGGCGGTCGCGCCGGGAAAGGACGAGCGAGGCCAGGCAGAGATGGAGAAGCGGCTCAAGAGCCAAGCGCGGGACTGGAACTCGATCCGCGACAACAAGAATGGATGCCGGCGCGTGATCGAAAACCTTGAGAGGGCAATGGAAGAGGGCCCAGCAGAAGAGCGACTGCGATCGCTGCTCAAGATCGAAACCTCCTTGAGCGGCGAAGGATACTTTTGCAGCAAGCTGCTGAAGAGCTCGCTTCTCGACACCATGGTGGGCTTGCTTCAAACCTCGGCAGGGGCGGCGGGCCGGAGGGCAAGCACGAGGACGACAATTCGGCAGAGCTTGCCAATGTAGTGGCTCGCACGCTAGCTCGAGCGTGCAAGTTCAACATGCTGGTGCTCAACCGCGTTGGCGAGCGGTACTTTGACCAAGTCACGGCCGCTCTGACGGAAGGTGGCCACGAGAGCCTGTACGACGTGGTCGAGCGCATGGCGCACAGCCCACGGTGGGTTAGGGAGCTGACGAAGCGGCAACGGCTTATGGACTACCTGACGCAGCCGGGCCGCACGCGGTTCGAAGTGCTGGAGCGCATCCCGGACGCAGCGGTGGTCAACGGCGCGGTCCCGCTGTGCCTCGAGCAGGTTGAGCGATGTGGCGGCGGGCGTTTGCGGCACGCGCTGCGCTGCTTGCAAGCGATGACGTACTCGCCCGCGGGGAGCAAAGAAGCAATCCAGGGCGGCGGGGTCGGCAAACTCGTCACCCTGCTGCGTTGCAAGGATCTGGATGCTGACACGTTCGCCCCGGCTCTGGCCTGCCTGACCAACCTCATGGAGGACCCTACGCAGGGAGCTAAAGATGCAGCTGTAAAGCTTCAAGTTGGGGAGATCCTGCACACCATGCTGGCGCCCGTGGACATCAGCGCGTCTCTCGAAAGCAAGGACCAGGTGCTTTTCGCACTCCAGGCGACCGCCGTCTATTGTTCCCACGTGGCCGGGCGAGCTGAGTTTTGCGCGCCTGATCGCGCGTCGCGTGTGGAGGCGTGGACCCGAGAGAGCTGCGGCCTCGTAGCGCGGACGGCAAGCAACACGATGCAGGTCATCCAATGGACGCCGTAATCATTCACCTCTTCGAAATTCGCAATGTCCGTTGGGAGATGTTGACCCTGCGGCTCTGCAAGGTCACTCGGGCGCGAGAGCCCGCCGGCAAGCCTTGGCTCAGGTTCAGGCTGAGTGCGTGCATCTGAAGCCCTAGCAGGCAGGCAGGCAGGCAGGCAGGCAGGCAGGCAGGCAGGCAGGCAGGCAGGCAGGCAGGCGAGAGCAGAGGCAGTTATGGACGTGCACGAGTTTCGCGGCTACACCAAGTGGGCGGCTGGCATCCGACGCGCGCAAGGTGGAAGAGTTTCCCGCCAGCGTCAAGGCGGCCCTGCTGCCACTCTTGCGCGAGGCGCGGTTCAGTAAGGAGATGCGCGTGCCGTCACTGATCCAGCTCAGCGGGAGCTCGCGCAGCGTGGTGGATGAAACCCTACTAGCGCTTAAAGTTCTTCCTTTTGCTGCTCGAGAAACTTGCTAAAGCTTTCCGTGGGCCTTGATGGCCAAGACCTCCTCGCGCCTCCGCAGCGCCGCGGTCTCCCGCGACCTCGGCCTCTTTGGCTGCGAGCTTGGCACGGCACTCCCACTCGGCGCGCGACACTTGCAAACTGTGGACCTCCCTTTCGAGCGCCGCCGCCTCGCCCGCGAGCCCCACGAGCTCCTGGGCGCTCTCGCTCGCCTTGCGCCCGCCAAAGGCGATGCTGCTCTCGTAGACGTTGCGGTATGCCGAGATGCTCATGCGCAGCTCGTCCCGCACGCGCAGCAGCAGCAGGCCGCGCTCTGGGCAGTCGAGCGCGATCTGCCGCAGTAGCTCGTCAACCGCCTCTGAGAGGAGCTCCTCCTTGACCGGGCAGATCCCCTTTTGCCGCGCCTGCCGCTGCTTGAGCGCGGCCTCGAGAGCCACCTCGAGGGCCATCACGTCGCTGCGGTCTGCCGGCGTCGCGGACGGAAACTGCACCCAGCTCTCGCGCAAAGTGCGGCCGTTCGCGTCCTCTACTGTGCGGCTCGTCTTGCGGGGCGGCAGGAGCGCGTGGAGAATGTCCCTGGCCCTGTGCAGCTTGTCGTCCGCTTCGCGTTGCCCTCCTCGAAGGCGCGCAGCAGCAACGTCGCCGGGTGCGCCTCCAGCATGGGCCCAGCAATGGGCACGGCGTGCTCTAGCTTGATGAGGCTGGCCTCGAGGCCATCGCGCGCCTCGGCCATGAGCTCTGCGCCCGTCGACTGGTGGCAGATGGCCGTTTCGGTCTGCCGCTTCCGATCGACCTCTCACATCAGTCATCAAAGCGAGCGACGACGACGCAATGGGGGCGCCGGACGGCGACCTGTACGAGTTGCTGGGCGTGGCGCGCGACGCCACGCCCGCGCAGCTCAAGAGGCGTACCGCAAGATGGCAGTCAAGCACCACCCAGACAAACCCCGAGCGGCGCGAGGAGGCCGAAGCAATGTTCAAGGAGGTCGCCGAGGCGTACGAGGTGCTCAGCGACCCCGAGAAACGGCAGGTGTACGACCAGCTGGGCCGCGCTGGACTTGACGGGTCAGAGCCCGCCACGCATGCCGTGAACCCGCACGAGCTGTTTGCGCAGTTCTTTCGCGGGTTTGGCAAGGCAGGCGTCTTCTCGGCCAACTTCCAAGACCCCTTTGGCAGCTTTACAGGGGCGTTCCCGCGAGAGGCGCCTCGCGTGGTGCGCCAGCCGCTGCATTGTACGTTGGAGGAACTCTTCCTGGGCACCACAAGCGCATGCGTGCGGCGGCGACGACTTGGGGCCCAGCCGTCCGAAACAAGCGTGTTGGAGATCCGCGTGCAGCCCGGCTGGAAGCCCAACACCCGCATCACGTTCCGCGGCGCGGGCGACGAGCTGGCCCCGGGAATTTCAGGACATAATTTTTGTTGTGGTGGAGAAGGAGCATGCGCGCTTCCGCCGTCATGGCTCGGACCTAGTGTACCGCGCGACAGTCACGCTCGCGGACGCGCTGACGGGGTTTGCGCTGACGGTGCAGATGCTCGACGGTCTGAGGTTCGCGTGGAGGTGGACCAGGTTGTCCGCCCCGGAGCAACCAAGGTTATCCGGCAAGGGCATGCCGTCTTCCCGGAGGGCGGCAAGCGCGGCAACTTGGTCATCGAGTTTGACGTAAAGTTCCCCGAGCGGCTGGACGAGGAGCAAAAACGCACGATTCGTGCCACGCTCTGACCAGCCCCTGGCTAGCTAGCTAGAGCTCTACTTGTTGAGAGAGTAGTGGTTGAGCTCTCGAGAGGCCTGGCTGGTCGACTGACTCGGACATGAGACCGATTGAATGACCGATTGGTGAAGTTACACATTGTTGAGAGTGGTCGAGGTCGGCGCCGTGCCAGCATCCATGGTGGCTACGCCGGGCGCGTCTTGCGTGGTGGGGCCGGAGCCGATCGGGCGCGCCGCGTCCTGGAGGAGCGGGGAGTCCGCGCAGTATTGCGCCACCCGGCTCACGGGAATCGGCGAGCAAAGGAACGTCCAGCAGTTTGTAAAGCAGCCCTGGTCGTGCGGTTGCGCGAGGCGGTGTACGCGCCCTTCAGAATCTCGTTGGTGGTGGTGTTTGAGGCGATGGCCTTGATGTGGAACGCGCTGCGGTTTCGGTGAGTTAGTTACGCGCGCCCACACTCGACACGAATGTCCCACAAACTTACAACAGGCCACAGAGGGAGAGCAACATGCAGTAGCCGTAGACGGCCAGCGCCGTGGCAGCGACAGAGCTCTCCATGGATTTCGATAAGCGACTTGTCCTCGTGCTCGCCTTGCCACCAAATAGGCCGTGCAGCTGCCGGCCACAAGAGCGGCCAGCGAGAGCACCGAGAGCATAAAGAAGACAAAGCAACGGTAGTTGCGCTTGCCCACCGCGTTGCCGACCCAAGGGCAGTAGTGGTCAAAGCACTCGATGCAGTTGCCCGTGTCGGCTAAATTGGCGCGAAACTGCTTGAGCTCGTACTCGCGCCCGTCCAGCACGATTCGTGTGATGACGCGCACAGGCACGTCCGGGTTTTCGTCGCTGTACTCTTCGTACGTGATCGTCGGCAGGATGCCCGGCTCGGTGAGCATGGTCACAAAGAGCAACGCCAGTGACAAGAGGCCAGAGGCCAATGAGCACGCCGCACGCGTGCCCAAGTCGCGCCCCGACATCTTCCGCGAGAAAGTAGAACCAGCAAAAGCCTGGCACGTATCTGCACCCTCTCCTGTTCCCAAATGCACAATCTGCTCTCCCGGCCTGCGGCCCGGAACTCACCAGCACGAGTGACACGGGGGACAGGTTCTCGCGCCGGTGTGCGCCACCAGGAGGCTTCCCCAGCAGCACGGGCGGTGTTGCCCAAAGCTCTCGCGAAAGGTGCCGCCGCCGCAGCGCCCCATCGCCCGTCTTTTCTGTTGTGTCTTTTTTTTTTTGGTGCACGGCGTTCCGTGGGTTTGTCTCGGTTAGGTTCACCTTTTTGCATCATTCCTGCGAGTGCACCGCGGGGTGAAGGGGGCGGGCGGGCGGACGAAGAGGGCGATGGAGGACGGGCTGATGGGCAAGCAGGCGGGCGACAAGGGGATGGAGCAGCTCACGCGCTCATTCCAACGCCTTCAAAGCGACAAGAACCTCAAGGTGCGCCAGCAGCAGGAGCAGTTCATGCTCTTGCAGCAGCAGCAACAGCAGCAACAGCAACCCTTTTCCGCGCTCGTGCGCAAGGCGAGCGCGTTGGCACAGCCGGGGGGCAAGGTCAGTGCCAACTACAAGGATCTGCTCAAGGATCTCATCGCCAGCGAGCACCCTGGCGTGCGCGAGGCTGTTGTCAAGGCAGACTTTGACGGCGGCAAGGAGCTGCAACGCGTGCTGCAGAATGTAGTGCTCGGCAAGATGGAGGCCGACGCCGACACCCAACGCAAGCAGCTCGAGATGCGGCGCCAGCTTCTTGATGGCAAGTCGGAAAGGTCGCCTTCGGACAAGGCTCGTGATGGAGAAGAAGCTGCAGCGCCTCGGTAACACGCAAGGCATCGCGTCTACTTTTGGGGTAGGGGCGGAGCGCAATGCTTTTGCGCCGCCGCCGCCGCCGCCGCCCCGCCTCAGCAGCAGCATCAACATCAACATCAGCAGCAGCAGCAGCAGCAACAGCAGCAGCAGGGTATCAAGCAGGAGTTCAGGAACGGATCGCTTGGCGGCAGCACGGCGGCGGCTGCGCGGCGGCGGCGGCGGCGCGGCGCGGCGGCGGCGGCCAACGCGGCCAACGGGTCTGCCGCCCCTACCTTGTCATCTAGCCAAATCCATGCCATGCTGCAGGGCTTTGGCGACATTGGGTCCAGCAATCTGGGCGAGCTGCTCCGCAAGCTGCAGCAAGAGGCAATGCCAAGGCAGCAGCCGCCGCAGCAACACGCGGGTGGCGCTGGTAGCGCGCAGCAGATCGATGCGCTACGCGCAGCAATGCTACAGCAGCAGCTCGAGGCGCTCCCGCGCCTGAACGAGCAGCTCATGCAGGTGGACAACATGCACCCCAATTACTCGATGCCGCCACCCCCGTTGCCAGCAAAGGTGCGGCGGGAGGTGGAGAGCAAGAAGAGCTCGGGGTCTACGCCTCCGAGCATCCACTTTGCGCAGTCTGGTGGCGACCTGGGCTCGAAGCGATCGCGCCCGGAGAGCATGAACAAGTTGACGTCGTTCCGCGAACAGCACAGATCTCGCGTGCTTCCCAAGGAGGCCATTGAACACAACCAGCAGCAACAGGCGCTCGCCGCGCAGCAGCTCAAGCACGGCGGTGTCTCGGACGCTTCACAGCATCAGCAGCAGCAGCAAGAGCAAGAGCAAGAGCAAGCACAGCAGCAGCAGCAGCAGCAGCAGCAAGCACAGCAGCAGCAAATCGACCCGTCGCAGCGGGCTGAATTCCAGCGCACAGTGCAGCTGCAACTCCAATCTTTCCAGGAGCAATGTCCAAGGGCGGCCTCTTTGGACGGGACGCGCAAGGCTCCGTTGGAAACGGCACTGCACAGCCAAGGTTTAGCGGCGGCAGCGGTGGCGGCACCTCCGCCGCTGGGGGGCTCAGCTTTCCCCACAGCCTCGGGTTTGATGTCGCCTCACTCGCCGCTGCCGCGGCGGCCGGAACGGTGTTGGCTCGGCGCAATCCCCGCCCCCGCCCGTGCCGCAAGCGTATGCCTCGGCGTCCGGCGCTGGCAGCGGCCCGCAAGCGCCGCGTCCGGACATTGCTGTAAACACGCGCGAGTACATCAAGTCGGGCACGCCTTCTGCCGTGCCGCGTCGGTGGACGGACGAGGAGGACCAGCTCCTCCGAGACGCCGTGGCGCGTTACGGCGGTAAGATGTGGAAGGCCATCGCCGAGGATGTTCCCGGGCGCAACCATGTGCAATGCCTGCAGAGATGGCGCAAGGCGCTTGACCCGGACCTGATCAAGGGCCCCTGGACCCAGGAGGAAGACGCGCTGCTGCGCCTGGCGGCGGAGAACCCCAAGAACTGGGCCACGTGGCCAAGCGCATCCCCGGGCGCACGGCCAAGCAGTGCCGCGAGCGCTACAACAACCACCTTGACCCCAACATCAAGAAGGGCGACTGGACCCCCGAGGAGGACGCCCTGATCATCAAGCAAAAGTCCCTGGGCAACAAGTGGGGCCGAGATCTCCAAGCACCTGCCTGGCGCACCGAGAACAGCGTCAAGATCCGCTGGAAGTCCATCCAGCGCGGCCGCAACAGCAATCCCTCGGGCAGCAATCTTGGGGTGCTGTCCAAGAAGCGCTGGGTCTGACCGTTGTCTGTCTCCCTGCTGACATGTGATGTCAAACTGCTGTCTGTCAAACGTCATTTTGTTCCATGTTTCCTTCCGTTCCCTCCACCCGCAAGGTCAAGGAGATCTTTCTTCTGCTCATTCCTTTGCGCTGCGCTTGTTCCTCCTCGCCGTCCAACGCTCGAGCAGTTGCTCGATTGTGAGCTGGCAAGCTGCGCAGCCAGCTACGCAGCCAGCTACGCATCCAGCGACGCATCCAGCGACGCAGCGCTCGGCGGATACAAACGTGATCGGTCGGCGCGGAAGGTCAACGTGCACCCAGCAGCGAGGAGGGTGGGTGGGGCACTTGGGTGGGTGAGGACTGGGTGAGGCAAGTGGTGTGCGATTGAGGATCCAAAGAAAGGAGAGAGAGAGAGAGAGAAGTGTGGAGCAATCCCCCAGGAAGAGCCTGCACGTGCCGGGCAGCAGGGCAGTATTCATCACCATGGCGTCCGCCTTCAAGCGCGTGTCGCGCCGCCTGTCGCGCAAGATGACGAGCTCGGGGCCCGAGTGGTCGGGCGAGGAGGACGACCTGCTGCGCGAGCGCTACGAGCGCTACCCGGGCTCGTGGATGCGCATCTGCGAGGGGTTTCCAGATCGCAACCCCAACCAGATCAAGGCGCGGTGGCGCAAGCTGACGACGGCCCAAAAGACGCCCGAGGAGACCATGCACGAGCAGCATGGCCACCGCGGCCACCGCGAACCCGAGCAGGCGCAGCCGACAGAGTGAAGAACAGGATGAAGAAATTGAATTGAAGTTTACTGCTGCGACACGTTTGCGCTCTCCGAGAGGCCTGACAGCCGGCTGTCCAGACCGGCTGTGAACGATGGGAACTGGTCCATCAGCGACGTGCGGCTCGGCGACGACTCGCTCCCAATCAGCGCGTCGATCATCGCCCGCTCGCTGCCTTCGCTCCAAATCTGCCCCGCGTCGTGGCTGGCCATGCTGCGCCAGCTGCCAACGCTCGACTTGCTCGCTTGCCCACCACCGGGCTGGAAGCTCGTCGTTAGCGACGGCCGCTGTTGCGGCCGCTGCTGCTGATGCTGCGGTGGCAGCACGGGGCGTGCCTGGATGAGAGACGGTCGCCGCTGCTCGCCGCGCAGTGGCGCTTGTACGGGCGGCGCCAAAAGCGGTGGCGGCGCCAGATCTTGCTGCTCTTGCTGCTGCGGCGGCGGCATCATCACTTGCCGCTGCAGAGCCTCCTGCTGCTGTGGCTGCTCGTCGTGCTGCTGCTGCTGTGCTGCTGTTGCTGCTGCTGCTGCTGAATTAGCGCTGGCGCTGGCGCTGGTGCCTCCGCGCCCCATGGGCTGCGCGAGCGAAGGCCGCCGAGCAGTCTGCTGCATCGCCGGGCGGCACGTTGCTTGGGTTTATTGGCGAGACGTCCGCCTCCTCAAAGGTAGCAGAGTCGCCCGCAAAGCCTGGGTCCAGGATATCCAGCGGGTCGTTTAGGAAAAAGCTCGATCCCGTCCCCGAGTACTCCGTCTTGACCCCCTGGACCGTGGCGGCCGCGCCAAAGTCCGCAGAAGAGTCCGTCGCAGGGGCTTCCATATGCGGCGGGTGGTGCTGGCTCTGGTGGTGTGCCTGCTGCTGCTGCTGCGCAACACCAGTGTAACGGAATCTGAGGCTGCGCCACCGGTGCCCCAAGGTACGGCTGCTGGGCGTTGTAGGACGTGAGAGGCGAAGGGTTTGGCGCATGAAGGTGCGGGTCCGCGCCACGATGGCGGTGGGCGCTGTGCTGCTCCTGCAGGCGGCGGTGCTGCTCCTGCAGCTGACGCTGGTGCAAACTGCGCGAAGCGTCGTCGCGCGTCAGCGTCTTCCAGCGGTTCTTGATGGCGTTCTCGGTGCGGCCGTCGAGGTGTTTCGCGATTGCCCCACTTTTGGGGCATGATCTCGTACAGTCTAAGGATGGTCTCATCTTCCTCCTCGGTCCAGTCGCCGCGGCGGATCTCGGGGTTGATATTGTTCACCCAGCGCTCGCGGCACTGCTTGGCCGTTCGGCCAGGAATGCTATTCTTCACCGTGCCCCAAGACACCTTTTTCGTCCTGCCCGCCTCGGCGCACTTGCGGAGCTGCTCCGTGGCGAGTTCGAGCAGCTTGGCGTCCTCCTCCTCGCTCCATTGGCCCTTCCGCAGCCCGGGCGAGAGCACCTTTGTCCAGCGCTGGAGGCACTGGGCGTGGTTGCGCCCGGGGACGAGCTCGGCGATCTTCTTCCACTGGCGCTCGCCATGGAGCGCGACGGACTGCCGGGAGATCGTCCTCCTCCTTGCTCCAATGGCGGGGCTTGGCGGCTAGACGGTTCGGGTCCGAGCGGCGGTCAAACTTTTTCTCGCCCTTGCCGAAGAACAGCGTGTCTTTGATCTTGTAGCCCAGCTCGCTCAGCGCGCTCATGCGCTTCTTGAGCTTGCCGCCGCTGGCGCCGCTGGCGGGCTCGTTTGGTGCGGCTTGCTCTGGGACCGGAGGGTTCAGCTGTCCGAGCTGCACACTTGCCTCGGGCGGCGTCGCGCCCATGGCCGGGGCCGACGCGAACCCGCCGTTGAGGCCGCCTCCCTCCTCGGGTGTGGCGCTAAGCGAGCGTCGCACCGACGCCTGCTTGCCCGTGCCCTTAGACACGCGAAAGCTCCCCACCTCGGACTTGCGCTGGCGCGCGAATATCTCGTCTTTGTCGATTCTCCCCGAGTATTCTTTGGCCACTTTGCGCTTGCCGCTGTTGAGCGCGTCGTCTTGCAGCTCGGCGCCCAGCGCCCCAAAGCCCATGTCGTCTCCAGGTCCATCGCGACCGCCTGCCCACACACGCGCGCCCGCCCTCCTCTGACCTGTTGTGCTTTTTTTTTTTTTTTTTTTTTTTTTTTTCTTTGCTGCTTTCACTCAAAGTCGCACAAGAACAAGGATCACACCATGCTTCTCTTAGTTAAAACAGCATTTAGTCCGGTATCCTTAAACACGACTGAGGTTGCCACCTGAACGCCAACTCAGAGAGAAACGAACTGAACGAGAACTCAGTCCCGCCGACCGCACCAGTCGTGGCCGGCTCGCGGCGCAGCTCTGGCTGCCAGCGGGCTTTTGCCTCAGGCGCAGGTTGAGCCCCTGCCCATGCTGCTGCTCTCGCTCTCCGTCTGCTGTCGCGCTCGCTTTGCTTCCCGCCCGCCCGCGCGCAGCAGAGCTGGGGCTGGCTCGGCCGTTGGAGAACACACGCGCAGGTCACCACTTGCCCAGAGGACAATGCAGCTGCTCGAAAAATGCCTTGGCCGCGATACTGCACCCGCACTCCGCGCACACGGTCGGGAAGCCGCGCATGACCTGCCTCGCGTGTTCGCAGCCCGCACAGATCTCCAGCCTCGCCTCAAAGTCGGTGACAAGCGGGCCTTCTTGCCCTCCGCCTCGTCGGTGCCCCCGCGGGGCGCCTTGGCGCTGCCCCCGCCGGACTTGGCACGCGTGGCGAAGGCCGCAGGTCGCGGTCGGCGTGCAGTCGTCCTCGCGAGCCGGCGCCACATGGCCAGGCTCCTTGGTCGCGCTCTCCGTGCACATGCGACTCGAAATTTTCGCGCTCCTGACGCGTCAGAGCGCTTGTGCAAAGGGCGCTGCGGCGCGATGGAGCGACGCATGCAGGCCTGGAGACGGGTCAGCGCCTTGCCGGCGCTCTTCGAGGCCAACGGGGCGCTCGTGGACCCGCCCAAGACGCGGTCCTGGGTCGTGCTGCCGCAACCGGCGCGCGACAGGAGCGAGGTGCGGAGGCATCTCGACGAGTTGGTTGCGGACATGCGCGAAGGCGAGACCAAGCCAAACATCAAGACGGGGAAAGGCGGGCGCGCGGAAGCGGTGCGCGACAACTTTCCGCCGGTGCACATCACCGAGGTGCGGGCCTTGCGCGGCCGCGCGCCAAGGAGGGTTGTGGGCGAGCGACGCAAGACGCACCGGCAGCAGGAGACGGAGGAACGAAAGCGGGTCGTAGAGGCCACTGCTCGCCTCCGTGCCAAGCCCATCCGTGCCAAGCACATTCGTGAGTGGGCATGGCTTCCAGGCGACGCCTTTGGGCCGCCGAAACAGTAGAATGAAAGCAAGCAACAAAGCACAAGCAATATCTGTCGTACATGAACGCATTGCTCGTCTGCGCCATGCCTCCCGCAGTCGGCCGGCGGTCGAGGCGCACGTGACGCGCGGCTTGCTCTGGTGGTCGTCATGATCCATCATCGATTTCCCAATTTCCTCGTCCCACTTGATGAGATCGAGGAGTCGTATGCGAAGGAAAGGCGGTTTGGGAAGAAGATGCGGCGCAGCAGGGGCCCGACGGAGACGAGCGAGGGCGGGTCCTCCACGGACCTCGCCGAGAGCGAGTGCGACGAGCTGCATCGGGAAGTGGACGAGCTCGAGGATGAGGGCGAGGGGAACTGGACGCAGAGCTGGAGGGCTCGTGGCCCAAGCCGCAATTCTCCTGGCCCGGCCTCGCCGCCTGCGCCGTGAGCGACTTTGCGCTGGACACCTTCTTCTCCCGCGTGGAGGTGGTCAACGCGGAACGCGTGCCCAGCAGAGGCCCCGTCATCCTCTTTGGCAACCACAGCAACCAGTTCGTGGACGGCATGGTCATGATGCGCGCCGCCCGGCGGCCGGTGTCGTACGTCGCCGCCAAAGTGAGCTACGACAAGCCCGTGATCGGGGATCTGCTCAAAGCTCTGGACGCCGTGCCTGTCGTGCGCCCCCAGGATCTCGCCACTGTCGGCCCGGGCGCACTGGTGGGCCTCGACCTCGAGACCCGGACCTTGCGCGGGCGCGGAACGGCATTCCAATCCCTGGCAAGCGGGTGTCTCGTGGGCAATGCCCACGTGGGCCAGTTCATGGTGGAGAGTGTCGCGAGCGACACCGAGCTCACCTTCAAACCGCTCAAGGAGGACCACGTGGTGACTTGCGAGCAGATCGCCGAGCACGGCGCGACTTACAAGGTTACGCCGCACGTGGAGCACAACGACATGTTTGAGAGCGTCTTCGCCAGCCTGGCAAAAGGCCGCTGCATCGGCATCTTCCCCGAGGGCGGCTCGCACGACCGCACCGCGCTGCTTCCGCTCAAGGCCGGCACCGCAATGATGGCGCTCGGGGCGCGCAGCCGTGGCATCCCCGTCACGCTAGTGCCGGTAGGGATCAACTACTTTTCAGGCCACGTGTTTCGTAGCAAGGTGTTCGTGGACGTGGGCAAGGCCGTGACCATCCCGGCGTCCTTGTCGCGGCTGTATACGAGACGCGCGCCGGCCGGCGCGAGGCGACAAGCCAACTGCTCAACAAGATGCAGCAGGCGCTCGACCTCGTGTGCCTGACTGCGCCCGACTTTGACACGCTCAAGGCGATGCGCACGGCGCGCCGCATGTACCAGGGCAAGGTTGAGCTGTCGGCCCGCGAGTACATCGACCTCAACTTGCGCTTCTCGAGCGCGTTCGAGCTGTGGAAAGAGCGGCCCGAATTTCAGGCCATGATGCGGGACGTGCACGAGTACCTCGAGCGGGCGCGCTCGCAAGGGCTCACGGACAAGCAGGTGCGCGACCTGCCCCCGCAGGGCTCCTGCGCACCGCCGCGGACGCGGTGGTCTCGCTGGTGGGCACAATTTGTCTCACTGGCGTGCTGCTGCCGCTGGCAGCGCCCGGAATGATCCTGTACGCGCCGCTCATGCTATACAGCCGCGTGGTGGTGCCGCGAGATGCGACGCGCTCTGGCAAAGTCGAGCGTCAAGATCCACGGGCGCGACGTGGCGGCCTCGCAGCAAATCATGCTCGGTCTCAAATTGATCCCAGTGCTGCACGTCGTGTACAGCATCAT
The DNA here is from genome assembly GCA_022244645.1 of Thraustochytrium striatum. NCBI lineage: Eukaryota > Bigyra > Thraustochytrida > Thraustochytriidae > Thraustochytrium > Thraustochytrium striatum. The sequence goes on from JACDIV010000058.1 coordinate 429,989, forward strand.
GTGGGGGCTAATCTTCGTCGCAGCCTGGCCGCTACGGCCAAGAGCCGCCAGGCACGTGGGTCCACCTGGCGGTGCGGACGGCGCCGGTGTGGCTGCCGCTCTGCTTTTTCTTCATGGGCCCGTTCTACTGCTTTCGGTTCACGCCCTCTGTCGGCGAGCGGCTGGTCCGGCGCTGGAGGCTCTTCCCGCGCTACGCGCTGTGCGTGCGCTCCTTCTTTTCTTCCACGGAGCGCGGGCCGGCCGAGGAGCTGCGACAGGAGCGCAAGAGGCTGGCGCTGCGGGTGCAAAGCTTGTGGAGAAGCTGGTCAAGGAGCAGCCCGAATGGCGCGACCACCGCGTGATCGACCGCGCAAAAGTGCTCAAGAGCCGCTCGCGGAGCATTCGCGCCCTGGCGAGCAAGCCCTCGGGGGAGCTACTGCCGCGGCTGCAGCGGCTGCCGGAGGTGGACGCGTCGGCTGCGCTTATGCAATGATGACTGACTGCCGCTGGGCTGCCAACAAAGACAACAGAAAAAGACAAGTAGGGCGAACAGTGGGGGGGGGGCCCGTCCTTGCTCTCACTGGTCCTTCTTGCTCAGGGCCGCTTTGGCCTTCTTGGGCGGCGGGCTGATGTAGCTCACGTAGAAGAAAACGCAAAAGAGCCACAGGTAGCTCCCGTACATGCACAAGCCCGCAAGCGCGTTGACCGGGTGCACCTTGCAGGCCGGGTCGGTGTTCTGTCGCGGGTCGAGCGGGTCCCAGATGGCCTCCAGAGAGAGGCGCAGCGGCTGGCGCACCACAAAGCGAATGTGGTAGTTGACAAAGACCGTGACTGCCGTGCCGACCAGCATCTGCAGAATCTGGATGATCGTGATGTACATGGCGAACGCCGTCGGACGGTACCCGAGCGCCGTCAGCGCATAGAAAAAGTACATCATGGCGTGCACCGACAGATTCATGCTCGAATATACCAAGCCGTTGAGGCAGAACGTGGCCCAGCTGTGCCAGCAAAGGTCATGACCGTGATGTGGTGGTACCAGTGCAGCGTGATCAGCTTGCGCTTGCGCAGCACGATGAAGAGCGTGTCCACCAGCTCTGGCACCTTGCTAAAGATGAAAAACATGGTCCACACACCCGCCGGGTTGTCAATGACCCAGTCGCTGCGCGTGTCGCCGCACACCAGGTGCATGAGCCCCTTCTCACGAACCAGGTTGGCCAGCACGGGCACCGTGCGCAGCGACCCTACCAAGCTAAACGCGCCAGCGCCATCGACCAGATCGCAAGAGGCACGCGCAGGTCAAACTCTCTGTGCGGCTCTTCATGGCGTGCTGGATGCCAAAGATCACCACCAGGTACACCACCGCAAAGACGAACGGCAGGTACATGTGCGCGCCGAGCCAGACCGAGACGCGCTCGGCGAGACTGAACTCCATGCGCTCCCACGCAAAGACGGGCAGCACGTCCGCAAAGGACAACGCCATGAGGAACAGGTACGCCGCGCAGTAGGCCGAAAACAGTTTCGCGCCGGTCGCCTGGCGCGCGCGCCGCTCGCGCTTCTCGTCCACCGACTCTTGGCGCTTGCGCGGGCCCGACTCGCCATGAGCTCATTATGTCCGACCGACACGACCCGCACGCCTCCCCGACGTCGCGCGTGCCGAACCGAACCACCCTGCCGACCACGCCGCCGTTCAAGTCCTCCAGGGCCAATCGGTTCTCTTCCATAGTCGCTTCGAGGCCCTCCAGGCGCTCGTCGATCGCCTCAGCTTGGTCAGCAGCCTGCCGAGCAGTTCTCGTTCGGAGGTCGCCATCGTCAGCTTCCGATCGAGCTACCCCTCCCTCCTCCCTTCTTCCTCCGTGCCTCTGGCTGCTGTGCTCTGCTGCAAGAGTGGGCGTCCTTCGGTGCAACGAGAGCGGGCGAGCTGGACATTACAGTGGTACCACAGGGACTGGCTGAATGACTGACTGGCAGGTTCTGGCAGGCAAGGGCAACAAGATCCAGCCGGGAAGCCGAGGAGATGTTTGTTAGTGCATGCCGGCGATGTTGGCGACCAGGTCGTTGGCCATGCTCGCGGCCACCTTGGCCTCTTCCGACTGATGCTTGGTGCTGTTCTTGTTGGTGCTCGCGGTCGTTGCGGCCGCGTTGTTGGTCGTCGTCGCCTGTGGCGGCGGTGTCTGCGACGGCGGCGGCGGCGGCGGCGCTGTCGTCTTTGTCGTCGGCTTGGAGGAGCCCTCTGGGACCGGCGGTGTTGTTGTCGGCGGTGCCGGCGCTTGAAAAGAGCTGTTGTCATCCAAAGCGCCCTCTGGTTCTTCTGCTGGAGTCGCCAAGCAACGCCGACCAGCGCGAGCCCCGGTCTGCGCGCGCGACCTCCTTGGCGGCCCGGGCAGCCTCGCTCGCCGCCGCGACCTCGTCGAAGAGCGCCTTGTCGGTGTTTTTGAACGACTTTAACACGTTTGCGAGAGCGACTGCACTGTGGCGTTCCAGTGGCTGTTGGCGTTGTCCTGCAATACGTCAAAGACGTACGGCAGCACCTCGGCGCGGTTCTGCGTGATGAGCGTGAAGAGGTACTCGTTGTTCCAGAGCAGCAGCGTGCGCTCGGCGACTTGAAAGTGCTGCGAGGCGAGGCAAAGCGCTATTCGCGAGAAGAGCGGCCAATGAGCGTGCGAAACTCGGGCAGCTGCGTGAGCTCGAGACCTCCTCGAGCTCGTGCAGAAACTGGACCTGCTTGGGCGAGTTGATCTGGGGCCAGTAGCGCAGCAGGCCGAGCACGACAGGGGTCGCCTGCTGGTTGTCCTTCTCCACGAACTGACAAATACAGTACTCGAGCTGCTGGTGGAATTGACCCAGGTAGTCGACCTTGTGCAGCGGGATGAGCCCGTTGTACAGGAAGCGCTTGTGCTCGGCCTTGAGCGGGAGCGCAAAGCCGTTGATGATGGAGCCGAGGATCTCGAGCAGCTCGGCGATGCCGTTGTGCGTGTCCTGCAGGTAGACCGCGCTCATGAAGACGTTGAAGATGGATTTGCGGATGAACGCGCGCATCGCCATCAGCTTGCCGTACACGCGATGTAGGATCGTCTTGAGGTAGTCTCGTTCCCGTGGGTCCTCCGAGTCGAACAGGCCCAGCAGGTTGATGATGAACGAGTGCGACAGGTACTTTTTCACTACTTTGGGCTCCACGTCGCTCGACACTATAAAAAACGCAATAAAAATTCATACACGATCTGGAGGTGCGGCCACGCACTCTCCAGCACCGGCTCGTCCTCGTCCGCGTCGGCGTGCACGTCGCTCCGTGGGGGCAGCGCCCGGAAGATGTTGGCGGCCACCATGGCCATCACGTCCGGGAACTCGCTCTCGTGCAGCTGCGTGCCCGGGTTGTTGATATAGTCAACCAGCCCGAGCAGCACCAGCCGCTTCGCCTCCCGCTCCCGCGTGTCGCCCCCGCTAAAGTCGAATCTTCTATGGCACAGCTGGAGGTGTTTGCGGAACAGCTTGGGCTGGTCCGCTGCACTCACCTCCTTGAGCGACATGGCCGTCAGCAGCGTCAGCTTATCGAACTTGCTGCCGGCGGGGGCCGCCCCGGCCGCCGTCGTGCTTGCCCCCGCCCCGCCACCTCCCGTCGCCCCGCTGTTGCCGCCCCCGTCCGCCGTCACTTGCGGCTGTTGCTGCTTGCTGTTCTTGCTCTTGTCCTTCTTCCCAAACGGACGAAACATCGTCCCGCTTTCACCCGCGCACGCGCACGCGCATGGGGTGCGTCCGCGCCGCTCCCAACCGGCCTCCGGCCCTCACCAGCCTCGCGCTTCCCCCCTCCTCCTCCTCCTTCTCCTCCTCCTCCTCCTCCCCTCTCCTTCTCCTGCTGCACAACTGCGCAACCAGGAGACAATCAGAGCCACGGCGGACTCCCCTCGAAAGACCCTCGCAACGCGAAATCTTTTCTGGCACAAAGCGTTCTCTTGGGTCGGCAAATGCGTTTCCCAGGTTAGGTCTAACGGAGAACGTTCAAGGAACCGTTCGCTCGCTAGGTGAGCGAAATCTGATCTTGCGAAGCGAAGAGCGTTGGTCGGACTTGCGCGCGGCACTCGCGACTCGGCTAGCGGCGCGGCACTCGCGACTCGGCCAGCGGCGCGGCACGCGCAAGCAAAAGGAGAATGGGCACCCCTACTCTGCTCGCCGTGGTGCGCGACGGCTTTGGCATCCAGGTGCTGGCGTGGATGGTTGCTGCCACGCTTCAGACGGAAAAGTTTTACGACTTTACCGGGTCCTGCACCTTTCTCTACCTCATCGAGGTCGCTGGCCGCAAAGCAGCACAAGCTCACGCGCAACTGGGTCAATTCCGCTCTCGGGGGCATCTGGGCGGCGCGCCTGGGCTCCTTCTTGCTCTCGCGCATCCTCCGCGATGGCAAAGACAGGCGCTTTGACAAGGTCAAGACCAAGCCCAAGGTCTTTCTCATGTACTGGGTCATCCAGGGCCTCTGGACCGTGCTCACGGCCTGCCCATCTACATTATCAACACCAAGCAGGACGACCCCAAGGAGGCCGAGGCCATCTCGGCGCGCGACCTTACCGGCTGGGCCATGTGGGCTGTGGGCTTTGCCTTGCAGGTCGTGGCCGACTCGCAGAAGACCGCCTTCCGCGCCGACCCCGCCAGCAAGGGCAAGTTCATCACGACCGGCGTGTGGGCCTGGAGCCAGCACCCCAACTACTTTGGCGAGATGATGATGTGGTCCGGTCTCTGGGTCTCGTGCAGCACGCAGATGCGGGGCATCGAGCTGCTCTCCGTGCTCTGCCCCATGTTTAACATGTACCTGCTCCGCTACGTCAGCGGCGTGCCCCTGCTGCGGAAGCACGCCGAGAAGGTCTGGGGCAACGACCCGCTGTGGCAAAAGTACGTGCGCCAGACCAACCTGCTCGTGCCCAACCCCCTGACCAAGCCCGTGACGCTCTCCCAGTAGGCCAAGCGGAACCATCCAACCGACTAACGTAAGCTCGTTTATGATGCTGTTGCGTGCGCGCCCCTGTGCTGTGCACCTTCCCGGCGCGCTTACATCGCGTAAGCCTCCGGCCGCTGCATGGCCTTGGAGGGCAGCTTGCTCAGGCCCAGCTTGGCCGACACGCCTTCCAGGAGTTGCGCTGCCAGCCCGGTCTCGACGGCCTTGGGCACGATCGCCAGCACGTCATGCGTCGCCTCCATGTCGAGGAGGTACTCGTCGCTCGTGAGAATCTCGTCCACCAGCCTAGCCGCTTGGCCTCCACTGCCAGCCAGGCCTCCCCCGTGGCGATGTCCTCGATCGAGTCCTTGAGCGCCGGTCGATGATGGCAGATGTGGTCCTTGAAGATCTTGTGGATCACTCCAGCTCCTCGACCGCCTTCTCCTGGTCCTCCTCGGTCGGGTCCCGAAAGCGTCCACGGTGCGCTTGTACTTGCCCGCGGTCAGCACGTAGGTGCGCACGTCGTGCTTCTCCAGCAGTTTCTGCACGTTGTGGGCCACCAGCACCACCCCGATGGACCCGACCAGGGCAAACGGCGAGGCCAGGATGCGGTTGGCCACGGTGGCCATCAAGTACCCGCCGGAGGCCGCGATCGAGTCAACGCACACCACCAGCTCCATGCCGGCCTTGCGGACCCTGCCCAGTTGCGCGGCCGCCAGCCCGTACATGGAGACGGCACCGCCAGGCGAGCTCAGCACCACGCACACGGTGTCGTGCCGCGACCCAGCGGCAATGCACAGCGAGATCTGCGCGCGCAGCGTCTCGATGGACGACACGTAGATGTCGCCGTCAAAGTCAATCTTGAACACCACCGGCCGCCGCTTGCGCTGCACCTCCACGGGGAGCATGCCGCCCTCGAGGTCCGCCTGCGCCGCCAGCTCCATCGCTTGCAGCTCAGCCTGCGCCCTGGCCTTGTTTGCAGCCTTTTGCGCCTTGGCAAGCCCGCGTCGGCTCTGCTTGGAATTGAATACTGGCGCGCGCAGCCGGTCCACGCGCTCGACGTCGTCGTCGAACTGGTTGTTGAGGCGGCGGATGGTCCACTCGATCTTCTCGTCGTCGTCGGACACGCGCCACATGCAGCAGCTCACACACAGGCTCGCACAGGTCACAAGCAGCAGGAAAATGCCGAGTGCGAGCATCGCAGCGCCGGCGGACGCCGCGGCCCCGCTCGCGAGGGCCATCGTGAACGCCCCGGCGACGACGAGGGCAAGGATAATCGTGCAAAAGCACCCCGCCGCCGAGACCGCGGCCTCGCGGTCCTCCTTGTCGGCGCTCTTGGACGAAAACTTGGCGTGCTTGAACGCGAGAGCGCTGCTGGCCTCCGCCTTGCTGCGCTGCGTGCCGCCGAGGGTGGCGAACGAGTACCCGAAATCCGCGGCCCCAAAGTCCCGGGCCGCGCCGGCGACGAGGCCTGGCTTAGCCTGCGCAGCTTCATCGACCGAGCGTCCGCCCCGCGCGCTGCGGGGGTGCTCGGCTCATCCGACCCGCTCGCGTGGTCCACCTCCTCTTGCGGCTCGCCAGCCGATTGGCTGTACCTCTTGGGCTGTCCCTCACGCTGCTCAGCCCCCCGCGATTCCTCGCTCCACTCGGACCGCTCGTCCACGTCCAGGCCGGCCTCCGGCTGCAGCTCCGGCTGCAGCTCCGCCTCCTGGTCCCGCTCCTCCCCCATCGCCGCCCTGCGCTCCCCTTGCGCGCGCTTGCACGTGCAACCCAACCCGGTGTTCTTGGCATTGGCCAAGGCCGCGGTCGTCGTTCGTGGCGGCAAGCAAGCGATGGATCGCGGAAAGGAGGAAAGCTCTTTAGCCTGCTTCGTTCCGTGCCCGCGGCGAGCGGGCCTCAGCCGACCAGCAGCGGCTGGCTGGACATTGGCGCGGCCAACGAGCGCGACAGCCGCGCAGAGACGTTGTCCACAAAGTCGTCCAAGAGGTTGACCCGGGCCTTGGGCTCGATCCGGACCACGTCGTGCGTGCTGGTCATGCGCGTCAGGTACTCGTCGCTGGTGAGAATCTCGTCCACCAGCCCCTTTTGCTTGGCCTCCACGCCAAGCCAGGCCTCGCCAGTGGCGATGTCCTCGATACTGTCTTTGAGCGCCGGGCGGTTGTGGCAGATGTGGTCCTTGAACACCTGGTGGATCACCTCCAGCTCCTCGTGCATCTTGCGCTTGCCCTCCTCGGTGACGTCGCCCACAACGTCTACGGTGCGCTTGTACTTGCCCGCGGTGAACACGTAGGTGCGCACGTCGTGCTTCTCCAGAAGCTTTTGCACGTTGGGCGTGATGGCAATCACGCCGATGGACCCCACCAGTGCGAACGGCGAGGCCAAGATGCGTCCGCCATCGTGGCCATCAAGTAGCCGCCCGAGGCCGCAATCGAGTCTACGCACACAACAAGCTCCATCCCGGCCTTGCGCACGCGCGCAAGCTGCGCCCCGGCCAGGCCATACATGCTGACCGCGCCGCCCCCCGACGTCAGCACCACGCAGACCGTGTCGTGCTTGCAGCCGGCCGCGACGCAGATGGAAATTTGCTCCCGCAGCGTCTCGATAGTGGAGACGTAGACGTCGCCGTCAAACTCCACCATAAAGACCATGGGCCGGCGCTTTTGCTGCACCTCGAAAGCAGTGAGGCCTTCCTCCAGGTCGGCCTTGATCAACTCGTCCATCTCCTTGACCTTTTCCTTGTGCTTGGCGTCCTTCTCCTTGCGCTCTTTCGCGATGCGCGCCTGGTACTCCTTATTGTCCGCGCCCACGGGGCGCAGATGGTCCAGCTTGTCGACGTCCCCATCCAGGCGGTTGTTAAGCCGCCGAAACGTCCACTGGTGCTTGCCGCCGCGCTTCGGCTCAAGCCCCTTGATGCTCAACGCGCAGCTCGCCAGGCAGGCTACGCAGCCCAGCACCATCCCCAGAAGGAGCATGAGGACACCCACCGCCAGAAGCGACGCGCCGCCGGCCCTACCGCCCGACTGCTGCACAAACCCCAGCACGAAGGCGCCGATCACGACCGCCAGGACGCCCAGGACGCAGCAGCACGCGAACGCGCACACGGCGGCCACGGACGCGCGCTCAAGGTCATCGGCCGGGTCCTTCTCCGCTGCGAACTTTAGCGCTTCAAAGGGCGCCTTCTTCGGCTTGCCCTCCTCCTTCTTGCCTCGGACTCGCCATCTTGCTCTTGTCCGGCGTAAGAGTACCCAAAGTCGGCCGCTGGGAACACCACGCGCGTGGTGTCCCGGTCCTGCTCGGCGCTCAGCAGCGCCACGTCCTCCTCGTCCGTCGCCACAGCGGGCTCGTCCCCGTTGGCCTTCGCGGCGGCCATGCTGCTCGGCTTTTGCTCGGCCGGCTTAAATGCCTCCAAGCGCTTCGGGTTTGGACAGAGCATGGACAACGATGTTGGAGGTTTGCCAAGTGTGCTGCGAAGTTGGCTTGGGCCGGCTCGACCAGCTCGGCCACGGCCGCCGCTTCCAGACCGCTGGTGCCTCCAAGCGCCTCGGGCTCGGACGGAGCGTGGACAACGATGTTGGAGGTTTGCCAAGTGTGCTGCGAAGTTGGCTTGGGCCGGCTCGAACAGCTCGGCCACGGCTCAACCACCGCTGCTGCCATGGTTTCGCCACTGCCCGGCTCCCACTCGCCATTTGCGTGCCAACACCAGGCTGACTGGCCCTGCCTCTCTCGAGGGCCTGTCCCCCAGCCTGCCTTGCCTGAGGCCTACCGGCCAGCTTGCTTCCCCTGCTCGCCGCAGCGCCCGGGAAGCGGGCCTGGTCTGGCTCGAACAGCCCAGAGGGCACGTGCGGCCGGGACGGACGCCAAGAACCCCGGCTGCCGTAGGATGTGGCGCGAAGGGGCGGGTCTGCAGCTGCAGGCGGCGGCTCCTGCTGGCTGTGACGCTTCGTTTGAGGCTTGGCTCCGCGAGCGCGAGCGCGAAGGACCGCACGTGGCCACGGGACAATGGACCGAACGAAAGCCTTCCACATTCGGTCTGCTGCTGCTGCTGCTGCTGCTGCTGCTGCTGCTGCTGCTGCTGCTGCTAAGTCTTGTGCGGGTGCTCGGCGGCGGGCCAGAACAACTGACCACCACGCACCCAAGCGCTGGCCTTCCATGGGTCGGAGAGCTCAGCCAGCGCGGCACCGAGAGGCCTCCGCGCAGGCAGCAATGGCCCGAGCAGGAGCTCCAGACGATGCATGAGCAGCGCGTGCTGGCCAACGTGCAGCGGGTTGGAGAGATCTAACCGGTTGTGGAGCTGGTCGAGGTCGCGCAACAGCAACCGCAGCTCGCGACCCGCGCGCGCAGGGCGCTTGCACAACAATGAGCGCGCGAGAGCGGCGACCAAAAGCGCTGGAAGCGCCGCAGCCAGCTCGAGGTTGAAGTTGCTGCGCCGGAGCAGCACGTCGAGAGCTCGCAGCATGTGCAGGACCTCCGCCTTGAGCCATAGCATGTTGCCCAGCACGGCCCAGCGGCGTTCGTCGAGCGCGGCGTGGAGCGGCGCATGTGACAAGGCCTCGAGGCTCGTGGCAGCGCCCAGCGCGCGGATTTTCGCCTCGGTGTCGGCGAGCGCAGCCGCGTCTTCGGCATTGAAGAGCGTCACGCGCGCAAAGAGCTCGCGCCGGTTGACTAGCTCACCACGAGATTGCGCGCTGGCGTGGCCACGTGCTGGCGCACCTGCTTGCGGGCCCACCGCAGCGCTTTGTCCGCTGCTCGCCAGCCGAGCTCCACAAGTGCCTCGAGCGAGACCAGGCCGGCGGCGAGCACGGGCGCCGGCTGCGATCCCGCGCGCCGCGACAGGCTCGACTCGTGCAACCACGCGTGCACGGCGCCAGAGCGCCACGCCGCGCCTCCGGCGGCAACAAGGCACGCCCCGACCACCGCTTCCGGCAGCCAATACCACGCAGGCAGCCCCAGCGCGTCCCGCCCGCTGGCTCGCCGCGCGCCGTGTCGCACGCGGCGCTCGAAGATCTCGTCGCCGCTGCCGGTGCCGCTGCCCGGCGCCGCCTCCGCCGCTGCCTGACAGCAGAGGCTGTGGAGCACATCCATCGCGTCCTCCGCGACCCGCCGGGCCTCGCGACGCTGCGCCGCGGAGGAGGCCGCGCTAAGGGCGTGCAGCGCCGTGTCCACTGCGCCCAGGGCGGCCAAGAGACGCCGCGTGGCCGCTTCCAGAGGCTGAAGATCCGCCTTGCGCCATCGCGCGTCAGCCCAGGCCGCCTGCGTTCGCGCGCAGGCCTCGAGCTCGTGCAGGAGCGCCCGACGTGCGAGTCGCAGCCGCTTGGCGAGGCCGGCGGCCATGGCCAGCGCGGCGAGGTGCGGCAGGTCGAGCTCCGCGGCGCCCAAACCCTCGATGCGCTCGTGGCCACCCTCGAGCGCCTCGAGCTGGGCCCGGGCCTGCCAGGCCGGCTCAAGGCGCGACCAGACCTGGAGGAGCGGAATCTCCGCCTTGCCTGCGCGCGCGCGCTGAGGCGCTGATGGCGCAGCTGCGCGCTGACTGGGAGGACCTCGAGGTGGCCTGCAAGCTGCTACAGAACGCTGCGCAAGGGCCCGAGGAGGAGGCGCAGAGTCACGCGGCCGGGCAGGATCTTTGGCGCAAGCGGCAGATGCTCGAGGCGGCGCGCACGCACGACGGCGCGGCGGTGTTCCGGGAACTGCGAAGTCGATGGATGATGATATAAGTTCACGCTCAACCACATCAATCAATCAAAGTAGCTCTCGGCAGATCGCTGCGTGAGGCGGCGCACCTGTCGCTTGTAGCCCTTGATGTCTTCCTTGTACAGTTTGGCGGCGTCGATGTTGGCTGGCGAGTCCAGGTTGGGCTCCTCGTCCGTCAGCATGGACAGGACCGAAATTAGGATGGCCTCCACCCCCAAGATTGGGCGCCATCTCTCGTCGGCGCTCTCTTGCTCGTTAAACTTGTCTTCGCCCGGCGGGTGCAGAATGGAGATGCAGACCTTGCCGTCGGGGTAGACGTTCGGGTGCAGGATGGGCGTCACGAAGCGCATCGTCCTCGCGCCGGGTCAGTCAACTCAACGCCGGGAAACAGGGCGGCGGGGCGATCGGCGCGCCGTGGCAAACTTACGGTGGGTTGTTGGGAAAGTCGGGCGGAAACTCGAGCAGGGCCTTGAAGAAGCCGCCTTCGTAGAGGCTCCCATTGGGCCCCATGAACATGCACTCCCAGACGTGAAGCTGGTCCTCGTGCAGGCCGATGCTGACGTTGTCAGGTGGTGCCTTCTTGAGGTCCTGCAGCTGGCTCATCAGGTGGTGCTTGGCGTACGAGGACAGCGACGCCGCCATAGTGCTCGCCTCGTGCTCGCTCTCCCCACCTCTCCGTGCTGCTTGGCACATCAACCGCCATGGCGTTGCGGGCGTGCACTCCTCCCATAAGCGCTCAAGCAGCATTCTGCTGGCACGCCCGCAACAGAGCCCTCCTTCCCGAACAAGCCCGCGCGCGCGGCAGAGTCGCGGCGCCCTCGAATGATCCCTTGGTAACTCACTCCCTCCCCAGAACCGGAGTCTGCGGTCAGGTCCGACGGAGGGAAGGAAGAAGGAGTCCGCGGCCAGGTCGCGCTTGCGGAAAGGACCTCGCGAGCAGCAGCAGAAGGCGGGCGGGAGGAGTGCGATCGATCTTCGCGATGTCGGGCGCGGTGAAGAGGGACTACGACTACCTGTTCAAGCTCGTGCTCATCGGCGACTCGGGCGTCGGCAAGTCGTGCCTGCTGCTCCGTTTCGCGGACGACTCGTTCACGGAGAGCTACATTAGCACCATCGGCGTGGACTTCCGTTTTCGTACGGTCAAGGTCGGGGACAAGTACGTCAAGCTGCAGATCTGGGACACGGCGGGCCAGGAGCGCTTCCGGACCATCACCAGCGCGTACTACCGCGGTGCGGATGGCATCATAATGGTGTACGACGTCACCAACCAAGAGTCCTTCGACCACGTCCAGGACTGGCTGCAGGAGGTCAACCGCTACTCGAATGAAGGCACCGTCAAGCTGCTCATTGGCAACAAGTCGGACCGCAGCGACAAGTGCGTCACAACACAGCAGGGCGAGGAGTACGCCGCGGGCCTGGAGATGCCCTTCCTCGAGACCAGCGCCAAGACGGCCTCCAACGTGGAGGCCGCTTTCCTGGCAATGGCTTCCGAGCTCATCAAGGCGCGCGACGAGGCAGGCGCCGGTGCTGGGGGTGCCTCCGAGCACCGCAACGTCACCATCGGCGACAACGGCGAGGCAGGCAAGGGCTCGTGCTGCAAATAGGGTTTTCATCACTTACTGGGCTTTTTTCCCCCTCTCTCTCTCCACCCCGCATGTCGAACGCGCGGCTCGTCTCAGCGTCGCCCATACAGCTCGCGCATGGAGGCGCCCTCAATGAGCTTGGCCTTGCCCTCGACAAAGTCCTCGTCCTCGTCGTCCTCGCCTGCCGCAGCCGCGCCGTCCTCGCCTTCCTCAAAGAGCTGCTGCGCCAGCACGCGATAGTCGACCTGCTTCCGAGGTCGCTTGTAATTCAGCACGAGCCCAGAGCCCTTGGACCGCGCGTCGTCGTCGCTATCGGCGCTCCCTTCTCCGTCGCTGTCGCCGGCGTCGCTGTCGTCCTCCTCGTCGTCCTTCTCGCCCCCGCTGCGGATGCAAAGCTCTCGTCGTCCGTGTCGGATGCGAAAGAGTGCGCGTCCCAGGCCATGCGCGGCGGCGGGACGCTTGGCGCGACAATCCGCCGGCCGCGGCGCGACCGCCGCTCCCGCGCGGGCTGCTGCGGGTCCGCCTTCCCTTGCTCGGGGCGAGCCGCTTCCTTGGCAAACAGCTCCTCCCAGCTGTCAATATCCGTGCCAAGCTCGTCGTTTACCTCATTCAGACCCTCCATCATGGACATGCACCGCCGGCAAAACCAGTCGTCTGTCGCGTCCAGCTCCTCCTGCGTGACAACGGGCTCGCAGCACGCCTGGTGGAAGGCGCGGTTGCACCCCTCCAGGTCGCAAAGGATGATGTCGTTATCGTCCGAGGACGTGTTGTTGCTGCACACTGCGCAGAATATATTGCTCGCATCCACCTCGCCGTCGTCGTCCAGCGCCACCTTGCGCTCCCGCTTTGCGTCGTCGCCGGCCATCAGCTCGTTAAAGAGCTCGCGGATGCGCATTTTGGCCCTGTGGATCCGCTCGCGTGCCTTCGATAGCTCTTTCTCGGGCTTCATGCGCTCCAGGTTGGCGCTGCGCCACCCCTCGCGCTCGTACGTGTCGATCATGACCGTCTCGAAGCGGATGGTCCCTAGCTGGGTGCGGACGCGCCCAAAAAAGTTCTTGAATAGCTCCGACTCGCGGATGGCCAACGCACAGCTAGCCTTGGGCGTTCCGGGCGGCCTTTCGGCCTTGCCTTTTCCCCCGCCTGTCGTCGTCGCCGTCGCCGCTGCCGCTGCCGCCGCCGCCACCGGCTTGAGCGCTGCAAGCTTGGCCGATGCGGGTGCAGTCTTGCGTCGCTTGGGCCCGACGGCGCTCTCCACAGGCTCCTCGCGTTTGACCTTGGCGCGCTTGACAGGCCGCTGCTGTCCTTTCGCCTCAGCCGCCTTGTCACGGTCGCTCGACGGCGAGAACCTGTGCTGCGGAAGGCAGGACGTTGAGGTCCTCTTGCTCGTCCGCAGTCGCATCTTGGAGCGAGTCCGCGCCATCTTGGGGCTTCACCGCGGGCCCGCTCGCCGCAGCGCCTCTCGTCGCGGCGCCTCTCGTCGTAAGAGCCGCTCGGCGTCTAGCTTCTCGCGCAGAGCGACGCCACCACCAAGCTCGCCTCCTCCTTCATGCACTGCTCGGGCAACCGTGGCCTCGTCGGTCGAGTCGGACGCAGGCGCAGGCCATGCTCGGCGAGGAGGAGGCGCAGGAGCAGCCTCGGCGCGGCAGCTTCTCGGCGGGCAGGCGCCGCACAGCGTCGAGCATCTCCTCGTGCTCGTCTGCGGGCTGCCTGGACCGCCTCGAGGAGGAGGCGGACGCACGGGAATCGCTGGCCCAACTCGCGCTGGTAGCGCGCCGCAGGACAGAGCAGCAGGCCGTCAAGCAGGGGCTCGGGCAGCGCCTCAAGGCGGCGCTTAAGACCGACGAGCCTGTCGTGCTGGTGTACCAGCTGCTGTGCGAGATTGTAAGTGTGTCGCTCGCTGGTGGGGGCGAGGCTGCCGCGAAGCGCGGGCAAGCGAGGGCTTTGCTGACGCTGGCTGGGTGCCCAGGCGGACGTGGCGCTTACCCACTTTCAGCGCGCGCTCGCAGAGTCGCCGCTGTGGGTCTCGTTGACGGATGGCGGCTACAACCCTGGAGACGTCTTTCGGGCACCAGACGCGGTGCCAAGCATTCTCGAGCACGGCGAAGACGATGGCGATGCTTGCGATTCTGGCCATCAAGAGGAGGGCCCCGGGCAGAGCAACGCGGCGCTCGACATGTTCGTGCAGCTCGTGTGTGGGTGGGCGGACGCGGCAACACCCTTCGGGCCTATCGTCCTTGAGGCCGAGTCCAAGCTCGCCCGCGCGCTCACGGCGGACGGCCCGCTGCCCGATGAGGTGTACGGCACCGTGCGCTTGGCCCGTGCGCAGCCAAGGCTGCCGCCCGGGGTCGTGACGACCCGTATCGTCGACCTAGTGGTGGCCGCGCGCGAGGGCTGGCGCATGGCGCCCGACAGGCGCGACTCGGTGACTCCCTTTGCTACTGCTGCGGTTCCGTGCGGGCATTCAGCAGGCGCTCACGGGACTGGAGCGCGTCGTTCTGGGCGAGGGCGGCAGCGCGAAAAAGCCGACCGAGTTCCAGATGCACTTTGTCCAACGCGTGGCCACCGAGACGGTTGCCGCGCTGGAAGCCATGCGGGGTGTGCTGGAAGGCTTTGCACCGCCGCCACCACTTCCTGCGCCACTGCCGCCTGCTGCGCCGCAGCCCCTGACTACTGACAAGCTCAAGGAGACTGGACGAGGAGAAAGTGAACAGTTTACATGAGAAAGTACATGTTGTTTCGTAGCGCAGCGTCTGGCGACGGTTGCCGAGGCGGCGTCGCCGGTTGCAAGGGCGGCTGTGGCAGCGCTGCGTCCTCCTCAAGCTTGGTTTCCACATCTGTGGCTTTGCGCCCTCCTTCTTGACGACGCTCTGCAACAAAAGCACCACCACCGGCTCGTCCTTGTTGCACAGCGTGTCCGAGTTGATGCGCTTGACGCGTGGGCTGAGCGACCATCCCTCCTCGCAGCTCCCAGGGTCGCTCGTCCGCTTGTATCCAATCGTGTGCCGCTCGCGCGTAAAGCTGTTTGGCGTCACCATAGCGTCGTCGCTGAGCGCAGAGAAGAACTCGTTCGCGCCGCTCACGCTGCTGCCGCCGTTTCCGCCGACGCGCCACCGCCGACGCCGCCGCTGAGCCCACTGAAGAACCCAGCTGTTTCGCCACTGCCTCTATGCGCCGGCGAGAGCGAAATCATCTCCGCGTTGAGCACAGACTCGAGGTCCGAGGTGTCGAGCGGTTCGGCTGGAGGCGTGGGCTGGAACGGATCCGCCAGCACGGCGCGCCTGCGCGCCGAGTCAGGGAGAGAGCTGGCGCCCGCTGCGTGGTGAGCGTACGACTTGGTCGGCGAGGCAGGCCTCGACGACGGCGTCCACAGTCTGCGCGCTCGAAAGCGCGTCTGGCGACTGCACGTGAAGCAGAATCTGGGCATTCACCGCCCGGCAAGCGCGGCCCGCGGCCTTACTGCGCTTCTTGCCCACGCCGCTCCACCCGCACCGCTTGCGAGCGTTGCTCCACCACTCATTGACCTTGCGCGTCTGCACCTCATCGCGCTTGTCCTTGGCAAACCACTCCATGTCCCAGTCCAGGTCTGGCACCTCGAGGTCCAGCAGGCCGTCGACAGTGTCGCGCGCATGTGCCTGCCACCCCCATTCGCCTGCCAGCCGAGCGCGGGGCTGGCCTCGAGCTCCATCTCGATCTTGGGCTCTTCCGTCCCACACAAGGAGCGGGTTTGCTTGGGACTCGCAAACCCATCTCCGCGCGGGTGGTCAGGGTCTTGTATCTGCACGCTCCTTCTGATGCCATATACGGAGCGTACGAGACACCGTGGGCTGAACCCATGGCTCGGGGACGCGGTCGGCCACCTTAAATCGGCCACCAGATCAGCTCCTTCCTTCCGGCGACGATTGATCGATTGATCGCTCGATCGATCGGCATTGCAGTCCCAGGCATTGCAGTCCCAGAGCTGTCCCTGGCATGGCAGGCGAGGACAGATGGACTGGCTGCGTCACTTGCTCCGTTCATCCACTGTGGATCTCTCTGGCAGTTTCTGCGCAACCGAGCCGATGCAACGCATGCAGATGCAAGGCCGTCCAAGTCTGCCTTTGCCCAAGGCATTGGCTCTGGCAAAGGCCCTTCCTTCCGAGGCCAGACCGCTGGCTGAAAACCATTGATTCGATCATCGAGCGTGATTCGGTCATCGATCCGTCGATCGCCCGCCTGCCTGCCTGCCTGCCTGCCGCCTGCCTGCCTGCCTGCCGGCCTGCCGGCTTGTCTGTCCTCGGTCGCGAAGCTGCAACGGTCGCGCTCGGTCAGTCGATCGCTCTTCGATCGATCGATCGATCGATCGATCGATTGACGTGAACGAGAAAGTGGAAGAGAGGCGAAATCCGTCTTCGTTCATCAAGAACGGAGGCTTCGATCTGACTGACTGCCTGATTGACGCAATGTGCCCAAAGCCAGCCAGCCCGCCCGCCCACTTCGGAGCGAATCGACGGTTGGGTCGGAGCGCCATGACGCCGCCACCAAGGCCTCCCTTCCGACAATCCAGGGCGACGATCTCCATGATGCAGCCAGCCAGCCACCCACCCGGGGCTTGCCTTCCGACGCCCTCCAGAAGAGACTTCGCTCTCTCTCTCTCTCTCTCTCTCTCCGTGCCTCTGTCGCAGACATCCGACTGATGCATCGGCACGTGGAGCGACCGTTGATTGCCTCTTCCGATGCTTTTTCTTCCTTTCCGAAGGGAGGGAAAAGATGGAAGGAAAAAGAGCCAACATGGCGACCGATGATGGAGCCCCGTCGCTGCCACCTTAAAAGCCTGATTTTTGGATTCGTTTCCTTGGACGTGAACGCCAACCCCGACCGAGAGCCCAGTTTTTTTTTGAATTTCTTTCCAGTTGGGCGGCGGTTGATTTGATGACTGATCGACGACGGAGGAGGAGGAGAGAGAGAGAGAGCGCGATGCCCGCCACGATGAGCGCCGCGGAGGCTGCGCAGGCGCTGGACGAGTGCCAGCGGTCGCGCGGCACCCACCCCGAGGCGCTGGCGAGGCTAGCCAAAGGCGGCCCCGCCGCGCAGGATGCTGTGCGCGGGGCCGTGGAGCGGCTGCTGCGCGCGCCCTGGCGACGCGAGCCGGCCGCTGAGCGACTCGCCGCCGCACTCGGCTTGGGCTTTGCGGGCGAGGAGGAGGCCCTGCTGGGCAACGCCCTGCTGGAGGAGATCCTCAACCGCCTGCTCGAGGCCACTGGCGCCGCCGACAAGGCCGTGAGGTGCCGCGCAGTGCAGCTGGTGGCGCTGCTGCTGCGCGAGGCGCCGCAGGATGGCGCCTTCCTCGCCGACGAGACATGGCAGTCGCTCGAGGAACGGCTCACGGCGCGCCTGGTCGACAAGGCGCCTGCCGTGCGAGCGCAGGCCGTGGCGGCGCTGCAGCGCCTGCAAGACCCCGAGCTCTGCAAGGCGGGCGAGGACCCAGTGTGCAGCGCGCTAGAGCGCATGATGCACGGTGACTCGAGCGCCGAGGTGCGGAAAGCTGCCCTGGAGGCCATCCACGTGACGCGCCACACTCTCAAGTTGGTCGTGCAGCGCACCCGCGACCAAAAGGACACGGTGCGCGCTTGCGCCTTCCGGCAGCTGGGCAAGCGCGTGCACGTGCGCAGCCTCACGATCGCGCAGCGCGTCGCGCTGCTGCGGGACGGGCTCAAGGACCGCAGCCCCTCAGTGCGCGAGGCTTGCGAATCTATGCTCTGCGAGCATTGGCTCAAGCTCGTGGAGGGCGATTTGGTCGCTCTGCTTGAATTCCTCGACGTGGAAGCCTTTGAGGAGACCGCGAGACTAGCGCTCCACACCATCTTTGAGAAGGCCGCGCCATCCGCAGTCGACCTCGCCGCTATCGTGCTTGGTGACCCGGCAGACACGGACGAGGGCCTCGCGGCGAGCCCAGAGGGCGCGCTTCTTCTGCGCGCGCGCTGCGAGTTTCTTGTTGCGGAGGGCAGCGAAGACCAGCTCGACGCCGTCGTCCCGGATCTCACGTCGTGCTGCCAGGCGATCCAGGCAAGCGTGGACAAGCTCGAGGCTCGCCAACAACACAAAAAGCAGGAGCGTGAAGGCCAAGTCGAGGGCGAGGGCGAGGGCGAGGGCGCAACACTGCGCCTCGGCCAGTTTATTCAAGCAGTTGGTCGGGGTCGCCGCCGCGCTGGACTCGCGCCATGACCTTATCGGGCGAAAAAATGCCGTCGCCCTCGCTGAGCGAATGCTCGCCGGCCAGCTTGTGCGCGACGCGGACTGTCTGCTTGCAATCTGGGCACTCCTGCGCGCGTTTTACGACGGGCAAGACGAGGAAAGCTTTGTCCGCCAGGCGTGAGCCTCGTGCTGGATGTGCTGGAGCCGCTCGAGATCTCTGACGGCGCGCAAGCCGCCGACGAGACCGAGGTGGAGCCCTGGCGCGTGGAGCGGGCCGTGCATCTCGCCGAGACGATGCTGGCCTCCGTGCGCGCGCCAGTGACGATCCCCGAGCTGACAAGCCTCATGACGCGAATTATCGAGCCCAACCTCAAGCAGGCGCATTCCCCTGAGCTCCGCGGTGTCGCCGTTCGGTGCCTAGCCCTCTACTCGCAGCTGGACCCGAACCTGGCGCGGCGGCACTTGGCCATCTTCCGAATGGTTCTCGGCGCCCAAGACGAGGCCGAAACCACGCGCGGAGACGCCTTGCGGGCCATCTTTGATCTCCTTATGCTATGGGGCGTCGCCGAGGTCACGCGGCCAGAGGAAGGCGGCGAGGTGGCAGAGTCAGATGACGCCCAAACCGCGGCCTCTGACGAGCTCGTGTCCCAGCTGCTCGCCATGCTGGACAGCTCCGGCAAAGGGCTGCGCCTTGTCGCGGCCGAAGGCTTTGCCAAGCTCGCCGTTGTCGGTCGCCTCGTCGACGCTCGCGTGCTGCGCCGCCTGCTCGTGCTGTACTTTCACCCGTCCTCCAAGGCGGACCACCGGCTGCGTCAGTGCCTGGCCGTCTGCTTTCCCACGCTCGCGGGCCACACCAGCTCGGGCCGCGCG
This sequence comes from Thraustochytrium striatum, assembly GCA_022244645.1. Taxonomy (NCBI): domain Eukaryota; class Bigyra; order Thraustochytrida; family Thraustochytriidae; genus Thraustochytrium; species Thraustochytrium striatum. Next base: position 449,202 of record JACDIV010000058.1, read on the forward strand.
GCCATCGAGTCGCTTGCGGCGCCGCTCATTGAGAGCGTCGTGCACCCGGTAGGCGACGAGGATTGCCCGGTTGCGGAGGTCCCGAGCGAGTCGCTGCTGCTCTACCTGATGCACCTGCTTTCCTTCTCGCACGACCGCGTCCACGAGGACGTGGCTGTTGCGCTCGCAGCCGAGCTGCTAGCTGACCCTGAGACGCCTAAAGCTCGTGCCGTGGCCAAGTCCTTGGCAATGCTGGGGGCCCAGGGAGACGGGCGCGCCGGCGGCCTCACTTTGGCGGCTCTCGCGGACGACCTACTCTCGGAGATTGCCGACACTACCGCCAAGCGCCAAATCGCAAAGTGGCGCGAGGGGCTGCCGCCCGCCTCGTCGCCGCCCGACGCCGCAGCGGAGGACGACGAAGCGATTGCCACGAGAGTCGCAGCCGCGCGCGAGCTGGTCGCACGCCGACGTCAGGCTGTCAAGGACCTCGAGGAGGCCCAGGAACGGGCCGCGGCCGCTGCGGTCAAGGCCCGGCCGCCGCGCAAGGCAAGGACGCTCGCCAAGCAGAGCAAAGCGAGCCAGGTCGCAAGCGACAACGGTGATGAGAGCAGCGAAGCAGAGTACCTCAGCCCGGACGAACAGTCGCACAGCAGTGGCGACGAGTCCGTGACAGAATGAATGAAGGATGGCCCGCCGTGGGGCTGAACGGACGGCAGCGTGGGAGGAGCAGGAAAGAATGCAAATGTTTTTTGAAGATCAAGATGGATCACGCAAAGCTCATCATGACCTTGGTCCGCCTTGCTGTCAGCTGCGCCTCGCGACGGATGGTGCGGCGGCTCGGAGAAAGGAAGAGCGTCCAGAGGAAGAGCGCCACGGCCAGAAAAAGGGCCAGCACGCCAAAGCAGCCCACCAGAAAGGGGTCTGGAGGCGCATGCGTCGCATCGAGAACGCCGCCGAGGGGGCACACGAAGGGGTATTCGAAGCATGCACCGTCGTCGCTGGCCGTGAACCCCGGCGGCGGGCCCGGTGCGCAAGATTGCTGCACGCGGCGGCACATATCGTCAACAAAGATAGCCTCCTCGCCCAGAGCCGCGCACTCCGCCCGCGCGTCGCGGTCCGCATACTTGAAGAATGGCCCGCCGGCGGGCTGGCTCCGTCGCGTGATCCATACGCGCGCCAGAGACGGCGGGTCGGACACGCTGTCACAAACGGCGGCCCAGTTCTCAACGACGAGGCCTGCGACAGCCCATGCCCAGCCTACGAGGACCGCTGGGTTGTTGGCCCGAAAGCCGAGCATCGCGACTGCCGGCAGCTCAAGTCCGAGCGCCAGCGCCACCCACCAGGCGTGGCGAATGCCTGCAAAGTGCTGAAAGTCTAGCGACGGCGCTCTGCTCAAGACGACGAGGTTGCTCGTCAGGAAGGGCAGGTACGCGAGCCACCCCATGTAGAGGCCTAGCGGTACGCGCACGAATACACGCTCGCGCAGCGGGCTGGGGCTGTCGATCGGCGTGAGCGGCGAGCGACCGGCGGGTGCAGACACGTCGCGCAACACGAGGCGGGCCTCCGCTTCCGTAAGGAGCCGCGTGCCGAGCAGCCTTCGGACGAGCCTTGCCACTTTGCCGGGCCCGTGGCGGCTGTTTGAGCGCGGCTGGGCCAAGCAGCAGCAACGGCACGAGCAGACGCCGTGTGGTCGCTGGCAAAACACATTCCGCTCTGAAAAGCCCACGACATCGCCATAAAGCCAGACCATGAGGAACAGTAGCACGACCAAGACGACCAGACTGCCGGAAAAGAGGCCGTTGTTGAAGAAGGCCACAAAGATCGCCTCTAGAAGGCACACATACAAAAACCCGCTGCCAACCTGGTGCACGACGAGGTGCTCAAAGCGCCAGGTAAGGAATGGCACCGAGTAGCCCTGGTACCGGCGCACGTACGCCTTGATGCCCAGATTGCGGTCTTCTTCCTCGCGAAGCGTCAGCTCTTCTCGAGAGAGCAAGAGCGACTCGGAAGGCAGCGCCTGCAGCACTGCAAACGCGCCCTTCCAAATAGTGAGCAGTATCCAGGCCACGCGAAAGCTCCAGCGCGGCAGCATCAGATACGGCGGCGCCTGCACCGCATTGCCGGCCGCGAACTGAGCGTACAGCGACTGGAAGCACAGCCGTCGGCCGAGGATCGATGAGCGGCCCCAGAACACCACGACGAGAAGCGCATAACCGCTCAGATTCATGCACTTGAGCAGCTCCATGCGGTCTGTGGCGCGCTTCCGTGCAATTCCATGCCGCTCCTTTGACGACTGATGCGCAGCACCTGGTTCGGTGGCGTGCTGGTGTGGCTGGTGTGGCTGCTGCGGCTGCTGCCGCGGCTGCGGCGCTGACGGCAGCGCGCTGCGCTTCTTCTTCAACCCATGGACGTGGTACATGTCGTGAAACGCAAGAAAGAGGCGCGCAAGCGCAAAGAACACCAGCGTGGCCCGCATCAAGTAGATGCTCAGCTCGAGGACAAATTCGCCCGACGTCAGACCAGGGCTCAGCGTCAAGTTGATGGTTCGCACGGTCAACGAGACGGGCACCTGGTTGCGCGAGAAGGACCGCAACACCATGGCGCTGGTGAGCGCGTAGGGCACGTCCCGGTGCTTGAGCAGCAGGTAGAGCGCCACACCGAACAGCAGGACGATCAGCAAGACGGCGAAGGGAAACTCGAAATCGCGGCTGAGGTGCAGCTTCTCCTCGACCACCATGAACACGAGCTGAAGAAATAGCGCCATGAACAGGGCCAAAGTGATGCTGATCGGCGCGTGCAGAAACAAGACCTCCGGCAGCCAGGCGCGCGAGCGCTCGAGGCGAAAGGAGCGGTCCCGCGTCGGCACAATCCGGCGGCCCACGACAAAGCCAGCGTGCATGAGAGCGAGCACCAGCGTCGTGAAGGATGCGCACACGAACGCGCTAACGAGGCTGTTGTGCACCCAGAAGAGGAGCGTGCCGAGGAGCAGCACGCTATAGGCGGTAAAGTACGGGGCAAACACGAACAGCACGCGCTGTCGCCGCGCAAAGCCCTTTTGCTCGCTAAAGAGCCGCCGCGAGGTGCAAAGGAAGATCACGGTGATGGCGAGCGCGAGCTGCTGGAAGCGCCAAAGCCGCATCGAGCCCTCGCTAAAGTTGAGGTACCGCGGGTATAAGCTGGACACCTCCGCGCAGCTGAGTGGCACTTTCCACCCGCCCGAGATCAGGGCCGTGCACAGCAGCTGTGCAACGTATACCAAAACAATCCACAGCTGCAAGCCGTACAGCGCAACGCGGGACACGCCGAGGGGGCCGGCTTCGCGCGTGGCCTTTGCCAGCTGGTGGTATTTGGTGACTTTGTGCGAGACCGACACGAGCCGGTGCTGGCCAAGTTGCCGCCCGACGTGGCAGAGGCCCTCAACGTACCGCTCGAGGGCAGGGAGCTCATCGCGCGGTGTCTGCGAGTTCACCACAAAGGTGGCGTGCACCTTGAACAAGAGCTTGTTCTCGAGCGGGTCGAGCCGCTCGAGCTCTTGCGCAACGTCCAGAACCGTGGTGCGCACGCGATCCGCGACCGTGTCAGCTGTGTGCGGTGGCGCAAGAGGCGCGGCCCTCGTTTGCACTGCACGGGCGAGACTGCCCCCTGCAGCGCCCGCCTCTGTGACCTCGCGCAGGACTCTCCCACTGCCCGGCTCGCTCGTAGGTGTGCGGGGCGAGGGCGTCGCAGCGCCAACCGCCTCCACTGGCACCGCAGTCGCGACAGCTTCAGTCGAGCCTTTCGCGGTGGGGGGTGAAGAGAAGAAGCTGCAGCGCGTCGACCTCCCAATCCCCGGCAACGATCCGTGAGAACACCGAACGGCACGCAGCGGCGAGGTCGTGAGGGCCTTGCCCGTAGGCCTGTCGGAGGAAGAGACTGGCGTTTTGCACTGTGGCAATGGTCACAGGTTCCATTCGGTCGCTCCACAGGACCGGCGCATCAGCAAAGATCACCACGTTGAAGAATGTTTGCTCCGCCGTCAAGGGTTGCTTTCCGCCTGCGCTGTCCCGCCTGCGCGGCCTGCAATTTCTTCTGCGCTGCAAAGGTGGTCTTTGAGAACATGGGTCATCTCGCGAACCGCGAGGCGCCAGTTCGTGATTCGCTCGCAGTTGTTTGGGTCCGTCACGGCCTCCATTGTGCGCGACCCGTCCACACAGAAGATGATCCGCCGCGAGCCTGTGTACAACAGGTTCCCGAATAGGTGCATGCAGGGCTGCGTGGGCTCGCGCGCAAGGAGAGCGCGAAGCGCGTCCGCGGTCTCGTCGCCCAGGGACTCGCCAATGATTGAGACCAAACGCGTCGTGCTGCCCGGCACATCTACATGCCGCGCCATAAAGCGAAGCATGGGAAGCACCAGCGCGGGCACTCGCTGCGAAAGAAACCTGAGCGCTGGCAGCACGTTGGCGTCGCCCAGGCCAGGCACGGACGGGGCGAGCACCTGAAGAAGATGTTCAAAAGAAGCCAATGCTTCAGATATGGGGTGTGCGCGCCAATCCCGGCCAGCACAAAGTGCTCAACTACCTGTCGGAGCTGCTCCCAGCTGAGACCGAATCCGCGGCCGCGAACCAGGACCTCGAGCATCTTTCGACGGTCGTTGGACCGCGAAAGGCGCACGTCGATCACATCCTTGAGCTTGTTCACATCGTCCTGGTCCAGGCAGATATCACCCACGGCCGGAACGGCGCATACCGCTGCCTGACGCTGCCTGCCAGCTGCCTCGCGAGCAACGCCCGCACGCGCTCACAGTGCTGGCCCTTGAAGACGGCCACCAACTGGCCTTGGTTGAGTGGCTCGTCGAGGTCGACAATGCGGAGTAGCAGGATCTCCAGGGCATCGATGCGCTCCCCGGGCGGGAAGTGCGCCAGCAGCTTGAGGGCCTGCGCGGTCGTCATGGCAAACTGCTCGACAAGCCGCCAAAGCTCGCGGCGCTTCTGCAGCACCGAGGGATCCTCCACGCTAAACCGCACGATCACGCGCGACAGCAGGTCGTCTTGCAGCATCGCCATGGTGGCGCGCCCGACGCTGCCGCCCGCCGTCGCTCGCGCGCCTTGGGGCACAGATGCGACGATCAACAGTCAACGCAAGGAGCCTGGCTGGCTGATGAGATGAGACTAACACACAGAGAGCCGCGTTAGCGACATCACCTCGATCGATGCGTCGATCGATGCGTCGATCGATGCGCAGCGGCGCCAGCCACCGGCTCGGCGTCCAAGTGCGCGTCCATTCCGCAGAGCAGCATCTCGTAGTCGACGCCCGTCATGGCTTGCGCGACACGAGGGTCAAAGTCCGCGCCGAATACTGCGCCGCCGCGCTCCTCCTTCTCGCGAACGGCAGCGCGCAAGAGGTCCATGGAGCACTGCGTGCCGCTGGCTGCTGCGTCCAGGCCGTCAGCGAGCGGCACGTCCTGGTTTGCGACGCGTCGCAGCTCGCTCGCCGCCGGCGCCCGCAGGCCCTCCTCGGCGAGGACGTGGCGCACCTGCGTTGCCCAATCAGGCCCAATCACGTCCGCAATGAGGTCGGCGCTGCCCTCGGCCAGTAGCAGCGCGCGCAGCACCTTGCGCCGCTCGCGAAAGTCGGCGCGAAGCTCATCCGGCCGCGGCGCGGCGCGGTGACCGGCCCTCCTGGCCCGAGGTGGCCGCTCGCCTTGCTGCTGCTGCTGCTGCTGCTGCTGTTGCTTCTTCTTGCGCTCCAGCTGCCTGTCGCGGCGCCCGTCGATCGTCCACTCGCGCTTCATCGTCCCGCACCGCCGCAGCGGGAGCCGTTGGGCCCAAGGAGCCTGGTACTTTCTGCGTTCGGGTTGCATTCTTAGTTCTTGGAACGTGCTGCAGAACCCTTTCCGAATGAGTGGCGGAGAGGCGACAGGAAGCATCGGCAAGAGCAGGAGGGAGTCAGAGAGAGCGAGATGGGTCGCGTGCGCACGAGCGGCACGGGCGAGGCCCTCCGGACGTCGACCGGCGTGTCGCTGATCGCGCGGCCGCTGGCCGAGGACAAGCTGCTCAAGAAGGCGCTCAAGGTCGTCAAGAAGGCGAGCAAGGGCAAGAAGGTGCGCCGTGGCGTCAAGGAGGTGCAGAAGGCGCTGCGCAAGAAGCAGAAGGGCATCTGCGTCATCGCGGGCGACATCTCCCCCATCGACGTCATCAGCCACCTGCCCGTGCTCTGCGAGGAGCACTCGGTGCCTTACCTGTTCGTGCCGAGCAAGGCTGAGCTGGGTGCGGCGGGCTCGACCAAGCGGCCCACTAGCTGCGTAATGATTGTGCCGGGCGAGGATGGCAAGTGGGAGCACCAGGAGGCTTTCGAGGAGCTTGAGACCAAGGTCAAGGAGGCTGCGCCCAAGTACTAAGCGCTCTGATCGGTGTAAACAAGACAAGTGACGACTTCAGGTTTTCCTGCTGCTGCTGCTGCTGCTACTGCTGCTGCTGCTGCTGCCTCTGCTGCTCTCGCGGATGGCGTCCAGTCGTAGTCGCAGCGTTAGCCACTTGCCGCCGCGCCACAGTGCGAGCTCCATGATGGCCCCAGGCGGCAGCTCGGCCACGGCTTCGTTGACTACGTCGCCGTACTCTCCCGGCTCCAGCGCCGAGCCCCCGACGGCGACGAGGTAGTCGCCCTCCATCACGCCCGCCCGCGCCGCCAAGGACCCCTTCTCCACCGAGGCCACCAGGCCTACGCCCACCGGCACGCCCGCAGTGTCCCAGATACGCGCGCGCGCGCGCTGATGGGACTCGTGCCGCGGCAGGGGGCAGAGGTTAAGCCCGAGCGGCGGCCGCTGCGCTCGCTCTCCAACCAGGTCGGATGCGTTCCACTTGGTAGCCACCACGAAAGCCTGCTCAACCGCCAGCAGTGACTCGTGCTCGGCGAGCACAAGAAGCTCCGCGGGCCGCTCGCCGGCCTGGCGCAGCAGCTGTGCGCAGGCTGGCGCAGCTCGGCATTCCGCCTTGGTCTCGTCCGAAAGGCGCACCTGCACGCACGGCCGCGCGACGTCCTCCACGGTCGCCGCGCCGAGAGCCCGACGGAAAGCACCGTGCGGGTGTCCACGCTCCACAACAAGAGCGGCGAGCGAACCCCGCGCCGGAAGCTCGAGTAATCGATGCAACCAAGTGTGTGACCCGTATGGACCAGCACCATGTGCCCCGGAAGCGGCAGGTGGCCCACGTACTGGCTCCCGCGCCGCACTGCCCGCGCACCCCAGGTCTCCACCATGAGCGCCTGCACGAAGGCCGACGGCGGGTCAAAGCACTCGAGGCTGCGGAGGCTCGAACGAAGCGCGCGCGGCAACCGGCACCGCACGGGCTCAAAGTCGCGCGCGTCAAGCAACGCGGCGGTACTGCGCACGCCCGCGAAAAGCGAAGCCACCAGATCAAAGACACCGACGGCGGGCTTCACCGCTACCCCGAGGATGCCGCGGCCTACGCCTAAGAAAAAGCCCCCGACGCCATCCTCCTCCGCGCCACGCAGCGGCTCCATCACCACGCCGGAGATGCCACCAGTCAGCCCCTCCCCGAGGCTCTTGGCGCCAAGCATCACCCCGTCGCCGAGGTGCTCGGACTCTCGTCCAGCAGCGCGGCGCGGCGCCCTGCGATGTAGCGCGAGTCCATGGACAGCTGCGCCACGCCAGATCCGATCGAGGAGGTCAGCTTGGAGAACGAGTTGAAGGTCCCCACGGTGGTGTGCTGCACAAAGTTGCGCGTGCCGCGCACAAGACCCGCGCCAAAGGCCTCGGGCGACTCGACGAGGCCCAGGGCGGGCTCATAAAACAGGTCGCGCAGCCCGATGCCGAGATTGGTCACTAGGCCAACGGGTTGCCAAGCAGCTCGGACGAGCCCACGATGCGGTACAGCTGGCTCAGTGCCTGCGAGGAAAAATGCCGCGCCACGCGGCGCGCCGCCTGCTCGTGCGTCAGGATGGAACTCCGAAGCATCAGCGCGCTCACCAGCAAGGTGGCGCCCTCCACGTGAGAGATCGCCGGAGGCAGCGCGGTCAGAATCGAGTTGGGGTCAAAGTGCCTGTCGTCCACCAGCTCCGCGCTAACATGCGCGGCCGCTCCGCCCGGCCGCGAGCGCCCAAAGTCGAGCAGGTCCCGTGGGTCCTCCACCAGACTTTGCACGGTACCACGCCTTGATCGGGTGGAGCTCCAGACGCTCGACGTACCACAGACTGCGTCGCGCCGCCGTCGCGCCGCGCCGCGCGAGCCATGCGGGGCGATTCTCCGCCAACTCCTCACGCAGCCAGTTGCACAACAGGACGCTGCCGTCGCGCTCGGGCGCCTGCTCGGCCGTGCTGCGCGCGAGCGCAGACTGCTCCACGCACGCGTGCCAGACGCTGCGGCATTCGGCCGCAAGGCGCCAGAGGAAGAGCACGAGCTTCATTTCGACCTTGAGGTCGAACTCTTGCACAGCTACTCCCACGTACTCGAGGAGCAAGCACTGCTGCCGCTTGTCTCGGTCGAGCACGCCGCGCTGCACAACGCTGACGTGCAAGAAGGGCGGCCTCGGCGGCCTGCGCTGGCCTCGCGCGGCGCTTCGCTAGTGTGCCGCGCGGCCCGCCCTCGCGCGGGGTCATGAGCACGGGCAGTCGGGCCTCCAGCAGCTGGTTGTCCGCCTGGATCCACTTGGCGCGCAGCTCGATGGACCGATCCATGCTGGGCTGTTGGAAAAAGTCGAGCACACATCGCCGGCGGATAGCAGCACAAGTTCTTGCGGAAAGTTGTCTACCACCGAGAGCGACACGCTGACAGCGCCACGTGCACCACGATGGAGCTGGCGGCTGCCTCCGGCCCGCCTCGTCGAACGAGGTGGCCGAATCGGGCGGGTCGCCGACACCGGCCGCAGCGTCGCAGATCGTCAGCACCTTGGTAGACCCGTCAAAGCCCGTGCGGAGCGCAAGCCCGATGGGGCGGGAGCGTGCCAGACAGGTCCAGCTGCTCCACGTCGCAGGCCACATAGGCCGAGTCGCCCCGCAGACTGAGCACAATGATGCGCCGCGCGAGGTTTAGCTGATCCCAGCCAAACGCGCGCGACTCGCCCGGCAACAGGCGCTCGACAACCCCGCGGGCCTCTGCGGGCACGCTGCCCAGACGCTCAAGACCGGGGCTGCTACTTCCTTCCACGGAAGATTCATGTGCCGCTCTGTGTGGCGGCTGGCCTCCGGCCCGCTAGTCGGGCTCAAGGCGCTCCGTTTGGCTTGCCCGACATGCTGAAAGTAGTGCACGATGGCCTCTGCGGACTGATTTTCGACGCGGTAGAGCGCCCTGCCCGGCCCCTCCTCGTCGCCGACGCGCACGATGCTCGTCGCGTCCGAGACTTCCACGGTGAGACGCAGCACGCGCACCCGCCCCGAGGCTGCGCAGCGCAGCTTGATCGCGCTGACGGCCTCTTGTAGGATCGAAATCGCGCCCGACCACTCCCAGTTTTCCTGGCCGCCTGACTCGATGCGGAGCGTGATGGCGCCACTCTGCCACTCGTCGGAGCCCGCAAAGCTGAGCAACGGCCGCGCTTCGCTCGCCTCGAGCCGCACGAGCGTGCCGGTGCGCGGTACGCCCTTGTGCAAATCAACGCTTTGCGCTACGAGGAGGTGACCGCCAGGGCCTAGGCTGCCGGCCTCAAAGTCGGTCACCATGACAAAGCGTGGCATGAAGGTCACCACCTTGGTCCGCCGGAAGCGGCCCGGAGCCAAAGACACTTTGACACCCAGCTCATAGTGGCATCGCCGTCGCCGCCGCTTCGCAAGTCGCGCTGGGTCAGCAACAGCGACCCCTTCGTGCCAACTGTGCCGACGTTGAACGCCTCGGACCAAGAGGAGTCCACGGCCGGACCGAGAGGTGGTTGCTGTCGGAGAACATCTCGAGCGCCTCCAAGCCGGCGTCGTCGCGCTCGTCGCGCTCGTCATGGTCCACCGACTCTACCACGCCTGCGGCGTCGGCGTGCACGCCCGGACGCCACTCGGCCTGCTCTTCGTCCGTGTCCACATCCGTGGGTTCGCCCGCGTCGCTCCCTACCACGTCGTGCTCTGCGCATTCGTCAGCCCTGTGCTCGGCTGCGGCCCGCACGCGCGCGGGCAGCACGTCCAGCTCTAGGCGGCCGGTAGTGAAGAGCACGTCGTAGGTCCCGCGCCTCGAGTTGACCTGGAACACGACGCCGTTTTGCCAGCGCGTCTGCGCGAGAACTACAGTGCGCACGTCAACGAGTTCGCCCTGGCCAAAGTCAAGCTTGGAGCCGCGCGAGGAGCCCGCTTTCTTAACTTGGCCAACCGCGTACGAGAGAGCGAGACCCGTGCGGTTCAGCAGCCAGCAGCCCGTGTAAAGTGTAACGCGGCAGCAGTGCGCGCTGGGCCGGTCCACCTCCACAAGTACCCGGAGCGGCCGGCCGCCGAGCCGGTCCGCCAGGGTGAAGTAACCTGAAGAAACGGTGCCCTCGGGCGCGGCAAACGGCGACACGGCGCCAGCCTTGGAAAGGTTGCTGCTGACGCGTCTCCAAGTCCAACGCGCCACGGTGCGCTCCATTCGCTTGCAGAGGAGCGGAATCGAAGCCAGCTCTCATGTGGCAGCGACCAGCTGTGCAGATCGCCCGCTGCGACGACCCGGCAAGGACCCTTCGCGAGCGCATGGCGCGGATCTTGCGCGCGGTCGGCGGCATCGCGCGCCCCCGACGCAGCTTGCATGTCGATCGCGACCGGCAGGAGGTTCTCCACGACTAGGCACGGACGCACGACGAGCTGGTGCACGTGCTTGCTTCGCTTTGCGTTGCTCGCCTCGGTCGGGAGGGCATGAAGGCACGCGCAATACTGGCCGGCATCCTCCTGGCCCGTCTCATCACATGAAATGAGGAAGCTCTTCGCTTGCGCAGTGCCTCCCTCGGCCTCCACGTGCTCGAGTACCCTCAAGTCCAAGCCCTCCCACCAGTCGAACTCGCGCCGGCGCGCACAGGGCGGAGCGTGAGCGAACAGCGCGTCGCGTGGAGCGGCAGGTGCAGCACTTGGCCCGCGGGCACGGGGCCAAAGACCTGGGCGGTCGATGCGCACTGGTGTGTGTAATTGGGTCCACGCTCGGCAGCAAAAGTACTCGACCGCATCCTCGAGCGTGTTGGAGGAGCCGCAACCGCAAGCGCACGAGCATAAACCCGCCCAGGGGCTGCACGTCAACGACGAGGCGCGACAGCATGGTGCTGCTTGTGGGCTCCTCGCCAAGAGATGCACGGAACCGCGGGTGCAGCGTGTACACAAAAGTGCCCACCTTGTCCACCCGCACGCCATTGAGCACATGCCAGCTGTGCTCCTCATCGCCCGGCCAGTGCAGCACCAGGGCCGGTGTGGCCGAGGCGCCAGAGTCGCCCCGCGTATCTGGCGGCTCGAAGGCGGCGCGGGAACCTTGTGCAAGTTCGCGCGGTTCTTCGCAGGCTCCGCCAGCGCGGAGAAGCTCACCAGCGTGCCCGTGCGGTTCTCGATCAGGTACCGCCCGTTGTGTGTCCTTGCTCGGGTGGCGCTACTCCATCTGCAGCGGCCGAACCTGGGCCGGCCGCAAAGCGGGAGCCGCGGTGCTCGGTCGCGCGTGCTGCGGCGATACACCAGCTGAGCGTCTTGCATGCTCAAAGGAGAAATTTACATTCAGCGGCCGTGCTGCGTGCAGCTGCACGGCCACCGCGACGCCTCCTTGGTGGCAAAACTGCTGGTGTGCTGGACCGTCCACTCAAAGCTCCAGGGCTCGAGCAGGGGCTCCCACTTTGCGATGCGCAGATTGTAATAAGCCGCCACGACTCCGCGCCGCGAGCTCGCGCCGCACCACACGGCGTCCTGCGCGCCCCGGTGTACCGCGCTGATAGCGACCCGCCAGGCGCCGTCCAGTCCGTAAAGTCGGTCTCATACGTGGCCACCTTGCGGCCCGAGCTCGCAAGCGTCTGGACCACCTCACGCGCGATCAGTGGACTTGCGCAGAGCTTGACGAGGGGCACTGCGTCAACGCCTGCCTCGCGCGCGATGTCCCGTCACAAGAAGTTGCAACCCTTGCGAGTGCAGCACGCTGCGCGACTCGAGCTGCTCGATAATCTTGTCTTGCACCTCATACCGCCGCCGCCGAAGCTTGCGCAGTCCCTTGCGGCCAGGCAAGGCCACTTTGGTGCGCCATCGCTCCATGGCGAGCTGCATCTGTCGTCCTTGCGCATGAGTTGCGCACAGGAAGACCTCCGCGACCGAGAGGGACTCGCGGCGCTGCTTTTGGTTCGAGCCGGAACGACGCACGCTGCGGTGGAACGTGACCCGCACTGGCCGCTCTAACACGTTGGGGTCCCGACCCTGGCCCACTGCAGCTCCAGCTCCAGCTCCCGGAGCTCGGCCGCGTGCGATGCCGGGTCATACGCACGTCGTGCGCTTCAACCGGAAGTCCATCAGAAAGCTCAATGCTGACCTGCGAGACGCGCAGCTCTGTCTGCACGCCTTTCGGCCGACGCTCGGTCGCCGGATCGGGCCCGAACGCGGTCGGGCAGCCCATGGCGACACCGCTGGGAAAGGTTGCCGTCCAGGAAGCCCGAGAGCCTCTGAAGCGCGGAGATGTCAGCCGTAACATGGGCGGCTCTAGTCTCAGCGCAGATCTACGTCCCCCGCTCGGCACTTTGTTGACTGCAACGAGAACTGTGCCGGGATCTCGAGCCACGGTCTCAATGGCCGGCTTGACGGGCTTTGCAAGTCGTGCACAGCCAGCGCATCGCCCGGTGGAGTACCTGTCGGCCCCCGCGCTGGAACTCTTGAGCTCCACCTTGTAGCGCTCTGCGCGCAAGCAAGAATCGCGGTTCGTCATCCGACGCCAGCTGCAGGCGCACGGCGAGGTGATCCGGGAAGATCAGCGTCTGCGTCGACGATCATGCCTTCCCGTCACCTGCTTCGTCGCAGCGCTCACAGGGGTTGACGCTGCCTCGCTTGCCCATGCAAGAGGCACACAGGTATGCGGGGCAGTGCGCAGTCGGTCAGGTTCTCCCAAGGACCGATCTCGAAGAGGTTGAATTGCTCCTGCATCACGCAGAGCTCCAGCGGCGAGCCGTCAAAGGTCCAGTGGGCCTCCGCTTCGATGGCGCCCCTTGGGGCTGCGTCGTCAAGCGCAAGCCAATGCGCCGATCCAGGGCCTGAGCGAGGAACCTGGGCTGCGGGCGCCCCGGCGTACCGCGTAGCGATGCCCGGGCGCACGATCGACACCGTCCATGCGGCGTTGGTGGTGTTCGCGGTAAGGGCCCCAACGCGAAACTCGAGCCGCCCGTGCATGCTCATGTGGAGCGCGGCCGAACGCGAGGCGGGAACTGCAAAGCGTGCAGTCTTCTAGCAGGCAAACAGGCTGCAACGCCCCGCCCCCGCCCCCGCCCCCGCCCTGCGGCGTCAGCAAGTCTCGGAGAGGCGCAGCCAAGTCGGCCCTCGACCCGCGCCCGCAGGTCGAGCCATGTGTCCTGGATATGCAGGTACTCTATCCCTTGGCAGTTAGCGCCAGCCGCGCCCTCGCGCCATGACACCCCAAGCGTGCGGGCCACAGCATCCCTCTTGGCTGCGGTCGCGCATCGGTGCGTCTCGAAGAGCTCGAGGCCCGCCGCGCAGCCCTGAGCGAGGGCTTGAACAGGGAAAGCTCTGCATCTGGAACGCCAGCTCCCCTTGCAAGCTGTAACACGCCGTCGAGCCGCCCGTGTCGAGCAAGGTCGCGGAGAAGTCGTTGACGACCACGTCGGCGCCGCGCACCATCGACTCCGGCGTGACCGCTCCTGAGCCGGGGGGCCGTGGACTGCACCCATGCGCCAGCTGCGCCACGATGGCTTTGTCCCATTGCACGTCCACCCGGTGGATGCGCATCTGCACGCCTCGGCCCAGTTCGCGTTTAACCACCATAGGCGCGGGCGCGGATACGAAGCAGCAAGCTGCGTTGGAGAGCTCGGCTCCGCCGGCCTTGGCTCGAGCTCTGGCCGCCCTGAAACGCGCGAAAGCGACAACTTGGCGTCCGAGAGGCGGAGCGTCCAGGAGGGCCCAGTGCCTGCGCACACCAGCTCCAATACTGGCGCGCTGAAGTCCACGCCTCGCAGCCAAGTGATGTTCGATCGGTCGATGGTAGCGCAAGCGCCTCGCCTCTGCTGCGCAAGCCCTTGCCCACACCACGAGTTCCAGCGGAATATGAAGCGTTGCTGCCGGAAGCGAACCACGGAGGCTAAGGCCTGAGGGCAGCTCTTGAAAAGCATGCTCGCTTGGTAGCCCTGCAGCAAAGGCCACTGTGTTTCGCCATGGACGAAATCGCGTCCAGGTCCTCGAGGCTGAGCCGGTGCACGCTTGGCTCGTCGTTCTCGTCGCCGAAAAGCATGTTGTTGCAAGGGCGAGCTCGCGGCATGCTAAACGTAGCGCATGGCTTCGACGGCAGTGCGACGGTGGCTTGGAAATTGGACACGTGCAGGTCACATTCGTTCGCGCGAGCAACACTCTCAAGGTCCTCGCGAGACTCGGTGCTCTCCTCCGCCAATCTGGCACTGAGCTGCGGCGCGCTGCTCCAAGGAGCGCGAGAGGCGTCGCCCATGCGGGCGGCTGCGGGCAGCGCAAGCGTCTCCAATCGGAGCCGAACGTGCACCACCCCCCGAGGACGCCACGCGAAAGGCGGCCCAGCACGGAAGCGGGTCGTCCAGCAAGGGCTCGGGTGTTGCGGCCGCGACCGAGTTGGTCACGGAGGACCTCCGCCGACTGGATGTCCGCGAGAAGCTACTATTGAGCGAAAAGCTCCCGCTGCCGCTTCGCGCTGCTGAGATTGCGGCATCTGCAGCCGCGGCTTGCGTGGCGTCCGCGAGGCGCTGCAAAACGACCTCTGCACGCGAGGCGAACGGCTTCGTACCTCGTGCGCATTCGGCCGAGAGAAGCGTCTGCTTGCCATCAGACGCCTCGATGGCGAGCTCGGAGAATGCAAACTCCCCTCCCAGTCGCCGCCAAGGGCGCTGCGCTCGAGGTCCAGAGCAAGAGGGCCAGAGAGCACCCGAATTGCCGCCTCGGCCTCCGCCAGGTCGGCTTGAAAGCCCTGAATGTGCAGGCTGAAGTGCGCAGCGGCTATGCCTTGTGGCGCGGCGTAGGAAAGCACTTCTAGCTCTGCTGGTTCCACCCGCCTTGTTGGGCCAAGGCCGCCTCACACAGCTCTTGCTCTCGCGAGCTTGGCAGGCCCCAGACAACTGTGAGCTGGTCCGCCTGCGCGGTGCCGCCTTGCTCTTCTTGCGAGCCCACGGCGAGCCAGCGGACCGGCGCAGCAGCGCGTCTCCGTATTGTCCCGCTCCTTTGCCCCGGACCAGCCCTCGTGACATCAGCTGCGGCCGCGGCGACCGCCGCCGCCGCCGCCGCCGCCGCTGGGCCATTCTCGTCCTCTTGGCCCGCGTCGGGCAGGTCGCCATCGGCAAGCGTGCGCGTCTGAAGTGCCATGTGCCTGAAACAGCAGCACGGTCTGCACGTCGAGCTCGGCCTCCAGCGCCTCCAGCGCGTCCATCCACCCAGGCGGCATGGCCTCAGCGAGCACATCTCGCTGGTCGGGCTGGCTGTCCCCAGCCCCTGGCCCCGCTGCGACGAGGTCCATAAGAACGTCGAGCTTGCGCCGGTATAAGGCAAGGTAGGCCGTGCGCTGCCTGAAGGCAGCAAGGAGCGCCCGGCCGACGAGCGGCGGGCGTTTCTGGCGCAGTCCGGCCGCGCGGGACAGAAGGACCTTGTGCACCGCAAAACGCCACCACGAAGCTGGTGCTTCCTTGGGCGACTGTGCGGGCCGCTCCCGCTCACAGTCCCGAAGGAGCGCATAACGCCGGGCATTGAGGATCGCGTTGCTCATGGCGCTGACAGCACCGACCTGCGCCGCTGTCGCGTGCACAGCGACCACACCGAGACGAAGGCGACAGCATTGAGCTGCCCCAAGGAGGTCGCGTGCAGCGCCTGAGCTCGGCGCAACATACACCGCTTCCATGCCTGCGACGTGCAGGACACGCGACTCGGCCGACGGGGTGGCGGCTTCTGGATCCACAGGGCAATGAAGCGCCATGTCCTTGACGCGTGTGAGGCGCAACGGCGCAATGGCACCACCGCTGCTGCGCGAGAAGAAGGCTTGCCGCCTCGACTCGGGGTCCACGCTCTCCACGCAGAGCTCCCCGACATGCAGGGTCAGCGACACAGGTTCCACGCAGGTGAGACTATCCACGTACGTGATCGCGACATCGCTGACCTCCACCGAGACGTTGTCGAGCATTTTCTGGAGGAGCTTGCTCCGAAGCGACTCCTTCTTCTTCGTCCCGCGCCGCGTCCGCGGCTTGGCAGGCTTGCGCCGGTGGCCCCAGGGCTGTCGCCCGCGGCGTCATCGACCAGGTCCTCCTCGTTCTCGCCCTGCAGCTGGCACGTGAGCATCTCCGCAGCGGCCAGTCGACTGCGTCTGCCCTCGTCCAGGCTCTTGCCCTCCACCCTGCCAGGCTGCACTCGCGCGGCGAGGCCGCGCACCTCGATGCGCACGCGCTCAGTGCCCAGCTTGGCCCAGGGCACGTGCACCGTCACCTCGCGGGCCACGCCGTCCACCACGTCCAGCGGGAGGCCCAGCGCCTCCAGCGCGTCGCGCCGAAGCCGCACATCGCGAAGGACGAGCTTGCCTTTCAGCAGGCCAACCTTGAGCTGCTCTCGGTTGAGCGATTGCACGTAGGGCCCAGCGTACTCCTCGAGCAGCCGCAGCAGCAGCCGCTCCAGGCCAGCATGCTGCCGCCCCGCGCTTCCGGCCGCCAACAGGCTCCTTGGGCATCGACCAATGCGGACGGTGTTGTACTACGGCTAGTTTACATTCATCGTGGCGCGGCGCGCACCCGGGCGCGGCCCAGCGCCACTGGCCCGGCGCGCTGCATGCGCTCCCACCGGGCAAAGCTCTCCTCCGGCGACCAGGCTGGCTGGCCGACCGGCTTGGCCCCCTTGGCGCTTCGTTGCCGGCGTTGTTGCCGCGGCGAGGCCCGCGGCGAGGCCTGCGGCGAGGGCCGGCCGGCGGCGAACTGCTCGGGCGGCGTGCAGTCCTGCTCGTTGAAGGCGCTGAGCAGCTGCCTCGCGGCCTTGACGCTCCCTCCGACGAGGGAGCTGTCGCGTTCGTTTTCTCGCGCGTCGTTCTCGCGCGTGTCGCCCCAGCCGTCCGCCGCGGCGCTTGCCTGGGCGGGCTGCAAGAGCAGCTCTGGCGCACTGAGGGCCTTGGCGATTTGCTTCTTGAAGGCTGCCGCGAACCGCCGCTGGAGCGTCTGCAGCTCGCGCTGCTTGGCCGCTTCCCAGGCGCGGCGCTCCTCCTCCAGCCGCGCCTCCACTACTCGGGGCACGAGCTGGTCGCTGGCCGCCTCTGTCTGGCAGCTCACGCTCGCGCTCGCCACGCGCGCGGCGGCGGCGCGCTCGGCGCGCAGGCGGTCCAGCTCGGGCCGCAGGCGCGAGAGCTCGTTTCTCGCGAGGGCGGCATCGGCCTCGAGGACGGCCTTGTCGCGCTCGAAGCGCCGCGCGCGGCGCTGCGCAGCGGCTTCCGCTTCTTCTAAAGCGTCTGCTAGCTGCTGAGTCGCTCGCAGCTGCTGCCAAGCCGCGCCTCTTCCGCCGCGGCGCACCGCTGCGCCCCGCGTAGCGCCGCCTCGGCAAAGGCCTGCTGCCATCTGCTGCTCACCGTCGAGGCGAGGCGCCCTGCTTGCTCCTCCCAGCGCATCGCCAGCGCCGCCAGCGCCGCCGTTCTGCCCTCCTCCTCTCCTCCGCGCCACTCTGCAGCAGCAGTGGTGGCTGCGCCGCGGCGCGTCGAGCAGCTCCGCAGCTGCCTGCGCCGCCGCGACTTTGTGGACGAGCCACTGGTTGTCCTGCGCAGCCAGTTGCAGCTCCTCCGTGGCCTTGCCAAGCTGCTCTCGATACGCCGCAAGGCGCTCCACCATGCGCTGCTCCTGCTCGTCGTCCGGCGCCCGTCGTCACGCACTCCGAGCGGCGCCCGCTCGTCGAGAGCGGCACGAAGCATGCAGCTCGCGCTTGAGCGCAGCCTTCTCCTTGCCCGCCTCGGCTCGTACCTCTGCCAGCTCCCGCTCCAGCTCAGCCGCCACGCTGCGACCAGCGTGCGCCTGCCCGCGGCCCGCCTGCCCGCGCACCTCGGCCCATGCCAGGTCCAGCTCCGCCTGTACGGCGTGCAGCTTCTCTTCGCGCCTCGCGGCCGCCTCGCGCATCGCCGCCACCTCGGCCTCCAGCCCGCGCCGCTCCTGAAGCGCCTCCTTGCGCTGCGCCTCTAGCGCCTCCTGCGCTCGCTCGCGCTCCTGCGCCCGCGCGCGCTGCACCGCCGCGCTGGCCGCCTCTTCCGCGCGCTGCTCGTCGTGCCGACGCTGCGCGGCAGCGTCGCGGGCGCGGGCTTCGCGTGCCGCCTCCTGCCGGTCGCGCGCTCCACGCAGCGTCCCCACGCGCGCGAGGCGCAGCTCCAGCTGCTCCAGCTGCGCGCTGGCCGCCGCCTCCACGGCCGCGCGGCGCGCCTGCTCGTCCGCCAGCGCCTCGGCCGCCTGCGCGCGCGCCGCCTCGGACGCGGCCAGCGCCGCGCGCGCCTCGCTCTCGCCGCGCCGCGCGGCCTGCAGCGCCGCGCCGCGCAGCGTGGCCAGCGTAGCGTCCAGCGCGCCCGCGTCCGCCGTCGGCGCGGCGATGTGCCTCAGGAAGTGCACGTGCTCGTGCAGGTCGCTCGTCTCGTTGCGCAGCGCCGTCACCTGCTCTCGCAGCCCGCTGGCCTCGTTGCGCAGCGCCTGCGACCGCGCGGCGTGGTGCCGCGCCATCGCCGCCGCGACGCGCGCCTCCTGCGCCGCCGCCGCCGCCTCCGCCGCCTCCGCCGCGCCGGCCGCGCGCCGCTGCGACCCGCCAGGCGGCGCCCGCCGGTCGCCCAGCGCCGCTGCCGCGCCGCTGCCGCGCCGGACGACGAGGACGCCTCCAGCGGCAGCCACGAGGGGCACGTGGAGAGCTCCTCCTGCGACAGCGCGCCGCCGCCGCCGCCGCCGCCGCCGCCGAGCCACGCCGGCGAGAACGCCCACCCGCTGCTCGCGTCCATCGCTCGCTGCTGTCGATCGATCGATCGATCGATCGATCGATCGATCGCATCGTTCAAAACGCAGCGCATTGCGACTCGACCGTGAATGCGACCTGACCGCTGACTCGGAGGTGCCGGGATGATGGGACCTGGACGCGGATGGATGGGTGCGTATCAGTCAACGGATCGCTGAGGCGAGCGAGCGGTGTTGCGCTGCGGTGCGCGAAGGACGGGATGGCGGGCGACGGCGAGGCCGCTCGGGGGCAAGCCTAGGCCGAGACCTCCGCCGCCGGCGTCGGACCCGGCGTCGGCTGGGGAGGGCGCCGCGATGGGCGGGGAAGGGTCGCCGCGCGCGCAGAGTAGGCTCGAATCGGCGCGGCAGCTGGACAAGAAGCTGAACAAGGCCGCGGCCAAGGGGCGAGCGAGCGGAAGAGCAAGGTGCGGCACTCGCTGGGTGGAGCGCTGCTGCAACAGGCTCGCGGCCGGCGGCATGGTGCGCGCAGAGTTTGTCGAACTCGTGGCCATGGATTTGTGCGGGTACCATAGCGTCACGAACAGCGCCGTGTCTAGCGTCAGGGACCTTGACAGTCCATCGCGCAAGAGCGTGACTACCATCCCAGACGCGCTCATATTCCGGGTCGTCGAGGTGGAGGTCGTGAGCGCAGGACGAGACGCTGCGGCTGCAGCCGAGCGCCATCGTCCACGCGGATGCGAGCATCAAGCGCTGGATCGATGGGCCTATCTTGGCCTTTCTCGTGCCCGTAGGGTACAAGGGGCGCAAGCTCAAGCGCTACATCCAGACCTGCGTCAACAAGTGGCTTTTGGACGGCTTGCACTCCGGGCGGACCCTTGCGGCCCGCAGCACGTGCTTGGTGCGCCGAGCAACAAAGATGAGTCAGACGATGACAACTCGGTTTCCTCGGGTGACGAGAACGCAGTGTCAACGATTGCCGAGAATGAGCCTGAGCCCGAGTCGCCGTCGTCGGATTCTAGCGGCGACATTGATCATGGTGACGGCAGCGCCGGCGCCACCGGGGCCAATTCTGATCACGGCGGCAGTGGCGGGCGGCGGCGGCGGCGGCGGAAAAGAAGCCCAGGCACTCGAGCAAGTTAAACAAGGGCCGCCAACAAGTTGCACGCCTTTGGAAGACGGGCGGCCCAAGCCCATCCAAGAGGCGAGCCATTCAAAAGAAGAGGTCGAGGTCGCGCCCACGCCCGCGCCCGCGCCTGCGCGAAAATCACTCGGCGATTCGCGAAAGCGGCCGCCTGCGCTCAACAACAAGGAATGGCTTGAGAGCGATATCCATCGCTTCCCGGTGCGGGAACGGCAGCAGTACGACTCAGGGCATCGGTCGAACTCACTGCACAGCTTTTTCGGCTTTGACGAAGAGGAGGGCGACCTTGCCGATCCTGACGAGGAAGAGGTGGACGACAGGCCGCAGATGACTATCAGCGGCGTGGATAGCTCTCTCGAGGATCCTGAGCTCACCTCGGTGCCGCGCTCGCGCTTTGCGCCGTTTGACGAGTTCGGCTTGTGCATCGGGTGCGCGTGGCCTTGTCCCGGAGCCGACTGGACAACGCCTTTGCAATCAAGAGTATCGTGACTGACGCCCTGGCCGCGCCGACGCTGATGAAGCGCACAGTGTTCCGCAACACGGACTCGAGGATCAAGATCTGCTGGGAGTGGTGCGACGACAAGGCCAGCGGCGAGGGCGCCGCTGGGAAGCACCGACGCCACGTCTTCGTCGAGCCTGAACGCGGAGAGACGGCCGTCGGGTGACAGGAGGCTGTCCGGTGACAGACGACGTCCAAGCCGTGGCGCCACTGGCGCGGGGCTTGGGGATGACAGCTTTTTCAGCTTTGAGCGGTTCTTTGCTGACGAGCTCATGGGCAAGGTCCACAACGTGAGCGTGGACGCGGTCAAGAAGCTATTGCTAGTAAAGTGCCGGTTTCGGCCCCAGCTGGGTGGACGAGATGCTCGCGACCGCGCGCGCAGAGTGGCGCGCCAACACTCAACGAAGCGCAGGCCAGAACGATTCAGTGGACCCAGGGCCACCAAAGGGCCAGAACGGCGAGGAGGAGCACCTGCTGCACGGCGAGCTCGTTGCGTTGTGCAAGCTGTTGGAAGATGCCATGGTAGCGCCTATGGAGGGTGAGGACCTGGACATCACTCCCGAGGATCGTACGGTCATAAAGGGACTCTTCCCGCACTGCTGTAGCGTCAAGATCAAGCGGCTTGCAGGCGGGTTCTCGCGTGCGGTCGTGCTGCAGACCATTAGTTTCGACGTGCACGGCCGCGCGGAGGACTCCACCGTGCTCAAGCTCGACAAGGCCAGTTCGATCTTTGAGGAGGAGCGACGGCACAAGATGATGATCAACTATCTCGGCGACCACGCGCCCCTCATCCTCGGGCGATTCTTCATGAGCGAGCCGCCATTGCCCGACTCACGCGCTGGGATCAAAATCTCCCTCGCCGGCCCAATCCATCTTCCGGGGCACCAGCTCTCAACAGAAGAACCACCTCATCACGCTCAAGGACCTGTATCTCTTTGAGCAGGGCCAGATCGACTTTTTGCAGGACGCCAGCCCCAAGGGCGACAACGAGCTCGACCACACCGAGCGCCGTAAGGCCGCGATGCGCGAGGCCTCGAAGCAAGGTGGACACTTTAAGCCCCACGAAGCCGATATCGCGGCAATCCACAGCGTGCACAACGTGGTGCTGGAGATCTTTGGGGAGGTTTTCGAAGCCTGCTCCGTACAAAGCTATTGCCATCGGGCGCGCACCGAGGATCTGCGCAAGCTTTACGACGTGGAGGGCGCGCTGGGGAAGAACTGCTTTGCGCCCGAGCGGCGATGAGCTCGTGCGCGACCTTTGGACCGGCATGCTCCCCAAGGAGTGTCTCCTTGAGAGCGAGATGGGGTTGGCCCAGCCGCCTGCACCGCTTGCGGCGCCTGCACAAGCCAAAAAGGCACCGAGCACACCGTTGGCGACGGAAGGGACCCCCGGAGGCGCCCTGTTCGACTTTCTGCTGCGCCTCTCTGACTGGTTGAGCGCCGAGGAGTCGCCGCCCGTAATTCGATGCTACATGGCCATGGTGCACGGTGATCTGAACGCCGCCAACGTGGTCATTGACGCTCGTGGCGTCCCGTGGGTGATTGACTTTATGCACAGCGGCGTCAGGCACATCCTTTTCGACCTCGCCAAGCTCATGTCCTCCGTGCTGCTCGAGTACCTCGAGGTGAGCTGCGTGGAGCAACTGCGCAGCTCGATCCGAATGATCGATTCCTTGGCGCGGAGCGCTAGCTCTTAGCGACAAGCTTCCGGACGACCTAGCGCGCGAGGTCGCGCTGCCCATCCTCGAGTCGCCGCTTGAACTGGCCCGCAAAAAGGAGATGCTGGGCAAGCTTCAGCTTGCGTGGCAAACCTGCCACCTTCTGCGCACGTTTTGCACCAAGTATACGCGCGACACGACCGACCTCCGCCAGCTGCACGTGGCCATGCTGTACTTTTCGCTGCGGGCCCTGCGCTTTGCAGACACCAGCAAGCTGCAAAAGCAGCTGGCGCTTGCCAGCGTTCTCATCCACGGCGCGGAGCTCATGGGGGTGCGACGCCCGCGCCACTCTGGCAAGCACTTGTCTATTGCGGCCCCGCTCGCTTCCGGACCGCTGGCCAGTTTGCAGCCCACGATTCCCGCCGGTGGCATCGCCACGCCCGTGGCCGCTCTGACCAAAAAGCTTCGCGACGAGGTGCACATGCGCAGTTACCTGCAGCGCATCGCGGTAAAATGCGGGAACCACATCGACCCGATCTCCAGGGAGCTGTTCTCGGTGGAACAGACTGTGGACCTCCCCGTCAAAAGCACGGCATCGCTCTTCGCGCGCATGCGCGGGCGTGAGCCAGCCGAGCGGGTCTCCCCTGGGGGCAAGCGCCTCCGTCTCAACATCCAGCATGGCAAGCCGGAAAAGTCGCCCTCGCCCGAGTTGATCAAACTAAACGGGCGGGCCAAGTCGCTCCTGCACGTCGATGACCGTGAACCATCGAGTGGCAATCTGCGGGCCCTCGTCGTGTGGAAAATCCGTCATGCTCAAGAAGCTCGCCAGCTACGCGCTCAAGATCCGCCACGACTTGATCCCGGTCTACATCGAGTGCAGCGAAATCTGCAAGTTTCTTCGCCGCCGCATCGAGATCATGCCGGAGGATACCGACATAACTGATGTCCAGGCCAGCAGCCGAGTCTCGGGCAGGGCCGGCACGGGCAGGGTCGGAACCGGGCGGGTCGGAACGGGTCGCTCTGGAGATACCAGTTCTGGTGCGTCGAGCAGGCCAAAGACGAGGTCCGGCTCGTACTTTGAGTTTCTGCAAGGCAGCACATTCGGCGCCAGCGGTGCCTCGCAGTCGACCGCAGCTGGCACACAGACCAGCAATGCGGCGTTGCCGACATCCACGCTGGTGCGTGCCGCGCATTTCTTTCAGGGATCGACGATTGCTCGGTCTAAGGGCAGCTACGGCAGCTCAAGCGGGGGTCGGAGATCGACTATCCATTTGCAGCAGCGCGACCTACTCCGCATGCACCAGCACGAGCTCCTCACGTCGCCCACGGTAGTGCCGGCGCCAGGGCAAGGCACATTTGACGCTCAGAAGTTTCGTTCTGTCCGAGGCAAGCACAAGGTGTCGCAGCAACAGCTGCTGCAGCAGCAGCAGCAGCAGCAGCAGCAGCAGCAGCAGCAGCAGCAGCAGCAGAGCCCTAGCCGCAAGATCTCGGGGTATTCTCACGAAAGCGAGCGCGCACGGCGGCAGCTCAATCGCTCCATCAATTTGCAGCGCCTCGCAGAGTTCGAGGGGTCGTCCGTTCATTCAAGCTCGGGGTGCTCGAGATGTTTTGGGCACACCGGTACGGGGAGCGGTCGCCCGTGTTCTCTATGCTCACAGAGGCTCTCGATGCAGGCAAGGCCCTCTGTTTTTGGATGGCTTGGACGACATGCGCGACGAGACGCGCCAGGACTTGCTCGACTGGTGCGACGGCCACGCCGAAGACGTTCTCATGTTTGTCACAGTGCGCTCCGAGAAGGAACTGCGCATGCAAGTGCACAAGTTTACCACGATTCGCATCCGGTCGCTGCACAAGGAGCAGGTAGCTTCGATGGTGCGCCTGCACGCCGAGGGCGTTCCGAGCTCGCAACTGGGCGACAAGAGCCAGGCTGAGCTACGCACCTTTCTGCTCGAAGAGCTTGAGAAGCCCGTGTTCAAGGAGATCGTTTCAGCTCGCCGCTACTGGTGAGCATGCTGCTGTACGCGTTGACAAACTACTGGCGCGGCTCCGCGCGCCGTCCCAAGCTCCTGGGCGGCAAACCATCCCCGGAAGACACACGCCAGCTGGGTGTCAACCCACCATTGATGCGCTCGAGGGTATCGAAGATGTCGAGTGGGGCGTTCCACAGATTCTCAACTTTGCCGTGGTGCACCTCATCCAGGCCGAGCGCAAGTCGAGCCACCGCGGGCTAGAGCGCTGCATGAAGCTGTGCCTCAGCGACGATGGGATCGCGTTCTTCGAGAGCATGGCTTTCACCCTGCACCAGCGAAGGCAGAACAAAGTCCCCTCGGGGAATGGTGCCTGAGTGCGCTCCACGTCTTCGCTGCCTTGGAGAGTAGCGACGACGAGCTGGAAGCGGCCATGGAGGACATGCTCCCCATGCGGGTAGGAGATTTCCGACCAGTGACCTGGCCTTGGTCTGGCCAACGCCGTCTCCAAACTCGTGCGCAGCGGCTGCCTGAGTTTGATCAGTGTGGACACCTCGGACCAAGGCAAGCCGTGGATTGACCGCGACTGCAAGTTTGGAATCCACGTGCTGCAAGAGTACCTGACCGCGCAGCATATCGCCAAGCTCATGCTGCGCCTCGGCGCCTCGGCCGCGGACGCGACTGGGCGCGCTCCGCTGCGCGGCCATCCTAAGCATCAACAGGAGCAGCAAGGCGAGGGGCCGGGCGCACGCGATGTCAGGCCTGGAGGAGATGACGGAAGCAGACGGCCCGCTATGAGGAGGAGGAGGAGGAAACAGACAGTGCGCACGAGGGCGGCGAAGGTGAGGGCGACGGGGGCCGCTCCCAGGCCCAGGGAGGGTACCAAGACGTTGGCGGAGAGGCGCTCGCCGTTGCCGCCGTGGATGACGGAGGAGCTCGAATTCGTCACCTCGGACGAGTCCAGCTCGGACGAGGAAAGCGAGGTCACAGAAAGCAGCCGCCCGTCGAGGATGGCTTCTTCCGCGCGGCCCAGCGGCGAGGCTTTGGGCGCCACAAGGCGTATCAAGCTTTTGGTGGACCCATGGTGGCAGGCCGTGTTGTACTTGACCTTCAAGCACCTGGAGCTCAAAGACGTCGAGCAGCGTGTCTCTGCAGCCGTCCTGGTGTCCTTCATGGAGCTAACCGGCCGCGCGAGGTTTGGCCCGCAGATCGCTCGCTTCTTGCGGTATGTGATTCGCACTGGGGACGACAAGCTCCTCCACGAGCTGTTTCGCATGCTCCGCGACGACCCGGCCTTCGCTGGCTACACTCTGATGCGGAGCGTCCTTGCCCCGCACGCGAGCTCCGACTCGAGCCCGAGCACGAGCGCGCCGCTTCTGCAGGCCGCGCGGCACGGTCACGCCAACATGGTGGCGCTCTTGCTGGACCTTGCCAGCCAGGACGACAGTCTCGATTTGAAGATGTTTGCCAACGCGAGCTCACCGCAGGGCGACACGGCGCTGACGACTGCGGCAGAGCACGGGCACACGGAGTGCGTCGAGCTGCTTTTAGCCGCTGGGGCGGACCCGAATATGAGCCTTGGACCGGACGGCGCAAGCGCGCTATACCTTGCGTGCTACGAGCAGCATGTCGAGTGCTCGCGCTTGCTTCTGGCCCACGGAGCGGACCCCAATGCGTGCTGCGAGGGTGTCTCGTGCCTCTTCAACGCTTCGTACGACGGCAATAAGGAGTTGTGCAGGCTGCTGCTCGAGGCCGGCGCGGACCCTGTCTCGGAGACGCCGAGCGGACACACGCCGCTTAACGTCGCCACGAGCCAGAACCACCACGACGTCACGAGCCTGCTGCAAAACCAGCAGCAAGATCAGAAGCCTTAGCTAGTCGGTGGTTTTTTTAAAATTATTGCACATTGGGCTGCTCGGTTGCAGGGGGACGGATGTCATAGCCGCAAGCAAGCAATAGCTTGAGTGTGTTCATGGCCGTGATGCGGTCGTAGCTCTTCTCCTCGTCGCTTAGCTCGCCATAAGCGATGAGGCAGGGGTGGTGCTTAAGCTCGTCGTTTCGCTCCTTGCCCCAGGTCCACCCCTGCGAGATGCGCTGTTCGGCCCAGCATTCGTGCGCATTCTCCGCGAGCTTCTCCGTCAGATCCGTCAGGTACTCTGGCATCTCCACCGCCGTGGTGTCGATGGGCCGTGGCAAGTAGCAGGGCATGGCCTTGTAGGCCTCGAGGAGTTTGTCGCGGTCCTCTTGTCGCGCCACGCCGGCCTCTCGAGCGCCGCCGCCAGCGGCGCCGTCTCGCCTGCCTGCGCCGCCTCCAGAGCCGCCCGCGCGAGCTCTTCCTTGCCCTTGAGCAGCCTTTCGCCGAGCCCCTCCAACTGGGCGGCGCTTGTGGCGGAAGCCACTTGCGCCTCCACGCTCCCAGCTGCGCCCATTGCAGCTGGCGCCGCCAAGCGACGCTCGGCGATGCTCACACTGCCCCAGCACCGCCCGCTGCTAGTGCTGCTGGTGTGGTGCTAGCTGCTGATGGTGGTGTGCTGCTGCTGCTGCTAGTGCTGATGGTGGTGATACTGCTGCTAGTGCTGATGGTGCTGCTTCTGCTGCTGCTGCTGTGGCAGAGCCTGCGCAGGTGTCCACGTCGCAACTCACAACGCGCGTGGACTCCCTCTGGGTCCGACCCAGCGAACGGACATCTGGCGTGACTGGGGAGTGGCTCTGACGCGTTGTGCACGTCTTTTCGGTGTTTCTTGACGTGACGGCGGGTGCTTTCGCGTCACTTAAGATCCAGAGCGCGTGTCTGCAAGCTCGCGTGGGATTGCGACGACGCGAGTCTGTGGCTGCGCGCGACGGTCGAGGCGAGATGGACGTGACGGCGCTTGGCGCGGGCGGTAGGGCACGCGCGAGCGCGGGAGGCATGCGCAAGGTGGGCTAACGGCGGCGCAGGTCTGGCCGGTCTGGCCGTGGACGTGAGCCTGTTCCCGATCGACACCGTGAAGACGCGCCTGCAGGCGCCGGGCGGCTTCTGGAAGAGCGGCGGCTTCACGGGCATCTACCGCGGCCTGGGCAGCGCCGCCGTCGGCTCTGTGCCCGGCGCGGCGCTCTTCTTTGGCACCTATGAGACGGCCAGCAGGCTCTGGCCGACGGGCCCCTGTCGGCTTCGAGCTCGCATATGGCCGCCGCGTCGATGGGCGAGGTCATGGCCTGCCTGGTGCGCGTACCCACCGAGAACGTCAAGCAGAATATGCAGGCCGGTTCCTACAAGACCACGCAGGGCACGGTGAGCGCGCTCTTGGCGCAAGGCGGCCTCCGCTCGCTGTGGAAGGGCTACCTGTCCACGGTTGCGCGCGAGATTCCGTTCTCGATGATCCAGTTCCCGATCTGGGAGCGGCTCAAGGTGGGTGGGCCGCTGGCGCGGCGACGGCACGGTGCGCTCGTGGGAGTCGGCCGCCGCCGGCTCGCTGTCGGGTGCGTTCGCGGCGGCGGTCACCACGCCGCTGGACGTGGTCAAGACGCGACTCATGCTGCGCGTGGACGCCAACGGCGTGCCCTACGACGGCATGGTGAGCACCTTCCGCCGCGTTTTGGCGGACGAGGGCGCCGGGGCGCTTCTCAGCGGCCTCGGCCCGCGCACGATGTGGATCGGCATCGGCGGCTTTGTGTACTTTGGGGTGTACGAGAAGGCGCGGCTGCTGATCGAGGGAAAGCCGGCTACCAGCGCTGCGAACTAATAACGATTTATGGGCTGCTACTTGACCACGGCCAGCACGCTCTCGATGGAGCACACGACGGTTGCCAGCACTGAGAAGACGAACAATAGCCACGCCGCGATAAACCGCGAGTCCTTGCCGTGGGGGTGCCAAAACCCTTCCGGGGACCGGATCTTGATGTAGAACGCCGACGGGAACACAAAGGCCAGGACCATAGCCACCGTGCTGCCAGTGATGTTCCACACCACGGCCACGCCTGGGATCGCGTACATGAAGACCGCGACGAGCACCACGAGCGCCGTGGTGGTGGCCACATGCACGAACCCCTCGCGCGAGCGGAGGTCGAATTCCCCCATGCGCTTGGCACGCAGCTCTTGGCGGCGTAGTTGCGGCGTGCGAAACTCGGGGCTGTCAAAGCTGTCGATGATGGTCAGCGTTTCGGACACGTCCGTGTCGAGACCGCCGCCGTTGCCAATGGCTGCCACGCCCTCGAGGGACGAGAGCAACGTGGCGCCAGAGGCCGCCGTCGCCGCCCCGCCGTCGGTGCCCTCTGTGGCGCCAGCGTCGTCGCCGACGTCCGCCGCGCCCGCGGCGTCTACGCCGGGCGGCAGCGGCGGAACCAGCGCGGCGTCGACGTCCGCCAAACGCACATAGTCGTCTGCGGAAAGTGCGGTGCTGCGGGAGGCGCGCAGCTCGCGGACGAGCCGGAGCAGCGTGTCGCGGCATGGCAGAATTAGCAGCGGGAAGCTGAGCAGGATTGCGAGTAGAAAGCCAAAGCGGCCCATGTCGATCAGGCCGTCGTGCAGGTCAAACACGTTGAGGATGTTGTCAGGGACGCCGTCCTTGCACGTTGACGACGAGTGCTTGCCGCACTTGTGGTCAAAAGCGAACAGGTAGCCCGAGAAGGAGATGAGCATGTAGAAGAGCAGCGCAGAAAACATGGTGAAGAAGACAACCTGGTCGAGCCGGCGGCGCGTGGGCTTGCGGAGGCCCATGTGCACGGGAAGCAGGTTGAAGTGCGCCATGAACGACAGCTCGAAGAAGGGCATGGCGTAGATGGTGTTGGCCGGCGACCCGTTGGCGAGGTCGAGGTCCTTCAAGCGAATGGGCCGCTGCTGGGCGCGCTCCACGCACCGATACACGATGGCAACCGACAGCAGGCTGAGCGCAAGCAGCGAAACGAGGCTCGTGAAGCGCAGCGAGTGCAGCGACCTGGCGTAGCAAAGCGGTGCTACTGGCAGCAGGCACATAAGCGCCACGAGACTGTGCGTGCGCGGGGTGGTCTTGTGGCCCACCACGTACGACTCGACAAGCGGCGTGGCCAGGTCGCGGGCCAGGATGAGGTACGCCACCGAGGCCAGAAAGGTCATGACGATGAGGAGGCCCATCGTAACAAACTTGACCCGGGGCCCGAACGCCTTCTCGCCGCACTTCCTCGTAGTTTTGCGCCCCTGTCCGGCGCGAGCAGCTGAGCAGCAGCCGAAAGCTATAGCCGCTCACGATGGCGCTGCCGAACAGGTAGAAGAGGCCGAGCGCGATGCCGGTTTTTAACGCGAACGGCAGCGACAGGCACCCGCCGCCCACCAGGGTCGCCACCAGGCTAAACACGCTGCTGCTGCGGGTGCCAACGCGCGACGGGTGGTCCATGGCCGGGAACAGCAGCGCGCTGCGGTCCGCGCCCGACCCGTGCGACCCGAACGACCCCAGCGACTCGGACCGCGACGCTCGCTCGGGCTGCTCTACGCTCGCCATCGCCATCGCCGTCGCCGTCGCCGTCGCCTCTCCGCCTTCTCCGCGCCTCTGCGTTCAGGGCCCGTCGCGGATTTGCGGGGCAGCGCCGAGCGCATCCGGGACAGGCCAGCCTACGCGGCCAGCCTACGCGACTCGCCTAGCCGGGCCCTAGGACCCCGCCCGGGAGCCTGTGGCGATGGGAGCAGGCCGTAATTCAAAGGTTTGGGTGTTATTGCGATCATCAAGGAGCCTGGTCATCGTCGTCGCCATGATCTCGGCGATCGAGATCCAGGTCGAGCACGAATGAGCTGGCCCCGCGGCCCGCCGAACGGTTCCCCCCGCGGCGGCAGCGCCGGCCGCGGGTGGCTGTGACTTAGTACTTGGAGAGCTCGTCCGCGCGGGCCTTAGCAGCCGCGACGGCGGCCATAGCCGTGGCGCGAAAGTTGCCCTTCTCGAGCGCCTCCACGCCGGCGATGGTGGTGCCGCCCGGGCTGCACACGCCGTCCTTGAGCTCGCCCGGGTGGCGGCCGCTCTCCAGGACCATGGTGGCCGCGCCGCGAGCCGTCTGCGCGGCGAGCTTGAGAGCAAGCGGGCGCGGGAGCCCCTGGCGCACGCCGCCGTCGGCGAGCGCCTCGATGAGGAGGAACATGTAGGCCGGGCCCGAGCCCGAAACGGCCGTGAGGGCGTTGATCTGGTTCTCGGTGATCTTGACGGCCTCGCCCACGGCGCTGAGCAGCGAGTTGACCAGCTCCACGTCCTCGGCCGTGGCGTTGGTGCCAGCCACAAAGCCCGAGGCTGACTCGCCCACGCTGCACGGCGTGTTAGGCATCACGCGGATCACGCGCGTGCCGGGCGCGAGCTGCTGCTCAATTGCAGCCAGGGTCACGCCCGCCGCGATCGACACGATGAGCTTGTCCGAGGTCACGTTGGGGTTGATCTCCTTGAGCACCACGGGGATGATGTGCGGCTTCACGGCGAGGAAGATGACGTTGCTCTTCTCCACCACGGCCACGCCGCTCTCGACGGCGGTCGCGCCCAGCTTCTCCAGCTGGTCGCGCCCGGCCTTCATGGGGTCGAACCCGACGATGCGGCTGGCGGGCACCACGCCGGCCTTGCTGATGCCGCGGATCAGCGCGCTGGCCATCATGCCAGCGCCCACAAAGCCCAGGACCGTGTTCGGGGTCGCCATCTCTTCTGTCTCCTGCTCTGTCTCGGCGCTGCTCGTCGCGATTGGGAATCTGTGGCCTCCATCGGTCGATCGATCGATCCATCGCCAAAAGATAAATTTAGATTTTTTTTTCAAGATCCGCAGGATCGTGCCGGGTTCCTCGGACGCGAAAACACCTCCAATGACCCACGCAGGTCAGTTGCAAAGACCTGCGGGAACCTTGAGGGCGTCAAAGTGACCACCTGGCAACGTCGTAGCCCGTCATTTCCGACGTTTGGAGCCACACCTGGTCTGGGCGCGAGGGTCCCGGGGAGGTTATGGCGCAGCTGCCGCTGCTGCCGCTGCTGCTGCCGGCGCGTGCGCTGGCGGCGGTCGTGACGATGCTCGACACGCCCTCACTGCGCGCCTTGCGTGCCGTGTCGCGCGTGCTAAGAGCGGTCGCGGAGGCCATGGCCCGTGTGGCCGCGGGGCTGTACGCTGTGGTGGACCTTGCCGAGCTCGACCGTTCGCCAGCGCCAAAGCATCCACAGCGCCCGCCATGGACTCGCGCGCAGCTCCAGCGCCGTTCTCGCCAATAGAGCTCGACCTGTTGTGGCAGCTGGCGTGCCTCGAGGCCAAGTTCGCCGTGGGCCGCGCCGGGTTCGAGACCGGGCCTTGGTCGTGGACGAGTTCGTGCTCAAGGTGCTACCGCCAGGGTTTTCGGCTATCGTGCAGCGCTTCGCCTTGCACGCGGTGCGCGCCGCGCCTGAGAGGCTCCACGCCGCGCTGCTCGGGGCGGCGCGGCCGGCGCTCATCGAGCCGAGGGGCTCGAGCGACGACGAGGCCTTGATGGACGAGGACGACGGCGAGAATGAGGGTGAGGGTGAGGGCGAGGGCGAGCTTGAGGACCTAGGGGAGGGGGAGGACCTGAAGGAAGGCATGGACGAGGGCACGGGGCCGCCACCGCCCTCCGATCGAGTGGCGGAGTTGATACGCATAATCTTGGGCCGCGGGCTGTCCAGCGAGTTCTACCACCTCAAACAGGACGCGCTGAACAGCATCGTCAACCTGATCGAGAATCAATACAACTTTTGCCGCAAGGTGCTGCGCTTTGGCGACGCCGATTTCGCCGCACATGTGGCAGAAGAGGCCGGAAACGTGTGGCTCACGCCCGGCCGGGTGCGCAGCCTGTACGGGCGCGGTTATTGCGTCGTCGACAACTTTTTGCCGCCCGCTGCTGTGGAGGCCGTGTTCCGCACCTGCATCCAGTTCGTCCAACAGACGGCAGAGGTCTCTGCGCTGCCCAAGGAGCTGCTCAACAACATCCGCGAGCGCCCGCCATTTCTCATGACGCGCGGCGACCCGCCCACGGCGCGCGGCGACTGCCTCTTGTGGCTTAATTCGGACACCCCGCCAGGCAACGCGCCACCGTTGCTACCAGGTAAGTTGCGGGTGTCTGCCGCGGCACGATATCGGCCAGCGCTAACAGGCGGCGCAGTGCTCCAAGAGTTCTCGCGGCTCTTCGCCGAGGTGGGCTCGGTGGTGCAGCTCACTGGCGGGCGCGAGTCGCAGCTCGCCTTTTATCCGGACAAGGGCGAGGGCTACCGGCGTCACCGCGACGCCGAGCCGGACGACGGCGAGCGCATCACGGACAACCGCCGAATCACTTGCATATGCTACTGCAACCCGCGCTGGCAGCCCGACCACGGCGGCCGCCTGCGCCTTTGGCTCAGCCACCTCCCCAACGCCCCCGTGGCCGACCTAGACCCTCTCCCGGGCCGCCTCTTCCTCTTCATGTCCGGCCTAATCGACCACGAGGTGCGCCCGAGCTTCAACGCCCGCGTGGCCGTCACCAACTGGTTTTGGTGACGCTGTGGCGCCGTCGCTGGGCTCGAGGGCTTGCTGGTCCGACCCAGTCATCACCCAGTGTATTTGCGGTACAGGTACCGTACATTTGTACCGTTTGAGATTGCAGCCCAGAAAGTTGAGGAGCAAGAGCAAGTTGGAGATGGGCTTGACGGCGGAGGAGCTGGAGCTGGACGCGCAGCAGCAGCGCGCCGTGGACATCGCGGTAGGTGGGCGGGCGTCGGGCGCTTGGTGCAGCGCGGTGCAGCGGCTGATGCGCGACAGCTCGCTGGCAAGAGCCTGGCGCTGCTCGGCGGCGCTGGGACGGGCAAATCGCTCGTCCTGCGGCGCATCATCGCTGCCCTGCGCGCGCGGCACGGGAACGACGAGGTGTGCGTGACGGCGCCCTCCGGGCTGGCCGCTAGCACCCTCGGTGGGCAGACGCTGCACGCCTTCGCGGGCATCGGCCTGGGCAACGCGCCGCCTGCGGAGCTGGCGCGCAGGGTGCGCGGCGACATCCGCGCGCAGAAGCGCTGGCGCAAGTGCAAGGTGCTGGTCGTGGACGAGGTGTCGCAGCTGGACGGCGGCCTGCTGGACGTGCTGCACTTTGTGGCGACCAAGGCGCGGCCGTCGCGCCTCTCTGGCTTGCCGTTGAGCGGCATCCAGCTCGTCCTCGCGGGCGACTTTGCGCAGTTGCGGCCGCCCGCTAGGGGCGTGGCGCTGGCCTTCGAGAGCGAGACCTGGGCGCGGTTGTTTGGCGCGGGCGAGGGCCTCGTCGTGCTCGAGCGGCCGCATCGCCTACGCGGCGCGCAGGACGACTTTCGCCGTGCGCTCGAGGAGGCGCGGGGCGGGGACCTCTCCGAATGGGCCAAGCGCTGGCTGCGCGCGCGCTGCGTGGCCCCGCCCGAGCGGGTGCCCGTCATCTGCGGCACCAACGCGGAGGCTGAGCGCGAGAATGAGGCGGCGCTCAAGGAGCTTGCGGTCGCTACCGATGTGCGCGAGTTTGCCGCGCGCGACACCGGCGGCGAGCGTGCGCGATTTCCAGGCTGACGCGCTTGCGGCATCTGCTCCGCCTATTCGTCGGGGCGCGGGTTATGCTGGTGCGCAACCTCGATACCGCCTCGGGGCTCGTCAACGGCGCCCTCGGCGTCGTCGTCCGCTTCGACGAGGGGTGGCCCGTCGTCCGCTTCAAGACGGACCGCGTCGTGGAGCCCGTCGAGGAGGAGACCGAGGTGGGCTCGCGGGAGCAAGTGCCCCTTGTACTGGCCTACGGGCTGACGATTCACAAGGCGCAAGGTATGGAGCTGGACGCGGTGGTGGTGGATCTGCGTCGAATTTTCGATTTGGCCAGGCCTACACGGCCCTCAGTCGCGTCACATCAGCGCGAGGTCTCTACATCCGCAACTTTAGCGCCACCGCCTTCAAGTCCAACCCCAAGGTCAAGCGCTTCCTGCGAAACTACGCTGGGACGGGCCTACGCGCGCGCCACCCGCAAAGCGCCGCGCCCCAAAGGACGTGCAGAGCCGCCAGGCGCCGCCAGCGGCGCGCCGCCGCTTCGTGCACGAGCACCACTTTCCGCAGCCCGAGCCGCACGAAGGCCAGCCGCAGGCACAAGCCGAGCAGCCCGAGGATCAGCCGCAAGCCTTGGATGATGTGCGGGCGCCGGCAGCGCGGTCGACAGAGGCCCTCCGCGCTGCGCTCGCGCAAGCGGGCGTCGAGGACGACGGGATGCCTTGGTGGTTCCGGAGACGCCGTGATGGCGGCTGGCCTATGGCGGCGAGCTGGGCGGCGGCTGGGCGGAGCCGAGCGCCGCGATCTTGTCTTCAAGCAGCTTAATCCTGAGCTCGTGCTGGGCGACCACGTCAGCGAGGACCTGCGCGTCAAGATTCGCCTGGCGCAGTCGTGGCGCCTCGGCGGCCGCAAAAGCCGGCGACGCGGCGTTGCCGCCGAGGTTTCCGCCCGAGAGGTACTCTTGCGCGTCCGCCTCGTAGTCGTGCACGAGCGCGTTCATGACGGTCAAGGCGAGCAAGGCGCAGGCCAGCGCCAGAACGACTGCCGCCACGCGCTTCTGCCCGCTGGAGGGCCTCAGCACGCCCGCGACGCGCAGCGCGCTCTCCACCGCCTGGTCCGCGGCGCGCGGCAGGCCGCTCTCGCGCGGCGCGCTGCCATCCGCCGATCCCAGCACAGGCATGGTCTGATCTGACTGACGTTCACGTAATACCACGGGCAGTAGTCATCCGTAACTACCTACGTCACGTCTTCTCCCGTTGTGAAATGACGCGAAAGGTCATGCCGCTGACCTACCTGCACACAGTCTGGGCACTTGTCCGTTGACACAGACCCACGCGGCCGCCAGGCACGAGTGGGCAGATCATAGAGCAGCAAGCCGAGGAAGCGCGCGGCGGCCGAGACGAGCGATAGGAGGCGCACGCGAGCCAGCAAGCCAGCAAGCCAGCAAGCCAGCGAGCCAGCAAGCCAGCGAGCCAGCGAGCCAGCGAGCATGTCGACCACCATCCCGTCGTCGTACTCGCAAGAGTTTGCGCTGCCGCCCAAGCTGCCCGAGGTGCTGAAAGACATGACCCGCGAGGTGCTGCGCGAGCAGCCGGAAGATATCGAGGCGTTCCTGCTGGCGTTCTTCGAGGGCAAGCTGAAGCACGGCGGCACGCACGCCACCGACACCCTGGTGGAGAACGAGACGTGCTGACGCTGTCCGAAATGTCGCCCGAGGAGATTGAGGAGCTGATCCACGGCCTGTTCAAGGAGCAAGATGTGGACGGCAACCGCACGCTGGACCGCCACGAGTTCAAGGCCGTATTTCACAAGCTGGGCAACCGGCTCGGGCTGCGCACCAACGACGTGCGGCGCATCTTAGCGAAGCGGACTGCGACGGGAACGGTGAGATCTCGTACGCAGAGTTTATTCCCGTGGCGGTGAGCATTATTGAGACCATCATCGCAAAGGAAAGCTCAAGGAGAAGGAGGCCAAGAACCGCGTGCTCGAGGACGCGCAGCAGCACATCTACCACGGCATGCGCCGAGCGAGCTGGAGGAAATCTTGACGAGCATCTTTAAGGAGGCGGACGACGACGGCAACGGAACGCTCGACCTGGAAGAGTTCGAGCGGTGCCTAAGCGACATCCGCATTGGCATCACGCGCAAGGAGGTAAACCTGCTCATGTTCGAGACGTACTCCAAGGACGGCAAGATTGACTACGAAGCGTTCAAGCCGCTGTGCATGAAGCTCCTGGTCGAGCTGACTGCCGCCGAGTGGCTGCAGCCCTCGCAAGACGAAAAGGACCTCGAAGACCTCATTGTGCGCCTCTGCAAGGAGGACGATGCCAAGGGCGACGGCTTGCTTAGCATCGACCAGATCCAAAAGCTCTTCAAGGCCGACCTGGGCATGTCGCTGGTGCAAATTTGCAGCATCCTCAGCGAGGCGCGCGAGGACGACGCAGGCATGGTGGACTACGCGGCCTTCGCGCCGCGGGCGGCCTTCATGATCCACGCGTGCCAAAACTACCGCGACCGCATGAACGAGAAAGGAGATGATGCAGACGCTGCACGCCAGCGAGGGTTGGGGCGTGGTCTTTGGCATGGACCGCGACTCCCTCGAGGCCGAGCTCACCGAGGCGTTTGGCGAGCTCGACACGAGCGGCAGCAAGTGCCTCACCAAGGAGCAGATCAAGAACGGCATTGACAAGGTGCTAGGCCAGCACATTGACAAGAAGACCATGAACGCGTTACTGGCGCTGGCGCAGCCCACGGAAGCCGGGGGCTCTACAAGTATATGCCCTTGGTCGAGCAGTGCTTTCGCACGCTCAAGGGCATCCTGGAGCTCGCCATCATTTACGAGGATTTGCCACAGTAAACAAAACAGCGCGGTCAATCGAATGATTTCTATCGCCCTCCCCCAGCGCTCCGTTCTGCCGCCGGTACGGCCGCTGCCGCTGCCGCTGCCGCTGCCGCTGCCGCTGCCGCTGCCGCTGCCGCTGCCGCTGCCGCTGCCGTCGGTTTCAGTCTTGGGCATCGCCGTCGTCTGGCCACAACTCCGCCAGCCGGTCTGCTACCTTGCCAGTAATCTCATCAGCCAGGCCGAGGTCGGAAGCGGGCGAGCGCGGGGCAGATGCCCGACGAGGGCTCGGCTCGGGCGAGGCCTGCGGCGTGCTCATGCTGAGCTGGTCGAGCACCTCGTTCAGCTGCTGCACGCTGCGTCGAGCATGTCTAGTGAAGCCTCATCGGGCGCGCCGGGGCGCACTTGTCGAGGACCACCTCAGCGACCGTCGGCTCGAGCTGTGCCGCGTACTCGGCTATGGCCCGGTTCACCTCCTCTGCGAAGGCCGTGGCCAGCATTTTGGTCTGCACGGCGGCCGACGAGGCGGCGGACGCGCTCTTGGCACTATCGCCGCCGTTGACGCGGCTGTCGTCCCGTTCGGAGCGGCGGGATCGACTTTACCGAGCTGGACATCGAGCGCTTCTTTTTCCGCGTCGATCTGCGCTTGCCTGGTACCGCTGCCCCCGGATGCCGGGGCTCTGGGCTCGGGACGACTACAAGCTGTGGTGCTTGCCTTTCGAGTCCTTGCGTCGGGGCTGCTTGCGCTGCGCCGCCTCGCGCTGCGACGACTTGGTGCGCGGTGGCGTGTCGGCGGCCTGTCGGGAGGCGAAGGAGGGGCTTGTCGGCGAGAGCCGCGGCCCCAAAGGCGTCGTTTTGGTGGCCGGAAACGCTGTCGCCGCAGTAGCCACGGCCCCGGCCTCTGCTTCCATGAGCTGAACCGCTGGCCGGCCGGAACCGAGTGACGCCACGACGCTGCGAATGGCCGGGTCGAGCTGATGCCCGCTTCCCCAGCGCAAGATCGCTTGCGCGACCACAACAGCTGCTTCGGGCTGCGCTGCGAGAAGCTCGTCGTCGCGCGCGCCAAGCTGTGGCATCAACTCGTCAACCGACCCCTCGGCGTGCGCCTCCGCGTGCGGCAAGCGCCGGGCCAGCAGCCCGTGATCTGGCTGGATGCTCCGCGCCCGAAGCGCAGCGTCGACTTCGGCGCACTCTGCCAGGTTGTGGCGCAGATCAAGCACGGCAAGCGCGTCGTTCGACTCGAGCGCGTCTTCAAGAGCTTCCATGCCGTCGCTGCCAACGCGGTTGCGGGCGAGGTTTACGGCGCCGAGCCACTCATCCGCTGCGACAGCCCAGGCCAGGCCCTTTGCCATTTCGTCTCCCAGGGCGTTCTCTGACAGGTCCAACGCAAGCACGCCGCGCATGGCCACGTCCTCTGCTTCCTCAAGCTGCGGGTGCTTCCGCGCAGGGACACGGACCACAGCAAGTCGCGCCTACGGTCAGCGTGCGCTCTTACTATAGCACAAACCGGGCCGGCGCTGCCGTCCGTGAGCCCGCAACCACGCAGCAGAACATCTTGCGCCTCACAGGCCTCAAGGCCCGGCGCAAGCTTGGCCATGCCCTTGTCTCCGAGGCGCGTCCCTGCGAGGGACACGAGCCGCACGGGCGCTTCAGCGAGCGCGCGCCCGAGCTCTGCGCACGCAGCCGGGGCCAGCTCGAGCCCAGCCAGCTCAAGCACGGTATGCGGCCGCGACGGAGCGCCTTGGTTAGCAGCAGGGCCTCCTTGGGATCCAGAATGCAGGCCGCGCGGCGGCGCGATGCGCCAAGGCCGTACCCCAGGTGCACGCCGCGCAGGGCCTCGCCATCCCTGCAGCAGCGCAGCAGCTCCCGGATCACGGCCAGCTCGCTCGCGCCGAGCGCATCGAGCTCGCTCCACAGCACGCCGTCCGCCAGCCGCTCCATGAGCAGGTGGTCCACGCCCACGCGCGACACGCGCTTGCGCGCGCCCGCGTACGCCCGCTGCGCGGCGCTGTACGCGCTCGGCGCTGCCGCGGCCTCCATCTCCAACCGCCTGCCTGCTCAAGTGCCTGCTCTTCGAAATCGACGCCAGCCTACGTACGTTCTTGGTTCGTTCTCGGATCGCGTCCGGTTCCGAAACGGAACTTTATGAAACGTTCTCCGAACCCGCGAGGCCGCTGCGAAACGTTCCTGGAACGTTCGAGAGCTTCCAAGCTGGAAGAGGAAGGATTCGGCCGTTGGTTCCCAAAAACCGTCGCGCGTGCAGAAGATCGGGCAGATCAGGAAGGCGGTGGAGTCGCGGGCGAGGCGCGAGGTCAGCACCACCATGGCGATGCAGTGGAAGGAGGTGGAGCCCTTCGTGGGGCTGCTGGTGCTCACGGCCGTGCTGGTGTACGCGTACGGGTGGCTGACCGGCGGGAAGCAGGGCGGGCCCGGGAAGAAGATGGAGCGGCTGGACGGCGCCGCGCTGGTGCGGCGCAAGCGATTCGTATTCGCGGCGAGCGTGGGCACCATGCTGGGGTTTCTGGCGCTGGGCATGCTGGCGTACCTGTTTCGGCTGCCCGCCGCGCTCGAGGATACGCACCGGCTTGTGGCGGAGCACAAGCAGGCCGCGCGGGAGCGGTGTCACGCGCTCATGGAGCAGGACGATCTGATCGGGGCCGAAATGGCCATTCGTGACAACGAGCTGAGCAAGGAGCTGGCGGCTGATTTTGCGGCTCGCGGTCGAATGACCATCGACCGCGCGCTGCGCCCGGCGACTAACTTTATCTTCTTCCGCAGCGGCGCGTTCACGGCCGCGCTGCCGCTATTTGTGGTGCTGGTGGTGCAGCTCGTGCTGCTGCGCCTGGGCCGCGAGCCCGACTGGCTGCCAACTCACGCGGACTGGGCGTTCGTGCTGCTGCCGGCACAGTATGCCGCACTGGGCACCACGTGGGTGTCCACGATGGCGTTCCACTTTTGGCTTCGCGAGCGCCAGTTTACCTCGTGCATGCTCATTTCGGGCCACTGGTACACGGCGGGGCACACAGCCTTTGCGTTGACGCTGCTTTTGATCTTCTTGCGCGCCGAGTGCAGCGAGGGCCCGGGGCCGAGGCGCTGGACCAAGCCGGGCTCGCCTTTGCCGCTCTACTACTCGGCTTATTTTGCGCTGTATCTGGCGTTGACGTTCGGCGCGCTGTCCTCTTCGCAGCGCTTCCACCACGACTGGCAAGAGTCGGTAGCGGGGATCACCTCGATGCTGCGCATCCTGTTCTTCTCGGGCTCGGCGGGCATGGTGGGCCTCGTTGTGGGCCTGGAGAAGGGCTACCTGTTCCGTGAGGACCCCGAATTCGAGAATACCGACCAGGATGTGCTGCGCGAGGTCGGGGATCTCGCGGCAAAGACGGAGCCCGCGCTGCAGCGCAGGATCAAGTGCGGACAGGTCTGCAAGGTGCTGCAGAGCTTTGTGGCAGAGTCCGAGGTTGAGCTCTCCGTGGAGAAGGGCGCAATTGTTCGAGTAGTCGGAGAGCCCGACGACTGGATCGACGTCGAAGACACGGACGGGCGAGTCGGGTTTGTGCCCATGTCGTTCCTCGCGCCCACCACGGACACTTTTGCGCTCAACGTGGAGCGGATCAAGGCGCAAACCGTCGCGCGAGCGGAGGCCGAGCGCGCCAACCCGAGCGCAAAAACGTCGCCAACGGAGGAGGCGGCGTCAGTGGCGAAAGAGGCGGCCGCGGCGACCCCTGAGCCACCAAGCCGGGCCATGCCTTCCCTTCCCGGCCCGTGCCCGCGTTCCTGCAAGAGATCAAGAAGGGCGCACGCAAGCTGAGCGCGACGCCAAAGGGCCCACCAGAGCCTGTCGCTGGCGAGTCGGCGTCGGGCGGCGGATTGTTTGACGAGCTGAAAAACAAGCTCAAGCAGAACCGCGAGCAGATCGACCCCGCGGAGGAGGCGGACCAGGATGACGACGCTTGGCAAGAAGACTGACTGACGCATGCAAGTACAAACCATGTTTGATTGTTCGATCGCTCGCCCGCAAGGCCTCTCTCTCTCTCTCTACTTGCGTCGCCCTGCCCAGGCCTTGCGCGGCGGCGGCGGCGGAGCATCGAGCACAGGCCCCGGCGCGTCCTTCTTCGCGTCGCGCGACCCCCGCTCTAGCAGCGGCGGCGGCGGCAGAACAAGTAGGTCAAGCGCGGGCCACCCACACTCTACGCGGTCCATCTCCAGGTCCAACGCGGGCAGAGGGCCCAGCTCGTGGGCCCGGAGTACGGCGCGAACTCCAAAGTTGCCGGCATCGAGGCGCTCTACGGCCTCCTCGCCCGGAGTAGGTGCGCTGCTGGCGCCCCATGCAGATTCGCTGCGGCTCCGCGGTGGAGGCGCAGCCATCTCGCCAAGCGCCGGTGGCCCGGCAAGGCACGCCAGCGGCTCCCCGAGCGCCGCGCGAGCAGCGTCGCTGAGCTCGATGACCGAGCCCTGGCCCACCACGCGCACGGGAAGTTCCGCTTCGTGACAGCGGAGTGCGCCACAGAGCTCGAACGGGCCGGCACTTGCCGCTTCGCCGGGGTGCACCCTGAGGACGAGCTCCAGCTCGTGGCGCGGCGCGAGCACAAGAGAGTTGCCAACAGCCCAAGCATCTGGCCGGATGACCTCCAGACGCGCGGCGGGGTGCGGCTCGGGCGGGACCCAGAACAAGTTGGCGGGCACGCCGCCAACGTTGCGCACGGTCAGGCTCGCGCGCGTAAAGCCCCCCGCAGGGCGTATCACCGAGGTCCAGCTGGCCGCCACTGAGACTGGTCTCGAGGCCAAACTGCCCGCCGACGCCGTTGACGCTCACGATCTTGTAGCGCCCTCGCGACTCGACGATAAAGTCGCCAGGATATTGGCCCACGTCGCCGGGCGTGAACGTCACGGTGATGCGTGTCTCCTCGCGCACGCCCAGCGTGCCGGCCTGCTCAGACACTGCGTAGCAAGAGGCCACGGCCGGAATGGTCCAGTCCATGGGCACCTTGCCGGTGTTGCGAATGAGAAAGCTGCGCTCGTACGAAAAGCCGGGCGAACACACGCCAAAGTCGATGCGGTTGCCCTCCAGCTTGAAGCGCGGGTAGACGCCCATGCCGTACACGTTGCTCTCGAACTGGCCCGCGTTGGAGATCACCTTGATCGTGGCCCGCAGCTCATAGCCGCCCATCGGCTTCCACTGCAGCGCAAAAGTGGAAGAGCTGTGGCCGTCCACAGAGATCTCCCGCGCGGAGACCTTGAGCGGGTAGCTGGGGTATAGCTTGATATGGGCCGGGAACCCGCCCGAGTTGCTAATGCGAACCTCCTTGGTCACCAGCTCGCCCACCGTGCAGGCTCCAAGCCGCACGTTGGCAAACTCGGAGGGGTCAAGGACCGAGGCATCGCACACGCCCGAGATCGACAGCACAAACATGGAGCCCACGAGGTCGGTCTCGACGAGCAGCTCTTCACAAAACTCGCCAAGCCTGACGTCGCTCTCGGCGTCTTGCTTGTGCAGGTAGGTGGCCTTGATCTCCACCGACTGCTCTGGCCCCAGCGTTGCCTCGTAGCGCGAGAGCCGGAAGGGAAAGTGCCCTTCCGAGACGCGCTTGATGCGGAACGAGAACGACATGGATCCGCGGTTGGAGAATACCACCGACCGCTCTGCCGGCTTGCACTGCTCAAAGTGCCCAAACTCAAAGCTGGTGGGCTCGA
Source organism: Thraustochytrium striatum (assembly GCA_022244645.1). Taxonomy (NCBI): domain Eukaryota; class Bigyra; order Thraustochytrida; family Thraustochytriidae; genus Thraustochytrium; species Thraustochytrium striatum. The sequence goes on from JACDIV010000058.1 coordinate 491,423, forward strand.
TAGCGAGGTCCGCCGTGCCAGCCACCAGCTTGAGCGGGACGTCAAAGTTTGAGTAGATCGAGGTCAGTGCGATCCGCACGTGGTCGGTCGTCTCGGCCACGGGACGGCTCGGGATGTAGGTCACCGTGACGAGGCGCTTCTCAAAGGGGGCGATCTCCATCTTGGCGGGCTCCACCTTGAGGTCTTCCACCACGGACCAGCGCTTCTTCTTGTTCTTCTTGTTCTTTCGCCGGCGTTTCTTGAGCTTTGCGGCCTGGCCCTCCTCGGTCCCGTCGTCGTCCCAGGCCTCGTTTCCTTGCCCCTTCAGCGCTCCAGGTTCTTTGCCTTCGGCGACGTCAAGCGCATCGTCTCGGAAGTCATCCTCGTCCTCGAGCAGGCCGGCATCGTTGTGGCCAAAGTGCACCAGCGCGGCTTCAAGCGGGTACCGCAGGTCGCCGGCGTTGGACACCTCAAAGCAGCCCTGGTAGGCGTTGCCCACGATGCAATCTATAAAGTCGACCCGGTTCACGGAGAGGCTCAAGACGGCCTCGCGGCCGATGCCAACGAGGTCGAGCGTGTACGAGCCGATGGCCGTCAAGATGGTAAAGGCGCACTCGAAACGGTCTTCCGAGTGCGGGTGGAAGACAAGGCAGGTAGTAGCTCTCGCCGGGCGGCACTCGGACCGGGTTGTGCTGCTCGATCTTGTGCGGCCAAGGCTCTCCCTTCTCGAAGGGTGACGTGTTGCGCTTGTCGTGGAACTGAAAGCCGGTGATGGTCATCATGCATTGCCCGAGTTGCCAATGCGCAGCTGCTTGGGCACCGACTTGCCCACCATGCACCTTCCAAAGTCGAACACCTCATAGTGCTCAAGCTCGAGCTGCGGGTTGCCGCCGCCCGCGTACACGTCGAGCACCAGCGGTGCGGTGCAGTTGGTTTCAAAGTAGATCGGATACGAGCACAGTGACTCGCTGCTGGGCGTGTACACAAAGTTGATCGTCACCGAGCTCCCAGGCTGCAGGCTGCCCTCCGTCGGCTCGGCGGTCAAGTCCACATTGTGGTTGCGGATGTTGAACGTGGCCGGCATGGTGCCCTCATTGGTAAATGTGCGCTTGATGACCTTGTATTCGCCCAGAGCCTGGCGGCCAAAGTTGATTGTCCCCGGCTTGTCCACCACGACGAGCACCTCTTGCGGCTCCGCGGAGAGTGGGATCTCGTACGGTGCGACCCCTGGTAGCGCGGGCGCGACCACGAGCGTGGCATTAAAGGTGCTGGCGATCGAGCAGTTGAGCGACACGGATCTCGAGGCTGATGCGCTGACTGAGCGTGCCTGTGCGCGGCGTCGCGTGCACGTGTGGGATGGAAAAGCCGCTCTCCTCCAGCTCGTTCTCGGAGGCCTCCTGGAGGCTCAGGTCGCGCGCCGCGCGGTTGCGCCGCGACATCTCGTTGTCGAGAAAGCTCTGCATCTTGCGCTGGCCGAAAACGCTGTCTCGGGACATCTCGTTGTTGACCATCCTGTCAATGTGGGTTTGCTGGACGCTGCTGTTCAGTTTGATACTTGTTGAAGCGGTCCAGGATGCGGCCGACCTTGCTGCTCATGAGCTCGCCCACGTCGCTGAGCTGCGCGAGACCCGACTTGGCGACCGAGGCGCTGTTGTCGCGGTTCAGTTTGGCCCGGTCTGGTTGCCGCTGCTTGGGCTGCTCCCGTCGCTGTACCCGTACATGGCCCCCGCCGCGGCGCGACTCGAACGGGCCAGCTCGAGCACATTTTCGATTGCCCAGTGCCAGAGCCGCATGCGCCCAAGGCGCGTTGAGGTGCCCTTGAGAAGCACCGTCGCGGTGACCTCGCTTGACGCTGCAAGCTGATGCCACTCGCGCGAGCCGTGCCGCATCTTCCAGTAGACGTCCACCGACGTGGGGATCGATCCCGTGTTGGCCAGCGTGATGCGGCGCGTGTAGGTGTGGTCGCAGGCGATGTGGCCAAAGTCGAGCGTGCCCGAGTGCGACAGCTTGACCAAGCCGCCGCGGGCTCGGAGCGGGACGCTGAGCGAGTCAAACTCGCTGCGCACGCGCAAGAGGCCCGTGTACATCTTTTCGCGCTCGGCCACTAGCAGGACGTGCAGTACCACGAAAAAGCCAGGCTCCAGCATGCATTCGACCACGGTGCTCTCCAGCGCGGCGGCCTCTACGTTGTTGCTTTTATTTTGCCGGTTTGGCGCTTGAGCTCGGCAGGCTGCTGCGACTGCAAGGCGCTGCGCGAGGCGCTCACCGAGAGCCGCCGGCCAGCCTTGGCGGGCCCGCGCTCGTGCGCCCGGTCCGTGTCGGAAACGTTGAGTCTCGTAATGTAGCCTGGATCTGCGCGCATAATGTCCGAAGGGGCGACGCACTGCAGGCTGTACTCGGCTGCAGTGGTCTCTGCCACGAGGCGCAGCGCGACTAGGCCCTTGTTGTGAACGAGCATGCGCTTTTCCATGAGGGTGTGGGTCGACACGAGCTGAAAGTCCAGGCCCAAGAGTTTGCGGTCGCGGTCAGAGAGAAACTCAGCCTCGAGGAGCCCGCTCCCGCCCTCGCCCGTGATCTGGAGCTCCAGCTTGGACGGGCTGTTGTACAGGATGAGCACGGAGGCTTCGGTTTGGCAGTTGAGCGTTGGCCGGAACGACACCTCGACGGGGAAGAACTCGCCAGCGCCAATTTGGCCCTCGATTGGCGTGATGCCAAACTCTTGCGGGAGCTTGCGGCGCGTGTAGAAGACGGCGGGCACCTTGCCCGAGTTGAAGAGCAAGAAGCGGCGCTTGTGCACCTGCTGGACCGCGCAGACCCCAAAGTCGAGCCGTGGGTCCAGAAAGGGCGTGTTGTCCATCTCATACAGTCCAGATGCGCGTAGCCCAGGCGGGCACGCAGCGTCAGGTTCTCGTAGCCCGTGGCGTGCTGGAGGTGTACGCTGCACTCAAACACCTCGTTGGACACGCCGCCCCTGAGCGCGCTGCTACTCGGCGGTGAGAAGCTGAAAACGATCGGAGTCTTGCTGTATGGGTCGCAATGGCCCTCGGTCTCGATGGTAAAGCCAAACTTTGCCAGGGCGCGCTGAAAACTCTTTGCGGCTTCGGTTTCCCGCCCCGCCGCGTGCCGGCTGTGCGACAACGTGCGCCTTGAGGCGCCCTTGCCGAACTCGGCCAGGTTGCTGCTCCTGCTGCTCGAGTCTTCCGTCATCACCCAGCCGGACTGCATCATGGCGCCTCGCAAAGCGGCGTCATTCGGGTCTGGCACGATCCGAAACGCATAAGGGACGTTGCCGGCGTTCATGACGTGCACAACGCGCTCGTATGATTCACCCTCCTGGCACAGCCCGAAATCGATGACCTTGAGCGGCGTGTCCAGCTCCAGCAAGGGGTCGCCGCCTACGCCCACGACCTCGGCTTTGAGGACCTCGAAGCGGTTGCGCACCACGAGAAGCGCGCGGGACTCTTGCTCGCGCTCTTCTGGCTCAAAAAGGACCGAAAAGTGCACCATCATGCCCTCGGCAAAGACGCCTTCGCGCGGCTCGACCGAAAGCCGCGTGGGCTCAAACACCTCAAAGTCCGAGTCTCGGAGAAAGACTGACAGCCAGGAGCGCTTCTCAAGTGGCTTGGATTGCTCGGCGAGATTCTTGGAGAATCGCCGCGGGAGCAGGAGAAGCTGCTCTGGCCTGATCGAATCCGCGGTCTCCTTCTTTGCTTGCTGGAGCTTGCGCGCGCGCTGCCACGCCTCCTCGGTTGGGCGCCAAAACTCGCACGTGAAGGGCACATCCACATCGCCGACGTTGGTGATGGTGAAGCTGCGGACGTGGGTCTGTTTGATCAGGGCGACCTTGAAGTCTACCAGCTCGAGGGAGCCCTCAGGGGTGACCTTGAGGTCTGGGACACCCACAGTGCCGTGCAGGGGGATGCGGTAGTTGGCGTCCCGCTCCAGGGGGCTGTGCACCACGAGATTGTCGGCAAGCGGCTCAACCACGGTAGGTGTAAACACGACCTGTACGACCCGTGACGAGCGTGCCGGGATTATGAGCTCGCTGAGTGGTCGGTCCTCCGAGTCGCAGACCGTGATCGTGTCTTTCGACGCCAAGCCCGAAGGGGGCCGAAAGAGGACGATACTCTCGGCAGTGCCGGCATTGAACAGCTTGAGCTGCTCGGCGTTGCTGCAGTTCAGGATGGCTTTGCCAAAGTCGAGATCGCCCTGCCTCACCTCAAGGCGAGGGTAGCCACCCGATCCGCTCAAGGACACCGACATGGTGTGGGCGATGCCGTTCTTGATGCCGACGGGGTTGAGATCCCGGCGACTGTCCGCGTCCGCTTCCAGCGTGGTCCACACGACCTGCGCACAGACGCGGCATACGCGCTCGTTCCGGGAGAGGAACTAATCGTGACAGCAAGGCTGGCGCGCGCTGGGACCGTGCCCTCCTCCGGCTCGAGAGTGAAGCGACGCGATGAGTTCTCCACGCGAAAGGCTGCGTCCATGTTGCCCGTGTTTGTGAGGAAGATTTTGCGCTGCTTGGTCGTGCCTATTTTGATGGAACCAAAGCGCACCTCGAGGCCGGCTTCGTGCCGCGTGCCAAGGCGCATGGCCCGCACGGCGTCCATGGCGAGTTCACCAGGGTGCTCGTCTGTCGCGACGAGGTCTGCACGCCCTGCGCAGGCCCACCGTCACGCTATTAAAGGTGGCGGGCGGCGCGTCGTGCTCGAGGGTGCCTTGGACGGCGATAGTTGCCGACAGAGCGAGGTCTGCGGCCTCGGGAGCCGGAACAAAGGTGATCTTGGTGCGCTGAGACCTGCAAGGATCAATGCATCCCGAGCTAGGCTTGAACGAGAAGAGCTTGGCAGCCAGGGGCCGCACAACTTCTGCCAGCTCGGCATCACTGCGCGCGGCAGCTTCGTGGGCCCCATCGCCGCCGCCGCCGCGTCGCCGCCGCCGTCGGTTGGTCTGTCGATTGGGGTTGCGGTCAACCCCGAGTGAGCAAGCGACCAGTGCACGGGCACAAGGCCGTCGTTCGTGAGCTCGATGACCCGAGCGCCGACTGCCGATGCCGACGACTCCAAAGTCGAGCCCCATGTCGCTTTTATGGCCGTCGGTGCCCAGGGCAACCCGCAACGGCGGCTGAAACGTGGCCGTGGCGCGAAAGATAAACGTATGGTCGCCGATAGCGCCTGGATCATCGCACGAGACGTGCAAGTCTCCATTCCACTCGCCACTCGTGTCGTTGTCGTACTGGACCTCGAGGCAGATGCGGAGGGTCTTGCCGCATTCGACCAACACCGGGAAGGCACCAGCGGACCCGGGCGCGCCATGTGCGTGCTTTTGCGCGAGATCTGCCAGTTTGCCGATGTCGTCGAGCATGTCGCCGCCCGAGACATCCGCCGTGGTGTCGAGGTTCTCAAGGCGGACGACAGTGTCGCGCGACGCGCGACGTGCGGCCTTGCGGGCCGCGATCGCTCTGCTATCCATTTCAGCGGCCGCCACGCCGCGCTGGGTTGCTCGGGCGGCAGCTTCCGCTGCACCGCGGCTTAGCTGCCAGTCCAGCTCGTCCCAGTCCACAGTCTCGTCCACGCTAGTGCGGTCTTGCATCTGGAGTGGAGCTCGCGACGCAGGAGCAGCACTTGCTTCTGGATCTGCGCTCATTTTGGCTGCAGCAATGAGCTCTTCGAGATGCGCCGGGGCGACGCCCGGCACGGTATCGGTTGGCGGCGGCTTTATAGTCCACTTTAGTCGTGGCATCCCGACTCGATGCGGTTAATCTTGATGAGGCGTGTCCCGCTGTTCTTTATGACGAGCTCCTTGGTTTGCCTTTCGGCGCGAGTTACGTCAACCACCAAAGGCAACCACCTTGCCAGTCTCTACCACGCGCGCTCTTTCTCCGGCGTCAGCAGCTGCGCCAAGCAAGGTCTCCGCGTCGCCCTCGCTGTCCCCAAGGCCGGGCTCGTTCGTCCGGTCCTGCCTGGCCTCGGCGTGGAGTGTTGCTTGTAGACGGCGTCGCGGCGGCTGGGCCACGGTCATGAACGGGTCGCCAAAATTGGAAGTGCAGTTGAAGGAGCCCGAGTTGCCGCGGAGGGCCAGGATGCGCACCCCTGCGTCATTGTCGACGTTGAGGCTCAGGAAGCGCATCCAAGAGCCCGAGTCTGTTGGGGTAAACTCCACGACGAGGGTGATCACGTTTTCTGTATTGGCGCTGCTCCCGGGCAGTATACCAGCATCAAAGGTACTCCCCTTCCCCTGCTCCTCTTCCTCCCCTCCTCCCCTCCTCGTCCTCCTCGAGGATGCGCTGAAGGGGCTTTCGTCTTCAGAGGCTAGCACGCTTTCGTCGTCTCCTCGACAATGCGGACATCAAAGGCGCTTGCCTCCTCGCGCTGCCGGCGAACCTCCTTAGAGAGGCGCGGAATGGTGAAGCGGCTTGTGCGGTTGACACGGAAGGGCGGGGCCACGGCAGCGATTACGCTGATATTCTGGCGCGACACGTTGCTGAGCCGCAGCCTCTTGCTCACGGTGCGGCCAACTGTGACGTCCCCAAAGTCAATGACTTCGTCCGGGCGCGTGACGAGCGCCGCGGAGCTACTGGCCGAGGCTTCGAGCATGCAATTGTACGCGTAAGCCAGCGAACGCCGCCACTCTGGCCTGGTTCGCCGTCATGGTTGTCGCTGGCAAAGGGATTGGAGTACGTGACCTTGAGCGGCGCGGAAAAGGTGCCGTCTGTACGGGGCAAAAAGCGGATGGCCTCTACGCGGCGCTCCCACGGGCCAAGCAATGCAGAGAACTGGACGCCGGACGAGCGTTGGAAGATGAAGGGCGACGTGTCCTCGGCGTGCTGGATTAATCCGCTCACCTCCACGTTGCAGTCCGAGTTTATTGGCGATGGTCATCGTGCGGCTCCTCCTCGCCCACGACACAGCCATACATCCAGCGCCTTCTCAGGCGACGCAATTGTCACGCACGTGTCGTTGATTCCCTCGAGCTGTGCGCTCGCGACGACCCGTAATTTCTCGCCTTGCTTGTTGCCTTGCAATACCGAGAGAAACCGAGATAGGGCGCGTCTGTGCCACTGTCCGGGTCGATGCGCACCTGGATTTCCACAACATCGTGCGGGTCGACAGTGCCGCGCAGCCCTGGCAGGTTGGACACGAAGAATGGCCTAGAAGCGAGCACAACAAACTCTTGGATGTCTCCGGAAAGGTTGCGCAGCTCCAAGGTTGCGCTCGGCAGCTTGGCGTTGGGCGTGCTGCCGGTCCCGAAGAGGCGTACGAGGTGCAAGTCGAGCTCAAGGAAAGCGCGCGGAGCGATCGTCTCGCCGTTGTCGTCGGTCGGGTTGTCGCGTTCCCCGTCCCCGTCCTCGCTTTCTTCTTTTCTTCTTCTTCTTCTTTCTTCGTTGCCCTCGCCCTCCACCTCGTCACGACTTGGCCGCTGCCGCCGCCCTGCCCGTCGCCCACGAGCCGGACGAGCTGCTTGTACCGTGGCTGGCGCACCTTGGACTTTGCAGTGTGCACCGGGCCGACGTCTTGGCCCTCTGGGTCTTGCGCAGCATCCTGTTCGGGATTGCGGCGGCTTGGCCCCAGGCAGGGCGCCATGACGTACCAGGGCCCGAGGCTCGCGCGAAGTGGTGAGTGCACATCGATGCGCAGGGGCACGCGGAAGAAGCCGGGAAAGTTTGAATGGAAGGTGACGACGAGGTACGCGTGCGCCCCGCGGCCAGCTCTAGAATTCGCGTTGGCGGTAGCGCCGAAGCTGACGCCTCGCCTGGTAGGCGCAGTGCGATGGAAAGTGCATCGCCTTGCTGTGCCGCGACGGTGAACTCGCACGCATGGCGGGCAAAGTTGACGATGGGCAGCTCTCGCGCCGTGGGCTGGCCCGTGCGCTGCACCGGGAGGAAGATATCGGGGTGGTACGGCACACCAACGGGCGCGCCGCAAAGGCGACCGCCGGGACCTTGACAGGAAGGCTGTGCGGCGCCAGTACGGTGATCTCGGACTGGAAGGCCCCCGGAAACTCTGGGGCAAACTCTGTGGGGACGTGTCGCACCTCGCGCGGCGCGCGAGAACGACGTCCTGCACCACCAGCTGCGAAGGCTGGCTTGAGTTTATCGAGACGGGCAGCGCAGCATTTTCGTCCCGGTTCTCGAGGCGCAAGAGCTGCCGGTGCGGAACGCCGCGCTCAAAGCGGACGTTGCCAAAGTCGAGCTGCGTGTCGAGCACGCGTAGGGGCTGCCCGCCCCAGCCGCGGAGGCGAATGTGGTGCGCCTCCGCGCCGGGCCAGTGACGACGAGGGTGCCCGAGTAACGGCGCAGCTCGGAGGGGCTGAACGTGATGGGGACTTTGAGGGTCTGGCCGGGCAGGACGAGGTGGTAAGGCCGCGCTACTAGAAAACCGCCGCCCCCCGAGTCCGCCACGGCAACGGTGCAGTTGCAGGCGGTGAGCGGTTGACGATGAAGAGCGGGAGCTCCATGCCGGCGCGCTCGGTGCCGGTGGCGAGCGGGACGGCGAGCCGCGGGTAGTAGCCAAAGTCAATCTCGGAGTCAAGGACCTGCAAAAGCGGGCCGTGGAACGCCGAGAGTGCGATGCGCTCACCGGGAAACCCGTCGGCGTTGCGGAGCCGGAGGTAGCCTGTGATCTTGGCGGAGGCCAGCGTCGCGTTGTTGCGCTTCTCCACGAAGAACACGTCGACTGAGAGCGAGGTCTTGGGGGCGACCACGCCGTACGCGGGCACGGCGAAGAAGAACGTTCTGGGTGGGTCTGGATCGTGAAGACTGGCTGCGACTTGAGGATTGGTTGGTGAGGAAGATCGTGCGCTTGCTCGGGCCGGAGAAGACGACGAGGTCGTGCCGTATGTTGAAGGAGAGGTCCAGAGACACCAGTTTGTCGGCCTCGTCGATCTCGTCATCCTGGTCGTCAAAGGTGTCTCGGCCTCGCTTTGTGCCTCCTCTTGCTCTTGTTCCGCCTCCTCCTCTTCGTGTTCTGGCGATCGGTCGCCGGCGAGGCTAAGGAGCGTGTCTTCGCGGAATGAAGCCGCCGCCGCCCGCGAAGGAGATTGCGGCGGCGCGCTTGGCGGCGGCGCCGGAGATGATCGAGGCGCGTTTCCGATTTGCGCGTCTAAAGAGCGCTCGAAGGTCATCGCTAACCACGCCAGCCGACCGTCCGCCGTGGAATCCTGGGTCTGAAGCCAGCATGGCGCGCGGCACGCTCGGAGGTAGCGCGACGACGTATGCGTCTGTTGGGGTGATCCACCACTTGCACAAGAAGCGGCTCCCCTCTTCAGCTAGTACAGGCGGCAGCTGGCGATTGTCGGGCCCATCTGGTCCGCCCGCCGTCAAGAAGGGGGCGCAGGTGCACGACGATGGGCTCGATCAGCGCGGCGCGGGTTTGCGGCGTGTCGCGGAGGTTTTCGCGCAAGACCTTGAGCACTGAGGCCAGCAAGAGCGGGTGGGCCATGCTCGTGGGCGCGGCTGCTCCCTCTGCCTCGCCGACGTTGCGGGCGACGTGGAGCAGGTTGCATGCCTCGCGCTTGAGCAGGGCGCGCGCGGCCTCGGACGGCGCGGTGTCGAGGAAGGGCCCCGCGGCGGCCACGGCCGCAACCGCGAGCTGCATCGCGGCGCTCAAAGCCCTCGCGCAGCAGCTCAAAGGCGACCGCCGGGCAGTTGGCCAGCGCCCTCGCCCTCGCTGCCGGCCGAGCCAGCACCTCGAGCGCGCGGCCCAGCACCAGGCACGCCAAGCAGCGATTCGCCACGGCCTCGTCCGCCACTGCCACCTCGCACAGCGCCTCCGCGAAGCGCTCCTGCAGCTCGGGCCCTTGCAGCACCCGGCGACGCGCTCGCGCAGCCCGCCAAGCGCCCGTAGCGCAAGATGCCTGAAACTTGGCTCGGGCGACTCCAGCAGCGGCAGCAGCCGCGCCAGTCCGGCCTGGCCCACGCGCTGCTCGAGCCCCACGAGCAGCGCCCGGCCTCTGCGCCTGCTGCGCGCCATCCCTCCTCCTCCTCCTCCTCCTCCTCCTCGTCGGTTGTCGTCACCAACGCGAGCGTCCCACCACCAAATCACGCGTCCCAGTCCCAACCTCCCGCCACCCTCAATCCACACCAGGAACTCTCACCGCGCCTCCATCGCTACTGGGTCGGAACAGTCGGGTCATTCCCATCCGCCGATCTTGGAATCTTCCATCTTGTCTGTCGAATTACTTGTCGAATTTCGAAGCTCGATGGATCACATCGCCGACTCAACTCTCCCTCTGGTGGCGCAAACGCGGTCGATCGGTGAGGGGTTCCCGACGGAGCTTTTCTGGCCACTGTGTCGTCATTCTTTCCATCTCCCTTTTTTGTCTCTTTCTCGCTGACTGACTGCGTGACGGGTGGAAGCAGCATTCCCGAGTCGTGGTGGATGCTGCTGTCGTGGAGACGACCCGCGAAACACGACCCGCGGCCCATGTTCTGGCCTGGCTCGCGACCAGGCCACGCGCACCGGCCACCTTTTGCTTCTGAATCTGAATGCTCAAGCATTTGCTTGCTTGTCCGCTTGTCCGTCCGACCACCCACTCGCCTGCCTTTGTGGCGATCAAGCCAAGCCATGTTGTCATCGATCGAGGTCTGAGCTTCACGTGCGAACCAAACCGAGATTGGGTCACTCCACCCACCCAGTCAGAGGCCCCGGTGTGCATGCATTGTGGGGAGCTGCTGCAGCCTGCCAACGGAGTTCACGTTCAAGGCGAGCGCCGGAGGCTGCTCGAAGCCGCTTTTCCGCCAAAAATGGACCCGCGGGGACCTCTGCGATGGGCGCCAACAACTCGGTGCCTGTCGCGAACGGAGGCGTGCTGCCCTTGAGGAGGACTGACGGTTTACGACAGACATGGCCGCATGACGAGCCCAGACGTTTGGGGCCGACAGGCGGGGGTCGGTCCGCCATTCTTTCCCTCGTTCTGTCCTGCTCCTGCCTTCCTGCCTGCCTGGGACGACAGAGCCGGAAACCGTGGCGGGAGGAGCATTGTGAGGTAATAGGCGCAGCGAAACGCGATGCTGGCTGGCCTGCCGCTAGGCCGACGGGCGCGCATGGACGAGGACGCGGTCAGGAGAAGCTTCAGAGCGAGGATGCGGGAGCTGCAGATGCAGGGGCTGGCGTCGCGGCCGCCCTTGGCCGACTTTGACTGGCAGCACCACCGCTTGCAGAACGACCTCGTTGCGAGGCAGCAGCCGCAAATGGCGGGAATGTTTGGGGCCATGCCGGTGCCCAGGATCGAGTCGCTCGCGGGCGGAATCAGTCCTGCCACGCTGGCCGCCTTGTTGTTGTCGCAGCAGCAGCAGCAGCAGCAGCACCACCAGCACCAGCAACGGCACCAGCACCAGCACCAGCACCAGCACCAGCAGCACCAGCAACGGCACCAGTACAGCTACAGCAGCAACAACAGCAGGACGTCAAGCTGACACCGGGACGCGCTGAGTTTCCTGCAAAACATCAACCCGAATGCCCTTGGCGAGCTGGCGCGCGAGAAGTGCGACTTGTCGCTCCTGGCAGAGTCGGTGGACAAGAGCCGCAAACGTGCTCGAGTTGAGCCGATGAGCGAGCAGCTTGCAAGCGAGGTTGCTGACAAAAGGCTCAGGGTCCTGACCGGGCAAGGCGCGCAAGGCAGCCCTCGCGCTGACATGGCGCGGCGGCGCAGCAGCAGCAGCAGCAGCAGCAGCAGCAGTACAAAAGGGACTGGTGTCGGCATCAAAGTTGGCGTCGGTGCCAGCTCAAGCAGCAGAAAAAGTGGCGCCGGCAGCGGCGTCAAGTTGGATTGTCGAGCGCAAGCGCGCGGGCAGCGGGACCAGCAGCCTGGGTAGCCCGGGCGCTGCGAGCGCAAGGGCCGCTGGGGCAGGGCGCGCTTCGCGCGGGCCGAGCACTTTTTACGAAGTGACCGCCGCGCGGGCGGCCGCCGGGGAAGACGCCATGACGCCGGAGCCGCGCGTCGCCTTCCCCAAGGCAATCTCGCTCCGGCGGGAGGACCTCGGCTTCAGCTACAAGGAGGAGCTCGCGCGTCTGCGATCTAAAAAGGTCTACACCGAGGAGCACGGGCGCTTTTGCATCGCGCTCACAAATTGCGTGGTGAAACAGCTGCGAGCGCAGCTGAACGACCTGCCCTTTGCCGACGTCGTGCGGCTCTGCGAGGGGTGGCGCACGCTCATGCCCTGCGAGAACATCAAGTTCATCGGGCAGCTCAAGAAGGGCAACGGCTGGTTCTTCCGACCCAGCACGCTCAACTGGAAGTTCGGCGCCTTCGACTGCCCTTTCAAGGCCGCGTTCGCCTGCGACGTCTTCCACCGTCTCTTTCATTTTCGCGGGGACATCCTGCTGCGCCGCATGTCTGCATACGTGCCGCCCAGCGACCCCGACGTGATCTTTAGTGTCGACTAGTTGTTTCTGTTCTGGCATGTTCTCGAGCTACCGCAGAGCTTGCCTCCGAATCCGCCACCCTCGGGTCCACCCATCGGGTCCACCCATCGGGCCTTCCATCAACCACGTCGTTTTGGCTGGTGCCTGTTGCTCAGACGCCAGGTCCCGAGGGCCGACAGCACCTTTCCACCTCGGTGCCTTTTCCTTCGCCTGGCTGGCTGCCCCCAGCTAGACCTTTTCCAGACCCTTTGACTGTGTGGCACGGCCCATCACTCTCAATGCTCTTGCAAACATCGAGTGCAACGCAGCCCCTCACTACACATTCCCTTTTGGCAGGCGTCACCAAAGCTATTTCTGAGCTGCCAGGCAGTCTGCGTTCGCGTCCGTCTATCGTCCGTCCGTCCGAGTCCGAGTCGCCGCGCGAGCAGCCGGTCGGGCGCGCCATGCTGCGCGGGACGCGAGGGTCGCGGTCGCTCAACGACCTCACCGCGATCGAGGAGAGCGACGCCGCCGCCGGCCTGCTGCAGCCCGCGCGCTCGCTGCGGACCTCGTGGTCCTTCGCCAACCTCCTGCCCGATCCGGCGGAGGAGGCCGAGCAGAGTCGGACCGAGGAAGCCGCGCAGCGCCAGGGCGAGGGCCACGGCGAGGGCCACGGCGACGCCGATGCGCAGCAGGATCAGCAGCGGCAGCGGCAGCGGCAGCGGCGGCGGCGGCAGCGGCAGGAACAGGCCGGCAAGGGCAAAGAGCGCTCGTTGCTGGGCAAGTTCCAGGTGAGGCTGGCAGAGCAGGTGTGCGACATGCTGCGGCAAGCCGCCGCGTGCAAAGACGGCGCCGGGAGTAGCAAGGTGCTGGAAGAGCTGTTCTTCAACATCAGCAGCACGGTGCCCGAGCGGGCGGCCGCCAGGCTCGACCTGGACGAGCAACGCCGCTGGTTCTACTACGAACTGCTGGCCACGTACTACTACAAGCTCGAGTGCAGGCAGCCCGGCAGCGTCGCCGAGACGCTGCTCCCGCTCTGCGCGCCGCTCTGGTCGCTCGAGCACTTGCCTGCCCTGTTCGCCCTGCTCCTGCACCGCTGGCTCGTGGAGACCGAGGCGGGCCGCAGCGGGAAGAGCTGGCTCATGCGCTTCAACGTCTTCCTCAAGGGCACGTACCAGCTGTTTTGGTTTGACGTGCAGCACGAGACGCGCAAGGTGTGGCCGCTCTTCATCCGGCTGCGGGACCACATGTTCTCGGCCGAGTCGAGCTTCTTCAACGCCACCTCGCCGCGCGGCGCAAGCATGCTCGACCTGGGCTTTGCGGACGGCGGCTTGCCCACCCAAGGTAGCGAGGTCGCGCCGGGCCCGTACCAAGAGTACGGCCTGCGCACAGCGCGCGAAAGCATCCGAAAGGACTTTGCTTGCGTCTTGTGCCGCTTCTTTTATTACTACACCTCGCGGCCCGAGCGTGTCGGTCACTTTTGCATCAATCAGCTGCAGCTCGAGGAGGGCCTCGACACCTTTGTGCCTCAATTGGTGCGCCAGCTGCGCGCGCTGCGCAGCGAGGCCGTCATCCGCCGGTACCTGCGCTGCGCGGCCTCCATCCGGTCGACTCTCTCGGCCTGAGCAGCAAGAACCAGCTGCACGCGGTTCTAAACGAGCTTCACCTGCCGGGTGCCCCGCTGCATCCGTCGCCCGCTACCATGCGCGCCGCAGAGGCGACCATGAACACGCTTTTTCCGCAGGGCCGCTGGACGCGTTTCGCCATCAACTTTTGCTTCAAGCTGCTGCGCCCGCTCTACCTTCCGCGCTCCATAATCGCCTTCCTCGCCAAGCTCTTCCGCCGCGACAGCGCCCGGGCTCGCTCAAAGTCTACATAGTCTTCGTAGTAGTGAAGAACAGAAACAGTAGTATTGCTTTCTTCACAGCGAAACCTCCTCCAGCTCAGAGCTTTGGCTATCGTCCTGCGCTACCGCGGCTTGTGCGTCGCCGGCGCCCCCGGCGTCAGCGTCCGCAGCCACCTGCTCTTCCACCCCTTCCTCTTTTTCTTCGCCACCGGCTTCGGTTTCCAGCTCGGTGCTCGCTGGCCGGGGATGCTCGCCGAGGAACCCGCCTTCCTCGCTTTCGTCGAGCGCATCCTCCTCCTCTTGCTGCTGCTGCTGCTGCTGCTCTTCGACTGTGTCGCCTTGCACAGGTGCGGCGCCGACGAATGCCCCCTCCGCCTCCGCTTCCGCCTCCGCTTCCGCCTCCGCTTCCGCCTGTGCCTGTGCCTGTGCCTGTGCCTGTGCCTGTGCCTGTGCCTTTTCTGTTGCGGCTGATCCCGCGCCTGGCGCAGCGGGCGGGGCAGCTTCAGCAGCAGCAGCTGCTGCTGCTGCAGAAGCGGCGGTCGGCAGCGGCGACAGCTCCCCAACTGGCCCGGTTGGTCCGACGCGCTGTCGTCCGCAGCGGCCGTTGTCGTGGTCGTATTGGCAAAGGTGAAACCAAGGAAATGCACGACTAGTGGGCGGGGCGAGGCCTGCAGGCGTGGCACGATGGTCTCGAATGGTGCGTGCACGACAGACTCTCCCGCGATCTTGCTGATCACGTCGCCAACGCCGACAACCCCTGAGGCCTCCGCGACGCCCACTTTGTCGCCATTCACCAGCTCGAAGCCCTTGACTTCGGCTTGCGGATACAGATCGCGTGCGCCGGCCGGGCTGTCCCCGCCCTTGCTGGCGAGTCGGAGGCCCAGCTGCTCTCCAGGCCTGATAACCACCGAGGTCTCGCGCATCGAAGGGTCGCCCATACCGAGAAAAGCCTCCATGTCCGGGTTTATGCCAACACGCGGCACATCGAGCGTGCGGCGCAGCCACGTCTCCAACTCCTGGCGCCGCGCGTCTAGAAACTCGGGGGCGAGGTGGTCCTCGAGGAGCTTGAGGTGCCGCGATGGATGTTGCGGCAACGAGGAGAGCATGTGCGAGCCCCGGAACGCCGCCAGCAGCTGCTTGTACGCAAAGCGAAAGTCACGGAATCGCCGGTGCACGCAAAAGTGCCGCACGCACTCGCGGCCGCGGTACACGCGAACGACGCGCGCCACAATCTGATACCACACGACTTTGTCGCCGTCCACCACGATCTGCGGCAGCTTTACCTCCACCTTGCCCACGCCGTCGTCGAGGTCCTTGAGCAGCTGGTTGCTCTCCGGCAGCTCGACCTCGGCCCCGTCGCGCGAGACCACGCAGCGGTACGTGTACTTGCTCAAGCGCGACAGGAACGACGTGCTCTGGCTCACCACGTCCACGCGGCCGGTGGCCCCGTCGCGCAGCTTAAAGTTGAAGGGTTTGGCCTGCAGTTCCTTGCCGCCAATGCTCACGCTGCAGGCCTTGGTGATGGGGTTGTGCCGCAGCACGATGCGCACCGGGTCCATCTCATCCTCGTTCGCGCGGTACTCCCAGATCCGCGTCACGTCGGCGCCGAGGTTCATCTCGCCTCCGCTGCCGTCGCGTCGCCTCGCGCGTCAGCCAGCGCAGCCAGGATCTTCCTTCCCTTCATGATGAGGGAGAAAAAAAAAAAAAAAAAAAAAAAACAGGGTCCATTTGCCGCGACCCGGACTCGAACCGGCGCCCCGTCGACCGTGCTAGGTGCAATCCAAAGCGGGCAGACGCCGCCGCCGCCGCAAAAGCGCGCACGCCGCC
This sequence comes from Thraustochytrium striatum, assembly GCA_022244645.1. NCBI lineage: Eukaryota > Bigyra > Thraustochytrida > Thraustochytriidae > Thraustochytrium > Thraustochytrium striatum. Next base: position 507,422 of record JACDIV010000058.1, read on the forward strand.
GCGCACAGGACGCAGGCACAGCGGCGATAGGTGGCGGCTCGTTGCTCACAGGAATGAACCAAAAAAAAAAGCGTTTGAATCCTTCTCAGATTTCATGGTCGACTTTATCCAAGGACACATGCTGAGTTTCTCAGTTGTTATTCCATTGAATAGTGGCACCAGGGTTTCCCCTGGGCCACGCGGAACCGATCGAGACGGCTATATATAGTTGGGGCCTGCGGAGCGCCAAGATCCGTTCGGCGGTGGAGGGCGGCGTTGAGGCCGGCGGCGTTGAGGCCGGCGGCGCTGGGGCCGGCGTTAGCGAGGCGCGTCAGCGGCGGATGCGTGCATGCTGCGCGGGTGGCAATGGAGCGAGGAGGACGAGCGTGCGGGCGAGGTGAGCGAGGAGCAGCGGAGGCAGCTGGTCGCCGAGGAGGCGAGAAGGCGGAGGAGGAAGATGAGAAGCGCTTCCAGGTGCCCGTGGAACTCGAGGCGAGCTTCACGCCGGCAGAGGTGGACGAGGCGCGCGCGCTGTTTGAGAAGCTGGATGAGGACAAGAGCGGCGCCGTTTCGGTGAGCGAGCTGGCGCACGCGTTCGACGAGATGGAAGAGCAGGTGTCGGAAGCTGAGCTGCGCGAGCTGGTGCGGGAGGCGGACACCGACGAGACGGGCGAGCTCGAGTTGGCGAGTTTCTGTTTCTGCTGGCCCGCTTCAAAGAAGGCGGGTCCAAACTAGCCAAGCTGACCAATCTGTTTGCGCAGATGGACGCCACCCCGCTCGCCGTGCTCGAGCGGGAGTGCGCCCGGCGCGGGCTAGACCTCAGGTACGAGATCGTGGACATCCTGGCACCGAACAGCATGCACACGGGCCAGTACATCATGTGCGCGGTGGTGAGCGGGATGTTTTCCGAGCTGGTTGGCGACGTTCCGACGCGGCAGTTCAAGGAGCAGCGCTTCGAGGGCATCGGGAAGAGCTCACGCGCGAGCAAGTTTGCGGCGGCGACCACCGCGCTTTCAAAGTTGCGCGAACACATCCCAGGCATCGACTTTGAGCCCGGCGTGATCCCGGACAGCTGGATGCGCTGGTTGAGGACAACCTCGACGATGGCGTGCCCGATGGTCCTGCTGCGAAAGCTGACGGCCAAGGGCTTCTTCCCGTGCAAGAATGTGCTCTTTATGCAAAAGATGCGCTTGCGCGTGTCCATGCGCCGTCTTCAGGAGCAGACGGGCAGCGCGCAGCCGCTGTGGGTGGGCGGCGAAGGACGCGAGCTCCCACCCGAGTGGGTCGCATGGGCGCAAGACCACATGCGGCACGGGATCCACGGCAGCGTGATTCTTGACGCTCATCGAGAACGGCCTCATTCCGAGCCGCAACCCGCTGCTCCTCCCACCTACAAAAGGACCGCGGCGGCGCCTTTTCGGACAAGGTGCGCCCGCGACGGTTTGATTGGTGGGAGTGCGCTGCTAGCGGCCTCATCGAGGAGCTTGAGCGATATCTTGCGGGAGGCCAGGCTGTGGACGAGCTCAAGAGCATTCGGGGCCACGAGACGACGCGCTCGTCCTTGCCGTGCGCGGCTCGCACGAGGACGCTGTCGCCTTCCTCGCCGATGCTGGCGCCGAGCTGGACCGCCGCGATACCTTTGGACGCACGAGCCTCCACACCGCCGCAGCCATCGGCGGGTGGAGATCATGGCGCTCCTAATCAGCAAGGGCGGCGACGCGCTGGTGCAGGACCGGTACGGGGACTCGCCGCTCCATATGGCCGCCGGCCAGGGCAAGAGCGACATGGTCGCTTTCCTAGCCGACTGGCACGCGGAGCGCATGCGGCGCTTTTGCAGCGACAAGGACAAGATCGCCGGGCTGAACGGCGGCTTTGAAGAGGCGGCGCGCCAGGTCTACCTTGGGGTGCTGGCCAAGCGGCTGTCCAGCTTTGCCGCGCAAGACTTTCGCAAGCAGTGGATGGGCCAGGCGCTCCAAGAGTTTTACGATGCGTTCAACCGCCAGCCGCTCGTCACCGTTGGCACTTGTTCCTCGGAAGAGGCCCCGGCAGCAGCAGTTGAAGCGGAGGCGGCCACGGCGCCCTCGGATGCGGCCGGCGAGGGATCGAGCCGAGACGTTTTTGACGAGGCCGACCCGGTCGCCCGCTTTGTCCAGAACGACGACCCGAGGCGCGTCTTGGCTCTGGCCCCCCCGAGCGACGTGCTGGCCCGACACGTGCTCTTGCGATGCGACAACCATGCCTCCAGCCCCATTCTGCGCGAAGAAGAGTTTATTGCTCTCCTGCGCAAGGCGGTGTGCGCTGCATGGGTCAACGCTCGCAACCTCATCGGTCGCACGCCTCTCATGCTGGCAGCCGAGCCAAGTGGCCAGATCATGGAGGAGCACGAGCAGATCATGCAGTGCCTCATGGATGAGCACGGGTGCGAGGTGCTGCTGCGCGATTCCAACGAAAGAACCGTGACCGACATTCTGGAGAAGCGCCTCTCGCTGCTTGGTGAGTCGCACATAGAAGAGCTGCGCGCCGAGGCCGAGGCTCGAGGAGCAGGCAAGAGTGCAGCGCGAAGAGGCCTCGGAACCGCTCCAGAATGACAGGCTCTACGAGCTACTGGAGAACGAGGTTCTAGACCAGTGGGGCCACCTCAAGAGCAAGGCAAGCCGACTGCGCGTAGTCGAGGGCTACTCGGAGATGATTGTGCAGCCAAGCGGACGCCGCTTTTACATGGACTCCGATGGCAACTGCCAGTGGACCAAGCCGCAAGCCCTCGTGGAAGCAGACACGGAGGCCTACGGCTGGGCCCGGCTCAAGCTCCAGGCCACGCGTCTGGACACCGCCAAAGGCTGGGACCGCTACTTGCACAAGGCCTCCGGCCAGGTGTTATCACAACTACGCAACCGGCGACACTCAGTGGCAGAGCCGGACGCGCGACGCCGAGGCCGTGAGCCGGAGCCGGGGCCGGAGCACGACCCTGATTGCGCAACGCACGTGTGCACGCTGGGCTTTTGGAGCAAGTGGCGCCGCAACAGCGACGGCCGTGTCTACTTCGCAACGACAAGGGCGCGACGCAGCACGAGCGGCCGCTCGAGTGGAGCTCGTACGCGGACCCTACAGACGTCTCGCCTTTCACGGTGCCGATCGACTGGGACGCGATGGCGCGAGCGCCAGCCAGGTGACGCGGTCCTTTGGGGCGTGGCAAGAGCGACGCGATAGTGTGACCGAGAGCTGCTTTTACCGGTGCGCCAAGGGCCGGCGCGGCGCTGACCCTGACGCTGCGGGCTCATGGGCCCAACCACGTGATGTCGTTCGCGTCGAGCAGGGGTGCCTCTTGCACGACGCCCTGGTAGGCCGTGAGAACGGCCGCAAGCGGAAGCGCCTCAAAGTTCTGCGCACGGCCGAGGACAAGGACACGGGCTGGGTGTGGCGCGAAGAGAGCGACTTGTTCCGCACGCAGATCTCCTTCGAACGCCGTCTGACAAACGCGGCGTCCGGCAGCTCGCGCACGGCGCGAGCTGTTGTGGAGACCGTCATCTACTATGTCGGGCACGACCCCGTCGAGGGCCGCACGGTGGCTCAGTGTGCGGTCCCTGAGGTTTTCAAGCTGCCCGAGCAGACAAACGACAACGCGCCCCTGCCACCGACCCTGTTGCGCCGCCGTTCAAGTGTATCCGCCTCCCTGGCCGCAGCGAACCGCGCGGAAGACAAGGAGGCCCAGCTCATCAAGCGGATGTTGCTGCGGGTCGAAGCGGCAAACGAGCGCATGATGCACGGATACGTCCTTTGCACCTGGGGCTGCAAGGACTGGACCGCCCAGCGAGGAAGCCGAGCACCGGCAAGCGACCTGCAAAAAGCGCCAGCTGCCTTGCACCTTTGTTGCGGCCTTGTGCTGCGCTTTGAGCAGTGGGAGCAGCTCCGCGAGCGCCAGCGGCTGGACTGCCCGTTGCGCGAGGTCCCATGCGACCTGCTTTGCGGCCAGCTGGTCGTCTTCCAGGACATGAAGCAGCACTTGGCGGAGGCGTGCCTTAAACGCAGCGTCCCGCCGCTGCCTTGCTCCAATGGCTGCGGCTGGAAGATCGCGGGCGGGCTGGAGGACCTCGCCGCCATGGAGTGGGAGGCGCAGCAGCACGCGCAGCACGAGTGCCCGCTTCGCATCACGCGCTGCGACTGGCCGGGCTGCATGGCTGAGCCGCAAGCGCGACTTCGCGCTGCGCACCGTCAGCAGCATCTCGACTCGCTAGGCATCTCCACCTGGACTACCCCCGGCGAGCATCGCTTTCGCGTCCCGCCAAAGTGCCGCCGGCTGCTCGTCCAGGCCTGGGGCGGCGGCGGCGGCGCGGGCGTGCTGCGCGGGCGGCGCGGTGCGCGAGGCGGCGGTGGCGGGTTCGTGCAGGCGGTGCTGACCGTCCACCCGCGCGAAGAGCTCATTGTCCTGGTAGGCGCGGGCGGCGCTGGCCATGACGGCCAGCGGCACCGTGGTGGCTATCGCGCCAAAGGGGGCTTTCCCGGCGGCGGTGACGGCCTCTCTGAGAACGACACCTTTCTTTGCGGCGGCGGCGGCGGCTTTTCTGCCGTGGTTAGACAGGCGCCTTTGGTCGCGAGATGCTCGCTATCGCGGGCGGCGGCGGCGGCGGCGGAACGCGCGGTGGCGTTCCAGGCGGGTGCACGGTCGCGAGCGAAGACGCGGACGGAATCAACCGCTCAGGGCAGCCAGGCGCCCTCGGAGGCGCGGCAGGCGCAGTGCCGGACGGCGTGGCAGTGCCGGTCGATGGCGCGCAGTTTGCAGGTGGCCATGGTGGCCTATTTGGCGGCGGCGGTGGCGGCGGACTTGTCGGCGGCGGCGGCGGCGGCTTCACGCCGGGCGTTGTCGGCGGCGGCGGTGGCGGTAGCTCATTCATCGTTGAGCCGCCCGAGCCGGGTCCAGCGCCCTCGACGTCTCGGTCGGGCAGCTCTAGAACCACCAGCCGCAGCAGTAGGCGGAGCGGACGGCGTCAAAACGGCCCGCTTGACGAGAGGCGCGTTATCGAGGCCGGCTGCGGCGACAAGCCCGGGGGCGTCCACTTTGACCTGCCGGCAGCGACTGAGCTTGGCGAGTGGGATCTCACGGGCAAACTCGCCGGATACGGTGGCGCCTACACGGACGACGCTGCGCTTGCCGGCAGCGCTGGGGCCGTCCGGATCAAGCTGCCAAAGTACTTTGACACATCCTTCCGGGAGATCCGCATTGACTGGGACGAGGCCCGGCGGCAGCACGAGGAAGTGCTCGAAGATGCACGCTCTTGCGCCACGTGCATCACGGCCGACGATTCGACCGACGAGAGCGGCAGCGACGCGGGATCGACGTCCTCGCCGCCGCCGCCAGTAGCAGAGGGCGACGAGGATCACGACTCTGACGCCGAGGGCGCTGCGTACGAAAGCGACGAAGAGGACGCAGAGCTCCCGCCCGAGCTGTTGGCCGTGCCTGAGACCAAGGAGAGTCAGCTGGTCGCAGGCACGCGGGTCATGTGCCACTACCAGGGCAAGCGCCACAACCCGCAATACGCGGGCGTCATCGCGGACGTCAACATGGACGGCACCTTCGAGATCGAGTACGACGACGGCGACACAGACTCGCGCATCGCGGCAGAGTTTATCCACTTGCTCGCTTGATCAAAAGGTCGAAAAATCATTTTCCGCGCACAGGACGCACTCCCACGTCGAGCACGCTCGCCGCTCGCCGCTCGCGCCCGCCACCGCCGCGCCCGCGCCCAAGCGCACCATGGCCGCGAGCAAGTCCGTCCAGGCCAGCCGCCTCCCGCCGCCACCAAGGAGCCTGGTCCCCTCCAAGCATAGTCATGAAGATTTCTCGACGGAGAAAAGTCTTTGGGGGGTCACCGCGCGCCTTTCCGCCCTGCCGCCCGGCCTGGGCGCTATTCCGCCGGCGCGTGGTTCCGTCCGCTCTGTCCCGGGTGCCCCCCGGTTCCGGCCGGGTCTGCGCGGATCCGGGGCAGCGCTTGGCGCCTGTCTCCGCGGACGGCGCTCGGCGAGGGGAGTGAGGGCGGGCGGGCGCGAGCAGCAGATCGGCGGAGAGTTCGCGAGCGGAGGCGACGATGAGCTGCGTGGCCGAGGCCGACGGGTGGCTCAACGTGGACGGCGAGGCCGCCGCGACCGAGGACCTCCACGTGGAGGACGTGGACCTCGACGAGGGCGCGGACAGCGACGTGACGAGCGTGGCGTCGGCCAGCCGCAGCGCTGCGCTCGAGCAGCCGCTGCTGGAGCAGCAGCTCAGGGAGGACGCGGAGGCCGGCCGCGAGCGTGGCCTGTGCGCTGCGGGCGACGACGAGGAGGAGGAGGGAGGAGGGAGGAGGAGGAGAGGAGGAGGAGGAGGAGGAGGAGGAGGAAGCGACGGAGGCGGAGGGGCAGCCGGAGGAGGAGGTCGAGTCAGCCGCCGAGGAGGGCGGCGACGGTGGACTGGGCGGAGGAGGGGGGCAGCCGCTCGTAACCGAAGCGCGCCAGGTAGCGGGATGGGCGCTGGAGCGAGCGCGGAAGAGCCGCGCGCTGCGGCCGATGAGGGGAAGGAGGGCGACGACGAGATGGAGAGTGCCGAGGGCGGCCCGCGCGCGATGGTGGCTGCGCTGCTCAAGGCGCTGATGACCCGGAAAGGCGCCATGGTGTTCCTGGCGGTCTTGTCGCTGTGGCTCGCGCGCAGCGTCGCGGTCCTCCACGCGCGCGTGGCGGAGCTGGAAGACGACGGTAGGGTGGCGCAAGCCACGATAGATCGACTGCGCCAGGGCTACAAAGCGCGGCTTGGCAGGCTGGAAAAGGCGAACGACGCGCTGCACGACGCGCACCAGACTTGCGCTTTTCGCGCGCGCGCGCTTGAGGACGAGCGTCAGGACACGCGAGCGTACCTGACGCAGGCGCTTCATCTTTGCGGCTGGTGGTGCGAGGATACGGCGCAAGATATGGCCGAGCACAAAGGCTGGTGGTTTGTCAACGACCTGCACAAGCCCGTCATTCTCTTCAATGAACAGGTGTGATCAACCTCATGGCACAGTACAACAAGCAGGTCTCTTCTCCTTCTCCTTGATCTTCTTCTCAGGCTGCCGGCCCGGGCGCCGCCGTTTCCAAAGGTGGCTCTGCTGCTGCAGCCTCCGCTATCTCTGTCGCGCCGGCGGACGCTGCCTCCTCGCGCGCCTCGCGCTCTTCCTGAGCTTTCTCCTGCTTGTGCTGCCTTGCCCGAGCTCTGCTTGCCATGGCGACGCGGCGTCGCATTTTGCCAATTCCCATGAGCCGAGAGAAGACGGGCCACACACCCGGGAGCACAAACTCCATAAAGTGCTCGGCCACCTCGGCACGCAGCTCTTCCAGCGCATCGTGGCAGACTTCGAGGCTGTCCCCAGCCCCAGCCGCGGCGGCGTGCGCCGCGGTTTGCGGTGCTGGCTCTTCATCAAGCTCGCACGCTGCTGCTGTGCGCAGTCGGATGCGGTAGTTGCAGAACCTTTCCTGTTCGATTTCCAGCACCCTCGTGTGCGTCTCCTCCAACGGCAGCGTCAGGTCGGGGCACTCGAGCACGATGTACGCCACGCCGTGCGCCACCGCACTCCTCGCCGTCGTCCAGAAGTAGTTTCCGCGGGCTGGTGAAGCGGCCCCAGACGCCGATCAGGACCGAGGCGCTGCCATACCGAAGCGAGCGCTGCGTAACGTTGCGAAACGGGCACACCTCGAAGGCGTATCGCTCTTCCGCGTCAGAGAACGGCCAGCAGGTGTCTGCAAGTCGCACCACCGCGTCGGGAAGCGCGGCCGTGTCGAGTGCGGCTGGCGGCCGAGCAAGCGGCGGCCGCTCCCGGTCCGCCTGGTACGAGCCGGTGGACCCGCTCGAGCTCTCCAAGCGAACGGCACGCGATAGGACCTTGTGCCTCGGTGCGTGCGGGTCGGGTATGTCGTCCGTGCCGTCGCCGAAGCCCTCGCCCTCGCCCTCTGCCTCGCCCGCGTCGTGTCGCCAACCAGCACCCCCATCAAATCCGTGGCCCTCCTCGCCAATATACGCGTCGTGCGCTTCGGCAAGGGCCTCACGCTCGTCGTACAAGTCAGCGAGCGCGCCAAAGCCGCCGCGCGCCGCCGCGCGCGCCCCGAGCGCCGCCAGCAGCGCCGTCGCCGCCGCCAAGCGCATCCTCATGATTCGCGGATCGTTCCACCAAATACCGAAATCGGATTCGGCCGCACCGCCTGGAACCATGCGCTCTCAACGGGTTGAGAGGACTTTCACGAGTAGCGAAGAGCATCGTGGCCATGCCGCTCGATTGAGAAGGCGGGCATCCCGAACGCGTCCGGAGTGGGCACGCCGCGGGCAGCCATCCATGATCAAGCGGAGCTGGTCCGCCAGCTCCCGCAAGCCTGTTGGATCGGTGCCGCTCGGCGTGACCAGCTCCGGCTCTGCAGCCCCGCAAGCCGCGCCACAGTGCAGCTGCTTGTCCTGGCACCGGGCGCGGGCGAGCTTTGCAGCTGACGGGGCTACAAGAATCAGCCAGGCAACGAGGCGGCTCCGAGGCGATGACGTTGACCCACAGGTCCCGCGCGAAGATAGCGGCCTGCTGTGGGGGCGTGACGTTGGCGGTTGAAGAACCTCGGTCTCTCTACCTGGCAAAGCGGGACGACATGCTGCTTGGAAGGTACCTGAGTGGTGTGGCCCGCTCCATAAGGCGCAGGTGGCGCCGCGTTGGGAGCGTGAGTTGGATGAAAAAATGATTGCCATGCGAGTAACTACACCGTCTCTCAATTGATGCCTTGAGGACCTTCTTGCCGGCCATGTTGACTTCCTTCTTCACGCTGTCCATCCGTCGGGTCAGCGCAATCCACTCGGCCTCCATGGCCTCCTTCGCCATGCCATCCTCAAGCTCGTTGAGCTCGAATTTGAGGATTTCCTTCTGGTAGAAGATATCCAGCCTCTTCTTCACCAACTTTCTCAGGTTCTTTGCCGCCGTGGCGCCCCGGCCCTGGGCGTCCAGACCCAGCTGGATCTTATCCAGCGCCAGGATCAGCCACGTAGGCTCAGGCTCGTGCCCGGGCTCCTCCTGAAGCCGCCTGAGATGCTCCAGCGCTGACATCAGCCACGTGGGTGAGCCCCCCTCGAGCAGAAGATCGAGAGCCAGCTCGAACCACGTGGCTGCCCCGGCGCTGTCGCCGTCAGCCTCGGTCGGCTCGGGCACCTGTTCCTCATCAGCAGTGGTCTCCGTGGTGTCAGAGTCGAGAAAGGCGTTGCTTGCCTCCTCCTCGGCCCGCTCGCCGTCGCGGGTGGCCTGCTTGACATCCTTGGCGGTCTCGACGGAGCTGGCCTCAACGGAGCTGGCCTCATCGTCCTGGTCGGAGAAGGACTGGGCTTGCTCATCGGCCTGTTGGTCGTCAGCGATGACCTCGTCCTCGGTGGCTTGCTCGCTTTCCTCTGCGCAGCTCGTCTCCTCGTCCGTCTTGGCCTCGTCCTGGTCGAGCTGGTCTGCTCGTTGCTGGCCTGGCCGTCGTCAAGTGCGACCTGCTCGTCCGCCTCAACCTCGGTCGTGTCGATGTGGACAGCCACCTCCTCGGCGGCCTCCGAGAAGGCCTCGACCTTCTTGCCCTCCACAGTGACCTCCAGGGCATCAGTCTCTTGGTTGACGACCTTCCTTGCGCCGTAAATCGGGGCCTCGTTGATGACATTGACGATCATCTTCTTAGCCTTGATGGTCACCATCTTGCCCTCCTGCACAATTCCGCCAAAGGCGATGCGGCTGCTGGCACCGCCGACCCTCACGACGACCTCGTCCTCACGCTTGCCAAATACCTTGGCGAAGAGGCGAGCAAAAATCGCGCCACCTTCTTTGTCACCTTTTTGACGAGCTTGACCACAAAGCATGCGTAGCAACAGTTCTGCTGGTCCTGCTGGTCCTGCTGCTGGTCCTGCTGCTGGTCCTGCTGCTGGTCCTGCTGCTGTAGCTGCAGGTGGTGCTGGTGCTGCTGCAGCAGCTGCAGCAGCTGGTCCTGCTGGTCCTGCTGCAGCAGCTGCTTCTGGTCCTGCTGGTCCTGCTGCTGGTCCTGCTGCTGGTCTTGCAGCTGGTCCTGCAGCAGCTGTAGCAGCTGGCCTTTCTGGTCCTGCTGGTCCTTCTGGTCTTGCTGGTCCTTCGGGTCCTGCTGATCCTGCTGATCCTGCTGCTGGTCCTGCTGGTCCTGCTGCAGGTCCTGCTGTTGATCCTGCTGCTGGGTCCTGCTGCTGGTGGCCATTCTGGCCCGTCTTCTCGCTTACCTTTTTCAGGCCCGGCGCCTCGTCAGCGACGGTGACGCCCCGAGACCGCCTTGTTGCCATCTTGCCTGCGTGCCCAGATGAGTTTTGGTTTTGGTTGATCTCTTGTCAAAAACATGCAGACTCGCCTTTCCCCTTTGTTTGCTTTGTCGTTCTATCGGAGAAAAGGAAAAAGTTGACCCCTCGGGACCCTTTCGCGAAACGATGAAGGGTCACGCTGCTTGCTCTTTTACCACACCCTTGGAAAACCATCAACGAAGATGTTCGATGCCAGCGAGTTGGTGACACGAATCGTCTCAAGCAAGGTCTTAAGTTGCGCCGATTGGCCGACAACCCGACATGGTCCATTTTTTTGTGGAACAGAACACGTGGTTGGCATCAACTGAGTATGGCCAACCTTGCTCTCTGGCCAAAGATCAGAGAAAAGAGATGCCGGCGATGGCGCGCGGCGGCTAGCTCTGAACTAAGAGCCTTAGGGCTCGCTTGGCACTCGAGTGTAGAGCCGGCCCACGCGGCGGAACTCGAGACGAACCTGGGCCTCGTGCGCGCGTTGACTGGTGTTTCGTAACGGTACTGATGGCATCAAGCAGCATCAAAACGAAGATCCCGAATCTGCGATTTGCCCGTTCTACCCTCCGTACTCGCCAGATCTTCAAGGCTGCGCCCCGCGTCTGACGGAGACGGGGCGCAGGAGCTGAACAAGGGGGAGACCCGGACAGCGTGCGTAGGTCCTAACGGTCGGCCCCGTGACGCGTGCCCCGCCGTAGCATCTTGTAGAGAGTGCTAAGCTCTCGAGCCACCGGTCGTTTCTCCCGTGGCCGACGAATCGACCCCCTGTCGCAGGTCGCTCCTCTGACGCGCTCTCTGGTACGGTAGCCCGGGGAAGGCCGGTCTCGATCCAGACCGGCTTTTCCAGGTACTCGATTTCTCTGGCTAGCAATGTTCTGTCTTGCGAGGGCCACAGAACGACCGAATGCGTGTTGCCAGCCTGCCCTAGGATTGATAGAATCAGATACAAAGAGCCCATGGCCTGCTCTTGTCCCTTCCTTGCAGCGTCTTGACGACCCTACGTGGTGGAAAAAAGCGGTACGGAAACCGTACGGCCGTACCGTACTCAGGTACCCGTAGTACTGACGTACAGTACCATACCGTACCGAGTTCGGGCACGCTCTGCAAGATGCTCGATTTCGGCAGGCCACGCTTGGGAGATCGACTTGGTTCATGACAACCTTGTCCTGTCGGTCATAGTGCATGCCTGTCGCTTCACTCCCCGGCAACGACCATGGACACCAGGCTCCAAACGCGAGGTAGCGATTCCTCGTCCCCGCCAAGGCGCTAGCTATCGTAGACTGTGTAATTTCGATTTTCAAACCTACTAGCTAGTAGTATGTGTCCAGAACAGTGACGCGCATGAGCGGGTTGCGCCAGTCGTAGCCCACCGCCGAGAGCGGCTTGCCGTTCGCGCCGAGCTCGTGCCGGCTCAGGTGCCGGTTGTCCTCGTTGATGCCGTGGAACCCGCGGTGCACGTGCACGAAGCCCGCCGTTGCCCCGGATGTTGCCGCTCTCGGGCGAGCACGCCGGACCCGGGATGCTCATGCACAGCTCGTTTGTTCTCCTCGCTGCCGGCGTCGAGGCCCGGAAGGTCAAACACGTCGCCCTCGTATCGGGACGCCGTTGAGCGCCGCAAAGCAGTCATTGGTGTTGATGGCCATGGTGGCGATGGTCACGCGGTAGTCGTCGTTGATCTTGAGCTTGATGGTGGTCCGCTCGCCGGCCAGAAGCGGCCCATCGACGCGCTTGACCGCAAAGACGCCAGGCTGGTGCTCATAGGCGTCGACGAGCGCGTCCGGGTTGCCGTCCTCAGCGAGGATGCGAGCGGCTTGGAGCCGGCTGGCCCTGGCGGTAGAGCGGCTCGACGTCCTTGGAGTGGACCCATGACGAAGAAGCTTGAGAAGGGCTGCTGGAAGGAGAGGTTGTTGATGGCGACCTCGACCTCCTTGAGGACTTGTTGCCGTCCTTGTGGAAGCCGTCCTGGCACTCGCAGTCGTCAAAGGTGTCGTAGCACTGGCGGTGCGGCTTGCGGTAGCTGTGGTGGGGCACTTGAAGTCGTTGCGGCAGCCCGACAAGCTGCGCACGTCACCGCGAATGGAAGCGGCCTCAGTCTGAGCGGCGCCAAGGGCGAGCATGGCGATGGTGGCAGCGGCGGCAGTGATCTTCTGATGATGGGGCTTTGTTGTTGCTTGTTGCTGTTGTTGTTGTTGTTCTGTGTTGCTGCTTGGAGTTGTGGGTTTGGTTTCCTCAAACAAGGACGATGACACTGATCGGAGCTGATGGAATGATGCGGGCTCCTGAAGCGTGTGTCAGTGTCCATGACTCTGTTGTTTGTGTTCAGCGGACGCGTGTGGCGCTGTCATCGACTGTGTCATTGACTCATCACATTGTCTGTCAGAAGCGCGTGGATCGATCATCATCACCGAACTCGAGTTCAGCTTTGCGTCACTTCTCAGAATTGCCGCATACGACCTGGACGCAAAATGCGCTGAAAGGCAACTGTTCGAATCGAGATCGAGATCAAAACCACAACTCCACCAAGCAACACAGAACAACAACAACAACAACACAACAAGCAACAACAACAAGCCCATCATCATGGAAGATCACTGCCGCCGCTGCCACCATCGCCATGCTCGCCCTTGGCGCCGTCAGACTGAGGCCGCTTCCATTCGCGGTGAAGTGCGCAGCTTGTCGGGCTGCCGCAACGACTTCAAGTGCCCGACCAACAGCTACCGCAAGCCGCACCGCCAGTGCTACGACACCTTTGACGACTGCGAGTGTCAGGACAGCTTCCACAAGGACGGCAACAAGTGCCTCAAGGAGTCGAGGTCGCCATCAACAACCTCCTTCCAGCAGCCCTTCTCCAGCTTCTTCGTCATGGTCCACTCCAAGGACGTCGAGCCGCTCTACCGCCAGGGCCAGCCGGCCTCCAAGCCGCTCGCCATCCTCGCTGAGGACGGCAACCCGGACGCGCTCGTCGACGCCTATGAGCACCAGCCTGCGTCTTTGCGGTCAAGCGCGTCGATGGGCCGCTTCTGGCCGGCGAGCGGACCACCATCAAGCTCAAGATCAACGACGACTACCGCGTGACCATCGCCACCATGGCCATCAACACCAATGACTGCTTTGCGGCGCTCAACGGCGTCCCGATCTACGAGGGCGACGTGTTTGACCTTCCGGGCCTCGACGCCGGCAGCGAGGAGAACAACGAGCTGTGCACGAGCATCCCGGGTCCGGCGTGCTCGCCCGAGAGCGGCAACATCCGGTCGGGCAACGGCGAGGGCTTCGTGCACGTGCACCGCGGGTTCCACGGCATCAACGAGGACAACCGCACCTGAGCGGCACGAGCTTGGCGCGAAACGGCAAGCCGCTCTCGCGGTGGGCTACGACTGGCGCAACCCGCTCATGCGCGTCACCGTCCTGGACAAGTACTACTAAATCTGCAAAAGACTGTTTCGTGATGATTGTCCTCTCTGCTGTCTGACACGTGAACTGCCACGTCGCTGAGTAGCGTGCTGGTGACTGCGGCGGCGACGGCTGCCTACTGTCTACCTAGCCCGATCTTAGCGCCGGAGCGCCACTGCGCGATGAACCGTCCAACTCGAACTCACGCGGCATCTTGTCCTTGTGAGACGCTGCCACTTGGCCCAGCGACTGGCTGCACTTGCAAGTCGCGCCAGCACACGCTTTTGAGACGAGCGGCTTGTTCTCGATGGCGTTCTTGGGCATAGTCTTTGTCATACAAGCCACGCGTCGCTGCTCTCGAGATGGCAATGCGATGGAGGGTTTGCGCGACCGCTTGTCCACTGCTGCTCTCGCGCCTGACATGTCTGGCCGAGGCCGAAGAGCGCGCAGCCCTCTCTCGCCACCAGCACGCCCTGAGACTCGAACGGCGTGGCGGTGAGACCGACCAGTGTGTTCACGAGGATGGAGTCGCCTAGCTATGCAACAGCGCTTAATGCCGCCTGCCAGCTCCAAGGAAGGGCTGCGAGTTGTAGTAAGGTCGGTGGGGTTGTTCACGAACGGGCTGCCCCTACGGCCGCGCTTGACGCCGCATGCATGGCCCTCGATGTCAGCGACGGCATTGGAGCCATTGCGGGCGAACCGAGAGAGGTCGCAGGGCGCGCCAAACCAATTAAGCTGCGTGGCTGCACGACTGGTCGGGGCGCTTGTCGCAGAGAGGTCGAACACGTCAAGGTGATCCTGACCCTGCTCGCCGTTACCCTCATCATGACCGGCGGCCGCGGCCGCTGGCGAGCTTGGGAGACCCTCCCGCGGCGTGGCCAGTGCTCTCGACGGAGGGGCTGCTGAGGGCCTCCAGCGGCTCAGGCTGCACGCAGGTGAAGCCGGCCGAGACGTCACCGCGAACGGAAAAGCTGAGACGGCGGCGCTTGCTGTCTGTTACCGCCAAGAAAGGGACACGCCATGCGGCGGAGTTGGGGTGGCTGTTCACGAGGGAAGTGTGCTGCGCTACGGCGAGACCAGCTGGAACGTCCATCATGAGGTCGTGCTGCCCGGCGCCAAGAGCGGCCGTCGCAGCCGCGGTCGAGCTGGCGAGACTCTTCGCGGCGTGGCCGGTGCTCTCGACGGAAGGGCTGCCGCCGGGCTCGAGCGGGTCAGACTGCGCGGCAGTGAGACCGCCTGGGGCGTCAGCCACGGTGGACACGTTCTGGTGGTCGCGCTTGGTGTCGTGCAGCACCAAAAACGGGCTGCACCATGCGCGCGGGTCGTCGGGACTGCACGCGAATGGGTTTCGCGGGCGGTTGGTGCCGACTGCACCGACCTCGATGCCAGCAACGGGCGTCACCGGGTTTGACCGCACGCCCGAGCCAGTGGGGCCGAGTAAGAAGGGATCGCTTGACGTGCCAAATGGATTGCGCCGCAGACGTGCCCGAGTGTCCGTCGTTCTGACGACTGGCCGGCGCTGAGTGTCACGGACCCCAAGAGCGGCCGTCACGATCGCGGTCGAGCTGGCGAGACTCACCGCGGCGTGACCAGTGCTCTCGACAGACGGGCTCACGACGTGCTGGGCTGTACTACGGCGAGACCGGTCCGAATGTCCTCGAGGTCGTGCTGCCCAGCGTCAAGAGCAGCCGTCACGGCCGCGGTTGAGTTGGCGAGACTCTTCGCGGCGTGGCAGGTGCTCACAACAGAAGGGCTGCCGAGGGGCTCCAGCGGCTCGGACTGCGCGGAAGTGACACCGACTGGGGCGTGAACGTGGATAGAAACGTTGAGGCGGCGGCGCTTGCTGCGTGTCACCGACAAGAAAGGGACACGCCATGCGATCAAGTCGAGATGGTGGTACACGAACGGAGTGTGCTTGGAAGTGGCCGGAACGTCCAAAGTAGGCTGCTGCTGCTGGCTGCTGCTGCTGCTGCTGCTGCTGCTGCTGCTGCTGCTGCTGCTGCTGCTGCTGCTGCTGCTGCTGCTGCTGCTGCTGCTGCTGCTGCTGCTGCTGCTGCTGCTGCTGCTGCTGCTGCTGGCTGCTGCTGCTGCTGCTGCTGCTGATGTTGTTGTTGCTGCGCTGCGCCTTACGCTTGGCGTTGGTGGTCTTGTGGTCGGTGGTCTTGCGGCGGCGCTCTTGATGGCGGCACCCTTGGCGCCCTTGGCGCGCCGGTATGCTGGCATCATCCTCGGCCGAGGTATTTTTCAAGCCGCCTCCGATGTCGGCTGCATGGCGCTTGCCGCCGCCCTGCGCACTGCTCCGGACTGGCCCCGACGCTGCAAGCGCGCCCCGGGGCTTGGCGGTCGTGCTCTGGCGGCCGTTGCGCTGCATCTTGCCTTGCTGCCCTTCGCGTGGCTTTGCGACGCCGGCAGCGCGGCCCTAACCGCCTGGCGGTGGCCACTCCGCCTGACTTGTCCCTTGGTCCTCTGCGGCGCCGGAGGGGCTGTGACGATGAGGCGAATGCCGCAGTCATCGCCGTGGGCCCCTTGCTTGCTTGCCAGACTTGCGTGCGTGGCCCGCTGTGCCGTGCCGTGCGTCGTCGTCGCTCTCCTGTTTCCTTTGCTTGCTTGCTTGCTTGGTTTCTGGTCTGCCTCGAGATGGTGCCGAGATACTCTTTTGACAACAAAGAGAGCTCTGGTGGCGCGAAAGCTACCCTTGTTCTGGTCGCAGTTTGGGTCGACACCGTTGCTGCATTCCCCGCTCACATCTGTCGCTTCTAGCCACAACCAGAACAGGTGCGTGCCTCGAGCTGCAGAAAATGTTTGGAGAGCAACTGTCGTCATCACCCATTCGATTGATTGTTGATGAACCAAACAATTGACCGCATTGACTCCAGTATTTGACGAGTGCTGCCCTCACAGCCAGTCACAACCTCTGGTGACGCTCTCTCTCTCTCTCTCTCTCTCTCTCTCTCTCATCTCTCTCTTCGTCTGACTGAGAGGCCACAGTGGAATAGAATCAAACTTTGTGGCTGTTTTTGCGACCGGGCCGTCGTACCTCACAGGTTTTTCGAAATTGTTTGAGAGGGGCCAAGGGAGAATAGAGAGAGCGTAAATAGCGAATGTGAGGGGCGTCAATCGGTCACAAGTTTGAACCACCACAAATAACGGATGAAAGGACGGCAGTTATTCTCTAATCGCGCGTATTCTTGTGGTGGTTAGGAGCAACAGATCCACACGGAGAATGCAGCAGTCCTGTCGACGCCCACTGCCACCAGAACAAGGCAGGCTTTGCGCCACCAGCGCCGGAGCTCTCTGGTGGTTGCAGAAAGGGTCTCCGAAAAGCATTCCAGACCGGAATCGAAAGCGCGCAGGAGAGAGAGGAGAGACAGGAGAGCCATGGCGACGCACAGCACAGCACGGCGGACCGCGGGCGCGGGCCTGGCAAGCAAGGGGGCCACGACGACGACTGCGGCGTGCGCCTCGTCGCCACAGCCGCCTCCGGCGCCGCAGAGGACCGAGGGACGAGTCACGCGGAGTGGCCACCGCCAGGTGGTTAGGGCCGCCCTGCCGGCGTCGCAAAGCCACGCGAAGGGCAGCAAGGGCAAGATGCAGCGCAACGGCCGCCAGAGCACGACCGCCAAGCCCCGGGGCGCGCTTGCAGCGTCGGGGCCAGTCACCCGGAGCAGTGCCCGCAGGGCGGCAAGCGTCGTGCAGCCGACATCGAAGGCCGGCTTGAAGGTTACCTCGGCCGTGGATGATGCCAGCAAGACTGGCGCCGCCAAGGGCGCCAACGCCGTCAAGGGCGCCAACGTCGTCAAGGGCGCCGCCACCAAAAGCGGCGCCCGCAAGACCACCAACGACAAGGGCGCCGCCGTTGGCAAGGGTGCCGCCAACAAGGGTGCCGCCCGCAAGGTGCCGCCCGCAAGACCACCAAGGCCAAGAGCGCCGCCGCGGCCAAGAGCGCCACCGCCGCAAAGAGCGTCGCCAGCAAGGGTACCGTGAAAGCCGCCCCCGCCAAGCGCTACAGCGGCGTCAAAGCCGCCGCCACCAACACCAAGACCACTGCCAGCAAGACTGCGCCTGGAACTCGCCGTAGCCGCCGCCAGCTTGGTCTGGGCCCGCAGGAGGGATCAGACGCGGCGAATCAGACGGCCAAGGACACCCAAGCAAATGTCGGCAGCGCAGGGCGCGGGGCGCAACAGCAGCAACACTGTGCGACGCGGATCCAAGGCGACTGCTGCGGCCGCGACTGGAGCTAGGACCTCGCCGACCCGCCGCAGCCGCCGCATCAAAGGCCTACCCGCGAAGCCCATCGTCCAGCCGGCGACCATCACGAGCCGCAAGCTCCGCGTCGAGGCCGATCCGCCGACTGTCGACAACGGCAGCAGCATCCAGGAGGAGACCGCCAGCCTGCACACTCGTGGTGTCCTTGGTGCCAGGAGTGCATCCGCCAAAGCCGTGCAGCAGCCAACGCCGGCCCTTGCCGTGCAGCCAAAGGCAGTCGGCAGGCAGCAGCCGTTTGTCCAGGCCGAGTACCACGTCGCAGACAACGGCGCCACCGAGGAGCCGAATGCCGTCGACCAGCCGCTGTCGGCCGTGTCCGTCACGCCACGCGACAGCGTCACAATCTCGTCCGCTAAGCCCGACCAAATCTTGGCGGCAGCGGCCGAAAAAGACCAGAGCGGCGTCGTCGGCCAGGAGAACAAGGCACTGCGAGTGCCACTGCGGGTGCGTTTGGGTCGCAATGGATGCCGTGAAGACTCCTGACGCAGGCAGCAACGGCAACAAGTCCGTTCTGCTCAGCTGCGACACCGAGGCGCTCCTCGTGGCCTCCAAGGGCGCTGACCAGGCCGCCTTTGGCAGTCCAGCGCAATGCCACGCAGCTTGGGTCCGCGAGGGCCGCAAAGTGCTTCCCCGCGAGCAGTAGCAGCAGCACTAGCAGCACCAGCAACCGCAGCAACCGCAGCAGCAGCACTCGCAGCAACAGCGCCAGCAGCACCACCAGAACCAGGCGACAGCTCCAGCAACAGCAACAGCAACAGTACCAGCAGCGGCAAGTCCGTTCTGCTCAGCCGCGACACCGAGGCGCTCCTCGTGGCCTCCAAGAGCGCTTTGACCAGTTCGCCTTTGGCAGTGCGGCGCAATGCCACGCAGCTTGGGTCCGCGAGGGCCGCAAAGTGCTTCACCGCGAGCAGCAGCGCCAGCAGCAACAGCAACAGCAGCGACCGCAGCAACAGCAGCAACAGCAGCAACAGCGCCAGCAGCAACATTGCGCCCGCCGGTACTGCTCTTGGGACTGCCAAACAAACCGCCGAGCTGCAAGCGCTCGGCAGCACGTCGGTGGAGAGCATGAGCCACGCCGCGGAGAGTCTCGCCAGCTCGACCGCGACCGTGCCGGCCACCCTTGACGACGGTGGCGCCAAGCAGCACGACCTCGTGGACGTTCCGGCTGGTCTCGCCGCAGCGCAGCACATTCCGTTCCTGTACCGCCACCTCGACTCGATCGCAGCGCGTGTCCCGTTCCTGGTGGTGGCAGGCGGCAAGCGCCGTCGTCTCAACCTTTTCGACCGCGATGACGCCCCAGCCGATTTCACTGGCGCGCAGTCTGAGCCACCGGCCGCTCACGATGAGGGTAACGACAAGCAGGGTCCGGGCCGCCGTGATGCGCCCAGCCTCAGCGCAACGAGCGCTCCGGCCAAACGTGCCGCCACGCGGCACTATCGGTTGGCACGCCTTGCGACCTCCGTCCGTTCACCCACCCTGCCTTCGAAGTCGAGGTCATTGCATTCGGCGTCAAGCGCCGCCGCTTCAACGCTTCCATCCCCAGTCCCGGTCTCACTGGCACGCAGTCCAAGCCGCTGGAGCCCCTCAGCAGCCGTTCCGTCAAGAGCACTGGCCACGCCGCGAAGAGTCTCGCCAGCTCGACCGCGGGTGTGGCAGCCGCTCGTGATGGGGGCAACGCCAAGCAGGCGCAGGGTCGCCGTGACGCGTCCAGCCTCAACACGGCGAGCGTTCCGGTCAGGCTTGCCGCGTGGTCCACGTGGCGCAATCGGTTTGGCGCGCCTTGCGACCTCCGGCCGTTCACCCGCACGGACCCCGACATCGAGGTCAATGCATTCGGCGTCAAGCGCTGCCGCCGGGACAGCCCGTTCGTGAGCAGCCCCACCGACTCAACTGCATCGAGTAACCCTTTCGCTGAGCTGACAGGCAGCATCAAGCGCCGCTGCCTAGGCCGTTCCTTCCCGGTGGACACTGAGGTCGGTCTCGCCGCGGCGCCGCCCAGGTCGCAGGGCGCGCTGGGGGTGAGAGAGGGCGGCGCGCTCACGTCGGTGTCGGCCGGGCGCGTGCCAGGCGAGAGGCAGGAGTTGGGCAAGTGGTCGCGCAAAGCCTCCATCGAATCGCCCCCAAAGTGAGGCCTCACGAGCAGCGACGCGTGACTCGTTTCGCAAAGATCGCGCCCAAGAACGTCATCGAGACCAAGCCGCTCGTCTCCAAGGGCGTGTGCTGGCGCGACTTTGCAAGCACGTGCAGCCTGCCGCTGTGTCAGGTGGCCGAGTTTCGCAAGAACAAGAAGCCGCGGAAGCTCAAGAAAGCCAGATCCTCGCAGCAGCTCGCCGACCCAAAGCTCCAGTTTGGCAGCCCCTCGCAGCGCCACTGGCGCGCCACTGCGGTGCGCGGAATCCTCGCAGTGCGCGGGAATAAGCCAAAGCCTCGCACCGACGACTCGCAGCCGCTCATGGGCGAGCCGAACGAAGAAACCGGCAGGTACTCGTCCACTTCGCTGGTGGACAGCTCTGAGGGAGCGGTCACTCAGCAAGCAGGAATGTCTGCGGCATTACAATCAAACAACAAAGCCTAGCCTATCGCTATGGCGCCGCGCTACAACTTGCGCTCCACGTTGCGCCCAACCTCGGGTCTCTCTCCGGCGTGCGTGCGGCCTCTGCCACGATTGCAACACCAAAGGACCGGGCTCGCCGCCCGTCGGTTCGCTTCACCGCCATGGCCGTCGTGTGCCTCTCGGCCGTCGTGTGCCTCTCGGCCGTCTGTACCTGAGCCGGTGGCGGCAACGTCGGCCACGCGACGTCCGCCTCCTCGTTGCCGAGGCCAGCTACCGCAGGGAGCTCCAGAGGTAGGCTGCAGTCATGCGCTAGGCGCGTCTAAAGCAAAGGTCTGCCGGGGGCCTTTGCGGCCGTGCTGAGCTAGCCACGCCGCCTGGTCTCGCAGGACGTCGATGGCGCGCGGGCGGGAGAGGCAGGACGGCAACACCCGATCAATCAAGAAGTTGCGAGGGAAAGCGTACGCTGACAGAGCGTGGCTGCGGTGGCAGCGAGCAAGCTGGCCCTAGCCACCGGGCGGCTTGATGCCGGCCAAACGGACCATGCTCGACTACAGGAACGTCCAGAAGAGCTGCTTGGAGGGCAAGTTGATGATTGCGACCATCTTGAGACACTTGAATTGGCAGATCTTCGTACGGCAGATTTAGTAGTACTTGTCCAGGACGGGGCGCGCATGAGCGGGTTGCGCCAGTCGTAGCCCACGGCTGACAGCGGCTTGCCGTTCCGCCAAGCTCGTGCTGGCTCAGGTGCCGGTTGTCCTCGTTGAAGCCGTGGATGAAATCTCGTGCAAAGGGAGCGCGAGGCGGCGGCCGAGCCGAACCTAGTTCCCGTTCTTCACGTCTTCCTTCCGTCCCGCCTGCAGCAGCAGGCGGCACCTTACCCAAGCGTAGGCGCCTCAGCAGCGGTTGACCCACGGAGCCGAGGCGCCGCGCCAACGGGGCGCTTCAGCCAGGAGGTGAAAGGGAAACACCCTTCCTCTGGTCAAGCAGAGGTGGGAACCAGCTTTGTCTTGTGTCGTCATTCGACACCAAGCATCTCCGGTAAGCAGGCGAGTTTCGCTCCGCCAGCGTTGCAGACACATTGTCCGTGTGCTGGACAGCAGTTGCAAGTCGGAGCCGAGGCAGTCGCCAACCCTTGTGCTGGCCTTGCAGTCTCGCACGGCCGCAACGAGTCCGTGTCGGACAGCTACGGGCCTGCCGCCAAGGCCTAAGGAGTCGCACGTTGGAGCCTGGCGCGTGGGAAGGCCGCACGCATGCTGCACGGCGAGCGCGGCGATGATGAGGCGGTTGATAAGCAGGCGTTTCCGTCCCGGAGCGGTGGGGCTTTTAAAGTCATCGTTCTACGTTGGGATTGGAGCCGGACCCGCCGGTGAGGGCCGAGACGGAGGCGGACACGAGCGAGGAGAGGGCGCGCACCTGCGGCAGCACCTCATTGTCGATCCCCTGGGGCTCGGACAGAATGTTGAGGACTAACAAATGGATCTTCTCCATGATGGTGCGCATGGCCAACTGCTCCTTGGATGGTTGACGGATCGCACGCGCAGGCGCTCCAGCTCCTCGAGCATGGCCTTGTCTGCAGCAGGCTCGCCGCCGTCGCGGTCCACCCGCAGTGCGGCGTTGGCTTCAAGCAGCTGCCGGAGCTGGGCGTCCTTCTTGCTGAGGCGCTCGGTCATCTGGTCGCGAAAGGACCTATATTGGCTTGTGAGCGCGCGAACACGCGCTTCGAGCCCGGCCTGCGCCGGCCCCTTGGTCGCGTCGTCAGCGGGGCCCTCGTGCTTGATTTCTTGTTGACGCTCTGCGGCATGCAGTGCGTCTGGCTCGGCCTGGTCTGGCACCGCGTGATGCAAGCGGTCCTCCAGCTCGAGATTAATCCGCTGCAGATGGATGACCTCGGGCAGTCTTGCGATCGAGGTGTTCCTGGCCCTCGGCCTGCGCCCGCGACGTTTCGTCAAGCTCATCCTGCAGAGCAACGATCTGATCGTCACGCTCGTTTAGGCGCTGCGTGAGGGCTACCATGATGTCCCGCTGCTTGAGCAAGAGCTGCTTGTAGCGGTCCACTTGCGCCCGCTGGGCCCCGATCTGCTCGCGCTCGCGCTCGAGGTCGTCCATTTTGAGCTGGTACTCGCGGCGAATCTGCTCGCGGTGGCGGTTGAGCGCTTGGCGAAACTGCGGCGTGTCTTGCAGATTTCCGCCGAGCATTTTACCCTCCAGCTCGGCAATCTTGTCTTCCAGCTTGCGCTTGGCCTGTTTCTCGCGCATGAATTCGAACGAGCGACTCTCGAGGGCGCGCAGCGCCGCCATTGTCCGCCTCCGCGCGGCGCTTTTGGTCCTCCAGCTCTAGCACTACGCGCTGGTCGACGACGCTTTGGCTCCGCTGCAACAGCTCGCGCCTCAGGCGCTTGAGCTCGCGCTCATACTTGCGCAAGAGCGAGTTCTTGTCCACGTCCTCGTTCACCACTGCTGTGTTGCGCATGTTCTTGGCGCGGTTGGCGAATTTTAGCGTGGAGAGCGTCTCGGAGAAGGCGTCCAGCGCCGGCGAGACCATGGCAAGCATGGCCGTCTTGCAGTTTCCGCCAAGGCTGTCCTCGAGGATGCGCGTGAGTTTCGAGTCGCGGTACGGAATGTGCGCCCGCGAGCGGGCGTCCGTGAGCGCGCTGATTACGTTGCCCAGCGCGGAGAGGGAGCGGTTGATCTTGCGACTCTCCTCTAGCCTCTGGCCTGTGGCGCCCGAGACTCGCACGCGCTCCGAGCCGGCCAGGTCCACCAAGTTGAGCTTGGCCACGCGAAAGCGCTGGCGCACAAACTGGCTGCCGTCGATGCTGTCGCCTGCGAGGGCCTTGTGCTGGAGCAGAGACTCAAACTGCTCGGCGGAGATGTCGCGCCCATTGTCGTCCACAAAGGACGTCTCGCACTGCTCGACGATGAGGCGGAGGAGGAGCGTGGCTGCGGCTGCTTGCGTCGTTCAGCTTGGTCTTGCCGGTGGCGCGCACGGCCGCGCCGCTGTCCATCAGCTTGAAGATCTCTTGCGGCGAGCGGACCACCCACTCGGAGAGCCCCTCGACGTACACGCCGCGCCCATTGTGCTTGGCCTTGTCGTCCTCGCGGATCTGCAAGTTGGCGCTCTCTGGCTTGAGCAGGTCGTGGATCACGTCGTTGTATATCTGCAAGTACGAGGCGCGCACCAGGAACCGCTTGCTGCTCGTGGCGTTCTCCTGGATATGCGAAAAGATTTGCTCGATGGCGCGCGGCACGATGCCGCGGTCCTCAAACCGCGCGGCCGTGCCCTCCATCGTGTACGTCTTGCCCGTGCCGGTCTGCCCGTAGGCCAGGATGGTCGCGTTGTACCCCTCCAGGCAGGACGCCACCAGCGGCCGCGCCGTGCTCTCGAACACGTCGCGCTGTGAGGCGTCCGGCCCATACACGTGGTCGAACGCGAACGCCTGCTGCGGCACGCCCTCGCGCTGCTTGTGCGGCGGCGGGGTCAGCGTGATGCGCGCATCGGCGCCCACGCCGGCCGTGCTCTGGTACGGCACGCCGAGGTACCCGTTGAGCTCGTGCTCGAGCGGCGGTCTCACCCGAATCACCACTCGCACATTCTTTTGCTGCCCTGCGCTGCCGCCTGCCGCCACGCGGCCGTCGATGGGAGACGGCGCGCCGCCGCCCTCGGCGCGCTCGAGTTCCTCGGCGAGCGCGGCCAGGGCCTCGTTGACGCCCCCCGCCATCGTCGTTGCGTCCCCAACGTTCGGCCACCCCAGGCTCATTGGGGGAGGCCGGCGTCGGCGTCGATCGATGGCCGGGCTGCGGCTGCTGCGCGAGCCGCAGGCCGCGCTGGAGCAGGACGGGGCCGGCCGGTTTCTTGGTTGTTAAAGTTGATCTTCTACGCAAAGTGCTTGAGCCAGGAGCGCAGGTCCGCGAGCGAGAACTGCAGGTGGTTGCCCTCGGTGGAGAAGAAGGAGACCTTGCCGGCCTCGTAGAGCGAGCGCAGGCCAAAGGCGTCCGCGGAGAAGGCCGCGGTGCCGTTAAAGGGCACGACGTGATTGAAGGTCCGTCCTTGAAGAAGCCAAACCACTCCGAGTCGTGCGGGAAGATCATCGTGTCCTGGTTGGCTCGGACGAGCAGCAGCGAGGCGAGGCTCGCAAAGTTGGCCTTGAAGCGCGCCGCGTCCGGGTGGTCCACCTCGTTGTTGATGAACGGGAGGAAGGGGTTGTGCTTTTTGTACATCTCCAGCTCGGTCGGGTCTTTGAGAAAGTTGGCTTGCGCCACAAGGGCCTGGACGGCATCGGTGTAGGCCACGTCGCCGACAATGTCGGCCACCTTGCGGCAAAGCACGCCCGCGAGACCCACGGGGTCGCAACGCGGTAGCGAGCCCGTGCCCGCCATCGGGCCGTGCACGGAGAGAAAGTTGCGCACCGGCGGGTCGTTGTACTTGTGCACGTAGCCGCGGATGACCAGGTTGCCCTGGCTAAAGCCCATGGCATCAAAGCCGCTCGAGAGCTTGGCGTCTGCGCGCACCTCTTTGGCAAAGTGGTCCACCTGGGCCCACATCGTCGTGAGAAAGGCGTTCACGGTGTCTTCGGTCCAGCCGTCGCCGTCGCTGATGCACACGCTGTACACGCCACGTTCCTTGCCAACAAACTGGGTGATCTGCTCCATGCCCGGGTTTCTGCAGGCGTCGCCCATGCCGTGCGCGACGACGATCGGCAGGCCTCCGCCCTCGCCCCGGCTCACACCACGCACGCCGCCGTCGAGCCCGAGCTGCGCCGGTCCCTCGATTAGCTCCACGCCACGCGCCGCAGCGATGGCGGGCAGCGCAACAAGGGCCAGCAGCTGCACCATCCTCCTCGTCCTCGTCCTCGCTCTCCTGTCGCGCCTTCCCTCCCTTCTCTGCGTCCCAAAAGACCTCATCAACAGCAACAAAGATACGGTACCGATACGGTACAAATATACGGTACCAGTACCGCAACGCTGCCAGAACAAGCCAACAGTGGATCCAGATTCGACCGCAAAGTGCGCAACCAAGAAAGATTTCCCCGCAAGTCCGTTCCAAACCAGGGCTTGCGCTATTCAGCGCTTCGCCCGCGCTGTGGTCTGCTCGGCGCGTTTCCTCCGCAGCACTGCGGGGCGAGATGCACAGTCCCGGCCCTGGTTCTCCGTGGCACGCCCGCCACCGCAGGCCATGCTTTTGCGCCTGGGTGAAACCGCTGCGCGCGCAGAAAGTTCCGAGCCTCGCGCTGCAGACTTGCGGGCCGTCGCTCCTGCCTAATCCGGCGCTAGGCCCTCCTAGGCAAGGCCCGGGTGGCTAAGAACCGCACCACGCAGAAGAAGCGCGAAAGCAGAGCGGCGAGCCCAGCAAGGGAAAAACCAGAGGCAGCAGATCAGCAAGAAGGCAAGTTCGAGGTCGAGGTCGAGGTCGCGCTCGAGGTCGCGGCCAGAGCGAGCGAGCGGGCGGGCGGGCGAGCGGGCGGGCGAGGGCCGGCGCGGGGGCCTGCACGCCGGCGCGCAGGTCCGGGCGGGCGCGGCCCCGGGGCGCGAGCACGCCGCGGGCGAGCGGCTGAGGGTTCCGGCGCGGGTGAGCGGCCTGCCGGGCCGGCTGGCCGGTCGGCGCGGGATGACGGCGCCACTGCGGCCCGTGCTCAAGGGCGTGCTCGGGGAGGAGGGGACGGGTAAGACCGTGTGGGAAGGCGTGTGGTGCATGCGGCAGGACGACTTTGCGACCAAGGCCCTCACGGCTCCGTTTCGGTACGTGCGCACGGGCACCGCGCCAGAACGGGCAGCAAACGCACCCGCTACTGCCGAGGCGAGCAAGCACGGCTTTCAGGACGGCTACTTTAGCGGGTCGTTCGAGGTGCGCAGCGCGACTTCGCCGGCAAGCACCACGCGCTTCAGCGAGAAGAACGTGCTCATCCGCTTTTGCGACGGCGAGGAGCCAGGCTCGGTGCGCGTGGAAGGGTCGGGGTCCAACAAGCTGGGCAAGTTTACCCTCAAGGGGTCCCTCGACGTCAAGTCGCGTGAGATGACCGTGGTGCGCGAGTATGCGCTTCGGAAAAAGCCGCGCAACCCGCGCAGCCAGGCGCGGGTGCAGCGCGAACTGGACCTGGGCACGTCGGCGCTCGCCACGCCCCAGCCCAGGCGGCAGGTGGTGGCGGGCGAGCGGCCCACCTCGCGGGCCGTCGGCGCCCTCATGCAGAGGATGCGGGCATCCTCGACGAGCTGGTCGCAGCGGACACCAACAAGTGGTTCTGCTCGCCGGTGAACGCTGAGGCGCTGGGCTTGCTCGACTATCACACCATCATCGCGGAGCCCATGGACCTGGGCACGGTGCTGGAGCGCTTCACGAGCGGCCAGTTACGCTACCCCGCAAGAGATGCGGCGGGACATCGAGCTGACTTTCAGCAACGCGATCCACTACAACCCGCGCGGACACAACGTGTACAAGGTCGCCGTGCAGCTGCAGGAGCTCTTCGCGGAGCGATTCCAGGTGCTCATGAGCGAGCCCAGCGCGAGCGAGATTAGCACGCCGGACGCGCCGCCCAGCTTTCGCCGCATCGGCAAGCGCCACTCGATTCCCAAGGTGCACTTTGAGCCGTCACCGCACGGCCGCGTGCACGGCTCCTCGCAGCACCAGCTGTCGCCCGACCTGGCGAGGGCACGCCGCGCAAGCGCCGCAAGCGGCAGGGCGACGACGCGCAAAAAAAGGAGCTCGACATGCTGCGGGACCAGGTGGAGCAGATGCGGCAGCACATCACGTCGCTTTCAGGCAACATGGCCGTCGCGCCGGCGGGCCCGATGGTTCCCGAGGCGTCGGCCCCGCGCGCGACGGGCGCTGTGCGGCAGCCAAGTTTTGACTCAATTCGGCGCCTGGGGCGCGACATCCACCTGCTCCCGAGCGACAAGGTGCAGCGCGGCTGGACATCATCGAGGAGAGCGGCTTCAGCCTCCCGGCGAGCGCCAACGGCGAGGTGGAGCTGGACATCGAGTCGCTCGACTACGAGACCGTCCAGCGCCTGCGCAAGTACGTCACGCGGCACCTGCCCGCGGCGGCGGCGGCTGCCAACGCGGCCATGCGCCAGTCCTCTCTGGCCTGACCGACTGACGATTCACAACCACCCTGCTCTTGATTTGAACGCGCGCTCCATCCCAGCTCTCGCCCACAGCCCCTTGCCACAGCGACTGCCAGTGCCGTACTTGCCCAAGTGCACTCTAGCGGAGGAAGCAAGTCCAGACCTCCCTGCGAGCCAAGCAAGCCAAGCCAAGCAAGCAAGCGCACCGAGGCCAGGGCCCACTGCGTGGCGGCGCTGCCTGGCAGCCGGCCTCTTCCTGCGCCGCCGGCCGGCCTGAGGAATTGCCTGAGGCCCCCCGGTGCAAGTCCCTGTCCGTCGCTCTGGCGAAGTGAAGTTACCACGCTTCGCCGACTGTCGGTCGGTTTTGTTGTGTCGTCTCTGTTGTGCGCTCCAAGTTGCAACAGGCGCGAGGGGTCGAGCTGGTGCGCGGAGCAGACCCGAATCGGCGGCGAGATGGCGGAGGAGCAGCGCGGCAAGCTCATGGAGGGCGGCGCGCCCGACTTTTCGTTCTTTGGCAAGAAGGTCACGCCCTGCGAGCTCGAGTGGCGCGGGATCGGCCTGCGCATCAAGAAGAAGGAGATTCTGGCGGACATCTCTGGGCGGTCGCCGAGCGGCCGGCTCACGGCGCTCATGGGGCCGTCCGGCGCGGGGAAGAGCTCGCTGCTGAACGTGCTGGCCGGCCGTGTGATGTCGGGCGGGAAGAAGAAGGTGGCGAGATCTTCGTGAACGGCAGCAAGGTGTCGCCGAGGGCCTTCCGCACCAAGATTGCCTACGTGACGCAGATGGACAACCTGTACGCCACGGCGACGGCCCGCGAGTCGCTTGATTTCTCGGCCCGCCTGCGCCTGCCAGCATCGTATTCCGCGGAACAGCGCGCCGAGCTGGTGGACAACTTGCTAGCCGCCCTGGGCATCACCAAGGTACGAACACCATGGTCGGCTCGGACCTGGTGCGCGGGCTCAGCGGTGGCGAGAAGAAGCGCGTCGCGATCGGCGTCGAGCTGGTCACCAACCCCAACATGCTCTTCCTGGACGAGCCCACCTCGGGCCTGGACAGCTACACGGCACTCAACCTGGCCAAACTGCTGTCGAGCCTGGCGCGCGCGGGCTGCTCGGTGCTGTGCACCATCCACCAGCCATCCGCAGAAGTCTTTGCCGAGTTTGATTCGCTGCTGCTTCTCGCCAAGGGCCGCACCGTGTTCAACGGCGCGGTGGCAGGCATGGCTGCCTCCTTTGCCGCGGCGGGCCACCCGATTCCGCTCAACACCAACCCGGCCGACTATGTCATGCTGCTCGTCCAGGTCGAGGAAGGGGAGGTGCGCATTCCCTTCGTCTCGGACGGCGCCACGGACCTCGAAGACGGTGCCGCCGAGCCCGGCACGGCGCTCGAGGACAGCGACGACGAGCAAAAGCCGAGCAAGCACACTCGCCGCGCGGGCGTCGCCGTGCAGGCCTGGGAGCTGCTCAAGCGCGAGGGCCGAAACGTGCGCGACAAGACGGCCACAATGGCGCAGCTCGGCGTGACGCTCTTCCTCAACCTGCTGTTCTCGGTCATCTTTTACCAGGCCGCCAACCCGGATGCCGAGGGCTACACGGTGCAGAGCGCCTTTGGCGCCGTGACGATTGTCTTTTCGAGCGCCATGTTTGGCTCGGCCCAGGGCCCGCTGCTGACCTTCCCGCTGGAGCGGGGCATCATGATCCGCGAGTACCAAACCACGTACACTGCGCTCCCCTACCTCGTCAGCAAGCTCTTCGTGGAGGTGCCGCAAAACCTCGTCGTGGCGACGGTCGTGATCCTGGTCTCGTACTGGCTCATTGGCCTTCAGGGCTCGTTCATCGCCCTCATCATGGAGATTTTCGTGGTCATGCTCTCCACCTCCTCGCTCGCCGTGGCCCTCGGCTCCCTCGTCTCCGACGCCAAGCAGGGCCAGCAGCTGGCGCCGCTCGTGCTGGTGCCGCAGCTGCTTTTCGCGGGCTTCTTCATCAGCATCAACCAGATCCCCAAGGCGCTGCAGTGGATCCAGTACATTTGCACGCTAAAGTACGGCCTCAACCTCGGCCTTATCCGAGTTCAGCGACTGCAAGCCAGAGCTCCGCGACCAGTGCGAGCAGCTCTTCGTCCGCAGCGACGTCGACAAGGACCTGGCCGGCGTCTACCTGGGCATCCTAGTCGGCATCTTCGCCGTCTTTCGCACCATCTCGCTCGTGGCCCTCGTCACCCGCGCGCGCAACTTTAGCGACTAACAAGAACACTGTGTCTGACTGACCGTGAGCCCCCCTTGGCGACCTCGACGCCCGCGCCGCGCCGCGCCGCGTCCAGCCAGCCCGCCAGCACGGTCGGCGACCGGCCCACCCAGCCACCCAGCCACCAGTCCAACCAACCAACCAACCAACCAACCCAGCCCGCCAACGCGTCGTCCGGCGGCACAGGCGCACCGACGGCGGAGGGAGGTGGACTGCGCTGGCTTTGCCGTGAGGTGGTCGTGCCCACCACCTCCACAGCCAGCGCAGGCTGCCAAGTCGAGACTCTTGGCAAAGTGTGGTGGCGAAAATCTTGTGTGCGAATGACTGTGAATGAGAATCTCAATCAGTCCGAGCTGGAAAGAGGGAGGGCGGGCACGCGCTGGCAAGCGAGCGGCGATGGCGGCGGAGTGGGAGTGGGCGGCGGCGGCGGCGGCGGCGGCGCGCTCGGCGGGGCGCGGGAGGGCCTGCGCGGCTGCAGCAAAAGCCCATGCTCACGTGCGGCGACTGCGACATTCCTTGCCCCGAGGAGATTGTATGCCTGTCTAGCAGGCTGTCCTGCCTGGAGGTGGAGTGCACGGGCAGGAAGGAGGGGCCTGGTCGATGAGCCTGATGGTCGTGACCGGTGGCGTCGCTCTGGTGTACTTTGCCCTCGCGTGGCTGCTTGCCGTCGTGTCCATCATCCAGTACCGAAAGAAGGAGGCCGACCTGCCCAAGGAGAAGCGAGTGCTGGGCACCCGCATGGTGCTAAAGTGGTTTGCCGTGTCCTTCTTCTTCGGCCTGATTGGCTTTGCCGTCATGCTTTGCCTCGTGTCGAGCAAGGTGAACAAGAACCTGGTCATCCAGCAATCGCACGAGGTCGTCGCCGCCAGCGCGCACCGCGATTCGATCGTGGCGATGAGCCAGCACTCGCAGCGCAGCAACAGCATCCACTCGCAGCAAAGCGGCGGCGCGCCCGTGCGGCGAGACTCGCGGCACGCGACCCGCAAAACCAGCATGCACTCGCAGCACGCGGGCGTCGTGCAGCTCAACGCCCGGGGCGAGCTGGACGTGCGACCGCAGCCCGAGCGGCAGCTGTCCGAGACCTGACGGCGTGCGCAAGCCAGGCAGGCTTTTTGACGATGATGAATGCTTAGTGATTGTTTTTTGGGGGGGTGTTTACGGCGCCGCCGGTGCCTTGGCCGGGTCCTCCTCGGCCAGGGCGTCGGCCTCCTCGCGCTCGCGGTGGGAATCGATGGGGGAAGGCATGATCTCGGAGATCACGACTCGTCGCGGTTGATCGAGTTGAAGAGCTCCGCGTGGAAGACGCCCTCCGAGGTGAGCAGGCGCTTGCACATACGGTCGATGGCCATCGTCGCCAACACGGTCTGGATGAAGCCGTCCACGAGGCTGTCAATGGAGATGCCGAGCTTGTTAAAGTCGCGGCGGTCCATGAGCATCAGCCGGGAGGTGTCCGAGTCGAAGGAGCCGTCGTCCTTGAGCACCGAGAGGTTGGTCCCCAGCATGGCCCACGAATTGGCGCCCTCCTTGAGCTCCTCGGCAAGCGGCGTGTGCGCGCGGCGCGCGTAGATCGCGAGCGGCCGCATGCCGTCTTCGCTCGCGCACACCATCATGCGGACGTCGGCCACATACGTGTTGTTGCGAACGTCTGGCACGGTCCCGACGTGGTAGTACTTGAGCGAGCCGTGGCCGCCGACGCCCGTGCCGCCCGTGTTGGAGATGCTCGACCACGAGCTGTTGCCCACGAGCGCCTGCACCAGGAACCGGTCGTACGGGTGGTCCAGGGCCATAAAGTCGTCCAGCTCGGCCTTGGACGCAATCGTAAACACGCCCTGCCCCGCGTTCGAGTACGGGTTCTTGATCACGGCAAAGTAGCCCATGCTCTTCACGTACAGCGGGATCTCTGACAAGCCCACGTCCGTGATGGTCTCGGGCGTGCGGACCGTGAGGCCGTAGCTCGGGCCCAGCTCGCTGTTGAGCGTCTTGTACGCCACAGCGGCGATACCCTTGGACCGGCCGCCGGCCAGGCACGAGACAATCGGGTTCACCACCGCAGTCTTGGTCACGACGGGCAGCCGCGTCCAGGGCGCGGTGGTCACGTAGCGGAAGGCCGACTTGATCGGCACCCAGACCTTGCCCGGTAGGCCTCGCCAGCGTCGAGCAGCTCGACGTCCTCGCCCTCAAAGAGGGCCTCCTCCGCCAGCGCGCGGTCCACGCGCACCTCGAGGATCGCCTCTTTGTTCCAGCGGGCCGGCATGTCCGGGTCCGTGCGGAACATCTCGGCCAGGAGCACAGTCTTGCCGGTAAAGTCGGCCAGCGCCTGCGCGTAGCCCGTGGCCTCCATGGGGTTCTTGTCAAAGATTACCGCCAGCGCGCCCTTGGGCAGGTCGGTGCGCTTGAGGATGGGCCCAAAGGCTCCTTGATCATCGTAAAGTACTGCGTGTCCTGCACAGAGTCGTTGTCCGCGCCGATCAGGGGCATGCTCTTCTGCCCGGAGGGGCACGAGTTGGTCTCGATCACGATCATCTGCTGCGCCAGTTCGTTGGTCACGCAAAACAGGTCGGCGCCGGCCCAGCGAAAGTCGCGCGGCTTGTACGAGAGCACCTCCAGCAGCTTCTCCTTGTTCGTCTCGGTGCAGGTGGCAGTACCGCGTGGCGATGCGCAGCTTGCTCAGCTTGAGGAAGGACGCCACCAGCGGGTGCAGCTGCGCGTTGAGCGCGCGCGGGTAGTAGTGCTTCTCCGCCTCCCAGTCGCCGGGCTTGCAGGCCCAGGCCTTGCCATGCTTGACCTTCTTGCTCGCCTCGGGGTTGTGGTTGTTCTTAGCCCCGTCCGCCATCGCTGCTCCCTGCTGCTGCTGCTGCTGCCGCTGCCGCTGCTGCGCCTGCTGCTCTGCGCCTGTTCCTCTGCGTTTGGTGACTGCCCGAGGCCTTCTCTTCCCCCTGCTTGCTCCGCTGCTTACCGTAGCGTAAAAAAGAAAAAAATCTTTGTCACCAACGTCAACACAAACCACACACAGTCATGAGGACCAAAAACCGCCGTGGCTGAAGATTCGGCAACCACACTCTAAACCACATACTCTATGTTTAACAACTCTCTGTGGTGCTGACAGACATAGACTGACATGTGACTGACTGACTGACTGACTGACTGACTGACTGACTGACTGACTGACTGACTGACTGACTGACTGACTGACTGACTGACTGACATGTGACTGGCGTGGCTCACTTTGGGTGCGGGTGCTGGATGGCGAGTCTTGTGGCTTTCTTGTGTGCTTTGTGGGTGTGTGCGCGGAATACGAGATTGTGAGAGCCTGACGACCGACACCCGAGAAAAGGAGAAAGGAGAAAAGAAAAGATCCATCTGGTGCTGGAGGTCTGGTCGGTCGCTGGTGGAGCGCGCGAGAGCAGTCACGGTTGGCGCAGAGGCAGCGATGAAGTTCGGCAAGGTCATCAGGCTGGAGAGCAACCTCGAGTGGAACACCAAGTGGACGGACTACTATGTGGACTACAAGGCGCTCAAGCAGCTGCTCAACCGCCACGTGAACGCCGATGGCACCGTGAGCGGCACCGGCGAGCTGCTCAAGAGCTTTCGCATGCAGTGGAAGCGCGAGGTGCTCAAGATCGACTCCTTCCTCAAGCGCGAGGCCGCGGCCCTGAACGCAAAGGTGGAAAAGTCCGCCACCAAGCCCGAGGCGCTCGGGCGGCGGCTCGTCGACTTCAAGCGGCTGCGCCAGTTTTGCGATGTCAACCACGAGGCATTGCGCAAGATCCTGAAAAAGGTGGCCAAGCGGGCGCCCGACGACCAGACCGAGCTGCACCAGGTGCTCGAAAGCGCCAGGCCCAAGGTGGAGACCATGTTTGACAAGCACACGAGCGTTCTCGACGAGCTGGAAGCCAAGGTAGAGAGCATGAGCGCCCTCGCCCCCGTCAAGGCCGAGCACGACGAAAGCGTGGCGGAAGCCCAGCTCACCGAGGCGGAGGTGGAAGAGGACGACATCCCCGTGCTGAACGAGCTGCTGATCGAGCCCCTGCCGCCGGGCAAGATCACGCGCCTCAAGGTGGCTCTGCAGCTCAACGAGCTAGGAGAAAACATCGTGGTCCACGTCATTGTGGCCAAGGGCAAGTTTGACGGCCCCACGCTCGGCATCACCTCGGCCCTGCACGGCAACGAGCTCAACGGCATCCCGCTTATTTCAGGCTGTTTCGCGAGATTGACGTCGACCAGCTCGTCGGCACCGTCGTGGCCATCCCCGTGCTCAACCCGCCGGGCTTTCAGCGCCGCCAGCGCGGCTTCATGGACGGCCAGGACCTCAACCGCCTCTTCCCGGGTAAGGCCGACGGCAACTGCGGCCAGGCCTTCTCGCACAACGTGCTCAACAAGATTGTGTGCCACTTCAACTACCACATCGATCTGCACACGGCCAGCCACGGCCGCGTCAACAGCCTCTACGTCCGCGCCAACATGCTCAACCCCACCACCTACAGCATGGCGCTGCTGCAGAACGCCGAGATCATCGTGCACAACACGGCGCCGGACGGCTCGCTGCGCAGCGCGGCCATGGATCTCAACATCCCTTCCATCACGGTCGAGATTGGGGACCCGCTCCAGTTCCACAACCAGTACATTATGTCGGCCCTCTACGGCGTCGAGAACGTGCTCACCTGGCTGCGCATGCACTCGTTCGACGAGGAGCGGCCGGCGCCGCCAATGATGGCGAGGCCTACCTCGCCGCGGCCCTCCTCGCCGCGCAAGGCTCCCGGCCCGCCCGAGCAGGGCAGCAAGACCACGATTTGCGCGCGCTCCAAGTGGATGTTCGCCAAGCACGGCGGCGTGCTGCGCGTGCGGCCGGGCGTCAACACTTGGGTAGAGAAGGGCCAGGTCATCGCGCAGGTGCAAAACCTGTACGGCGACATCCTGCACACCTACCGCGCGCCGGCCGACGCGATCGTGGTTGGCAAGTCCACCACCAACCCGATCTGCGCCACGGGCGACCGCATCGTGCACCTCGGCTACGTCGAGGACAGCTACCCGGCCAAGGTCGACGACGGCCACTAGCTGGCTCTAGAGTTAGACCTTGTTCGCTGCACGACAGCCTATTCGACCACCCAGCCCAAGATCCACTCCCTCTTTCCAGGTCTCAATCTCCTGACTCGAGCCAAAGCTCGAGCTCGGGCTCGGGCTCTGGCCGGTCTCGACCTCCGCCAGGCCCTTCTCGTTGACGTCGATTGATTGAGGGCGACGATGATCATCATCATCAATGATCTCATTGTCCTGGAGCTGATTTTGCGGAACGCATTTGGGTGGCAGCTCCGCAGGGAGAAGGGAGCAAACCAACCAGAGGAGAGCACCGGGTGGGAGGCACAGAGCGCGATGGCGTCGTCCCTGGCTCGGCAGCTCGAGCAGCAGCGCACGCGCAATGCCACGCCCTCCACGCGCGTCGGCGGCGGCGGCAAGCACCGCAGCTCCATCCTGTTTGACAGCCGCGAGGCGGGCGATTATGACGCCAAGACCATCTATGAGCTCGGGCTGAGCGGCCTGCAAGAGCTCGTAGACGGCGGCGCGAGCGACCTGGAGGCGTTCCGTGAGGCGCTCTTTGGAAAGGCCGTGGCAGAGACCGAGCGCCACCTGCAAGACGGCCAGTGAACGAGCAGCTGGACAAAGCGCTCAACAGCTTCTTGGACGCGCTGGCGCCCTGGCTGCTGCAGCGGCCGGCACAAAAGGTGCTAGAGTACCTGGTGCGGCACTTCCAGGTGCATGTGCACAACGTGGACCGCCTGCTCGTCAACTGCCTGCCCATACACGACACGCCGCTCTTCGCAAAGGTCGTCGCGCTGCCCTGCAAGGTGGAGCAGACGCGCTGGGCCTTCCTGCAGCCCATCGCAAAGACGCGCGAGCCGCTTTCGCGCCCGCAGCTCGTCAAGGCCTGCCTCTCCGAGATGGGCATCGTGGCCGCCGTGGCCGCCGCTGTCGAGCGCCGCCCCGCCAGCGCGCGCCTCGTGCCGTTCTTCGCGGTCCTGGCCTGTGAAATAGTGTACAGGGCGAGCCAGGGCAAGCAGAAGGGCAAGGGCGGCAAGCTCCACGTGCTGGACGCCACCATCGTGCCCGCGCTGGTGCCGCCGGCGCTGGCCGCGCTGCGCGACGGCGCCCACGCGGAGCGGCAGCGCGCGGGGTACCTCATGGTGGGCCAGCTCGCAAAGCACGCGCAGCTCTCGGACAAGGCCGGCAAGCTGTTCATGCTCTCCTGCGCGCGCAAGTGCTCGCTCGAGACGCTGCCCGACGCGCTGCAGTGCTGCGCCGTTGTGCTCTTCTTCGGCCCGCGCGACGCGGGCCTGCCTGCAAAGTGCGTCAAGCGCCTGGCCAACAAGTTTGACGCCGCCGCGGTCGTGGCGGCGCTGCGCAAGGCCTTCGCCGCCACCACGCCCGCGGCCGCTCCCGCCGCGCGCTTCCTCAAGGCGCTCGCGTCGCAGCTGCTCACGGCCGAGCCGCTCGCCGACGCCGGCTTGTCCAACACGATGGCGCTGCTCTCGCTCGTGGCGCGCGAATGCCCGATTCCGGACGCCGCAGGGCTCTTCGAGCAGGCCGCTGCCGCGTACGAGACCGCCTCCAAGGCCAACAAGGGGGCCCTAGTCGAGGTGGCCGAGGCGCTTGCCACGCGCTTTCCCGACAGCCTCGACGCCGCGCTAGGCGGCGCGGGAAGCCCTGCGACCTTCGCCTTCGCGTCGGCCTGCTTCGCGAACAACGCGCGCCTCGTCTCCTCGCGGCCGCTCGAGTCGGACGGCGTCAGGACCACGCTCCGCCTCGCCGTCCACCACGAGCGCGCCGGCGTGCGCCGACACGCGCTGGAGGAGCTGGCCGCGGCCGGCGCGTCGCTCGAGGACCTCGACCTGCCCGTCCTCGTCGACCGCATCGGCGACGAGGACGCCGCCGTGTGCGCCGCCGCGCTGCGTCTGCTCTGCGGCGTGCTCGGCAACGCGGCCGCGGCCTCCCCCTCTGCGGTCACAAGCCCTCTCGCCGACGAGAAGCAGCAGGCGGCGCTTGCCGACGCGCTCCACGCGGCGGCCGACGCGCGAGCGGCCGACGCGGACGCCGTCCGCGGCATCCTAGCCGCCGCGGCCGCCCTCGGCACCGCGCCCGACCTGCTGCTGCTTGCGGTGCGCTTTCTCGCCAGCAGCGACCACGCCGAGGACGCCCTCGAGGCTCTCCGCTGCGCCGACGCCGCTCGTTTCGGCACGCCGAGCAACAAGCGGAAGAAGAAGAAGACCAAGGCGGCCGCCAACTGCCTCGCCGAGGCCGCCTTGCAGCTCGCCGAGGGCGGCCACGAGGAGCTCGTGCTGGCCCTCGCGGCGCGCGCCACTTCGCGCGGCAGCGGCGCGGCCTGCGTGGCCGTGGCGCAACTCGCCGCGGCCTGCCTGGAGCAGCCCGCGGGCGACGAGGCGCTGCGGCCCACGCTGCTGCTGCTGGCCGCCTCGCTCGCCACCAGCAGCTGCGTGTGGACTGGCGCCCCGCCGGCGCACGTGGAAACGCTATTGGAGGCGCTGGTGGGCCAGCTGGAGGCGGCAGAGGCGCAGACCGCGACGCGGGCGGGCGACCTCCTCACGGCCGGCCGCGCGCCGCTGTCCTTCCGCTTCCTGTGCACGCTGCTGAGCGCGCCCGAGGCCGCCTTCGCCTCGGCCTGCGCGCAGCCGCTGCAGCTGCTACTGGGCGGCGCGAGCCTGAACGGCGCGCTGCTGCGCTCGCTGCTGCTGGTGGCCGCCGACGCCGTCGAGGGCGCCTGCCTGCCCGCGCAGCGCCGCGCGCTCATGTGCTGCGCCTCGCTTGTGCGCGCCAGCGAGGGCAGCGGCCGCTGCTTTCTCGAGGCCGCGCCCTACGCGCTTGCCGGCCTGGCCAGCGCCAGCGCCGCGGTAAGGTCGCACGCGGTGGAGCTCGTGGAGGCGCTGCTGCTCGCGCCCGCGGGCGGAAAGGCCTACCTCGAACTCGGTGGCGCCACGAAGGCCAAGGGCAAAAAGAAGAAGGCCGACGGCGCGGAGGAGGCGCTGCCCGCGCCCGTGGGCGCCAAGCTGGCGCCGGCAGAGACCATGCGGCCGCTGCTGGAGCGCGTGCTCGCGGCGCGGCGCGAGTTCGCCGTGGAGGAGGACTCCAAGGCGCTCGAGCGGCTGGGCCGCACGCTTGCGAGCGAGGCCGAGGCCGCCGCCGTGGACGCCGTCGTCACCCGCGCGTCCTTCCTGCTTGCCCCCGCGGCGCCGCCGCAGGAGGCCGAGCCCGAGGCGACCGTCGACGAGCCCAAGACGCTCGATGGCACGCCGTGGCCGTGCCGCCTGCGGCTTGACGCGGCGCGCTGTGCGCGCGGCATGTGCTCGACGCTCCTCCGCGCCGTCCCCGCTCACGGCATCGGGCGAGGCACGTGCGCGCTGGCCAAGGCCGCGCTGGAGGCCGGCGAGGACGCCCTGCTCGGCATGGCCATTGACCGCTGGGGCGAGGCGGGCGCGACCGTGGACCCCGGCGTGGTTCTCGCGGGCCTGCAGCGCCGCGGCAACGCGCGCGACGTGGTGCTGCGCGTGCTGCGCGCGCCACGCGTCTACTCGGCGCTTAGCGCCAAGCAACAGGAGGCCGCGCTGGACGCGCTCTGCGAGCTTGTGCGCTCCGAGAAGGCCGGCAGCGCCCTGGCGGCGGGCGCCGTGCGCGCCATTGGGCAGGTGCCCTTCAGCGGCGCGATGCTGGCCAAGCGCCTCGCCGGCGCCGACACGCCTGTGGTCGTGCTCGAGGCCGTTCGCGCGCGCCTCTTCTACCAGGACCAGGACCAGCACGCCAGCGACAAGGCCATGGCGGCAACGCGGCTGGAACTCTGCGGCGCGCTGCTCGAGCCGCTGTTCGCAGTGCTCAAGGCTGGCCGGCGCGACCTGCTCGTGCTGGTGTGCCTCAACCAGGCCCTGGCCATTGTGGGCGAGTGCCGCCAGAAGGGCCTGCTATCCGTCTCGAGCGGCAAGCGGGTCGCAGCCGCCATGAGTGGCGTGGATCTCGCGCTGGTTGTGGAGAGCGTGCTGGCCGCCACCGGCGCGCCGGAGCGCAACGCCTGCCTTGAGCTCGTGACCACCTGCACGCGGCTCTTCCCCGCCAAGGCGCTGGATGTGGTCCTTCCCATCCTGCAGGCCGTGGGCGGTGTGGACGGCGAAACTGGCGGCGCCGGTGGCGTGGCGGGCGCCGAGGCGTCGCCCTACACCCTGATGCTGCTCGAGTGCATGACGCGCTGCCTGGCCGCCATGTCGCGCGAGAGCGGCGGCGCGGAGGAGGTCAAGCTGCTGGACGTGCTGGCACTCTTCGTGGACGCCTGCGCGCTCTCGGGTAACACTCAGCGCGTGCTGCAGCTGTACCGCATGCTCGTGCAGAGCTGCACGCCGGACGGCAGCTCGCTGGGCGCGGTCGCCGTGCTGGTGCTGCTAAAGTCCGCCGAGGAGGACCTCGAGCAGCGCTGCCTGGACCTGCAGGCCCTCTTCCAGGGCTTTCCCGTCGCGCAGCAAGTCGCGGCCATGGCGCAGGTGCTGCGCTGTATGCACGGCTTCCTGCCCAATGACGCCATGGAGATGGAGGATGAAGATGAGGAGGATGCCAAGGGCGACGAGCTAGAAAGCGCCCTCGTCGAGATGGCGGTCGCGCGCAGCTCCGAGGACGCGCGCTTTGCGGCGGCGCGGTCGCTGGCGGCGTGCTTCTCGGGCGTGCTGGGCAGCCGGCCGTTCATCCGGCAGCTGCGGGCGCTCTCCGCGCAGGCGGTGGAGGCGCAGGGCCTGCAAGGCCCTCGCGGCTTCCTTGGACTGCTCAACCACCTGCACCGGCAGGTGCACCGCTGCGGCGGGCGGCCGCGCTGGAGCGGCCTGCGCGAGGAGCTGGTGCTGCTGCTGGACAAGATCAGCGCGCTGCTGTCCGTGCCGATGTTTGTGGCCGTGCTGCAGGAGCTGCTGCACGACGAGGACCCCCACGTGCGGCACCTCGCCGTGCGGCAGCTGTCGCGCAAGGTGGAGCAGCAGCACGAAGGCTGGCGCGCGGAGGAGGTGCTGATCTTTCTCGAGATGGCCGCGCAGCTGCACGAGATGATCGCGGCGAAGGACGAGGCGGGCATCAACAAGCAGACCGCGCTGCTCTCCGTGGACGTGCTGGTGCGCCACCTGGGGCCCAAGCACCCCAAGCCCTTTGTGCCGCTTCTGCAGTCCGTGGTGGCCGAGCTGCAGGCCGCCACGGAGCGCGCCGAGAAGGAGCCGCCCGCGGAACGCCTGGCCGCCCTGCAGCTTGCCAGCAGCGCCTGCCTCTGCGCGGGCACGCTCGTGCAGGTGCTTGGCAAGCAGACGCTCGGCCTGCTGCCGCGCTTCGCGCCGCTCCTCCTGGCCGCCTTCACGCAGTACCGCGGCTTTGCGGACGCGCACGGCGACGATGACGAGGGCGACGAGGAGGAGCGCGACACGCGGCAGACGCTCGCGCAGAGTGCGGCCTCCAGCTTGTACGCGCTGGTCTCCGAGCTGCCGCAGTTCGTCTCGCCCTACCTGGGCGGCCTCCTCGAGCTGGTGGGTACGGGCGACAAGGAGGGCGTGCCTGAGCTCATCCGCGCCACCTCCTCGCGCGTGGGCGCGCGCCTGGCCGCGCGCGTCGAGCCGCGGCTGCTGCTGCAGCCCATTGCCGCCGCCCTCCGCGCCTTCGCCGCCGCGGGCGACCTCGAGGCCGCTGGCCGCGTTGCCGCCGTTTTGCACGCCACCGTGGAGACTATGCCGCGCGAGGCCGTGACGCTGCAGCTCCCGGCGCTCACAGAGATCTTCGCGGGCGCGCTGGGGCTGCGCCAGCTGGCCATCGGCGACTTGCTCGAGCCCGAGGCGGTGGCCGCGCGAGAGGCCGCCTTTGCACCCGTCGAGGCCGACCTGGTCGCCTGCTTTATGGACCTCGTGCTCAAGCTCAACAGCGCGCAGCTTCGCAAGACCTTCGCGGCGCTGCGCGGCACCGTGTCGGACGGCAGCGGCGCCTTCAGCGACACTGCTGCCGCCGCCGCCGCTGCCGCTAGCGGCGCCAAGGCCGAGTCGCGCGACGTGTTCGGCGGCATCCAAGACCCCGGCAGCGACGAGGAGGAGGAGGAGGCAAAGGAAGCGAACGCCTCGTCCTCCGGCTCGCGGAAGCGCAAGGCGGCCGGTAGTAAGGACGACAGCAGCGACGAGGAGGACGAAGACGACGACTCGGCCTCCGCCAGTTCCTCGAAGCCGAACGCGAGCGTGGACCCCGAGCAAGACTGGGCGCGGCAGTGCCGCGCGCAGACGCTGTACCTGATCGTGCGCGAGATGGGCGAGCGTCTCATGTCGCTCGCGGTGCCATACGTGACGCTGCTGATGGATGAGTGCATGCGCGATCTGGAGCTCGAGTCCGCGGGCAACGACGAGGCCGAGACGAGCCGCGCGCGGAAGAAGCGCAAGGGCGCGGCCGCCGCCGCCGCCTCCTCCTTGAGGGAGAGCGACATGGCGGCGCGGCTGGCAGCTGCAGCAGCGCTCCGTGCGCGCCCGTGCGCTGGGCGTCGTGGGGCTCTTCTGCGATCTCGGCCGCGACCTGCTGGTCGAGGAGGCCGCCGGGGAGGCGGCCAAGTCGACGCGGCACTTTGGCGCCGTGCTGGACGGCATCTTGTCCTGCATGGACATCGACAAGCACCGGCTCGTGGGCCTGGGCGGCGAGCTGGAGGGTGAGGAGGACAACGTGGAGTTCTATAGCGCGTTCGTGGACGAGCACGTCCTGCCGGCGCTGGTCAAGCTGGCCAAGGCCGCGTGCGAGGAGAGCATGTGGCAGACGCTCCACCACCCGTGCTGGAATTCGCCAAGCACGCCTCGCCGGCCGTGCGCTGCGCGACGATCCGCGTCGTCGTGGCGCTGTTCGAGCGCGTGGGCGACCAGTACATCGTGCTCGTGGCGGACACCATCCTGCCGTCGCCGAGCTGCTGGAGGACACCGACAAGCAGGTCAAGCAGAACGCGCATGCGGCGGCCAAGAAGCTGCAGCAGCTATCGGGCGAGGACCTGACGAGCTTCCTGCGGTG
Organism: Thraustochytrium striatum; assembly: GCA_022244645.1. Taxonomy (NCBI): domain Eukaryota; class Bigyra; order Thraustochytrida; family Thraustochytriidae; genus Thraustochytrium; species Thraustochytrium striatum. The sequence goes on from JACDIV010000058.1 coordinate 549,275, forward strand.
ATGACCCTTTTTACGTTAACTACTACATAGCAAGCTTGCTCTTATGTCTCGCCGTTGTAGGTGACCAGGTCGGAGGAGAAGGGCGGGTCCGAACCACGACGCCGCCCACGTTGGTGGGGTGCGTGATGTACACCTTGCCCTCGATCCCCAGGCGCTCGGCGGTCTCGTTCATGGCCTCCGCGACGCGCTGGTCCGTGCGCTGCAGGTGGTTTTGCGTGAAGAAGTCGCCCGAGCCGCCCGTGGTCACGGCCATGACCACGGGGCCAGCGCCCGACAGGTAGGCGCCCGCCGCGCCCGCCGCGTAGCTCGCCTCGATCATGGGGCTGAGGTGGTGGTACACGGCCGCGCCGCGCTGCGGCTGGTGCAGGCGGTCCTCGAAGCCCACGCGCAGGTTGTGGATCTTGCCCGTGCTGAGCGCCAGCACGAGCCAGGCGATGCGGCTCATGTTGAACTTGGCGTCTTCCATGCTCACCTCGGTCGGCACGACCTTGCGCAGCTCGCTGGTCTTGCCCACAAAGTCGGGGATGAACATCACGAACACCAGGCCGTGCGGCACGGCCACGCGCTCCGTGGCCCAGCGCTTCTCGTTGCCGTCGAATAGGCCGACCTGCAGGCCGCCGTAAATGGCGGGCGCCACGTTGTCGGGTGGCCCTCGATCTCCGTGGCCAGCTGCAGCAGCGATTCCTTGCCCTGCACGTCCAGCTTGTGCCCGGCGATGATCAGGCCGGCCAGGATGCCGGCCACGATGGCCGCCGAGCTCGACCCCAGCCCGCGGCCGTGCGGGATGCGCTGCGTCAGGTGATAGCGCAGCGTCGGCACGGGCTTGCCGGCCGCGCGGAAGGCGGCCTTGACGCCCACGACCACCAGGTTGCTCTCGTCGAGTGGGATGTCGGCCGCGCCCTCGCCCTGCACCGTGATGGAAAGGTGTCGGCGCGCTCGACCGTCAGCTCGTTCCACATGTCCAGTGCTAGGCCCATGCAGTCGTACCCGGAGCCCAGGTTGGCGCTCGTGGCGGGCACCTGCACCGTCACGCTGCGGCGCTCGCCGTAAAAGGTCTCCTGCGAGCTGGTGCGCGCCCTCTTCGTCGCGCTCTCGGCGGCGCACCTCTCGGCGTGCCGCGCGCGGGCCGCATGCGCCGCCGCAGCCTCACGCTCGGCGGCCTGCCGCCGCGCCTCGCTCGCGCGGCACGCCACGCCCGCCAGCGCCGCCAGCGCGCCCGCCGCACACACCCAGCCCCCGCACTGCCGTCGCCCACCATCCCGTCCGTCGTCTCGCACTCTTCACCGTCGGCCTGCGTCCGCGCAACTGACCTGCGCGTCCTCGCGCTCACCTGCCCAGGTCATTACAATGACGTAACTAGGTGAAACAAATGACCTGAGACGTCAAAGTCGAGGTCAGGCGATGACCTGCAGCTGAAAAGCGGGTCCGTTCGCCTTTTGCGCGCCAGTGGAGTGGAAGAAAAGGAGCGGAGGTGGAGGCCGCAGCTCGCTCGCTCGAGACCAGCCTCGAGGGCAACGCACAGCGCCGCGCGCGAGCCCACGGCCCCAGCCGAGACTGCCAGCCCGCGCCCAGCCCCCGCGCCCTCGCGCCCTGCAGCGTCGGCGAGGCCTCGCTCGAGCCGCTCGGTGCGCGTGTCGGGGATCCCAGCACGGCACTCAACCGCTGGCAGCGCAGGCCACCGCGAGTGGAGAGCGCGCGACCATGAGCGCCAACGCGGGGCTGTGCCGCGGCACGCTAGCCGCCGGCCTCGGGTTCACCTGCGCGGTGGAGAGCATCCTGGGGTCGGATGGCACTGGCACCTTTGACGAGGCCTTCCTGGCCGAGCTCGAGCCCACCGTGCAAGGCCGCGCCACCAAGCGCCGCCGATCGCAGCGCGGGGCCGCGACCGAGCCGCGCCCCGAGCAGCAAGCCCCGCGCCGCCGCCGCCGCAAGCGCCCGCGCACGACCGTCACCTCCTCGCCCGAGCCGCTGCTGGTCACCTGCGAGGCGTACAAGCTCAATGCCAGCTTGCTCGAGCTGGTCGTAGACGGGCTAGGCGACGCCGACGACGACACGGAGATGGGTCTGAGCAGCTGCGGCGAGCTGGACGACTCGGAGGAGACCTTGGCCGAGGCCCGCGAGTTTGCCCTGTCCACGCTGCACGGCGCCGTGAGCGAGCCAGCCGGAAGCGCGGCGCTGGCCTCGCGCATCGAGGCCGAGGTGCTTCGACACGTGACGGCCGAGGCCGGCGGCTTTGACAGCTCGCGATACGCGCGCTTCGTGGCCTCTGTCTGCAGCGTGCTCCGCGTGGACTGCGTGCGCAAGTTTGTCCTTTCGGAGGACATCGCGGTCAGCGTGCTCGTGGACTCCACCATCAGCAGCAGCTCGCTCTCGGCGCGCAAGGAGGACTGGGAGCGCTTGTTCGCAGATCAGCTTCGCCTCCCCGCCGAGCTGAGAGAGCGACACGGAGAGAGAGAGAGAGAGCGCGCGCGACACAGAGTGCGGCAGCGGCACAGAGCGAGCGACAGATAAGTCAAACCCTGGCACCATCCATCCGCGTCCTTGCCACTCGCCACCCACGTTTCAACTCTTTTGGAACAGCCAATCACGGCAAGCCAAGTAGGCCCTGGCCCCGCCACACAGTGTTTCAGTCGCCGGGTCCAAGAGCTCGCCAGCGCCGAGGTTGGAAAGGGAGGAAGGACATCTTTAGGATGGCGATGACGAGGACGAGGGAGGTCGAGGCTAGTGACGAGGCCGCCCCAGCGCACCGCCGCCAGCAAGCCGTGAATTCGGGCAGCTGCCCTCGCCACGCCCACAAAGCGAGGCTCGCAGCTCGCAGCCAGCCGCCAAGCGCCAAGCGGAGGGGCAGGAGGGGGAAGGAAGTACTTGCGCTCGAGGTGTGGATTCGGGAGGCCTTGCCGAGCAAGGCGGGCACGGACGCGGTGTCCTGGCCAGGGCGTGAGCGGTTCTGGCGTGCGTGCGCCCCGGCAGTGTTGCCAAGCTTCGGGTCCCGATTGCCCTATCGATCCCAAAGAGCTGATCTATTGCACACACTCCGGGCACGTGGTGGCAGGCAAGGGACGGCTGGCGAGGCGCAGCAGGTCGTCTCTGGGCGGGCGGGCGGGCGGGCGCGAGGGGCGGGCGCGCGAGGGCACGCGGCGGCGGCGGGCAGGCAGTGCATCGCGGGCGAATTTCGGATTGGTTGGCAAATTTGGGCGCGTCAAGTCAAGGCTGCAGCTGTACCACCGGTGCCGCGCGCCCTGAGCGCCGCCAGCTGGCGCGATGGTGGCGAGGGAGAGCCGCGCGGTGGACGTGGTCCGCGTGCGCAACGCGCTTATCGCGCACAACTTTGTGGCGAGCCAGAACGTGGCGGTGTTCGAGGACAACGCCTTCTCAGACTGGAAATGACTCGCTGGCCTGGATCGGCAAGAGCGACGGGAGCAGGGGCAAGCGCGGGTCTAAGGGGAGCCTTGCGACGCAGCACTAGCGCGCACAAGGACCCGGTCAACCCGGCATTGCGCAGCGTGCTGCAGGCCCTGATGGACCTCCTGCGGCCAACCGAGCTGTGCCGGCTGCTCGTGACCCTGCAGACGGTGTCCGCACTGCGGCGCAGGTCCAAGGGCATGCTTCAGGCCGCTAGCAGCATGCCCGACCTGCTCGGCGACGGCGACGGCGAGTTCTTCTTGGCCATCATCTCCAACCGGCTGTCCGGCGTGCAGGAGGACTCGATCTTCATCCTCCGAGCCGAGCCGCGCACGCCGGCGGCGCCCAAAAAGCGCATCTCCCTGCGCAAGGCGCAGAGCCTGCAGGTGTTCTCGCTCGGCAGCGGCAGCGGCAGCAGCAAACGCAACAGCGTGGGCCGCGACGGGTCGCGGCGGCGATCGCAGCGGGCAGCGGCGGCGCCCCCCAAAGGCAGCTCGCACACGTCGCTGCAGCGCGAGACGGGCTCGTTTTGTGGCCGATTCACTGGCCAACGCGCCGACTCCGCCCGTGCGACTGCGCGTGGTCAAGATCCTGCCCATCTGGAGCGACCTGAGCGTGCAGCTCAAGGGCCGCGGGCTGGTGCGCCTGACGAGCTCGGGCGAGTCGCTCAGCGTGGGCACTGCATCGGTGCGCAGTATGTGGCGGATGGTGTCCTCCATACAGCGCGCCGTGGCCAAGGCCAAGGAAAACAATCGGTTCCCGCAAGGGCCGTCGCACGCGTGGGCGGACGCCTACCGCGAGAACCTCGCGCTCCCCGAGGGCCCGCCCACCGAGCCAGCAGGACGAGGACACGGGCAGCGATAGCGGCAGCTCGGTGCACACGGCGGACACTGGCGAGACAAACACGGACAAGGCGCGGCGAATCTCGGAGGGCAGCCTTTCGGAGGCGCGCAAGGTGATGACGGACGAGATTCGGACCATCATCCAGGACACACAAAACTTGGACGAGCTCACGACGCGCGACGTCATAAACAAGCTCAACGCGCGGCTCGGCCCCGAGCTCGTGAGCAGTTTCAAAAAGGCCTTTATCGATGAGACCATCATGAAGATCTACGGCCAGCAGGACCCGCCCTCGCTGATCGTGGACGGCATGTACCTCGGCACCGAGTACAACGCATCAAACTATGCAGAGCTGCAGGCGCTGGGCATCGACGAAGTGATCAACGTCACAAGCGAGATCAAGGACTTCTTTCCGGACCTGGTCGACTACTACCGCATTGCGGTCAAGGACCACGAGAAGGTCGACTTGCTGAGCCACTCTCGGCTGTGTGCGAGTACATGGCCAAGGCCCGGCGCGAGGGCCGCACTATCCTCGTGCATTGCCAGCGCGGGATCAGTCGCTCGGCACGGTGGTCATCGCCTACTTTATGCAGGTTGAAGCCATGCCTTTCGAGGAGGCCTACGCGCTTGTGCGCGAGCGCCGGTCCGTGATCAAGCCCAACCGCCTTTGCGCCAGCTCGAGAAGTTTTTGGCCCGACTAAGCGATAGAGAGGCGCGATTCTATCCGGGGGGCTAACTAAGCGAGAGAGAGAGAGAGAGAGCGCGAGAAAGAGAGGGCGCGCGCCACTGTCCTATCTATAAAATAACCCTTTGTTTCAGTGCCCGCCACCGCCACCACCACCCGCGCTAGTCGCGAGCATCCGCCTCGCCTTTACCCGCCCAGACGCCGGCAGAGCTCCTGCAGCACGGCCAGCTTCTCCGCTGCTCCCGCACCTCGCTCTCAATCTCGCCAACGCTCCCGCGCAGCTTCCCGAGCTCCTCCTTGGTCATGCTCTTGCTGGTCCCGCCTCCGCGGCCACCGCCGCCAGAGTCGCCACTCCGCCGCTCGACCTTGATCCCCGCGCCCATCTTGGCCGGCTTGCTCCGCGCCGCTGTCGCTGGCCCCGTCTTCATCTTTGGCGCCGCCATTGTCGTGGCGCCCACACCGCCTGCCAAGCTCGCGGCCCCTCCTGCTGCCTGCTGCTCCTGCCCGGTGTGCGAGCGCCGTGTGTTGCGCGGGCCGGGCTGCATCGCGCGTCGCGCGGGCAGCGCGGGCTCGGTCGCCGGTGGCCCGTTGCGCGGCGTTGTCGCCGCCGCCGCCGCCGCCGGCGTCGCCGGCGGCGGCGTCTGCACGGGCGGCGCGCGCGGCGCCAGCACACTCCTCACCCGCTTGCGCCGATGGCTCTGCACGGCCGAAGGCCCCGTCTCGCCGTTCGCGGCCCGGGGCACGCCGAGGCGCCCGTGCCGCGCCACCACCCGACGCGGAGCTGCGCGGGCTCGGTCGCCATGGCGCTCGTGCGTCTCCCTCGCGCGCGTCCCTCGCCTGCCCGTCGCCAGCAAAGATCCAACCAACCTCTTGGACACGATCTGATCGCTGGTTCTGGGGTCCAACAGGGACCAGCTCCAGGCCGAGCTGGCGATGCCGACACCAGCGTTCGAGCTGGCCCTTGGCGGCCATGGCCTCGCCGTGGCCATGGGCTGTGGCGGCCTGGCCGAGCGAGCGTCTGAGCGCCAAGGTCGGGAGAGGAAAGAACGACGGGGTCACGACACTTTGGACTTTGGCACGACGGTCGCGGTTGCACGCTGCGCGGCCTAGGCCGCGCTGCCGCCGATGTACATGAGCTCGCGGCGGTGGTGGAAACGCAAAAAGTCTTGGAGCGCGTCGCCGCGGAGGCGCGAGGTGATCCAACTGGGCCACAGGTGAAACGGCACCTGCTGCGCGCAGGCGAGGCGGTACATGGCGCGGGACTCGGACTCGCTCACGTTGGCGGTGCGCAGCTGGCGCACGCGCTCCGCGACGAGGAGGGCGTGAAAGTAGGCGAAAGGCGGGTCCAAGCCGCCCGAGGTGGCCGCTTGCCGCGGGAAGAGCGCCGCGGGACCGACCACCGCCGCCTCGTCGGCCGGCTCGCAGCGGTAGGTGAGCGGGGAATCCAATTGACCGCGCACAACCTCCGAGTGCGTCTCGCCGAGGCGCTGCCCCGCCGCGCTGCCCAGCACGATCACGTCGCCGGCCTGTAGATGGCACTTACGCACGCGCACGCCGTTGACCAGCACGCCGCCTTGCCGGTTGCGGCTCTTGTCGCGGAGCACCCACAAGCCGGCGCCAAGCTCAAAGTGCGCCACGGCGTGAACGCTGTTTGTCGCGAAGGGCCTAGCCTTCGCGACCACGTCGTTCCGCCGCCCCGCACCAATCCGGACCGAGTCGCCGAAGCGAGGGTCCAACACGATCTCTTGCGGCAGCACCGCGTCGGCCGGCAGAACCGCGCCGCGCCGCGCCGCGCGCTCGCGCACGAGCCGCGCGCCACGGGGCCGCTTGCCGCGGCGCTGCGCTCCTTCTCCAGCTCGACCTCTTCGGCCTCGGGCACGTCCTCGAGCACCACTACCGGCGCTCCCGCGGCGAGCCGGGGCGAGAACCGACGACAGCGAGGACGAGGCCGAAGACGACCCGGACGAGAAGGCCGACCGCAAGCCGCGGCTGATGGCGCCGCGCGGGCCGCTTGGCGGACTGCTGGGTGGCTCGCGGCGGCGCGGCGTCGTCCAACGCGGCAGGTGCGGCGTCTGGCGGCCCTTGATGCTCCAGCGCTCGCGCTCCGCGTCAAAGGTCCACTTGGAGGCGCCACTGCGCAGCGGATTTGCGGCTTGCAGCTCGAGCGACTCGAGGTGCGGCGCCAGCGCCTCGTCCAGCCCGTACTCTTGCTGCAGCGCCGCCAGGACGCCTAGCGTCTGCGCCAGCTGCGCGCGAAGGTCCTGCACGTCCTTGCGCGTGCTCGGCGCTGTCGCTGATCGCACGCCGTGCTTGGCCAGCGCCTCGGCCAGCAGCTCGCGCCGCAGCTCCCGCGCGGCGACCAGGTTTGCCTCGGCCTCGGCCACGTGCGCTGCTAGCAATCCGCGCAAGTTGCGCTGCAGGCGGCGGCTGTTGTAAAGCACGTGGCGCTCGAGGGGCAGCACGTTGTCGCGCTTGGCTCGCGACAGCTGCGTCCGCGTCGAGAAGGCCCGTCTGCCCCGCACGCCGATCTCGAGGCGGATGGTGTTGCCCAGGCGGTGCTGCGCCTCGGCGAGTGCGAGGGCGGCGCGGCGGTACTCCTTGCCCGTCTTGCGCTGCCCCTCCAGCAGGTCCACGCGGCCTTGCCGCAAGCGGACGAGCTCGCGCAAGGCATTGCGCGCCCCAGCGAGCCGGCCGCGCAGCCCGCGCGCGCGCGCAAGCTGAGCCAGGGCCTCGTCAAGCGCGTCGCCGCGCAGCCCCTCGGCCACCAGGGCCTCCAGCTCGGCCTCCTCCTCCTCCTCCTCCGCCGCCGCCGCCTCCATCCTCTCCCAGAGCCGCGTGCACGCGCTGCCGCGGTGCACGCGCTTGACCGCCCGCGCAGGTCATCAAAGACGTGACTTTCGGGGGCCCGTCACGTGAAACCGACACGGCCGCCGGTCAGCGCCATCACGTCTTACTGCTGGGTGCGGAATTCAGAATACGCGCCGCGGTGCGTGCGTCAATTCGCGTCGTTGCAAAGACGTGACTTTGGGGCCCTTGTGACGTGCTTTTTAACGGCACCACAGGTCAGCGGCACCACGCTGCTGGGTGTGGAATACGCGCCGCGGTGCGCGCGTCAATTCACGTCAGTGCAAAGACGTGACTTTGGGGTTCCTTGTGACGTAGCTTTGGACGCGTTCTTTGATGCGACTCGGACGTCGCAAGATGGCCTTCGCTGCTGGGTGCGGGCCGCAAGGAAGGCGGGAGAGAACCAAGATCGTCGGGCGACGTTGAAGAAGGCGGTCGAGAGGGAGAGAGCGGCGGCGGGCAGGAGCAGCAGCGGCGGCAGCGGAAGGAGCAGGATGGTGGACCTGGACAGCCTGGGCGGCGACGGGCCGCGGCTGAAATCGGGCGAGGTGGACCTGGGGACGAGCATCATGGCGGTCCAGTTTGATGGCGGCGTGGTGGTGGGCGCGGACAGCCGCACCTCCACGGGGCAGTACATTGCTAACCGCGTGAGCGACAAGCTCACGCCTGTGCACGACCGCGTCTACTGCTGCCGGTCCGGGTCGGCGCCGATACGCAGGCGATCGCGGACATTGTGCGCGTGCAGCTCGCGCAGCACGCCGTGCAGCTGGGCCGCCTGCCGTCCGTCAAGACGGCCGCGCAGCTGTTCCAGCGCTTTTGCTACGAGTACAAGGACCGGCTCATGGCCGGCATCATCTGCGCCGGCTACGACGAGGTGGACGGCGGCAGCGTGTACTCGATTCCCTCGGTGGCGCGTGTATCAAGCAGCCGTTCGCGATCGGCGGCAGCGGGTCGACCTACATCTACGGCTTTTGCGATGCTTACTACAAGCCCAACATGACGCGCGACGAGTGCCGCACGTTCGTCAAGAAAGCGCTCGCGCACGCGATGGCTCGCGATGGCTCGTCTGGCGGGGTCATCCGGACGTGCGTGATCGATAAGGACGGCTGCGACAGGGACTTTACGCCGGGCAACGACCTGCCCTTTTCCATCTAATTCAACAGTGAAAAGCCAGACTCCAGACCTATGCCTGCGCATTCTCTCGTCGTGCAGCTCATGCGGCCTCTGCAGGCTGCCCCGCGGCACCCTTTGTGGCGGGCGCTTCTTCCTCTGCCTTTGCGGGCATCTCGCTGGTCCGTTGGGGTTGCTCATCACTTGAGCCGTTCCCAGCCATGCCGCCGCCGCTGCCGCCGTCGCCACAGCAAGAAGGCAAGCACCGCGGCGCCGAGGTTGTTCCGTGCACTGCTGCAAGCGAAATATGGCGCAGTTCGCGACCATAGGGCCTGGGCTGCTCTTGCGCACCCGAGGGTCCCGCCGCCTCGTCCGCGAGGGCGATCACTTCGGCCCCCTTGAGCTTTTTGCTGCCGTGCAGCTGGAGGAGGATGCGCACCACGCCAGCGGTGTCCGCGCCGTACTGCTTGTGCAGCTCGCCAAGCTTGAGCTCTTTCGCAAGCGCGGGAATGTTGTCCCGGTTCTCGCGCGGGACCCTCGTGCTGAGCACGTCCGCCAGGCTGTAGAGCACGAGGAAGCGTTCCTTAAACGACTCCTCTCTGGGGGGCACGGCGAAGCGCATTGGCTCGGCCATGCCGACGAATAGCCCTCCAGTGCCACTGCGTCGTCGCGCAGCCGGGTCGCGAAGCCCGGGCGTTGCTTGTGGCTAAGGCGGATCGGGACCGGATTGCCAAGCAGGAGGCGGCCCTCGTACTCGTGAATGATGGCTTCCATCACAGCACACAAGAAGAGCGCGTACACGAGGTCGCTGTCCCGAGCCGAGAGGATGCTTTCGGCCCCAGCGTGCGCGTCCTCAGAGAACAGCAGCTGCCTCGCCGTGCCACTCACCCTGTCGACCGTGGCGCAGAGGCCCTTGGCCACGTCCGACTTGTTGGCTTGCCACTCCGGCGTGTACAGCTTTGCGGGAAGGTCGCTGGTTGTCATGACGGCCGCAGCGGCGTGGTCGCACAGGGCGATCAGCGCGTCGTCGAGGCCCGCGCAGAGCGCGTCTTTACGCTCCCCAAGCGTCGCGTAATCTTCCAAAAGTCCTTCTCCACGCATGCCTGCATTCGCTGCAGCTCCTGGGCGATGCGGCACCACGTCTGGAGGTCCTCGCGGCCATCAACGAGAACCGCCCCGCGCTCAACGGTTTTGGCGCCAAGGTATCGCACGAGAGGAAGAACGGCCTGGTCTGCAAACTCGCCCTGCAGGCCCCTACCCACCTTGAGAAACACAGAGTGCCACTCGCAGTGCAAGAACGAGAACATGTCCGTGGCGAGCTGCTCTTCGGCCTGCCCACCCGCTGTGACGCGATCCTCGATCAACTGGTCCGCGTATCTCCGGAGGTGACGCAGTCGGTTCAGGGCGTACCGTGTCATTCGCCTGGTGCACCACGCGGTGGCCCGAAGCTGCAGCGCGGCCGCGGCTTCGCTCGCCGCCGCGCTGGCGTGCGAGCTCCCGCAATGCGAGTCCTCCTCGCCGGGCGGTGCGAGGGTCTCCTCTGTCCACGCGATCAGGTGTAGCTCGGTAGCAGGGTCCTCGACGGGGGTCATGGCCTCAAGACGGTCCAGGAGGCCCGCGTCAACCCAGGTCATCGCAGCCTTGCGCAGGTTGATGGGCCAGCCGCCGCCAGCATCACCGGTGGCCCAGTGGTCCACGCTTGCAGCCGACGTCAGCACCTCGCTGAGCAGGGCCGACGCCTCCTCGCAAAACTTCACAGGCTGGCTCGGTAGCTGCGCACAGCGCTCCTTGATGCCCCGTTCGAGCTCGTCGACCAGCGGCTGGGTCTTCCCTAGATCGAACAGCACCTGGAGGGCCGCCAGCGCCTTGGCCTTGAACGTCGACTCGGGCGTGGCGCGCTCGTGCCACGTTGCCTCGAGGCACTGGGCGAGGCGGTCCACAGCTTGCTGGACGACGCGCTTGCGAACGCCAGCGCTGCGTCTCGTCAAGGCCTGCAAGTTGGCGCGCAGCAGCGCCTCGTGGTCCGGCTCGGCTCCGTCCAGCTCGGCTTCCAGCGGCCCCCGCAGCGCGGTGTCCATCGCGCGCCAGGCGACCACGCGCTCAGCCAGCGACATTTCCTCCTCCCTGTCCTCAAAGTCGGCCATGTACCTCACAGCGGCCGCCATGTTCACGATCTCGACCTGCTTCTCCTCGACCTGCTTCTCCTCCTCCGCCGCCGGCCGCGCCGGCCGCTTGGCAGCGCCACCCGCGCCGCGGTTCTTCTTGATGCCGAAGACCATCGCGCGCTGTCCCTGGCTCGCGAGCTGCTGGCACGTGCTGCTGCTTGATGGGACTTGCGAGTAGGAACCGGAAAGGAAGACTTTGGGCCGAGGCGAGCCAGAGCTCGCAGCCCGGAGGCTCTGGCCTCCAGCCCAAGCTCGAGACAGCATGGAGAGAGCAAGAACATGCTCAAGGTGGTTGGTTGGCTAGCTGGCGAGAAAGTCGTCCATGGACATGACCGTGGGCGGCGGCTGCTGCTTGTACTCGGCCTCGGCCTCGCGGTGCAGCTTTTTGCTGGCCTTGACCGCGGCGAGCGCGGCCTTGACCTTCTTCTTGAGCTTGACGCGCTTCTTCTTCTTCTTCCGCGACGAGCCCGCCTCGCCGAGGGCGCCGCGGCTGCCTCCTGCGGCAGCGGGGGAAGCGAGGACAGGTCAAAGCGCGCGGCACCCGCGCTGTTGGCGTACTCGGAGACGTCGTAGAAGCAGGTCCTCGCGCTCCTCGGCCGAGAGGTCGCCGCGCAAGAATAAGAGGCGCGCAATGGCCTGCTGCGCAAAGGCGCCAAAGCCCTGGGCCACGTCCTCAAAGTAGTGGTGCGGTTGATCCTCGCCGAGCACGTCCGCGATCCGGTGCAGGATAGCGAGCCTCTCCTCGAAGGCCTCGCGGGACCGGATCTTCCCAAAGCGAAGCACGTCGAGGTACGCGCTGAAGGTTTCCTTGAGCATGGTTGCGTCGCGCCGGAGCCGGGCGACCACGGCGGCGGTGTTGAGAAAGGCTGCGTGCAACGCATGCAGGCCTGCACGTAGGCCGCGATGAGCTGCGACATGGTGAGCGCGACTGTGCGGCCAAAGAGAAGCTCGGATCCCAGCCAGCGCCGCAAGCCGCGCTCCGGGTGATCAAAGTAGTCCTCGATCGTCAATCGCAGCGTCTCGGCCGTGCACGCTTGACCAGACTGCCAAGCCTCGGTGAAGAGCACGGCCGTCACGTTCTCCTCCTCGAGGTCGAGCATGATGTTGCTGACGATGCGCTTTGTTCCCGCCTCGACGCCCTTCAAAAAGCCTACCGCAACGCTGTCAAGCGCGCCTTGGACGTCCGCCAGCAGTGCCTCGGACGTGCCCTGTTCGCCATCGAGACCCTTGCGCACCTCGGCGAACAGCGCCGAGTCGCACAGGTCGTACATGCGCTCGTAGTCGTTCATCATGGCGCAGCAGAGCGCGCTCGGGTGGTCGCTCGAGGCGTCGTTGGCGCGCCGCGTCTGCGGTGTTGGTACTCCCGCAGCGCCCCGAGAACGCCGTCTTTGAAGAAGGTCGCAAGCTGCTTGCCGTGCACCCCGTGCGCATCCACCACGCTAAGCTCCTGGCTCAAGGCGTGAAAGAGGTCCTCGGGCACGGCAGTGCGAAGGTGGCCGTCCGACGTCGCCTCCGGCGCGTTGTTGCGGTCCAGGATGGCCTGCACGTAGCCGCGCATGCGAGGCAGCGCCACCTGGATGTATTGCCGCATCATGTTATCGCACTCGCGCCTGAACTCGCGCGTCCGCGCCGCGGCGGCCGCGCGATGGTCCTCTTCAAACGCCCGGAGCTGGCTCTGGCGGTCGTCTGCCGCCATCCGCGCAGAGTCGCTGCCCTCCGCCGCAGCCTCCGCCTCCGCACCGCCGCCGCCGCCGCCGCCGCCATGCCCGAGCGACTCGACCACATGTACATAGTGGTCAAGCCATCCGATAAGCTGCAGCTTTTCGCCGGGGCTCGCCACGTCCGCCGCCCACAACGGACGCAGCAAGGCCAGTAGCCTGCGCTCAAGCACCCATCGGTACAGGCCCACCACGTTGTAATCCTCGGGAAAGCACTTGCGTACGTCCTCGGCGATGCCGCTCAGGTCGACGATCAGAAAGTTGGCAGCCGTGATGAAGGGCGCCACGTTCGACGGCGGCGCCTCCGGGGCCGGGGCCGGGGTCGCTTCGCTGTCAACCGAGGAGTCGTCCTCGTCCTCGTCCTCGTCCTCGTCCTCGTCGTCGTCCTCATCGTGCTCGTTGCTACGTGCGGCTTTTGGCGCAGGCGCGGGGGCAGCGGGCATGAGCGTCTTGGGCAGCATTTGATCAAGTCGGGCGTCAATGGTACGCTCGAGCACCGCGAGCGCGTCCTTGCGACGCTGCTGCGGAGGCAAGAGCATTTCCATCTTCTCCGGCGGCTCGCCAAGCGCGATGCGGCGGTTGCGCTCCCGCTCGTCCTGCAAATCGATGCGCTCCACTGTCTCTACTGCCACGACCAGGTCAGCCGCGCCCTCGTACTGGGCCAGGTCCAAAAGTCGGCTAGCCGCGCCGCCACGACGCCCCATATGAGGTCGCCGAGCTCCTCGACCTTGCGAAAGTGGTCGCCGAGCACATCGAGGATCTGGCTTTGCGCCTCCGCGCTCTGGCCCCAGCTGGTCTCCGCGGCAGTCGGGTCCAGCTCCTCCCAGTTGGCGAGGCGCTCCTTGATGCGCTCCTCCTTGCGGCCGGCCTCGGTCATGGCGTCCGACACCTGGCTCAGAATCTTGGTTCGCCACGCGTTGAGCTGCAGCCACTCCGTAAAGACCGGCTTGAGCTCGCGCTTGTCGGCATTCAGGCGCTCCGTGAGCTCGGCGACGCGCTTGGGCACCGCGTCGTAGATCTCAAGCTGCTGGAGGATCTCGCTGATGTTGACCCGCGCGTTGCAGACGCGCGTGATGTGGTCAAAGTCGCTGATCACCGCGGTGCATTTTCCGCACTGCTCGTCAATGGCCTCAAAGCTGGCCTGCACGCGCTGCATCTCAACCTTGGCCATGTTGAGCAGCATGACGGCGTTCTGCATCTCGTCCAGCTGGGCTTGCACGCCCGCTTCGAGCTGCGTCTCCACCGCGATCAGCTTGCGCTCGTACTCTTCGCGCACCTTGGCCAGCTTGTCCAGGTGTCCCAGCTCGCCAAAGTACTTTCGCACCTCGTCCACGGCGAGTTGCTGCGCCAGCTCTTCCAGAGAAGCCGGCCCTTCCATCGCCGCGCTCTCACTCCTCGCCGGCCTTGCAGTAATAGAATCCAGCGAACTCGCGCTCCAGCAGCCCCTCGTCCGACACAGACGTCGCGGAGGACGACCCGCGCCGCCGCTTGCGCTCCTCCGCGCCGCACAGCAGCGCGGCGTTGCCGCAGAGCCCGAACGCCGTGAAGAGGGCCAGCAGCGTCACCAACACCAGCTCGCCCATTCGCCTTTCCCAAAAGCCGAGGATGGCCAAGAAAATCGAGGGATCTTGGTGTTGATCTGTCTGATGAGCGCAGCTCGCTCCTCGCTGGAGCTGCCGCCTGGCTGCCGGGTCGACGAGGGCTGCTTGATCGCGTGGGACTACTCGCCCGCCGGGATCGGCGCCTCCGGGCGCGCTGCGGCGCTTGCTAGGATGCTCCGGGTGACCGCCTTGGCGGCGTCCAGGCGAAGCACCTGCTCGAAAAAGCGACGCCCGTTGAGCGCGATGCGCCGCGCGTGGAGCGGGTGGGCGTAGACCCACGCCACGCGCTCCTGGATGTCGCTCAGCGACTCGTCCACGGGGATGAAATGGAACCAAGGGGCGAGCAGCTCGGCGAACCACGGCTGCTGGGCCGACTCTTGCAGAAGAACGGTCTGCGCCGCCGCCAGGTGCTCCTCCCAGCGTGTGCAGGGACCCCGCCCCGCCATTGACCACGATGACGTGCCGGTAATACGACAGCAGGTCCGGGGCGCTTGACGGGACGTGGAAGCGCGCGGAGAATGGCACCAAGTCGAGCGCCTCCTCCACGGCCAGGTCGTACTCGGACGTGGGGCCCGTGATGCGCGCGTCAAACGTGCGTAGCGCAAAGGATATGTTGACCAAGCGGTACCGCACGTCCGTTGCCATGCGCAAGCGGTTGTACTCTTCCTCGACCTCGGTCGCGTTGGACTCGGTCGCCGTGGCGGCCCAAGCCGCGGCCTCGGGCGCGGGCTTGCTGATTGCGCCGCGCCATGCCACGATCTGCCGCTTGTCCATCCAAGCCACAGCGTCTGCGCGCTCTTGAATTCTGTCGAAGTGGCCCGCCATCGCCCGCTGCAAGTGCTCGGCCGAGTAGAGGACCGGCCAAGATCGCCCCTTGCTCGTAAATGATCGAAAGCACGCGTCGCTAGCCTCGTCGCCGTGCGCGGCAAACCCCAACCGCACGCTCGTGTTCACCCTGCCTGCGGGTCCCATCCCCTCCAAGAATTCGGCCCAAATCGCCGCCACGCCCCTGCCGCTGTCATGGTCCGCCCTAGCCCCCCTGCTGACAACGATCGTATCCGGACAAGAGTCCTTCACTGCCATGCGCGCAGTGCCATGCCACGCAGCCGCCGCCACCGCTCCGGCTCCAGTGTCACGCCTTCCGGCGGCAGTGCCTTCATCGCCGCCGGCACGTGCCCGCCGGACACCCAGCCAGACTCGGCGCACAGGCCACGGAGCTCCTCCTCGGCCCCCTCCCATGACCCAGGTCCCTCGTACCCGGCCACCTCTCCCGCGCTGTCCCCCCGTTGTCGACCACCAGCACGCCGATGTTGTCCTCGGACTCGCAAGCGCCAAGCCGTGGGTCGCCGACGCTGAGCATCTGCATCACGGCCACCACGAGGCCCAGCGCCGCCAGCACCAGGTTCACTGGCGCCACCCGCGTCTGCCCGCCCATCACCTAGCACGTGTTGGCTCTGTTGGGCGCGGCGCGGAGGGAAAACACGGTACCAGTGCAAAACCTGGTACCGTACGTACGGTACGGTACCGGTACGTACGGTACGGTACCGGTACCGGTACCGGTACTGGTACTGTAACGGCACCGTGCCAGTTCCGTACCATACCAGGCTGGTGTTTGCACCTCTCTGCAAGCTCGCCATGGTGGAGCTGGTGGCAGGCGTCTGGCCGTCCAAGGCGGCAGTGACCGCCATCTGGGCGTTCGTCGCACTCAACGCGGTCGCTCGCGTATGGCGAGACCTGCCGGCCAGTTGCGGTGGTGCGGTCACAGTAACGGAGACGGGGCCTGGGCTTGCGCAGCAGCTGTGGAAGCGCCAACTGGGTGACATCGTGGACGCCTTTGGGCCGGAGGAGGCCTGCTCGCTTGCGGGCTTGCGCCGGGCAAGCAACGCGAGCGAGATGGTCGCAGACGTCGGGGCGTGGCGCGACGTGTCCTTCGATGAGCTGGTGGAGAACGTGACACTGGGCCCATACTTGAAGATGATGGGGGATGACAAGGTTCGAGAAGTGCTTGAGCACGGCGACTTTTTCAAGCCGCTCTTCATTGTGCGGGCAGGAAAGTTGGTGCCACCGAACACGATGCGCGTGGAGACCACAGAAGCGCACGAGCCCGGAATGCCCCAGTACTGGCTCAACTACCTTCGAACGCTGCCCTTTGAGCAGCTCGAGCATGATGTCGCCTTTTCGGTCTCCACCAGGGACTACTATCATGGCAAACCAAAGTTCAATGGCATCCGCTTCTCGGCAAGTCGCAAGGCCATGACGGTGCCCGCCATAAGCAACTGGCAGCACGTGCACCATCTCCGTGGCAACTGGCGCAACCTCAAGCGACCCTCTGATTCTGATGACAGTGTCGGCAACTGGTACAAGCTCATCGAGGAGGCCGCAGCTGCCGTGCCTTGGGCCGACAAGAGCCCGATCGTCGTGTTCCGGGAGTGGGGTGGGCGGCCTTCCTGGGAAGCACAAACAGGCGGCAAACAGCCGGGAGACGCTCCACGCGCAGCGCATGCTCGAGCCACGATACAAATCGGCGGCCAAGGCTGAGGAGTCACGCTTCTTCGACTCGCGAGTGACTGCGGTGCGCGACCGCTACTCGTTGAAGCCCGAGCGGCGCTTCAAACTCACCCCCGCTTTGCCGCAGCCTAGCAGCTCGATCCCAGAGTCAAGGTACCTGTCGGAGTACCGGCACGTCCTCGTGATCGGCGGCTACGGCGCCGCTTTCCGCCTTTCCGACCACCTCTGTGCCGGCCAGACGGTGCTGCTGCAAGACTTTTTCGCCACGGAGTGGTTTGCGCCGCTCCTCACGCCCATGCACGACTACGTGCCGGTTAAAAGCGACCTCTCCGACCTCGAGGACCGCGTGGCGTGGCTCGAGCGCAACCCGCTCGCCGCTCGCCGCATCGGGGAGCAGGGCCGGCGGTTCTTCTTGCGCTACCTCTCCGCAGAGGCGACGCAGGCCATGGTGATGGCGACGCTCGCGCGGCTCGGCGCCGAGGAGGCTCGGCTCGGGTTCGACCCAGAGGCCTTTTTCCAAAGGGTCAAAGCCGGCGAGATCAAGCTTCACCGCGGCAGGTAAGCCGAGGAGTGGCGGCACGTCGTTCTGCTGGCACCGGTCGGGTACCGGTACCTCCACCGATATCAACATTCAACATCTTTTCGGAGGGCTTGATCGCTTTGCGTACTGGTACTGGTACCATACCGTACTAGTCCGTGCCGAACCATACCGCACGTCCGAGTGGCCTGCCATGGCCCGAGCTCTGCCGTAGTCAACCTGGACCAAACACAACAACCTCCTCCAAAAAAGGGATGTTGGCAATGACCACAATCCCATCCGACCGATTGCGATGTTGTGCAATTTGCTTTGCGAGTCACAGCAGCGCCGCGGAATGGGATCACAAGAACGCAGCAATGGCCGATAAATCCACGTGCAAGGTGTGAGCGCGCGCGATGGCGGAGCTGGTGGCAGGCGTCTGGCCGTCCAAGGCGGCAGTAGCCGCCATCTGGGCGTTCGTCGCACTCAACGCGGTCGCTCGCGAATGGCAAGGCCTCGCGAACTCGTGCGACAAGCCGACCGCGCTAGTCGTGCAGGCTGACGGAATGTCCAGCGTCCTGTCGCGGCCTGAAGCTGCGCAGCAGCTGTGGAAGCGCCAACTGGGTGACATCGTGGACGCCTTTGGGCCGGAGGAGGCCTGCTCGCTTGCGGGCTTGCGCCGGGCAAGCAACGCGAGCGAGATGGTCGCAGACGTCGGGGCGTGGCGCGACGTGTCCTTCGATGAGCTGGTGGAGAACGTGACACTGGGCCCATACTTGAAGATGATGGGGGATGACAAGGTTCGAGAAGTGCTTGAGCACGGCGACTTTTTCAAGCCGCTCTTCATTGTGCGGGCAGGAAAGTTGGTGCCACCGAACACTACGCGCGTGGAGACCACAGAAGCAAACAGCACGGAATGCCCCAGTACTGGCTCAACTACCTCCGAACGCTGCCCTTTGAGCAGCTCGAGCATGATGTCGCCTTTTCGGTCTCCACCAGGGACTACTATCATGGCAAACCAAAGTACAATGGCATCCGCTTCTCGGCAAGTCGCAAGGCCATGACGGTGCCCGCCATAAGCAACTGGCAGCACGTGCACCATCTCCGTGGCAACTGGCGCAACCTCAAGCGACCCTCTGATTCTGATGACAGTGTCGGCAACTGGTACAAGCTCATCGAGGAGGCCGCAGCTGCCGTGCCTTGGGCCGACAAGAGCCGATCGTCGTGTTCCGCGGGAGTGGGGTGGGCGGCCTTCCTGGGAAGCACAACAGGCGGCAAACAGCCGGGAGACGCTCCACGCGCAGCGCATGCTCGAGCCACGATACAAATCGGCGGCCAAGGCTGAGGAGTCACGCTTCTTCGACTCGCGGATGACTGCGGTGCGCGGGAATTACAAGCTTGAACCGGAGCGGCGCTTCAAACTCACACCCGCGTTGCCGCAGCCTAGCAGCTCGATCCCAGAGTCAAGGTACCTGTCGGAGTACCGGCACGTCCTCGTGATCGGCGGCTACGGCGCCGCTTTCCGCCTTTCCGACCACCTCTGTGCCGGCCAGACGGTGCTGCTGCAAGACTTTTTCGCCACGGAGTGGTTTGCGCCGCTCCTCACGCCCATGCACGACTACGTGCCGGTTAAAAGCGACCTCTCCGACCTCGAGGACCGCGTGGCGTGGCTCGAGCGCAACCCGCGCCGCTCGCCGCATCGGGGAGCAGGGCCGGCGGTTCTTCTTGCGCTACCTCTCCGCAGAGGCGACGCAGGCCATGGTGATGGCGACGCTCGCGCGGCTCGGCGCCGAGGAGGCTCGGCTCGGGTTCGACCCAGAGGCCTTTTTCCAAAGGGTCAAAGCCGGCGAGATCAAGCTTCACCGCGGCAGGTAAGCCGAGGAGTGGCGGCACGTCGTTCTGCTGGCACCGGTCGGGTACCTCCACTGATATCAACATCAACATTCAACATCTTTTCGGAGGGCTTGATCGCTTTGCGTACTGGTACTGGTACCATGGTACCATACCGTAGTCCGTGCCAAACCATACCGCACGTCCGAGTGGCCCGCCATGGCCCGAGCTCTGCCGTAGTCAACCTGGACCAACACAACCACCCTCCTCCAAAAAAGGGATGTTGGCAATGACCACAATCCCATCCGACCGATTGCGATGTTGTGCAATTTGCTTTGCGAGTCACAGCAGCGCCGCGGAATGAGATCACAAGAACGCGGCAATGGCCGATATATCCACGTGCAAGGTGTGAGCGCGCGCGATGGCGGAGCTGGTGGCAGGCGTCTGGCCGTCCAAGGTGGCAGTGGCCGCCATCTGGGCGTTCGTCGCACTCAACGCGGTCGCTCGCGAATGGCAAGGCCTCGCGAACTCGTGCGGTAAGCCGAGCGCGCTAGTCGTGCAGGCTGGCGGAATGTCCAGCGTCCTGCCGCGGTCTGAAGCTGCGCTGCGACTGTGGAAGCACCAGCTGGGTGACATCGTGGACGCCTTTGGGCCGGAGGAGGCCTGCGCGCTTGCGGGCTTGCGCCGGGCAAGCAACGCGAGCGAGCTGGTCGCAGACGTCGGGGCGTGGCACAACGTGTCGTATGAGGGGCTGGTGGAGAACGTGACACTGGGCCCGTACTTGAGAGCGATGGGGGACAAAGCGCTGAACGAGACCTTCCGCTCTGGCAAGTTCTACGATCCGCTCTACATCATCCGGAGCGGCCAGCTTGGCCCTGATCAGCCACGCGTTGAGATGCCACACAGGCCTTCTGGAGGCATGCAGAGCTACTGGTACCACTATCTCAACAAGCTACCCTTCGCGGACGCCCTCGAGCATGACGTCGTGTTCTCCATCTCTGGCAGGGACGGTCTTAAACACAAAGCAAGATCGACGGGAATCCGGTTTGCGGCCAGCCGCACTTTCATCAGCGCGCCCGCTATGAGCAACTGGCAGCACGTGCACCACTTTCGGGGAACTGGCACGACCTCAAGCGACCCTCTAATTCTGATGACAGCGTCGGCAACTGGTACAAGATCATCGAGGAGGCCGCAGCTGCCGTACCTTGGGCCGACAAGAGCCCGATCGTCGTGTTCCGCGGGACTGAGCTAGACGGGCTTCCTCGAAATCTCAAATGGATGGAGAATGACCGGGCGGCGCTGCACGGGAAACGCATGCTCAAGCCGCGATACAAGTCGGCGGTCATGGCCGAGGAGTCGCGCTTCTTCGACTCGCGCCTCACCGGGCCGCGCGGGCGTTACGATATGGAGCCCGAGCGACGTTTCAAACTCACGGCGGGTGTGCCGCAGCCTGGCAGCAAGATCCCAGAGTCCAAGTACCTGTCCGAGTACCGGCACGTCCTCGTGATGGGCGGCTATGCCGCAGCTTTCCGCCTCTCGAATCATCTCTGTGCCGGCCAGACGGTGCTGCTGCAAGACTTTCCCTTCGAGGAGTGGTTTACGCCGCTCCTCACGCCCATGCACGACTTCGTGCCGGTTAAAAGCGACCTCTCCGACCTCGAGGACCGCGTGGCGTGGCTCGAGCGCAACCCGCTCGCCGCGCGCCGCATCGGGGAGCAGGGCCGGCGGTTCTTCTTGCGCTACCTCTCCGCAGAGGCAACGCAGGCAATGGTGACCGCGACGCTCGCGCGGCTCGGCGCCGAGGAGGCTCGGCTCGGGTTCGACCCAGAGGCCTTCTTCCAAAGGGTCAAAGCCGGCGAGATCAAGCTTCACCGCGGCCGAAGG
Organism: Thraustochytrium striatum; assembly: GCA_022244645.1. Taxonomy (NCBI): domain Eukaryota; class Bigyra; order Thraustochytrida; family Thraustochytriidae; genus Thraustochytrium; species Thraustochytrium striatum. Next base: position 570,379 of record JACDIV010000058.1, read on the forward strand.
TTATGAAACGTAGCAGCGTAGCCCTAGTCGCGACATGGCCCTGCAGCCGGCGCAACAATGCCCAGCACAGCGCACCACGAGCACGAAAAGTAGCACAACACAAGCTTGCGCTGCCAATCAAGGAGCCTGGTGGATTGGAAACAGCAAGAGACGTCAGAGGATGATGTCGACGAAGGCAGCAGTGGCAGCTGGCGGCCGCGCTGCTGTTATGGCGCGCGCGGCGGCGGCGGCAAGCGCGCGAGGCGGCCCGCGATGAGGCCTGCCCCATCGAGGAGCAGCGACGGTGGTGGCGCGGGGAGCTGTCGTTTGCGGCATTCGATCGCTCCACGCGAATGCCCGCTGAAGCCGACCCCGCTCGCACCGTGGCCGTCGACTGCTGGAGCCAGGCCGTGGACTCGATCACGCACCACCGCTGCAGCCCCGCGGACGCCAAGGTGCGGGGGCTGCGCGGCGATGCGAGCACGGAGCTGGTGCTGGACGCGGTCGAGACCGACCACGCCGTCTTGCAGGGCAAGGAGTTTGTGACGTGCAACCACTTTGACATTGACGCATTCTGCTCGGTGGCGGCGCTACTGATGGACCGCGCGGCCGCGCGGCGACTGCGCGACGTGCTGGTGGAGACCGCGCGCATCGGCGACTTTCGCGAGCTGGCCTTTGAGCGGCTGCACGAGCCGCACGTGGACCTTGCGCTCAAGATGTGCTGCCTGCTCAACACGCTGGAGCGAAAGCAGTTTGCGAGGCCGTTTGAGACGGCCGACGGCGACAAGTGGGACTATTTTCTGTGCGAGCCCAGCGTGCTGCGGCTCCTTTTCGAAGGCGACGCGGCCGCCTCGGAGGCCGTGTGGGCCGCCGAGTACGAGCGCGTCCTCGAGGGGTGCCGCACGCTGCGCGATCCGGCGGTGTCGCGCGTGCGGCACTTTGAGGACGTCGGCCTCGTGGTCATCGAGACGCCCGAGCCACTGCATTATTACTCGCTCTTCTCCGTGTGCGCCAACGCCGACGTGGTGCTGTGCATTTACAGCGGCGGCCGCATGGAGGTGGAGCAGCGCTACACTACGTTCGTAGAGCTCACGTCGCGGCCTGTGCTGCCTCGAGTTTGCCTCACCAAGCTTGCGCGGGCGCTGCGCGAGCGCGTGCCGGGCGAGAACTGGCATGCCAACCGCTTCGTGGACTCGGGCCCTCTGCTCCGCATCAAGGACGAGGCGCACAGCCTGACCAAGGCCGAGCGGTACGGGCCCGTTCGAGCGGCCCATTCTGCCGTCCAGCATCGGCAGCGAGGACATGGTCAACCAGGTGCTCGGCTTTTGCGCGCTGCGGTGCGCCAGGGCGGGCTTCGCGCAGCGCCAAGCACTGAGTGGGACTGGGCGCGCATGCACGAGCTCAACACGCAGCTGGACTGGAAGGCGCTTGCCGTGCACTAAGCTTTACAACAACAACAACAACAGAAACTCCTGGAGGCGCTCTACTTGCTAACCTCCGCGCAACGTGAGGCGCCCGGCCTGCACTGCCTCAAAGAACGCGCGGGCGTCGAGGCCAAAGCGCGCCTCCTCCTTGCCGAGTCGCGCCAAAGACGCCATAATGAACGCCTCGGTGGGCCCTGCCGCCAAATAGCGCAGAAAGAACTTTCTGCCGTTCGCCGCGATCTCGCGCGCCTGAAGAGCGTGCCGCTCCCACCGCACGCGCTCCAAGAGGTCCCCCAGGTCCTCCCGCACTGGCACATAGTCGCGCATGGGCTGGAGCAACGGCGCAAACCACTCCTTGGCGCGCCACTCTTGCAACAGCACGAGCTGTCCGGCACACAAGTGCTGCGTGAGCCGAAAGGCGGCCCCAATGCCGCCCACGACCAGGACGCTGCGAAAGCGCGACAGATACTCGAGCTCCGGCAGCGGGCTGAGCTCGGTTGCAGCGGTCAGCCCAAAGCGTCGCTCCAGGGACAGGTCGTACTCTGCCCGCGGCGCGCTGAGCCGGGCGTCAAACTCTCGGCTCTCCATGGACATCACCGCGGCTCGGTACCGCGGCTCGGTGCGCATGCGAAACGCGTGCAGGCTGGACCGGTTGCGCTGTGCCTCTGCCGCGCCCGGCCCCTCCGGGACGTCCAGGGCGCTGCCGCGGAAGACCACAACGGGGCTCTTCTCCGCCCACGGCACCGACGCCGCGGCAGCCTCCACCTCGTCGTACCAGCCCTGGCTGAGGTGGTGCGCGTGCTGCCAGTTGCTCCAGGCCGGCATCTCGAGCGACTTTCGGCTAGCCGCGAACCGAAAGGCAAAGCGGCGCAAGCGCTTGTTCAGGTAGTCGTACTTTGACGCCCCGAAGACCACGTCGTGCTCCAGGCGGTCCAGCGGCAGCGTCGCCAGGTAGTCCTCCCAGTACGTTCGTACGCCCAGGTGGCGGGTGTCAAAGCTGCTCACCCGCGGCTCGCCGGCCCGCAGCTCGCGCGCACGGACCAGAAACAGCGGCTTGGTAAACAGCCCGCCGCGCAGTGTCTCGTTCAGCCGTTGCTCGCCCATGGCCCGCAGAAACGGTCCCAGCGAGACGCTGTCCACGACCTCGTCAAACCGGACGCCGCCATCGCCGCCGCCGAGACCGCCGCCGCGGCCGTCACCGTGGTCGCCGCCGTCGCCCTGGCGCCTCGTCCAACCGTGCGCAGCGCACGCCTGGGCGGCCCAGCTCTCCAAGGCCCGGATCGGCCCCACGCCGCGCCGCTCGCCGGCGCAGCGCGACAGGCGCAGGCCCGCATCGATGCCGCGCAGCGCCGCGGCCAGCGCCGCCAGCGCCCACGCGGCGAGCACGGCCGAGCGCGGCGGCCAGCTGCGCCCGCTCGACATCGACGTGGCCTGCGCCCAGGCTCCTTGTCGGCGACGATCGATCATCCTCAGGCGGAGCTGAAGACACACGCCACAAGCGACATCGCGACGATGCTCGAAGCTGGCGACGATGCGTGGGGGTCGCCGGCGACGTCCCCCAGCAGCACGCCGATGCTGCCGCCGCAGTTCGCGCGCGCCGTGACAGTGGACGAGGCGCGCTTCCAGCGCGCCAAGTACCGCAAGCTGCAGGGCATGTCGCGCGGGCCGAGGTGAGCGAGTACACCTTCGTGCAGCTGGCGGACACGCAGCTCGGTATGTTGCCGGACATCAAGACGCTGCAGTGGCTGCGCGGCCTGCGCGCCCTCATCCGCGCGGCGACGTGCGGGCTCAAGGACGGCCGCAGGACGGTGCCGGTAGGTCGGGGGGTGACAGGGTCAGGGTGGCTCGGTGGAGCGGCACTGACGCGGGGGCACAGATTCCGCTGCTGCTGCCGGAGAACGACGACATGGATGCCGACGCGCTGCTCGAGCTGGAGATCGAGCTGTCCACCAAGGCGGTGCTCGCCATCAACAGCCTGCGGCCAAGCCTCGCTTTGCGGTGGTATGCGGCGACTTGGTGCATGCGTACCCAGACAAGCAGCCGGAAATTAATGCTGCGCAGGTCAAGATGTTCAAAGAGGTCTTCTCGCGCGTCGACCCGGAGATCACCCTGGTGTGCACGTGCGGCAACCACGACAGTAAGTGCGCGGGCGGGCGGGCGAAAAGGCGGGCGAAAAGGCGGGCGTGAGAGATGCGAGATTCTTGCTGACGAGAAATCACAGTCGGAGATCGGCCGACGCTGGATCGCTCCTCCAATGGCACAAGCGCTTTGGCGACGACTACTTTTCCTTTTGGGTCGGCACGGACCGCTTCCTGGTGCTCAACACCCAGCTGTACAAGGATGGCAGCCAGTGCATGCAGGAGGCCAAGGCACAGGACCGGTGGCTGGACCACCAGCTGTTCGAGGCGGAGCGGGAGGAGCCGTTCCGGCACACGGTGGTCTTCAGCCACATCCCGCCGTTCATCGACGACCCGGAGGAGCCCTCGGGGTACTTTCCACTGGCCAAGCCCGTGCGACTCAACTTGCTCAAGCGTATGGTACAGGGCGGCGTGGGCTACTGGTTCTGTGGGCACTTTCACCGCAACGCGGGCGGGCGATTCAAGAACCTCGAGGTGGTGACCACAGCCGCGGTTGGGGGCAACCTGATCACCGACAAGAAGGGCGACCGTCTGGGCCTGTCGGGTATGGGCGAGATCGTAGGCGGAGGAACTCAGTGGGTTGCGCATCTGCACGGTGACGCCGTCTGGCGTGCGCCACGAGTTCCGCACGCTCGCGGAGCTCGTCCAGCCCACGGCAAGCCAGGAGCGCCGCCGGCGCACGCGCGCACGCAGCCGAGGCTCCTTCTCGTCCGTGACCTCGTTGACCTCGACCTCCTCGTCGCGGCCGGCCCCAGCGCCGTCTCCGCTGCTCATGCAACTCAAGCCGCTCAAAAAGTAATAGGGTGCCACGTGGTTGCTCAGCGGCGGCGGCAGCAGCGGCGGCAGCGGCGGCGGCAAAAGCAGCTGCAGCTGCAGCAAAAGCAGCAGCAAAACAAAAGTAGAGTCGATTACATTACAACGTCTGGCTGACAAAGTGAAAGGCCGTGAGCCCGATCGCCAGGAGGATCAGCACGCAGGTCGAGCTCGTGAACACGTAAAACGAGCGGAGATTGTCCCGCGCGATGACCGTGCCAGTCCAAGGGCAAAAGTGGTCAATGTCCTTGATGACCACCTGCGCCTCCATCTCGTAGATGGCCCCTGGCGCCCTGTACGACTGCGCCTGGTCGCTGTACGTCCAGTTTGAGTCCACGGGCTCGTCGTGCACTCGCTGAATGCCCGGGTCGCGGCACGCAGTCAACAGGAAGGCCACCACGTCACCGTGAGCACGACCAGAAACACAGCGACGACCCAGGTCGGAAAGCTCGGCATAAAGCCAAAGAGCACCGCGAGGGCAATGCCCAGGATGAGCCCCAGGGTCACAAAGATCATGGGCCAGCACGGACCCACCACGCACTGCAGCGTGGGCACCCCCTCCTTGTCGCACCGCTCGCGCAGCACGTACATGCGGCCCACCTGGCGCACGTACACAGGCGGCGGCGGTACTGCGGCGCTCAGGCAGTACTTGTCGGGCTTGTACTGCGGATATCGATACGCGCGCGCGGCGCGCGTCTCGGCGTCGAGGCCCTTGCGCTCGCCGCCAGCGGCCGTCACCTGGGCGCCCGAGGCCGCCGCCGGCGCCGCCGCCGCCTCCTCCTGCATCTCGCCCTTCTCCTGCCTGTCGCAACAAGAACAAAGCGCACACGTGTGCACAGACTTGAACGCGAATCCTACATTTCCGACCCAGCAGCAAGGGCTTGGCGTGAGAGATCAGACTCGGCCGGAAAAGGTGTCCGTTGGACTGGACTGCCGTAGTCCACTTTGAGGTTGGACTCCGCCATTGGTCCAAGTCCACGGCCGGCCTGGGCGTCGAGTAGGCGGCTCGAGCGGAGTGGGACAGCGACGACGAGCCGGGAGCCGCAAGCAACCCAAGTGCCCTCGCAGCTCCCAAGAGGGAAGGCTGCGCCTGTGCGAAGTCGAGATCGCCGTGGCCGTGGCGGCACGAGCCGTCGGAAAGACGCCCACCCACCCACCCCCCCGGCCGGCAGGCGGGCGGCCGGGGGGGGCCGGGCGGCTGGCCGGCCGGGCTGGCTGCCTGGCTGGGCTGGATGGGAGGTCACACGCCCAGCAGCGGTGGCGCTCCAGATTCCTTCAGGCGATTGATCCCAGGAGAGCGAAAGTGTTGCCGTATGCTTCTTTCCCTCTGCATTCGGACCAAGCTGGCTCTCCACGATCTCGGATCCCGGCGTGATCCGTTTGAGAGAGTGCACAGCTGAAACTCTCACGACAGCCCCCTTTTCGGGCTGTGCTTGGTTGCTGCTGCTTGGCTCCAAATTGTGAAAAAGTTGTGCGAAGTTTGTGCGTGCTCGTCACTGGAACGCAGCGACTTCTCACGGGTGGGTGGGCTGGCCGCAAAGACAGTCTCGTGCAGCTGGGCTCTCGTTTTGGAATGCCTTTTGGCGCCGATGCAAGACCTGGCGCAGGGGGGGACGCCCTTGTTTGTTGGGCGGACGGGCGGACAGTCCTTCTGTGAATAGCGTGCACGCGCCCTCCTTGCCCGGCTCCAAGTCCAGGAGTCCAGGCCGTCCAGGAGCTGCCTTGATCTGGACCCCGACGCACGGGAGATTGGCTTGTGCAGCGATGATGTGAACGCGACAAACCTCCAACTCGGAAGCAGAAGCAGCACAAGCAGCTGCAGCAGCAGCGCAGCAGCAGCAGCAGCAGCAGCAGCAGCAGCAGCAGCAGCAGCAGCAGCAGCAGCAGCAGCAGCAGCAACAGCAGGAGCATGCAGGTCAAGTCTGTCACTGCCTTGGCCTGGGCTTTGGCGGCCGCGCTGCGGCGAACGAGGCGCAGGCAGCTTGCTCGGCGCTGCGCTTCAGCCCGGGATCGTTCCCGAGTGCAGGGGGCGTGGAGACCAGCTTGGTCGGCACCTTTGAGGATGATACGACCTACTTTGTGGAGATCTTCAATATCGAGAATGAGGCCGAGGTCGCCGCGCGCGCGGAGGCCACTGCCACCGCGGGCGGCATCACGTTTGACGTGAACCCAGGCATCAGCACTGGCGCCGTGGTTGGCGCCAAGGTGTACCCAACCGCCACCGGCGGCTCGCCAGAGTGTGAGCTGCGCAGCGTTCCGGGGTTCGCGCATGGCCCACTGAGCATCTCCGACATCCAGGCAACGGATGGCTCCGTGGCTGGCAACCTATACAATGCGGAGGGCAAGACGCAGCTGTGGCTTACCGTGAGCAACATCTTCCCGGCCCGCAGCGAGGACGTGCGCGTCAAGTTTGACACCAAGGCCGCCGGGTTGGGCGAGGAGATCGTGACCGGCGCCGTGGTGGGCAGTGGCGGCGACCTGCGCGTCGAGGTGACCACGCCCGCTGTGCAAAAGCCGATTGACTGGAAGCTTGCGTGCACCGACCAAAGCAACATTGTGCGCGGCGCAGAGAATGGCTGCGTGGAGGACATCCTCGTTGACGTGTCCGTGTCGCTGGACGGCGGGAAGAGCTTCTCTAGCAACTCCGTGGAGCTGACATTCGGCTACATCCGGCCGCTCAAGGTGGCATTCATGTACGTCGGCCCGGTGGACGACTTTGGCTGGACCTACCAGCTGAACGAGGGCCGCGTGCTGCTCGAGGAGTTTTACGGCGGCACCGTGGACGCCAGCACCTACTTTGAGAACATCCCGGAAGGCGAGTTCGAGGCCCAGCCCAGCCGCGGCGAGACGATCGAAAAGGGCGTGCAGGTGACCGAGATGCTCCCGGATGGCAAGGGCGGCCTTCGCGAAAACCTTTACTTTCCCGGGTTTGAGCTGATGAAGCAGCTCTGCGATGATGACTACGATCTTGTGTTCACCGGCTCGTTTGGGTTCCAGACCCAGGCTTTGGACGTGTCGAGCCACTACGAGGGCTGCCGCGTCCGTGGCAGCTCTGGCAGCCAGGTCCACAACACCTTTTTTGTGGGCGCCGGCTCCGAGAACATCTCGCCGCGGCTGCGCAACGGGTTTGGCAAGATCTACCAGGCGCGCTACCTCACGGGTCTTGTAGCAGGAACGAGCTCAAGCGCCGCGCGGCTGCGCGAGGCGACTGGCAGCACGGGCAAGCCGCTTTGCGTTGGCTACATCGCCGCCTTTCCGCTCCCCGAGGTGCAGCGCGGCATCAACGCCTTTGCTGGGCTGCCGCGAGGAATTTGACGAATGCGAGGTCAAGGTGGCCTTCATGGGCACCTTTCACGACGCCGCAATCGAGCTGGACGCGGCCAAGTTCTTCTGGCACGAAGGCTGCGAGGTCATCACGCAGCACTCGGACACGGTGGATCCGCAAAAGTTTTACAGCGCACAGCAGGGCGCGGGCCTGGGCTACAACAGCGACGCGCGCCGCCTCGTAGGCGACTCCATCCTCCTCTCGGCGATCCTGAACTGGGGCGCCCACGTTCAGCTTTTTCATCGAGCAGGTCCGCACGGGCGCTTGGGACCCGTCCGTGAGCGCGCCCACCAGCGAGACCAAGGCGTGGCTTGGCCTCGACAAGCAGGCCGTCAAGATTGCAGACTACTTTAGCCCCAAGGTGCCTTCGGACGTGCAGGAGCGGGTGCGCCGGCGCCGCGACGCGCTCACGGTGCTCGAGGGCGACGAAGCGTTCCACGACATCTTTTGCGGTGACATGAAGAAGCGCTGGGTGTACCGCAAGGCCAGCGACGGGACGCGCGTCAAGGGCTGCAGTGGGCAGGCCGAGTGGGTGCGACTCGGGGACAACGAGCTCGAGTCGATCAACAAGAAGCACTTTTGGACCAAGGAGGGCGGTCGCTTGGGCGCCAACGACCCGATCACCGACACGGACTGCCTCACTGGCATTGACTACGCGGGCCAGGCGCTGCGCGAGTCGGCCTTCCCGAGCCCCTTCAACGAGGACAAGGTCTTCAACGACTACTTTCTGGACGGCGTCGAGCTTGTCGCGCCGCGCAAGACGCTCTATGGCACCATCCACGACCACCTCGGGCTGTGGCGTGGGCTTTGGCCTCGGCGACCGTTTCTACGAGCCGCCGACCGACTACCCGGTGTGCGACGGCACGCAGTGGAGCTACGCCCGCGGCACTTGCGACGTCTCGACGCTGACCACGAGCATCGTGTAACTGGACCCTGGACGAGAACAACAACACTGCGGTCTGTGGCGACACACGGGACGCCACTGGCCGCTACACGTCCATGGCCGACCTGCCCTTTGTTCCTATCGAGGAGGGCCCGCCCTGCGACCACGTTGCCTGGAACTCGGCCCGAGCACTGCTGTCATCAGCATCGCGGTCATCGGCGCCATCTTCAACGCGGGCATTGCCATCCTCCTCATCATTTACCGCAAGCACACGTCGGTCAAGGTCACGCAGCCCCTGCTCGTCATCCTCATGTCCAGCGGCGCCGTCCTGCTAAACCTCTCCACCATCACCTTCCTGGGCGAGGCCGACGAGACCACCTGTCTCCTCCGCATCTGGACCTTCAACATTTGCTTCGACCTCGTCTTTGCCTTTCTCTGGAGCAAGGTCTACCGGGTGCGCACCCTTTTCCAGAGTGCGCTCAAGATGAAGAAGGTCATCGTGCGCGACACCGACATGGTGCGCATGGCGCTCGCCATCGTGACCTTTGACGCCATCATCCTCATCGTCTGGACCATTGCGGACCCGCCCATGCCCACCAGCCGCGACGTGTCGTGGGAGATCCCCGCCGGCCAGGGCCAGCTCACCAACGTGGAGTGCACCTCCACCTCGGGCATCTTCATGTCGGCTACGCTCACCTTCAAGGTGCTCCTCATTCTGACGGCCTGCTTCCTGGTCTGGTCCTCCCAAAAGGTGCCCAAGCAGTACGTGGAGCACAAGTACATCATCTTCGCCGCCTACAACACCGCCGTGTTCTCCGGCGTCGTCCTCCTCCTCACGCTCAGCACCAACGTGGACCCTGCGACGTCGATGCTGATCCACGCCGGCGGCGTCGCGGTGGGCACGGCGCTCATCAACGGCTCGCTGGCCCTGCCGCGCCTCGTCATCGCCACGGGCTTGATGTCGCTGCCAGCTACCAGCAGCAGCACGGGCCCGCACACAACGGCGTCCCGCACCGGCACCAACCCCAAGATCCACTACGGCACGGAGGACGACTCCTCCTTCTACCGAACCGAGCTCGGCACCGAGTTCGACGAGCGGGCGTTCCAGGAGCCCTCCGGCCTCTAACCCGCACCGTGTAAAATTGAACCCTCTGTGTTTAAACACCTGTACCTAACTCTCGTTGCTTAGAGTATGGACTAGAGTGGCTTGCACCAAGGAGCCTGGGCCGCCCAACGGCCATCTTTGCAGTCGCGAGAGCGCGAGGATGGAGGAGAGGCGAGGCTCGGGCTGCTGCCCAGAGGGCCTGAGGCGGGCGCCGCCGCCACCGGCGGCGGCGGCGGCGGCTCCGCGCGGACCTCGCGCGAGTCGCCCCCGCGCGAGCGCGCCAAGACCACCCCTCGCGCCTTGAGCGAGGACAGGTTTCGGATGCGCGCAATTTGGAACTCGGGCCTGAGCTTCTGGTGCGCGTCGTGGTGATGCCGAACGAGAGCAAGAGGCAGGTTAGCACGCGCCATGACCGGCCAAGTACGAGGGCCTGTACGCCTCGATTGCGCTGGCCATCAGCGAGCACTTTCAAGGCCGGCTGGCCGTGGAACGAGTGGTTGACGTGGACCCCAGCACCGCCGTGCTGGGGTCCTTTGAGCTCGACCTCGTGGTGAATGGGACGCAGAGGTTTGAGGTGTTTTCCAAGGTGCGCTCAAGTCGATTCCTACCGTAGACGGCGTCTTGACTCGGCTGCACCTCCTGCTCGGGGTGGCGCTGCGCAGCGGCACGCAGGCGCAAATGCTTTACGTGCGCGCGCAGCAAGACCACCGCGACAACAGCAGCGGCGGCGGCAGTAGCAAGAACAAGCCGCAGCTAGGGTCAACGAACCCTTGGGCAAAGCCGGCTCGTCATCAGCAACTGGCCGAGGGGAGGCGCGTTAAGTCGGCGTCGCGTCTGCGGCGCAGCGCGAGCCGGCGCAGCGAAGGGCCCGTCTGCCGCGTGTACATAAGCGTGCTGTCGGCGCAGGACGGCCAGCGAATCGCTGTGCAGGACAAGCATGCGATCGCAATAGCGCCCCGAAGCGGGATTGCGCAGTTGGTCTGCTGCGACTCGGGCCACGTCCGCCTCGCGCTGGAGAGTGAAAGCCGGGGACCAGCAGGCCCATTCGAGGGCGAGCCCTCTGTTATGGAGCACTTTATTCAGGCGCCAGTCGCCTCGCTGGTCAAGTTTACTGCCGAGCTGGGCGGCTGGAAGCAGGTTTCCCCGCCCCCGGACGACATGGTCTTCGTTGACGAGCACGGCCCCGCTCTTGTGCGCATTTATCTTGCACGTGTGCGGTCTGTGCGCGTGCAGGTGCTCTCTAGCTGTGGACTTCCAGTCGGCGAGGGCTTATTCGTGCGCGTTTGTATCAATCGTGCCAGCGCGCGGGCGCCGCCGCCGGGCCTGGGCCGCGTAGAAAAGATGCTGCTCAAGACCGACCCTAGCGGCACCGTCGAGTTTAGTGAGTTTGTCGGCTCGACTGTGAGCATCACTGGGCGCAGCAACGAGGACTGGATCTTCGACGCGAGCGTTGAAGTCGAGGTCGAGGACTGCGCACCCGGGACCCGCCAGCCAGCTCGTGCAAAGAGCGCTGCCGCCGCCGCCGCCGCGCCGCCGCAAAGCAAGAGATGGGGGACGCCTGGGTATACGACAGCAGCGACGACGACGAAGATGGCGGCAACAACAACAATGGCAACAACAATTCGCGCCGGTCGCCGCTTCGGCCGCTGGTGCCTGCGCCAGTCAGCCCGCGCCGCTCCGCCTCGAATGAGGAGCCGCTGCTGCTGACGTTGCGTGGGGCGACACCGAGGCTACGTTGGTGCACCGCTGTGTTCGGGGACGTGGCTAGCGGGGACCAATGCCTGTGCGGCAGCGCGGAAGTCGGCGGCGGGCGCGCCCGTGGCTTTGTGGTTCGCATCGAGTCGGACGCTGCGCAAGAAGAATCAAAGTTCGATCACACGCAGGAGCATGAGCAGGGCCGGTAAAGAACAAGGCGTGGTGCAATTGCTGCGTCAGTCGCCCGCGTGGCGGGCGCGGAAGAACCCGGCATTGGCACGCTTGGCGCGCAGGCGCTGGCGCGCTGGGCAAGTGTGCAAATCCGGTTGAGTGGGGCCGAGGGCGAAGTGCCCCGGCCCGCCAAAGTAGTGCGCCGGACCCCTACCGGACACGTCATCTGCAAGCTAGAGGACTCGGACCAGACGGTGTCCTTGCTCCGGCAGCAAGTCGAGCCGGCGCCCTGCGCGCTGTGCCACGACGATTGGAACGCCGTCCGCTCCGCGCTTACCGGTTACGAGATGCTTGGGTTCCCGGCGTCGCACCACCAGCTGAGCATGCCGGTGGAGGTGCCGCGCGCAGAGGACGAAGCGGCTCTCCGTGCGATGGCAGGGCGGGGTCTCGTGCGCGCGATGATGACAGAGGGGCGCAAGCAAGTCGGCTTGGCCCGGGTGATTGCGCTGGAAGCCGGCGATCTGGGCGTGGAACTCGGCTTTCCCCAAGGCCTGCTCGAAGATGTGCCTTCGGGCACGTGGCTGGAGCTTTCGGCGGAGGACGGGGTAGGCCCCCGCATGGTTCGAGTGCGCGCCACGTGTGCCAAGGCGGGCTTTTGCATGGCGGGCTTTGGCGGTCGTCGCGACGGCTCGCACGGCAGCCGGCTTACCTATGTCGCCATCGCGCGCTGGGCGGCGTTCTTGCGCAAGAAGAACATCCGAATGGACCCGACCAGGCGCTCCCACGACCGCGCTCGCGTCAGCCTGGCATCTGCAGACATGCCCGGGCGTGGAATCTCGCGGGTGAGCGTCACGCGGGCCGCTTTCCTTGGCGACGTCACCAACGTGCTCTGGGCCGCCCGCGCCAAGCTTTGCGAGCCGGGCGGCGACGTGGTGCTGCTTTGCGAGCAAGACTGGCTCGCACTGCTCGGCAGCCAGCCGGGCCAGCCCAGCCGCTGGTCTCGGGAGCAAGCATGGCTGCCGGCTTCGCAGTGGGCCGACCTGCCGGCGCCGCCAGGAACCTTGCGGGCGCTCTTGCCGGTCGGTCGCCACTTTGGCGCCACCTTGCAGCGCGCCAGCGGCGTGCGACTCTCCTGGGGAAGGCTTTGCTGTTGACCCCAAGGCGGAGAGCTGCCAGGTCTTCTTGCGATCCACGGGCGCTGGCCCCGGCGCGAGCGAAGGCGGGATGGGGAGAGCCGGCGCGGGTGCGACGCTGCAGGCCAGTGACGAGGTCGAGTTTGAGGCGGCACAGCGGATTCAGGCCCGCCATCGCGCAAACAGCGCGCAGCGAGAATTCCGAAAGGTTCGCGAGGGCTCGCGGCTGCTCCAAAACTGGTATCGCTTCCGCAACCACGTGCTCAACCAGCACCGCTCGGCAAGTCGCATCCAGGCAGTATACCGGGGTAAACAGGCTCGCACTCGGGTTGCCGCGAACGGTGCCGCCGCGCCAGATGACTCTGACGAATTCTACGAGGACGACGACTTTGAGGCGGCCAGTCCGCAATACCCCGAGCCCTCCACCTCGCCGCCCCGCCCGGCTGCCGGACGCAAAGTGCACTTTCGGGACCCTCCGCAAGAGGAGCCTTCGGCACGGCAGACAGCACCCCAAGCCGCGCTGGAACCTACGACGGCGAAGGCGACGGCAACTGCGACGACTCCGGCGACGACTACGACGACGACTACGACGACGACGACGAAGAGGCGGCGGCGGCGGCATTCCGAGACGAGCCGGCCGGCGACGAGGCCGCGCCTCGGCGGAAGACCCCGCCATACTGCGCAATGCCAAGGCCGAGCCGGCACCAACGAAGAAAAAGGACAAGAAGAAGAAGAAGCGGAAGAAGAGCGACAGCAAGAAGGACCGCAAGCCCAAAAGCAAGTCCAAGAGCAGCAAATCCAGGACTGAGGAGCCTCCCAAGGCCCGCCAGGCGGACCGCCAGGCGGACCGCAGGCACACGATGAAGGGTCCGACTTTGACATGTCGGACGACTCGGAGCTGGACCGAGAGCTAGATCGCGCCCGGCGCGACCGCGAAGCGCGGCGCAAGGCAGCGCAACAGGAGCTCAAGCAAGCACGCCAAGGACTCGCCTCGCTATCCAACGCACCACGGCTCTAAGTCAAACGGTGGTTGGCCTCCACTCCAAGCTGGCCAGTCACTCGCAACATTGAGTGCCATGCGCTGTTGCGCACCCACAAGTGCAGCCACAGCACTTGCTGCACGCCGCCGCGGCACCGGTGCTCGTGCAGGTCGCCGGGCGCGTCAAGTTTGCCACGCCCGCGCCCGTTGCGAGCTCGCGCACGCGGCAGACGATCTACGAGTCTGAGGAGAGTGCGTGCACGCGATCGCAGAGTGTCAGACCGTCGGGCCGCGCAGGGTCGCGTAGCGGGACGGACCACCACGGGCTCCTCGTCCCAGATTCCCTCGATCTCATTCGTGCTGATCGTGTCGAGTGGCGTCAACGTTTTGGGCGGCGCTTTGGTGTTGGACGTGGTGAGCTTGAGGAGCAGCACCTCAGCGGCCCGTCCCGTGCTGGTACGTACTACGGTACCTGGTACCGGTACCGTGGTACCCGGTCCCGGTCCCGTAGTGAGCGGCCGTACTCTTTATCTCTACGTAGACGACAGATGACATAAAGTATGACACGACATGTGAACAAAATGACTGGGACACGATTGGGACAAGGTTAGGAATGACTGGGATACGATTGGGCCAAGGTTTAGGAATGACTGGGACACGATTGAGAATCATCGACGAGGTTGGGCAGGGATGGGGCAGCGCGAGCTGGCGGCGACAGGGCCCTACGCGGTGCTCGCCGACCCGCACCTGCTGTTGTTCGTGGCGGGCGGGCTTGGCATACGCGACGTGACGCGCCTGGCACGGACGTGCCGCGGTCTGCGGGAAGCGCTGCTGCCTGACGGGCCTGGGCACTTCATTGACGAGGCCTTGTGGCGGCCGCTGGTGGCCGCTGAGTTGGAGCTGGGCGCTACGCGCACGCTGCATCCGTCCGCACGCTGGCCTACATGGTATGTCGCGCGCAACGCTGTCAACCTGTTGCGCGGGCGCAGCGCGTTCGTGTGGGTTGCGGATCCGCTTGAGGACGACTTGGAGGACGAGGAGGACTCCTCGTGGGCGGTCGAGGAGGACGAGGACGGGGCTGAGCTTGATCGCGAGGGCGGGGACACGAAGACGAGGACACGCCAATGAACAGCGACGACTGCAGCGACGACTGCAGCGACGACTGCAGCGACGACTGCAGCGACGACTGCATCGACTCGGAGGTTGGCGACGAAGAGGTTGCATGGCTCGAGGAAGATGCAAAGGCCTCTGCGGCAGCCGGGGGAGAGCAACGGTTCGAGATGGGCAGCGACAAGCACGCGGAGGAGCTCATTAAGCGAGTATGCTGGCAGCGTTTGCCGGCGAACCTTGACATGGGCCTGGGCGTGGACCCTTTCATGGCCTGGGCCTCCGTGAGCTATTTCATCGCCAAGGATCTCGGCAACTTTGAGGACAAGGCGCCGTGGGAGCAAGTGGAGCGCGGCCACCCATGGTTTTCGACACGCGCAGGCATCATGCTGGGCGCGCACTACTCTTTGGAAACCTCCGAGCAGACGTTTCGGGTCTGGACCTGCGCAGCGGGGACAAACTCAGCCGGGAGCCGCTCGAGTTGCGTGGCTTTGCCAACACGCAGTGCGGCCTGCACGCGGACGGCGGCGTGCTCGCTGGTTGGCAAAGGGGTGGCGGCGTCCAGTGCATTCACGACTGCGCGCACCGCGAACGAACCGCTCCAGACGTGCACGTTTGATGTCTACAGCCTTGTCGCCCGGCACGGGGCGCCTGGTGCGGACAGCCTGAGCTACACGGTTCAAGTGCACAGTCTGGTGGAGATAAGCGTCACGCACGTGGTCATTCTGATGGAAACGGACAGGGTCTCGATCGACCAGGAGGCACCGATGGAGCCCTGGGCAGCGTTGGTGGTACTGCCTGGACAAAGAGGCCAACGCCCTTGAGCCGGTGCGCGTGCTTTACAACGCGGAGATTGCACTTGTCCCTCGGGACAGGAGCACGGTCCTTTACCGCGGCTTGTTCGGCGCCGCGGTCCTTGGCCGCACTGGTTCTCGGGGTGACGCTCCGTTTTGACGAGGAAGGGAACCGCAACCTTGAGCACGAAGTGGCGTTGTTTGACATGGCCGCGGAAAGCGGCTCGGCCACCGACGCATTGCGCTGGGTCGTGAGTCCCGAGAGCTTGCCTGACGCCGACCTGGGCGTTGGTTTTCAGGGGCTTCTCGCACCCACGCGCGACGCGTCGACCATGGTCATCATCCGCGAGGCGTTCCGGCGGACGGAAGCCCTTGCGAACAACCAGACGTGTGTGCACCGAGCGCATCCCGCTCCACAAGGAGATGTGCGGGCTCGACTTTTCCGGGGGCGGCGCCTCCGCCTGGGACCTGGACAAGCTGCAGCCCTCGCCTCGCGGCGCCGCGCTGGTCGAGGTGGCGCGCCAGAGCCGCAGCGCGCAGCGGAGGGAAGGTCCGTGGACCCGCGATCCACGGGCCCGCGGCGACTTGACGCAGTTCGTGTCGCAGCGGCGGCCGGGCCAGCGCGCCGAGGACGACGTGCCGCTCGACGCATACGACTCTTTCATCGTGACGCTCGAGATGCAAGCGCCCCAGCTCTACCCATACTGGCGCGCGCCGCTCGCGGTGCGGCCCGCGCAGCTCAATGCAGGGTAGGCGCGCCTCGTCGCGCCCGGGCCGCGGCGCCGCGCCGCTCCCCGGCCTCCGCGCCCGCAGCGGCCTCCATCGCCCCCGGCGCCGCCCTCGCGCTCGACCCCTGCCGCCGCCGTCGCCAGCGCCCATCCGTTAATTAATTAAAAGCGCACCAGTTTTGAATTTCCTGGACCACACCGCGGCCACGAAAGAACCCGCGACCCCGGCGCGACGTCCCGGTGCGGCCTTCGTCGACGCGCCGTGGTTTCACCCGGGGCGGTACGCGCGACGCCAGCATCGGGACGTCCGCGCGCGTACCTTCTTTGCAGTTTCAGAGCGATGACGCTCTCTCGACGCGTGCAAATGGATGTGGTCAGGAAAGGCTCCGCGCCTCCATTTCACGTCGGAGCAGCGCCGATGATGATGAAGAATCCAACCTGCTCGACGGCGTCCGTCAGCAGGCTGTCACTGCTTGCCGGCGGTTGCCGGCCTGCACACGGAGGATGTGCAAGCGCCCAGCGTCATCCATTCCGCGTGCTCGCCCGCTCACACATCCCTTTTGTGTCCTGGACCGCCTCACTCTCTCTCTCCCCTCTTGGGCGCCTTGTGCAAGTGCTCGTGCTTGGCGGCCTTTGGAGCCAACCGGTGTTGGCGGCAGAACCACAACCACCAACACATCCAACAGCAGCCGATAGCAGCAGCAGACCAACAAGCACCTTCACAAGCAAGATGATCGCCCGTGTCGCTGCCAAGCAGGTGCGCCGCACCATGTCGACCCAGTCGGCCGCCCGCGTGCCGTTCAAGGGCCAGGCCGACGGCGGCCACCCCTACGTGCTGCAGAAGGAGGGCGACGTGCTCAAGACCTGGTTCAACCCGGCCAAGTCGCCGGAGATCCTCCCCGTGGTCGCCTGCGTGGGCTTCGCCTGCGCCCTGGCCGGCTACAAGGCCATCGTCGTGGACGGCATGGGCAAGAAGCTCTAAGCTGGTCGTCGACGACGCCTCGCGCACCGCGCGCGAACTTGTGAAAATCAGACCCAAAAGAGTTGAAACCATTGTTTGCTACGGTACTTGGATGATGACGCGCGCGAGGCACGGTCCCGGTCGGTCTTGCGAGCGTCTTGGGGGCGGCGCAGACCGTCCGTTCGACTTCACAGCGATGGACGGTCCGTCGGGCAGGGAGGGCTCGGGCGTGTCGGGTTCAGAGTTTGGCGGAGATCTTTTCGGTCTTCACAGTCAGTCGGTCAGTCAGTCAGGGCGGCGCGACCTGGTTGTTGGACGCCTCGCGCTGGATCTTGGCGTCGTTGCTGCGGTGCGAGGCGAGCGAGCGAAAGTACGAGTCGTCGACGTCCTTGGTGATGTACTGGCCGGTGAAGGTCGAGTTTCAAAGGCGACAATGTCCGGGTTGAGCTCGCGCACGCAGCGCTCGAGGTCCTTGAGGTCCTGGTAGAGCACCCAGTCGGCCTGGATGAGCTTGCCGATTTCCTCGACCTCGTGGCCGTGCGCAATGAGCTCTTCCGAGGTGGGCAGGTCGATGCCGTATATATTCGGGTAGCGCACCTCAGGGGCGGCGCTGCAAAAGAAGACGCGGTTGGCGCCAGCCTCGCGCGCCATGATTACGAGCTCCTTGGAGGTGGTGCCGCGGACGATCGAGTCGTCCACGAGCAGCACGTTTTTGCCGGCAAACTCGCTGCGGACCGTGTTGAGCTTGAGGCGCACGCTCTTGCGGCGCGCGGTCTGCTCGGGCATGATAAAGGTCCGGCCGATGTAGCGGTTCTTGATGAAGCCCTCGCGGTAGGGCAGGCCCAGCGCGTGCGCGCAGGCCAGCGCCGCGACGCGGCTGGTGTCCGGGATGGGCATGACCACGTCGATGGTCTCGTTGGGGTGCTCCCGGCGGATCTTCTCCGCGAGCGTCTCGCCCATGCGCAGGCGCGCCGAGTAGACCGAGACGTTGTTCATGACCGAGTCGGGCCGGCTAAAGTAGACGTATTCGAAGAGGCAGGGCGAGACGGAGTCGCCCGTGCCGACGAGCTGCTTGCAGATCAGGCCCTTGTCCTTGCGCGGCTGGCCCGGCACCATGGGCACGCTCAGCACGCATTCGCCGGGCCGCACGTCGCGCAGCAGCTCAAAGCCGAGCGTGTCCGAGGCAACCGACTCGGAGCTAAAGATGTAGTCGATGCCCTCGGGCAGCGTGCGCGAGGCGCGCTGGCCCACGACCAGGGGGCGGATGCCCCAGGGGTCGCGGAAGGCGAGCACGCCGACGTTGTGGATGAGCATGACCACGGCGTAGCCGCCGCGGCACAGGTTCATGGTGCGCTGCACGGCCGCAAACACCATCTCGGGCTCGAGCTTGTCCGAGCGCACGCCCGAGGCGCGCTGGTCGAGCTGCTGGCGCAGCTCCTCGGCAAAGACGTTGAGCAGGGCCTCGCTGTCGCTCTGCGTGTTGAGGTGGCGGTGCAGGCCCTTAACGTGCTTTTGCAGCTCGCCGTTGTTGGTCAGGTTGCCGTTGTGCGCGAGCGCCAAGCCGCACGGGTAGTTGTTGTACATCGGCTGTGCCTCGAAGCGCGAGCTCGTGCCGGCGGTGGGGTAGCGGCAGTGCGCGATCCCGGCGTTGCCGAGCAGGCTCATCATCTCCTCCTGTCCGAAAACGTCGCGCACCATGCCGAGCCCCTTAACCTGGTTCAGCCGCGTCTCCTCGCCTTCCGTGAACGCGGTCACGATACCCGCGGCGTCCTGCCCGCGGTGCTGCAGCACCGTCAGCGCGTCGAACAGCTCCTGCCGGCAGTGCGACTGCGTGTCGGCCAGCAGCAGCCCGAGGACGCCGCACATCCTCTCCGCTCGCTCCGGGGCCCCGAGTCCACCACCAGCAGCCAGCCGCTTCCAGGTCGCCAAGACCGCCTCCAGGTCGCGAAGACCGCCCCGAGATCGCTGGAGAGCGCTTGCGGCTCTGCCACCTCTCACTCGCGCAAAAACGCCAGCAGCGCTTCCCAGGGCCCAAATCCTCGGCGTCCTACTGGTTTTTCCTAATGCCCACTATACTGGGAGACTCCCGTCGCGCTCGGCGACGCCCCAAAACCACCCAACGGTTCCCTCTGCGTTCCTAATCGGATCCGCGTGGTCGAGTCCGAATCTGCAGCGAGGACGGAGTCTGGTTTTTAAGTGCGGCGGGAAGGGGTGCGGAGAGAGGGGAAACGGGGTGCGGCGGATGGATCAGGTCGGGGACGAGATGGAGGCGTCGGCGGCAGCGAGGGCGCAGCAGCAGCAGCAGCAGCAGCAGCAGCAGCAGGATGGTGCGACGGCAAGTGCGGCGTCCGCGCTCGGCGGCGGCGAGCAGGACGGCGGCGCGCAGGAGGCGTCCTGCGCTGGGGAGGACCTGAGCAAGCGACGAAAGCTGCCGCCCGCCGAAGAGCGCGGCGCGCTCGTGCACGCCGCCAGCGCGCCCGCCGCAGGAGGCGCGTCGACGGGTATGCCGGATATCGGTGCAATTGGCTCCGCCAGCGTGCCGCCCATCGGCGGGTTCGAGGCGACGGACGCACGATCGCCGAGCTGTACGAAATTTCGGAGAAGCTCGGCGAGGGCGCCTTCTCGACCGTGTACCGCGCCAGGTCACGCAGAAGCGGCGAGGTGGTGGCCATCAAGGTGATTCAGCTGAGTAACCTAAGCGAGCAAGAGCGGGAGCGGCAGGAGCGCATCCTGGACAACGAGATCAAAATCATGCAAAAGATAGTGCGCGAGTGCGACAACACCACCAACCTGATCGAGATCAAGGACGTGGTGCGCGAGGAGAAGCGGCTAGCCATCGTGATGGAGGTGCTGCAAGGTCGCGAGCTGTTCGACCGCATCGTGCAGCGGCAGCGGTACACGGAGCGCGATGCGGCGCAGTTGATGAACAGCATCATGCGCGCCGTAAGGACGCTGCACAGCGCGGGCATCCTGCACCGCGACCTCAAGCCCGAGAATCTGGTGTTTACGAACGACGCGGAGGACGCGGAGGTCAAGATCACCGACTTTGGGCTCGCCATGGTGCGCGACTGGCCGGACGTGCACCAGACGGTGGTGGGCACGCCCAACTATGTAGCGCCCGAGGTGGTGTCCATAAAGCCGCGAGGGCCCTTTTACGGGCCGCCCTGCGACGTGTGGAGCATGGGCGTCATCCTCTACATCTTGCTCGTGGGCTACCCCCCGTTCTACCACGAGAACGTGCGCGAGCTGTTCAAGCAGATCCGCCGCGGCGACTACGAGTTCCACCGCGACCAGTGGGCCGGCATCTCGCGCGAGGCCATCGACCTCGTGCGCAACATGCTCATCGTCGACCCGACAAGGCGGTTCACGTGCGACCAGGTCCTCGCCCACCCTTGGATGCAGAACGCGCCCAACTCGGAGCTGCAGTCCACGCTGGCCGAGATGAAGCGCCTCAACGCCAAGCGCCGCTTCAAGGCGGCCGCTATGGCCGTCGTCTGGGGCGCGCAGCTGGGCCTGCGCCGCAAGCTGCTCACGCTGGTCGACTCCACGGAGGCCAAGGTGTTCAACCTGGAGGAGCTGCAGCGCATCCGGTCCTCGTTCCAGCTGCACGCCGTGGGCGGCCGGATGGACAAGGCGGCCTTTCACTCGACCATGCAGCGCCTTGGTTTCGATGGCATCCCCATAGACCGCCTCTTTGACCTCTTTGATCGCAACGGCGACGAGAGCATCGACTACAAGGAGTTCCTCAGCAGCCTGGCCACGCGCGGGAGTCGGGCGAGGACGCCTTGCGCCTCTGCTTCCAGGTCTACGACGAGAACGGCACGGGCGCCATCTCAAAGGACAACATTGCCAAGGTGCTGCGCACCATCCTGCGCGTGGACAACGACGCGCTCACGGTCAAGCTGGAGCAGATTTTCCAGCGCATGGACACTAACGGGGACGGCCAGATCCAGTACGACGAGTTTAAAGCGGGCATCTTTTCCGAGCCCATCCTGGTGCAGTCCTTCCTGCAGCCGATGGACAATATTGGCTCGTTGCCCATGGAGCGCTTTATTAGCTCGGACGTGGCGCGGGGCATCATTGACGAGCGCTACATCATTTAGCCCCCGTCCCCCCCGAGCGCACGTACGTGCTAGAGAGAGGGAGTGAGAGTAGCCGAGTTGACGCCGAGAGAGCGAAAGCTGCATGTGGACACGCAAACAGCAACACATGTTTCTTTTTTTTTTTGTCATCTACGAGCTCACGACACTGTCTGTCACAGTCACGTCACTCAGTACGAAGGCTGGAGGTTCTCCTCCGTAATCTCGTCGTACACGGTCGCCAGCGCCGTGACATAGCCCAGCGTAATGCCCTCCATCGACTTGCGGCGCAGAAAGGGCGGCCGCTGCGGCGACAGCATGGCCTGCACGCGCTCGAGCGGCGTGCGCGCGTCCGCGATGGCCCGCTCGACCTCGACGCGCGAGCGGCCCACCATGCTGCCGCGCTGCTTGGCCATCTGGACGGCCTCTTCCACGACGCTCTTCGACGCCGGCTTGTCCATGTCGGCCTTCTCCAGCGTCGCGGGCTTGAGCGCCTTGACCGCCGCCGCGGCCTGCTCGCTGGACGGGTTGATGCGCAGGGCCTCCTCAAAGTTCTCCACCGCCTCGTCGGGCTTGTCGCTCATCAGCTTGGCGTAGCCAAGGTTGTACTGCAGGCTGCTGTCCTTGTCCGCGCCCGGGAGCTTGACCGCGCGGTCGAGGACCTCAACCGCGCCGAGGTAGTCCTTGTCCATGATGTAGAGCGTGCCGAGGAGGCCCAGGGCTACATGGTTATCCGGCTCCAGCGACACGACCAGCTCGAGCGGGGCGCGCGCCTCGTCCTCGCGGCCCGCGTTCATCAGCGCCACCGCGTAGTTAAAGTTGACCGTCGAGTCCTTCTTGGGCTCGTCCGAGCGAAGGGCGCGCTCAAACATCGTGATCGCCTCATCGAACCGCTTGTTGCGCATGTGCACCGTGCCCAGCGCGACGGGAATGCGCCAGTTGTCCGGGTCAAGAGACGCCGCCTTCTCCAGCACGGGCACCGCCTCCTCGTCCTTGCCCAGGTGCACCAGGCACACGCCGTAGGGAAACATGTTGCCCGCGGAGGGGGTCACCCTCGCAGGCCCGCTCCAGGTACGCCTCGGCATTCTCGGCGTCGCCCTTGCTCAGCAGCCGCGAACCCTTTTGCGACAGGATCAGGCTGTACAGCTCGCGCTGGTCTTGGCCCAGCTTCTCCATGGGCTCCTTCTCGAGAATGGCCTCCACGTCGTCCATGGCGTCGTCCGCGCGGTTCAGGTTGAACAGCGCAAAGATGCGCTCGTTGTGGGTGGGGATGTGCGTCTCGTCCGTGGCGGCCAGGCATTCGTCGGCCACCTTGAGCGCCTCCTCGAACTTGCCCATCGCGTTCAGCTCGTGCAGCATGTTGCTCCACGCGCTAAGCATGCTCGGGTCCTGATCCACCGCCGCGCGGAAGGCCTTGACGGCGTCCTCGTGCCGCTCCATCCGCTTGAGCACGTTCCCGAGGTTGGCATGCGCGCCCGCCAGCTCGGGCTTGAGCTTGGCAGCGCGCTCAAAGGCCTCCAGCGCGCGCGGCAGTTCGCCAGCCGACGTCAGCGCCACGCCCTTGTTCAGGTGCACCTCAGCGATGCCCTCGTTCAGCTTGAGGATCTCGTCCAGCTTGTCCGCCGCCTCCACGAACTTGCCCTGCTCGCTCAGCTCGGCGGCCGACTCGGCCAGCTTTTGCATGGCCGCCATCTCCTGCTGCTGCTGCTGGCTGGCTGGCTGGCTGCTACTGCTGCTGCTGCTGCTCTTCTGCGAGTTGTCGATCTGCTGCGGCGATGGCTTTCGCTTTTCCCCCTCCCGCCCTTTTCCTCACCCGCCCCACAGCTCCATCCTGAAGGCACTCCTCCAAAGCTTCACGTTGTATCCCGCAGCTGGCTTTTGGAGGGGGTCTTGTGCACGCTCGCCGCGGTGTGCCGTGCACATAACCGTTTTTAATTAATTGAAAAAGATATTTTTAATTAATGAAGATCGTGGGAGGATTCTTCGAGGCGCTGGCGCACACGGTTGCGTGGGAGGGTCTTTGGAGGCGGCTAGTGGAGGACATTGGCGTGGCGCGGCGGGGACGGGGAAGCAGGCAGCAAGCGAGAGCGGTCGGGCGGCGAGAGGGGGCGACGAAGGGGCGCGCGCGGGCAGCGATGGCGTCCGACGGCGCAGCGAGCGACATGTACTCGGTGGCGCTGCTGATCGACGAGCTCAAGCACGAGGACATGCAGATGCGGCTCAACTCGATGAACAAGCTGCCGCTGATCGCAAAGGCGCTGGGGCCGGAGCGCACGCGCGAGGAGCTCGTGCCGTTCCTCAGCGAGAGCGTGGACGACGAGGATGAGGTGCTGCTGGTCATCGCGGAGAAGCTTGGCGACTTTGAGCCCCTAGTGGGCGGCAAGGAGTATCTTGGGTGCCTGCTGCAGCCGCTCGAGTCGCTGGCCACGGTGGAGGAGCCCACGGTGCGCGAGATGGCCATCCAGTCGATGAAAAAGCTGGCGGGCAAGATGTCCGAGTCCAACCTGGGGAGCCACTTTGTGACGATGCTTCGGCGCATGTCGACGCGGGACTGGTTCACCTGCCGCATCTCGGCCTGCTTCTTGTTCACGGTGGCGTACCCGCGGGTGAGCGCGGCGAACAAGGCCGAGTTTCGCGGCATGTTTGGCCAGCTATGCCGGGATGACACGCCGATGGTACGGCGCGCGGCCGCCAACAACCTGGGCAGCTTTGCGGAGGTGGTCGAGTCCGAGCATCTGCTGAGCGAGCTGCTGCCGCTGTTCACTCTGCTTGCTGGCGAGGATCAGGACTCGGTTCGGCTGCTTGCCGTGAACAACGCCGTCGCCTTCGCTGGCCTGGTGACCAAGCCGGTGGCCAAGGCAAACATCCTGCCCGTGATCCTCACGCTGGCTGGCGACAAGTCGTGGCGCGTGCGCTGGAGCGTGGCCGACCGCTTTTACGACGTCTGCAACGCGCTCGGCGAGGACATGACGGCTAGCGACCTGTGCCCCGCCTTCGTAAAGCTGCTCGGCGACGCGGAGGCCGAGGTGCGCACCGCGGCCGCCAGCCGCGTCACCCAGGTGGCAAAGTGCGTCAAGGACTCGATGATCCTCGAGCATCTGCTTCCGCCCGTGCAAAAGCTCGTCAAGGACCCCAGCGACCACGTGCGCTCCTCCCTCGCCCTGGTCATCATGGGCCTTGCCCCGCTCGTGGGCCGCGCCGCCACAATCGAGAGCTGCTTGCCGCTCTTCCTCGCGCTCCTCAAGGACGAACACCCGGAGGTGCGCCTCAACATTATTTCCAACCTCGGTGCGCTCAACAAGGTCATCGGCATCGACCTGCTGGCGCAGTCGCTGCTGCCCGCCATCGTCAAGCTGGCGGAGGACAACACATGGCGCATCCGCCTTGCCATCATCGAGCACGTGCCGCTGCTCGCCAAGCAGCTCGGCGTAAAGTTCTTCGAGGACTCGCTCTCGGAGCTGTGCATGTCCTGGCTGTCGGACAAGGTGTTCTCCATCCGCGAGGCCGCGGCCAACAACCTGAAAAAGCTCACCGAGACCTTTGGCGAGGACTGGGCCAAGAAGAACATCGTGCCGCGGGTCGTCGAGCTCAACTCCAACACCAACTACCTGTGCCGCATGACTGCCCTGCGCGCCGTCGAGGTCCTGGCGGAGACCAACAAGCCGACCTGCTCAACGACAAGCTCATTGACCTCGTCATAAAGATGGCCGCGGACAAGGTGCCCAACATCCGCTTCCGCGTCGCAAAGTGCCTGCAGACCATCGCCCCGCAGCTCGACACCGAGGCGCTCGACTCGGTCAGGCAGACGCTAGACACGCTCACGGACGACGCCGACGCCGATGTGAAATACTTTGCCGCCCGTGCGGTTGAGGCCGTCGAGGGCATGTCCTAAAGGTAGGGGAGGGGGAGGGAGAAAGGAAAGAATATCGAATCAGGTGCTCGAATCAATCAGGTGCGTGCCGCGCTCGTCGGCGGGTACGAGGACGCCGGCGGGGGCTTCTCCGGCACGCCTTGCAGCAGCGCCTCCAGCTCCTCCTCGTACCGCGCCACGACGCCCTTGCGCTTGATCTTGAACGTCGGGGTCAAGCACCCGTTCGCGATGCTAAAGCCTTGTAGCAGGTTGTTCAGCTTGCTCTCCACCAGGACGTCCCGAATCCACATGAACCGCGGCAACTCCGCCTCCCGGCACGCCCGCGTCAGCTCTGACATCAAGAACGCCTTAATCAGCGGGCCGTACGCCTCGGACTGGCAAAGCGCGTCGTACGCGCCAAGCCACTTGTCCAAATCGGGCGAGAGCTCGGGCAGAGCGCTCTTGGGCACGCCGGGCACCGCGCCCTTCTTGAGCCGCGGCACCAGCTCAAGCGGGTCGGGAACCAGAATGGCCACAAGGTGCGGCAGCGCCGGCGAACCGTGCACAAAAACCTGCCCCACCACGGGCAGCTCCATCAGGCGCGTCTCGAGGCTCTCTGGCGCCACATACTCGCCCTGCGCAAGCTTGAAGATGTTCTTCTTGCGGTCGATGATGGAGAGCGTGCCATTGTCGTTGATGCGCCCAATATCCCCCGTGTGTAGCCAGCCGGACACCAGCACCTCGTTCGTAAGCGCCTGGTCCTTGTAGTACCCAGTGAAGATATTGGGCCCGCGCACCAGCACTTCCCCGCGCGGGTAGGGCTTGTCTTCCACGGCGTACCCCAGCTCGCTCGCGCTCTCGAGCTTGAATTCGGAGCACGCCAGCGGCGGGCCCACGTGGCCCATCGTCTTGTCGAACACGCCGTTCCGCCCGCCCGACATGGCGTGGCTCACCCCGCTCGTCTCCGTCATGCCGTACCCCTCCACCATGGTCGGCAGGTCAAAGCAGACGCGGATAAACTCTTGCACAGACGGCGCAAGCGGCGCGGAGCCCGTGCACATGATCCGTACGCGCCCGCCCAGCGCCGCCTTGACTTGGCTGAACACCAGCTTGTCGTAATACCACAGGCGCCGCCCCGTCTCGCGCACGTGCTTGACCTGCATGCGCACCGCGTGGTAGCACAGGCGCCGAATGGGCGCCGGCTTGAGCGCAAACTGCTGCAGGATCACCTGCTGCACGCGCTGGAATACCCGCGGCACGCCGATGAACAGCGTGGGCTTGAGCTCCTTGGCATCGTCCGTCAGCTCCTTGACATTGCCGTGAAACCAGCCCACCGAGGCCCCGCGCATAAGCCCTGCGATGATCACGGCGATCTCGAACGCGTGCGCCAGCGGCAAGTACGAGAGGTGCACGTCCGTTTCGTGCACGGTCACCGACGTGCACAGCGCCGAGGCCGAGGCAATCACGCTTCCGTGCGTGAGCATCACGCCCTTGGGCACCCCAGTCGTGCCCGAGGTGTACAAGATGAAGGCCAGGACGTCCGGCTCGACGCGCCGCTCGCGCGAGGCGCGCGCACTCCGATTCTCCTCCAGAAAGGTCTCGAAGGGCACAACTTCGAGCCGTCCGCTCAACTTGCGCGGGCCGCGGTCCACGCGGTGCCGCGAGCTGGCCGGCAGCGTGCGGTCCCTGAACACGGCGATGGTGCGCAGGCGCTCGCACGTCTCCTTGCCCTCGTCGTGCCGCGTGAGCCGCAGCACGTTCTCCAGGTTCTCTTCGCTCGTGAACACGGTGGCAAGCTCGGCGTGCTGCACGATGTGCCGCACCGAGTCGTGGCCCAGCGAGTCGTACAGCGGCACCACCACCACGCCGGCGTGCAGCGCGGCGAGCATGGCCACCGCATACTCCTCGCAGTTTTTAGCGTACAGGCCTACACGTGCGTCCCCGCGCCGCAGCAGGACCTGCTCGCAGCGCGCCACCTTGTCCAGGAACTCGTCGTAGCGAATGAACTCGTACGGGCCGAAAGTGCCGTCTTCGTGGACGCGCCGCGTGCCGCACAGCTGGTTCTGCGGGAACAGCAGGCGCGCGCGGTCCAGCACGGCCCGCACGGTCTGGACGCCTTCGCCGCAGTCGGCGTGGTAACGCATCAGCTCCGTCTCGTGGCCGACCAGGCGCCGCGGCTTGGTGCAAGTCCAGCTGTTGGGGTCCGTGGGGTCGGCACCTCCACGCTCTGCGGCGTCTTGTCCGCAGCGAGGCACTCGCGCAGCACCTGGTCATCCGGCAGGACGAGTGCGTCGTCCATGAACAGAACAAAGGCGACCGGCGTGAGTAGAGCGGCCGCCAGCAAGCCGCCCGGCTGCGCCACCAATGACCATGGCCGCGCCCACGTACGCCACGTCGCCGCGCGACTTGCCCCGGAATAGCGCGGCGCCAATGTTCCCGTCGCGACTCTTGAGGGCCAGCACGCCGAGCCAGGCCAGCGCGGCCAGCGCGGCGGCCAGCAGCGCGTGTCCGGAGGCCACCCAGCGCGTCACGCCGCACGCGGCGAAGGCCGCGGCCAGCCCGAGCTCCAGCTGCTGCGCCATCTGTACCACCACCCACCCACCCACGCAGCCCAACAATGCACGTCAGTCTGTCTTTGGCAAGACCTGCGAGAGGTCATTCGCGTTGACCTGGCCAGGTCAGTGCACTGACTGAAGCGATCCGTTGGGTTGGACCTCGCCGCAGTCACTGCGCTGCCTGCGCGGCTGGGAGACCGCGGGCAGAGCGCCATGACGCGCTTCGGGAGGGGCCAGGCGCCCGTGCCGCGGCCCGCGGCGACGAGGACCAGCTCAGGCGCGTGCGCGGGCTCGAGCAAGCCCACATGGCGAGATTACATGCCGTGCAGGCCGAGCGCGATTGCCTCGCGCACGAGATCGAGATCGAGCGCCTCCGAATTGTGGACGAGCGCAGGAAGATGTCGCCGAAGGAGCGCCGCGCGAGGCACGAGCATGCCGCTGGCGTCGTCAAGGACCTGGTCACTCAGTTCGACGTGAAGCGGGGCGACGAGGGCGCCGGGGACGAGTCGCTGCCGCCGCCCCTGGACGACCTGAGGCCAAGGCGCGCCTGCATGCGGCGCAGGCTGAGCGCGATCGCCTTGCGGAGGATCTCGAGCGCCTGCGACTCCGCATCGTCGATGAGCGCAGCAGAATGACCGCCAAAGAACGCGGGGACCTGCACGAGAGCGCGGCCCTCGTGATTGGACACCTGGTCAAGCAGTACGACCGCAAGCGGCCGCAAGGACCTCGCCAGCGCACGGCGTTGCCGACAGGGGACGAGTGCTTACCGCCTGCGAGCGACGGTGACAACGACGACGGTGACAAGGCCCGGTTGCACGCGGCGCAGGCCGAGCGCGACCGGTTGGCCGAGACCTCGAGCGCTTGCGCTTGCGCATCGTGGACGAGCGCCGAACAATGTCCGCCGGCGAGCGCCGCGCAATGCATGAGCGCGCCGCGAGCGTCATCGGGGACCTCATCGCAGTTTGACCATCGACAGTGCGCACAAGGCGGTGGTGACGAAGGCCTGCCATACTTGAACCGTGGCCAGATGGGGCCGCCCCTCGAGTCTCTGGCAGACGGTAGCTAGCGACGCCGTGGACAATGCTCTGGGCTGACAGAGAGCAGCAAAGAGCGCCGTCATGCGGCAGCGAGGCTATCACCCGCGCCACGGTGGACCCAAAACGCCAGCAAACTCACCGGCATGTCGCCAGTCGCGCCCGGCCAGCGCAAAGCAAGCCGGCCGCGAGCCGCAAAGCCTGTGCGGCCGGGGCAGACGATCAAAGTCGCCGCGGGCAGCGGGTGCGGCTCGCCGTCAACCAAGAGTGGCTCGCGGCCTGGGTCTGCGCCGCCCAAGTCGTTTCGTGTCGACCAGCGCGTGGGCGCACAAAGCGGCACCAAGCCGCTCGCCTTCGAGCCGCGGCGGAGGCGGCTGCGCGAGCAGTCCGGCGCTGACTCCAAGTCGCAGGAACCAACCCGGCCCAAGCGGCCCAAGGGCGGGTTCACGGCTAAGGGCGCGAAGGTGGCCGTGCAGTGGCCGAGAATCGGCGGGTTGCAGTGGCGCGCGCGCGTCAGATCCGTCGCCTCCGCCATCTGGGGGTGAATCCCGAGAAGGCGCGCGGCAAGAACAAGCCAGCGAGACGGCCGCTGGTTGAAAAGGTGCGTGCTGCGGGCACACTGCGGCTCGCGTCGGGCCAAGACGGCGCGCGCCTCGACAAAGGCAGCGCCCGCAGGTGTTTTGGGCGAGAAAAGTGGAACACCGACTCGCCCTACGACAGCCCAAAACGTGTCGATTCGTCACGGCGTGCAGATCATCGTGCACTCGCCACGCCCGGAGCCTTCGCTTTCGCGAAGCGGTAGCGCCTGTAGCACAAGCAGCAGCGCAAGCAGCAGCGCAAGCAGCAGCAGCAGCGCAAGCAGCAGCGGCCAGGAGTCGGAAGAGGGCGCCGCGGCTCCTGCAAGCCCTCCCGCGGAGATCGCCACCCGAGCGAGCAGTCCGTCCAGCAAGGGTCCGATCCAGTGACCGACTCGGAGGACGGCGAAGCGGACTGGGTTTGCGCGACCTGCACATGCCCCAATCCGCTCTCGTCCTCAAAGTGTCTCATCTGCGAGGCGCAACGGCCGGCCGCCGCTACGCCCGCAGCCACAGCCGCAGCCGCAGCCGCGCCAGCGCTCGACGCCGCACCCGAGGCCGAAGATGACGACCAAGACGAGGAGGAAGAGTACGAGGAGGACTACGAGGAGGACTACGACGACGACGACGACTTTGAAGAAGAAAGAAGCTTAACTTAATTTGGGGTGTATGTGTGTGCAGATGTGATGTGCGTTCTCAAGCCGCCGCCGCCTGGCCGCGCGCCGCAACCGGCCCAAAGGCGCGGCGCCGCGGCACGATGTTGAGCTCGTGGCTGCTTTGATCCTTCGTGTTGCAGAGCGACATGGTGATCATGAGCGCAAAGGTAAACTCGGCGGGCTTCTCGGAGGCCTCGAGGTGAAAGTCAAACTTTTGCACGAGGCGCGATGTGAGCAGCTTGGTCTCGTTCTTGGCGAGCTGCATGCCAAGGCAGTAGCGGTTGCCCGCTTGAAAGACGGGGAACTCGAACATGCTCGGGTCCGGACGGCCAAGCCAGCGCTCCGGCTGGAACTTGAGCGGGTCCTTGTACACGTCCGGGTTGCGGCCCATCGAGTAGGGTGTAAAGGTGAGCTTGGTCCCCGCCGGCACGACGGTGCCGTCGTCAAAGGTGATGGGCTCCAGCGTGTGCTTGGAGTCCTCGGGCACAGGGGGGTGCAGGCGGAGCGCCTCCATGAGCACGCCGTGCATGTAGGGCATCTTTTCCACCGTGATGTCGTCCAGCGTCGGCACGCCATCCGCACCCAGCACCTGGTGCACCTCCGCGGCGAGCTTGTCCTGCACGTCGCGGTTCTGGGTGAGCTCAAAGAGGAGCCAGGTCAGCGTGCATGCGGTAGTGTCACGGCCCGCGATGATAAAGTTGAGGATCACGTCATGAAGCTGCTTGTCGTTGGGCGGGTTCTTGCTGTCCAAAAAGCTCGCGAGCAGGTCGCGGCGCGTGCTGGCGCCGTCGCGGTCGCGGCGCGCCTCCGCCACGATCTCGTTGGTGTAGCGGTCCAGCGTTTGCACGTGGCGGCGAAACTCGCTGTAGTTGGGCTCCATAAAGTTACGGTAACCAAAAGCCCGGGTTGAGCGACTCGAAGCTGCGGCGCAGCGCGCCGAACGGGAAGGGCAACAGCATGGTCGTGAGCGAAAGCATGCCTTGCGCGGCAAACATGTGCTTCATCATCGAGCGGTGCGCGTTGTCGTACGAGGCGGCGTACTCGTCCTGCTTGCCGCGCACCGTGTCGGCATCCCGGTTGAAGAAGATCTTTTGGATGGAATCCATCGTGAAGCAAAAGAACATCTCCTGCATGTCCAGGGTGCGGGCGCCGTCCGCCTTGGCGTTGGAGCTCGTGCCTTCGTTGGCGTCGGCGGCCCGGCCGACCATCTCGATCACGGCGTCGGACCGCTCGATCAGGGTGCCGTACATGAGCTTGCCAAAGTTGCTCTTGGTGAAGATCTTGGATGCCGTCTTGCGCTGGTTGTACCAGACCTTGTTCTGCGCCTCCAGCAAGTCACCGTGCCGCAGCACAAAGATGCCCTGGTCGCCCAGGAACTCGCCCAAGAGCTTGAACCCGTAGTCCACGTCCGGCCCAGGCTTTGTCTTGGTAAAGTCGGTCTTGAGCATGCGCTCGATGCTCTCCGGCTTGTTGCACATCACCTCGATCTGCGGCATCGGCAAGCGCACCAGCTGCGCATCGCGGTGCTCCATGAGCGTGTCGCGGCGCCACTCGTGCAGCCGGTTCACGTTGGCCAGCAGCTTGCCCGCGGTGAGATCGGGCGCATACCCGGGCAGGTGCTTGAGCATGCGGTGCTTGTACCGCAGTTCGCGGTACCAGAGCAGCAGCTTGGTCAGCGAGTGCAGCACGGCGAACACGCCGTACGCCTTGAGCGCGGCCACGAGTCCCTTGCGCGTGGCCAGCCGCCTCAGCAGCGCCACCACGCGTCCGGCCACGCCCTCTGCCATCTCGCACGCGGTCCTGCGCGCCGCCGTCCAGTCCTCCGCGCCGCTCTTCGGGCTCTGCCGTCCCACTTGCCGACCCTGTCCCCAATGCGCAAACGCGATCTTGCGGCGCCATGCGTCGACATCAGGTCATCGTTCACCTGCGCGTTCACCTGCGCAGGTCATCGCCACGTCATTCACTGACGTGGCGCCGCGTCCCAGGAAACTTCCCCCCCAACGTCCGCGCCCTGGAGCGGCCTGGGCGGAGGGCGGGAGGCGGAGAGAGGCGGGCGCTGCTGCCCGGCTCTGCTTGCCCAGGCGCTCGCTCTCCTTGCCCGGCCGGCTGGCCGACGTTGCGCGCGATTGGATCCATTCTGGCGACGATGGATCCAATCTGATGCGCAAAACTTGCGCAAACAGCAGCCGCGAGGTTTTGGTGCCGACCTGGGTGCTGGGCGAGGGCGCGGGCGCGGCGGCGGGTGGCGGCGGCGGGGGCCGGCCGGGCCGGGGCGGCTGAGCGCGGCGGGCGCGGCGGGCGCGGCGGGGCGCGGCGGGCTCGGCGCCCGGGGCCGCGGGCGGTGCGGCTGATCCTTGTGCCAGTTGTTGTTGTGTTGATGCTCGCGGCGGCGAGGCGGGGGAGATGATGTGCTGGCCGAGCGAATGCTGGCGCGCAATGCTGAGGCGGCTCTCGACCGAGCCGCCCGTGGCTGCTGCCCGCGAGCCGCTTCTTGAACGGGCGCAGGGGCAGGGCGAGCTGATCCCTGGGTTTGGCAGCATGGAGGAAGCGCATCGCACCTTGGGCGCCGACGAGACGCGCGGCAAGCGCGTGGTGATCATCGGCGACGTGCATGGGTGCGCGGATGAGCTGGAGGAGCTGCTGGACAAGCTCGACTTTGCGGCGGAAGAGGACCTGGCAGTGTTCGCTGGTGACCTCATCGCCAAGGGGCCTGACTCGCGGCGGGCTGTGGAAATCGCCCGGCGCATCGGGGCGCGCGCCGTGCGCGGCAACCACGACCACTACGCCATCCTGCGCCTCACGGACGACCTGTTTCCGGAGCGCGAGCACACGCGGTTGGCGAAAAAGGAGTTGGGCCCGGATAATATGGACTGGCTGAAGGCGCACCCGCGACGTGGTTCATTGAGGAGCACAACGTGCTGGTCGTGCACGCCGGACTGTTGCCCGGGACGAAGCGCGAGGCCAACTCGCTCCAAGACCTGCTGCACATGCGTAACGTCAAACCAACCGACGCGGGCGGTTTGAAGGCCGTCGGCGGTGAAGGCAAGGCCTGGGCAGAGGTTTGGGCGGGACCTGAGCACGTCGTATTTGGGCACGACGCGAAGCGCAAGCTGCAACAAACGGCCCACGCGACAGGGCTGGACTCGGGGTGCGTTTACGGCGGGCATTTGTCGGCGCTCGTGCCTGGGAGGAAATAGTGTCCGTCGCGGCGCACAAGGTGCACCAAGAGCCCGGCAAGAAGCAGGCCAAGCAATCATGATGTCTCGTGCTAGCTAGTAGCTCTCTAAAGTTGGTTTCCTTGGTCGAACAGCTCCCGGCCAACTAGGCCGCCCGGAGCGAGTTAAGGCGCTCGAGCTTGCGCTCGAGGGCCGCCGCGGCCTCAGGGACTCGGCTGCAAGCTGCTTGGTCCTTGGGCCCCGGCCCCCGCCGCGGCCCTTGCCGCGCCGCGGCTCTTGGGGCGGCCGCGGCTGGATTTGCGTGGCGCGGGCGGCGGGCGGCACGCGCGTCTCTTCGATCGGCAGCGGCTTGCTTGTGGGCGCGGTCGTCAGTTTCGGCACGGAGGAGCCGTACGCGATGCGCCGCTTCATCTCGGCGGCCTCGCGCCTTGCCTTGGACGCCTTGCTCCGCTCCTCGCGCATCCTTTGCGCCGTGTCCTTCTTGAGCGTGCTCGGCTTCTTGAGCACCTTGCCGCCCGAGTGGCGCGCCAGGTGTTCCTGCAGCTCGCGCAAGCTGGGGTTGCGCACCTTCAGCCGGCGGTTGTCTAGCTCGTCGCGCCGCCGCCGCTCCTCCAGCTTCTCCTGGGCCTGAAAGCAGACGCGAAACGGTCGTGCAGCGGCATGCGCCGGCGCCGCACCGGCGCAAGCGTGGCCTCTAGCATCTTGCGCTCATGCTTCTTGTCCCGGATCTCCGCGAGCCAGGCATGGCGCTCGCGCTGCCTCGCTTCCAGCTGCCGCTGCTGCCGCTCCTCCTCGGCCATGCGATTCCGCTCGAACGCTTCTTGCTCTGCGTCCCGCTCTGCGCGCTGCCGCGCATCGCCTTCGCCCTGGCGCGCTTCTCCCCCATCTTGCGGACAAGCTGGAGCGCTTGCACTGCTTTGGCGTGCTCCTCGGGCGATGTCATCACCTGGCCACTACAATGTCATCCGCTTCGGCTCGGGTCTGTGGCGACGGCTGATGGCGGCGGTGTCGGACACATGGGCCTTGCCCGCGACGGAAGCTAGCGTTGCGCTTCTCGCGCTCCATCCTGGCAAGCTCCAAGGCTTGTTCTTTGTACAGCTCTCCGCGGGCGGTCTCGATGGCCTCTGCCAGCGTCGCCACGAGGGCTTCCAGCTCGCTCGCCGCTTGGTTCTCGGCTCCAGCTGTGAACGTGTGCCTCTCCCTCCAGCTGTTCGCCCCCTGCGGCTCCCGTGCCTCGCCCTGGACGACATTCGTGCATCCTGATGTTCTTCTTTCGGTTCCCTCTCCGCGCTGCGCCCCGATTCCTCCTCCCCGCTTAGCTCTGCTGCTTTTGCGAAGACTCTTCCTCCCTCCCTCCTCCTCAGCTTCCTTTTCCTCCTCCTCTCCTCTCCTTTCCTCCTCCTCTCGGCCTCTTCCTCCTCCTCCTCCTGTTCGGCCTCTTCCTCCTCCTCCTCTTCTTCCT